>OX031314.1:4511111-5155555 GCA_943737955.2 Myopa tessellatipennis | reverse complement strand
AATGTTTGTTCTTGAAGCTATAATAATAATAAAATGCAGCTAATAAACGCCTAACAGAACACATGACATATGGATGACAGAATCAATTACATCAAAAGAAAAACACCTTGAAATTACCCATGATTTCAACTTTATGAGAAAAGTTCGAATGGGTGCTTCGGTGCAACATCCAGCCAGGGTGATCCAAAGTCGATTGTTGAAAGATTGAACAAAGTTGATTTAAAAATCAATGTTTAACACACTCGTGCACAATAATTAATTGAGTTATTAATACGAGTATTTAAAGCAGCCGCGTTGCGTTGTTTACCGCTTCGCTGATTGCACTCGAAGGGTGGTCGTTATTAGGGATCACTTCATTAAAAACCTCTATCAGCGAACCACGAACAAGCGTCAGTTCTAACAAATGTAACAAAGAATCTCCCGCCGCGACTTTAATTCGCTCGCCCGATTGTAAATGCGAATTTAAATACGGCTTTTTATTTTACTTAAAAATTTTATTAATTTTTATCAATGCGCGTCAAATGCTTGCTTCAAACTGAGCGCGCTCGATGAAAATGACAGAATATTCGGCCGAAATGTAGCGAAAGTTTGAGATATGTAATTGCATTCGTATCGTCGTTGTCGCCAAGCGGGAGGTGTGGTTGATGGGTCGCCTGGTGGGGTGTAAGGGGATGGCACGGGCCGAGCGGGGACGGTTAAATTGCCAGTCGTATTTTTAATTGACATGCGGCTGCGAATTTTTAAAGCACAACAATTGAACCAAAGAGATGCACCAAAATGAGACGAGATGAGTACATAGAATGGGATCTTTTTGTTGGGGTACCCGACCGCCATCAAATAATAGTTTATGTGACGGATTTAGAGCAAAGAGTATCGAAGACCAAATACTTCAAATGTGATTCACATCATTAACAATCACAGATCAAGTGTTCGAATCTAATGAGTTCAAAAGTGTATATATACGCGTACATATTTATGTCTATGTATGTAAATATATTGTATTAACAATGCTTTAATTGTTGCAAATCGAGGCTACGCATTTTGTCATCATCACATCATGAGCATGAGTAATTAGAAAAGCTCGCTACTATTCGTATAAATTTACATTATTACATCGAAACTAGTTTATGTCACTTTATAAGTCATGCATTGATTTAAAATTACAGCTCATTAAATCCTAATAAAACGCTTTTGATTTCTCCTCTGCCTTTCATTTAAATTTCGAATTCAATCATAGAGTTTGAACGACACTTAATTTGGCATTGATTCATGGCTGCCGCCGCAGTGTAGCGATTTAATTATCGTATAATTACAATATTATTATTACGAAATATGTATGAAGTAAAAATCAAATAAATATTACGGTGGGTCGAATATTAAAACAGTAATTTAAAAGGGTGGGGTTGAAAAATGCACGCTTTGAATCACGATTGTATCTCACCTATTAAATTAAGACTTACATTTTAGAAATTAAGGAATTAATTAAAGAAAGCATTAAGTAATCTATTAAGTAAATGAAAGGCAAATTGTGAATAAAAATATAAATTTGAATTTCTATTTCAAATTAATTTCGAGTGATGACATTTTTTTGAAGTAATCATAAATTCAGTGATCAACTGATCGTTCTTAATAATGAAGCAAACTGATTCATTCTTACATCTTATATATGAATCGTAATTAATTTATTCAATAATATTCATATAAGTTTAAAGTCAAGGTCGATAAGTTGAAAGGCTCATTAAAGTCGAACTTCATATGTAAGGATTCCATCCACCATGATATCATTTCATCTTTCACATTAGTCAGAAGTAATTATTTCGGTACGCATAACATTCGGTACATTTCAAGAGTGTTACGTCGACGCATAGATTTACGTAAATTATACGCAAAAGTAATTTATTTAAAAAATCTATGAGACTGTCTTTCCGCACTGAATTACTTGTTATTTATTTATGATGAATGTACATTATTCGCTCTCATGAATTAAGAACAACAGAATATGAGTACAAAAAGAATTAATTTTCTGCCAAATGTCAACTGAGCGTATTTTTTTTACGCTTAAATTCATTCGCTTTTTTTATACTTATTAATAATGTTGTGCCAGTTTGTCTGACATGTTTGACGCTCTGTATGTGATTCAGAATTAGTTGAAATCGTTTTTGGGATTCAAAAGATATTAAAAAAAGTTTCAGCTAACATAAAGTATTATTGTTTAGATAATAAAATAAAAATGTTTAAGTGCTTTTTAAGAACATTGAATTGCCACGTGAATCATGAGAACGCGTGAGATGTTTGTGAGTCGTTCGAGCGCGAAGGTTTCATGTATGATGCTCTTTCGGGGTACGAATTTCCATTGTATTTTCTTTACTAACTTTTTTAATTTATTAATTTAAACCTGATTTAAGTTACCTACAAATGGAATTACTTTCTTAATTAAGTCTTGAGACGAATTTTAAAGATAGAATTTTAAAACTTTCTTAGTTTTTCCATTTCGATATTTTATTTTACACATTTTATTATTGAAAACTGACTAACTTTATGACTTTATCTCTGATTTTATGAACACACTTTAATTTTATGATCAAATGCTTTCCTTTTTCAATTGAAGCATATTCGTCATCGATCTAAAAAGCCTCTTTAAACAGAACTTTTCTGATCACATGAAGCAGGCCAAACATTGCTTTAAGTTTTTAGTAAACAAAAAAGTAAATATGTGGAACTTACCGAAAGGATTGCCGGTGATGAAGTCCGCCTCATTTTGATTATCGAGATCCCAAGCATTCTAAAGTAATCAATGATTTTATGATTACCAATAAAGTTTAGTATATTTATTGAAATTCTCAACTTACAGGGTCAACATCTAAACTTAACGGTGCCATTGCTACACTGGCCAGCTGTGTCATTCCATTCCGAATGGTGTTGTAGCGCCTGCTGGACTCTGCCGTCGGTGTCAAGCAGAATGGATTTCCCGATAGGCTCTCTTCACTGGCCACCGTGGAATCCGTCTCGGATTCCTCAGGTATTACACTCCAACGTGGCACATTTGACTGAAATGCTTTTGCAGCTTCCGTTGAATTTGTTGGCGTTGAAGATGATGATGTTGTCGAAGACGATTGATCTGTTGTTGTATTCGTCGATGTAGTTTGTGTTGTTCCCGCACTGTAGCCCACAGAAAAATTACTAAAGCCGATTTCGTAGTTGTCAATGTCGGTGTTTGTAGACTCGCCACCGGACTGGATTATCTAAAAATATTCAAAAAATAATTCCAATCTCAATCTGGTTTGTTTTATTAAATTATGGAAATAAAAATAACCTGCTGATTTACGAATTCATATTCTAAAGCTTCGCTGCCCCCAGGATACGAGTTCACAAGCTCATTCATAATATTGACAACCTGTTGCATTGAAGGACGTAAATCTGGAGCGGTGGCCCAACAGGATGTCATCAGGTCTTGTATGCGTTCCGGGCAGTCTTTGATCAAAGGCGGACGCTCACCTGAGTTCAATAAAAATGTAATAAATATAAATTACAAATTCATGCTTTTCGGGGCTGTGTTTTGTTATTGTATTTTTTTTTGGGATATACTTAAACCTTTATGAATTTTCCACATAATAGAGTAGGTGTTGTCAATTTCTTTGAAAGGCTGCTGACGTGACAACACCTCCCACAATACAATCGCCCAACTGAAAACATCACATTTTTCGGTATATTTGGAACCTTCAAAAACCTTTGAATGATTTGTATAGAAATCAAAAACATAAAAGGAATATAGTTTCAAGAAATATGTAAATAACTTGATTTACTTCCGGTGCCATCCATGCGGCGCTGCCTTTATTGTTAGTCATCCACGTTGACTTGTCGGCGACGGTGCCAAAATCACAAATTTTCAAATGTCTCCCTTTATTGGTGAGCAATAAATTCAAAGGTTTCAAATCACGATGTATCAACGGCTTCGGTTTCATAGCATGCAAGTAAGCAACACCCTGTAATTAGGGGGGAACAAAATTAAGTGAGATTCTATTCACTCATTAGGTATATGATGTAAAAACCTCAGCACACTGACGTGCCCAACTCATAGCATGGGATTTGGAATACGGCGGCTTAACTTTCCCATGCAGGAAGTTGTGCAGCGAACCACCTTCTGCGTACTCCATAATCAGGTATTTCGATTGATGATCGGCAGAGATGCCGTATAAAGCTATTATGTTTGGATGACGAACGCGTGACAACTGCTTCACCTTTTAATAGAAATATTTGTTTCATTAATAATGTATATACATAAAAATTTGTATTACAATAAAGTTATAACTATTAAAGTATAGACAGTTGTATTATAGATCAAATTTTTAATCACACACAAGGCTCAATTTAATAGTTATTGAATTGATCAAACTTTGCTCGAAGATTACCTCAGTTTCTATAGCTTTGGTTTCAGCACCGACACCGAACTCTTTCACAGCCACATAACGATTCCTCCAAATTGCTTTGTAGACAACACCATAGGAACCATGACCGACTTTCTGCGAAAAATATACCAAATATTAGATTATGTATTAATTAACCTCTACAACAACAAAAGTGGAACTCACCTCCTGCAGATCAACTTCGCTAAAGTCTACAAACGGTTGCAATAACGTTAGCGAGCTGGTGCTGGCCGATGCAGGAGTAGAAGCTGGTGAGCGGACGGAGAGGACTGGTGAACAATCGCTCGAAGCACAAGGAACACCATAATGATGACCACCTTCTGCCATGCTACTTGACGGTACAATTTAAAGATCTGAGTCCTCCAAACAATCTCAGTTCTTGAAAAGATACTAGAGATAGGGAACCAGCACCTTGATTGCAAATCCTTGAGGCCAATTTTTTGTTTACAGCGAACGTTCAGCTTTTTCTTCCCTTGTCTAGTTTTACTTGCATTTTGTTGTAGCAACAGAGAGAATCCGTAATGATTTCTTTGAAATTAACACTTTTCAAACAATTGTTATTCGAATACAAAATATTTCCTTAAATATTTCAAGGGACAAACTTTGGAAAATAGAAAGATAAATTTTTTGCGAGTAAATGTTACGACGGCATCGTACCAAGCGTTGACAGTTCGATGTCAATTCAACAGCTGATTGGCTGGCGGTGTGTTCAGGATGGTCAGGGTAGTGTTGCCAGCAACAAAGCATGATGTTCTGTTCTGAAAAATGTTGCTCTTAGTTTTTTGAGATTTGCAGTAGTGAATGGAAAACTGTTTTGTTATTATATTATAAATATTTAATAATTGTACTATTTTATTTTATTTTTATATTATTATAAATTATACTTAATTATTTTAAATTTTTTTGTCGATATTTTAGATAAATTTCGTTTCATTTAACAATTTCAATTAAATCGGACAATAATATTATTAAAAAATATTAAATATACAATAAAAATTGAAATTTCAAATTTATATTAAAATTTTTCAGAGTTTTCTTTTTATTTTATTAAATAAATATTAAAGATTTTATTAATTCAGTTTTATTTCAAATAATATTTCTCCACAATCCGAATCCAAAAAAATTATCCTAGCCACAGACCGAAATTAGCGAATTAAATGTCCGAATTTGCCGCTGGGCATTTTGCAAGCCCTAAATGCAAATTTTGGGAAATGGGTTTTCTTGGTATTAAATAAATTCGTATCGTATTTTATAATTCCTGGGATTAGTGCGTATACTAGAGCTGGAAGATGAAATTTTAGAATCTGTAACTACTGAATCTTTTAAAATCGAAAAGTGATAAATTAATGATATTTTTAATATTATGTGACAACGTATTTTATCCGTTATTAAGAGATTATATCGAAAGGAGAGCATTAACTTAAGAGGTCTTGAAGTCTACTTCAATACTTCTTCCTTCCGCCCCCTTCATGGCAGCCATAGTACCGCAAACCCGCATTCAAACCCGTGAACCCGCTGGCTGGAAATCCCCGAAGCATGAAGAAGTAATGAAAAACATTTTTGTACTTTTCATTCTTTTATCTTGCAACTGTAAATAATTTAAAATCCTCTCGCATATCATTATATAGCCAGCAGAAACAACAACAACAACAACACCAGCAGCGATATAAACACATACGGACACAAAAACTTTGCCTTTCGTTCTTTTATCTCGTGTGCAGCAACATTAAAATCGTGGATGTTGGTGAAAGGGTACCAGTGACCTCTTCTTTTGAACCCCCTCCTCCAACTATCCACCCATCATTCATCATACAACTTAAGTGGTTGTTGTTGTTGTCCCAAAACAGTTTCCTTTTTGGTGCTTAGTTCACACTAAGGGACGAAAAGGACGAACGGACGAACGGATGAATGGATGGATGGATGGATGGATACTTTTACAAATAAATTTAAACGCAAATTTGTATCTGATGGATGCACGACAACTCGTTGGGTCATTTGCCAACCTCGTCCCCGACAACAACAACAACAACCACGGCATCCAAAACTAAAGCAACAAGAAAACATGACTGATGTTAGTGAGATGAAAAAGGATGAGACGCTTGATGAAGAGGAGAGGGGAACGGTGAATGGGAGGGTCTGAGAGTCACAGGTTTCTATACCCACATGATGCATAAAATATTCACGCTAGAGTATCTCTCGGATGTGTTCTCTGCATGCTTTGCGTATTCTTTACATTTTATTCTTTGTTTGTCCATTTTTTATTATATTTCTTGCTATGCATCAGGAAGCGGAAAGAACAGAAAAGCAACAACATTTACAACTTAAAACAAATGCGTATATAAATAATACAGCAACAGTAGCAACAACAATGAGACATCTAACGAATCCACGGATGGACGGACGGACGGACGGACAGACAGATGAACGGAAGGACCGTATTTATCCTTAAGTTATACGCAAATGCAACATAAAATCGTCTTTTTCTTTGGTTGCGAATTGAAAAAGTTTTCCTCTTGTTTTTTGCTTTTAATTCATGTTTTGTTTTTGCTTTGATTTCATTTTATTTGCATGTTTGGAGCAAAAAGAGTTCAACACAAAAAACCCAAAGTAAGCGAGGAAGAAGAAGGCAACGATGATGATGAAGATGACGACGATGATGATGAAGCGGATGACGATGATGGAAAAAGGGTACAATAAATGCATTCGTATTCGTTTGATCCTGCATCGTTTTTGCTTGCAGAATTTGTGCGAATTTTATTCTGCTTTTCGTGATGACTCTCAGCTTAAAACAGAGAACTCGAACTTTTGTACATTTCGATGGTGACGATTATCATCATGATGATGGCGGCGGTTGGGGCGAGCAGAAGAGAAGAGAAGAGGGAGAAGGGGGGGGGGGGGGTGGGGTAAGATTTTAGCAGCCCACAGGACAGTTGATGCTTTTGAGCGTCCCAAGAAAGTTTTCAAAGTTTTTGCATCCAAAATACAAAGTAACAAAAATGGAGAGACAAACAACAACAACAACAGCAACTAAAAACTACAGCTTAATCAACAACAGCAATGATGATTATGCTGGTGATGATGATGTATTGTTTTTTTTTCTTTTATCATTTAGTTTTAACACAAATTTTCACCAAACGAAGAAGCTTTTGAAACCGTGTTTGTGTGTGTGATGGAATGGCGATAGAAGGGGGGGTTGTGGGTAAAGTAGAGAAGATTGTCGTGGAGGGGGGGGGGGGGGGAGGGTGTAGAGGGTCCAACTTTGGTCATGGAAAAGACTTGTTGAAAAGGCATTAAAATAATTAAGAGCTCAAAGAAAGAAAAGCTTTCTGTTGAAGTGGTTTAAAGAAACAGAAGAGTTAGTTGTAGAAAAAGTAGAAGAACCAGAAGAAAGAGAAGAAGTACAACAACAACAATAATAAAAAGAAAACGAAGAGATCGTAGCGAAGGTGAAGTAAATTCCAGCCATTTTATTATGGATTCTATTCAAAAAGAAACCAGCCGATGGCCCACCCGAGGCTATCTCTTTTCAAACGCTTTATTAAAATCTATCAAGAGCTGTTAATAGAGCGAATTTACGAGATATTTCATATACATTGCAGTTAAATCTAATGACACAGTTGATGTTATGAATAAAAAGTAGAAAATTTTATCCTTTCAGTTGGCGAAAAGAAGCTAATAAAAAAAACCAACAACATGTGCTTCAAAATGCTGACTCCAGAGTAACGCATCGTCAAATGTTAGTTATTGTTGTTTGAAGCCTAAAAAAGATTCAAACAAATCCGAAGAGTGAATGAATGCAAGAATTTGAGGGACACAATAACAACAACAAGAACAACAACAGCAGCATTAACAACAACAATAGCTCCATGCTCATTCCTAAAGCATGCCAAACTCATTACTCTTCACATCGATTACTCACTTGGGAGCTGTAACCGCTTTTTATGGTTTGTTTTCAGGGTTCAATTTTTCATGCCTACTAAAAGTGTGCGGGGGAAAAAATAACAAATGCAAAAAACACAATTTGCCAAATATACCAATAAAAGAACAGAGAAGGGAAAATAAAAAACGATGTTTGTACAAATTAAAAGAAAAAATCGCGTAGAGATTCCACACAACTTCTTCGCCAACATCACTAAATTTGCAAAAAACAGACAGACAACAACGGAGAAAAAGAAAATATCGTAAAAAGGGAATATAAAAAAGAAAGTAAAACAGAAATCCACAAGAAATCAGTAAAATTTTGATTATTTTTCATTGTGGCAGAGGCACTGTTTTAAGGGCACCGGGGAAAGGGCACTCTTTACAACGATAAGCACTCTATATAGGGTGGGCCATCGGCTGGTTTCTTTTTAAAATTATGTTTCTTCAAGAAAAGTCAAATTAAAACAATTTTAAATGAAATTTTAAAAAGAAAATAAAAGAAACTAAGTGAAGGTTCATCCTATACTTCAAATCCCCTACTTAATAGAGCAAACAACAAAAACAACAAGAATACCGACGCAATAAAAGTGTCCAAATAATAACCATGAACTGTTAAGAAGACAAAAAATGTGGTCGTGCTTGGAATTATATGCTTTTTTTGTTGCTATGTCAACCAAAGTTCGATGGATCTCTTTAATAAAACGTAGACCATAAAAAAAGGACGATTTGCTAAAAGAAAGGAAGAAAACAACCGATTGTGATAAGAGGACCATCATTGGCATCAACGGCATCAGCAGGAGTATCGGCATCGACATCAGCATCAGTAGCAACAACAACAACATCACGAAATAAGGACTCCGAAATAAGGACAACGGCAATGACAACAAATAACGATAATCAGCAGCATAAAAATTGACCGTTGGCTGGTCGGATGTCCTTCGTAATCTTATCGAGTGTCGTCTGTTCTGTTCTTTTTTTCAACACGTTAGTCGCATCAAAGTGAAGTGAAGGTTGGGTGACGCTACAGTGGAGCAGATTGCGAGAAACACGGTTTAAATGGATTACGAGCAGCGGTTTCTCTAGACAACGAACAGTTTTTGCTCCACGGTGACAATTTATTATTTTCAATGTTGCCAATTGATTTTTTTCGGTTTTTAACTGCTTACAACATAATGATAGAGATACAGACTCCCATAGAGCCACCTACATATTCACACACACACGCACACGCACACAGACACGCACACAGACACGCACACAGACAGACGCATGCGGAGGCCCGGGATACAACAGTAGAATCCTGCTAGCGAGAGTAGTTAGTTCAGTGCTTTTATACGCTGCCCCAGTTTGGGCAGAAGCATTAAAATCGCAATATAATAGAAGGCAATTATGCTCCACTTATAGACTAAGCGCTCTTCGTACAATTAGAGGATATAGGACAATATCGGAAGAAGCAGCCTGCGTCATAGCCGGAATGATCCCCGTGGATATTTTGGCAAATGAAATGTCAAGGATTTTCAATAAGAAGCGCTTAAGCACTCTCGGAGGTAACACGGTCAAAGCAGAGGAAAGGATAGTCTCAATGGCGACCTGGCAGACAAGGTGGGACTCCTCAACAAAGGGTAGATGGACGTATAGACTAATCCCGTGTATCGAGACCTGGATAAATCGCGAGCATGGAGACTGTAGCTACGACCTTACACAGTTTCTGTCAGGACACGGAGGGTACCGAAAATACCTGTATAAATTGGGACATGATAGTTCACCACGCTGTCCAGAGTGTCCAGATCATGACGAAGACACAGAACACGCCATATTTAATTGTGTGCGTTTCTCTGAATCTAGAGGTAATCTACCGACTCCTGAAAGGATCGTCCATTATATGCTACAGTCACAGGACAATTGGGGAATCCTATGCGGAATAGTGAATAGCATCCAGAGGAAACTTCGCTTTGAACGGATTATGAGAGAAGAAGCTGTAAGCACAAATGAGTTAAACGCACGGAGATAGCATGATCGCTAACCAGCCTCTGCGAAGTAATACTTCACGGCAGTCCCGCAGAGGAGAATGGTAGAAGTGCGTGGGGGTGTGGTTTAGCACGTAGGCACCAGAGCTGGTGAGTCGTGCATGCCAGTGGGCCGGTCCACTGGTATCCATGAGATTACACACCTCCAGTCGTCACACAAAAAAAAAAAAAAAAAAAAAAGACAGACGCATGTATTCTCTGTGATCCAAAAAAGTTAACCATAAAAAGTTGACCCAAGTAAAAATAAAAAACGACTCAACGTCACGTTTAAACGTTGCTAGAATTATAGACAAAAAAGGAAAAGATGGAGAAGGGGGTGGAGGGGGGGGGGAGGTGTATGAAAAGGATAGAATAGCAGGACATCATTGGAATTCGAGTGACCCATTCAATTAAGCGTAAAAAAGGCTGCTTTTACTGTTGCTGTAGTTGCAAAAACTCAATAAAAACGTATAGAAAATGATGAAAATAGTAGGGAAAAATACGCACATACGAGTATAAAGAAAGACTCGTCTGTTGGTTTCTATGGGTTGTTGCATTAACGCAGAAGAAACAACAACAGCAGCAGCAGCAGCAGCAACGACAATGTTAACAACAACAATAAAAAAGGACACTCGCCACTTAAGGAACTCCGCAACAAACACGCATCGCTTGTCGCAAATGCCAGCGAGGGGCGATGAGGTGAGGTGACGATGTCGTCAGCGCATCCTTATGCGAGGCATGCACAGGATATCCATGTCCGAGTCGTTGTTATTGAGGTGTAATACAATTTTGTGCGATGATACCCTCCTCCCTGAACTCTCGCTCCATCCCACCCTCCCGCTTCCCGCCCTGCCGCTTCTCACCGTCCTTGCCGCCCTTTGGTCACACTTCTTCACATGCCCGAGGCGAGGATCTAGAAAATGTGAACGGAAGGAGACTGATTTTTATGTGGTACTTTATTATGGTGACGCGAAAAAAGCACACACACACATAGCTACACATATGTACAAGTAGTTAAGTGAAACTGTGTGAGAAGGGAAGAAGCTGGGTGGAAATCACATGTGTCGCCAAAGTTTTGTCCCGTTTTCGTTGTGTTTTATTACTAAATTTACTTCAATGTGTGCTTTTATACACTGTATCGCCCTTTGGTGAAAACCTTTACACATACGTATGCATGTGTGAGAGAGAAGGCGTGTGTGTGTGTGTCCGAGAGTGTATGACATAAAGTTACAATTGGATCAATTTGTAAATTCGAACAGAACGGGGTCTAAAAACATGCGACCAACTTCGTGACCTGCTCATAAAGTAAAGCGATGGACGTGCGGCATGGAAAAGAAAGACACGCTAACTAACTGTACTTCACAGGGTTAGTGAACGGGGCACAATAGACCAATAGGTCGAAGTGCGCTATCCCCACACTAATAATAATAATAAACTAACTCTTTAGCGGTCGTGTTTATGACCCGATGAGATAAGGATTGGTCAGAAATGGGGTCCAGGAAGAAGGGAGGGTCCATTTATATGAGAAGATGTGCGATTCCTTTTGACTTTTAAAGATTTCCTTACAGGTCCTTATAGAACTTTACAAGTTCGTAACCTCCGATCACAAATCTAACTCAAAGCACAATGTTCCATTTTCCATTTCTTTTTTTGCCCATTCTTCTTCAGGTCTCATTTCGACTTATGAAGAATGAGTTACTAAATGAAACTTTTTCAACATTTCACCTTCGACCTCCCTCGCAGCCTCACAAAAAACCTGTCAAAACAGTGCAGCCACAACTCTTCATTGTTCACTGTTTACCTCGCAACGCATCGCTCAGCGTCTCCTCACCAACAGCACGCTGCTCCATTCAAAAGACCCTCGTTTTGTCAAAGGGTTTGACACAAATGCGAGTTGTTGCATTTTTCTGACGTATCTGCTCGTGGTTCTGGCAGGAGGTTTGGGTAAAACATCGTGGGGTGAGCGGGTTAACACGAATCCTACTCCTATCAACCCACGCAGTGCTGAAAGAGTACCCGTAGGTTAGTCAAAACGTCAGTCAGACCAACCGTACAATCAACGCCTACAACGCCAGTTACATTTTATAATAACGGACATTCTCTGTTGTTCTTGTGTTGTTTTTGTCCTCTTCTAGTTGGCCTGAAGTCCATAATGTTAGTTTATTTATCTGGTACATAACCCCGCTGAAGACTCCGAGGTTACCCTGATTGTTTTTTGTGCTGAGGTTTGAAATGGTGTCGGAAAACGTATCCGCAACAATTAGAAGAAAAATCAACAAACGTAACGAAAATAACTACAATAGGAACAACAGCAAGAATAACAGCAGCAACAACAACAACAATAATAACTGAAATTGTTGTGAACATATGTAACAGCAACAACAAGAACAACGAATACTAACTTCCGGCTATTTGTACAATTTGGTTGCATGCTTCAAGTTGTTGTTCTTGTTTCTGTTGTTGCCACGGCTGCTTTTGTGTTTCGTGCTTTCTTTTCGTCGCTTTTGTGTTGTTCCTGCGATTGTTGTCGAATACTTGAGCTTTTCAGGTAGCACATCACGTGTTTTGCTACTCTTCTGCGTGAAAACGGAACCATGAAAGGTTCTCCAGGCTGCTCTTGAGCCACTTGAGGATGCGTGTTTTTAGGTTATGTTTTAATTGCCTGCAAATAATTCAGATTTTCACAAATACGAGCAGTACAGCTGCCGGTGATGGAGCTGGTGCTGGTGTAGTGCTAGTGCCGGTGCTTGGCCTCAACGTAGTTCTGCCACGATTGACTTCAGAAGATTTTGACACACTATTTTCACAGGACTTGGAAGAGATTCTATAAGAAAAACTACCTCACTGATTTGATATAAAATTCTGAAAGACTTGGTATGAATTCAACCATATTCACCCTCTGATATGGTTTTTTTAGGACTGTACAAGGAACTCTCCGAATAATTTGAAGATTCTATTATTTCTCGAAATGGATCTATCAACTTCGACCTCGAAGATCGTTAATTGAACTATTTTTGGTTGGGTGAGATGAAATCTATGATATACTATGATTTATGTATGATCTCAAGATCATTAAATTATTGAAACTATTGAAAACACGGCCCGGTGAATAGTGAAGATAACAGAAATTGTTTTCCCTTAATAATTACTGAATGAATATCCTTGAAACCAACGAGTTCATTGAATAAATATTTTAGTAGCGAAATAAAGATGTTTTAATAATTTATTAGAATTTAAATAATTCCGGTCCCGAACCGGAGCCGGTTCGTCTTTTAAACTGCTGGCGCACTTTTCATCTACACTCGAGGGAGAATCTGATGAAAATAAAAGCAGCTGTTTTTTTTCAAAAGAGATAAAAAATTTCATCGTCTTTGGTTGTTGTTGTTTTAGATTTGTTGTTTTTGTTTTCGGTATCGTTGTTGTTGTTCTTATATTGTTTCTACGGTTGCTTCTACTATTTTTCCAGTTCGCAGGAGAATCGAGTTCGCGCCATAGCTTGGAAATAAGAAATTTCGTTTCGTTGCTGTTGCTACTTCTTCGTACTCCTCTTCCTCTTCTCTCTCTCCTTTATCAGTCTTAAGGTCCTTAAGGTCATTTTATACTTTTTCTTGACCAAGGCAACAACATCCACGTTTTCATCGTCTTGAACGTCTTCGTTATCATCTCATCTCATCTCATCTCATTACAACAACAATAATAACAACAACAAATTCCTTATGTATTTAGTGTTGTTTTTGTTGTTTTTGCGTTATATATAAAAGTGGCTATATAGAATTTCCTGGAGTACCTTAAATAAATACCAAGTAGTTTCCTGTAAGATTCTAATCATCATCATCGTCATCTACTTCGTCTCTTTCTTCTTCTTGTTCATCCAAGAAGAATGGATGTTATCGTCCCTTTTCACCTCCCCTTTCACAAATCTTGTTGGACCACGAAATGTTGTCAGCGGGCAACCATTTGTGTAGAGCCACAACGAGTTAGTGTTGTTGTTCGGCAACAATTTATAGGGTGTTGGTGTCAATAAGTCTTGAATTTTTAGAATAAAAAATGAAAATAAATAACTTGTGGTCAACATCACATGCTTTAATCAAAGTACATATTTTTGGGCCTTTCAGAATAACATATTTTAGAAGAAAATATGCCTATCGTGAAAACCGTCGAAGAAAGGATTGTAAAATGTAAGAACTTCAATGCTATCTCTTGGAAAGATCGATCTTGCTTGATAGTACTTAAAACTGTCTCCAGAATCGAAACAGTAAATACAATGATATATTGTTTAAAATATAGTGTGTCCTGTCAAGCGAGGTTGTACTGTATCAAGTTTTATTTTATTTTACTTTACTTTATACTTACTTTTACTTTTATTTTGTATATTATTGTGTATTATTATTCAAAATATTTGAATTAAATACTACATTTATTAAATTATAATAGGTTTTCCTTCGTTTCGAAAACCACCGCGGTATAAATATTAATGATTTCCACCATTTTCTTAGGTGGGCTTATCGAGGAACACGATTGGTCGATGAGACGACATTTTTTCAACCGCAAAGAATAATAATTCTTGTGGTTTACAATTTTAACCGCACACTCACCACCCTTTTCCATTGTAACCATTGCCACCGAAAGAGAGAGCAAGAAAGAATCGGAAAAAATAAAATGAGGTTCGTATAAACCACAACAACAACGGTACTGAAGACAAAGGATACCAGGACAGACCCAACCGAGAGAAGGGTGGACTGTTGCGGCGAAGAGAGGAGAGAAATCTTGATAGCAGAAAAATAAGTTTGATGCGGAGAGGAGAGTAGTGAAGATGAAGATCCAGCTGTCAAGACGCGTTGAAGCTCCGCCTTTATTCACCTACAACAGAAGAAACCGATGACTCCGCCGTCGCTGACTACAAAATTCTGAAATATTTTGTGGTATTTTATATTTCTTGACATAACCAAGGAAAGAATACAAGAAAAGAAAACAAAATTGTGGGAGGAACCATACCCCAAACTCTACTCATGTGATATATGCAACTTGCCAATGTGTGTAGCGTAGTGAGAGAGAGCGAGAAGCACACAGAGTATCGAAAGATCAACCTCAAAAAAAGAAAAACCATACATTAAAAAAACAAGCACAAGTAAAATAAAAATAAATGGGTTGTCTTTAAGCCACAAACATATGAGAGCCGCAAAATAACTCATTTTCTCAGGATGACAGAGAGCAAGAAAAAACTTTTAAAGACACTCAACGTATGGTTGAGACTTCTCGCGTAGACTATGTACTCTCTGGGAAAAAGGAAAACAAAATTAAAGAAAAGAAAAGAAAAGAAAGGAAAAGAAAGGAAAAAAGAAAAGTGAAAGAAAATAAAAGAAATGTAAAGAGAAGAAAAGAAAAAAAAGAAAAGAAAAGAAAAGGAAAGAAAAGAAAAGGAAAGAAAGGAAAAGAAATGAAAAGAAAAGAATCTTTAATCTTTAAAAGAAGAGAAAGAAAATAAAGCTGAGGAAAACGTAACTACGGACGGCAACCTGCTCAACAGCAACAACAACATGTTGCTACTACTCTCAACTTTCTTTCTTTAACATTTTTACTACTCTCTTCTTTAAGATTTTATTGTGTTCTCTCGTCTCTTTTTGTTTCTTGGATTTTTGTGGGGTTTTCTTTTTTTGAATTTTTCCCCAGTCGGCTTTTTTTATTTCCTTCCTCTTAAGCTCAAATTTGAGCGAATTTTTAAGCATTTCTTCTGGATCTCTTTGGGAGACTTTGAGGTTTCTTACGGAATGTTCTCAATGTTTTTTTGCTCCTGTATGTTTTCCAGATTTTGAGTTCTTAGGGGTGGTTTTTTGTTGTTGGCTTTTTTATTTTATTGCTTTGGCTCTCGCTGGAGATGTACCATTACGTGGTGAACCAACATCGCCGCCACGTCGATGTCACTCCGCCTCGCCTCGACACTTCTCACCGAGCCACGACTCTTAGATCCCTTTAATACACTGGAATGACTTCATGATGAGGTGTTTCTTTCTCTCTCCCTCTCGCGTGCGCGGCTGCTGCGATTTTTTGTCATTCCTACAGAGTGGACCACCCGCTGCGTTTGCTCCTCTGCCCCAAACCACACGCTTTTCCAACTTTTTTTATCGCTCCTTCGCTTCGAAGAGAAGAAGAGTTTCGGGTTCTTTTCGCCCTGTCATCTGAAGGAACGCGAACGCTTAAAAATAAAAAACAAGCTCTCTCAACATCTTGGAATTGAGTAGAAATCGACGTCGTTTTTTTGTTTGCTGGCAACTCAGGGTAGTTGTTGGGGAATTGGTTCTTCTGTTGGTTTCTCTGTTGTAGTTGTTGTTGTTGTCGAATTTTTTCCACCCAAAATGGAAGGCGTTGAATGATTTCACACTACGAGGCACAAGCGAGTGACACCAGCGCCGCAGTCACTCGACTCGATGCTCAGTTGCTAAGAAGAGTGAAAAAATAACGTCATCATCCTTCACCATCGTTTCTCCACTCTCACGGTAACCACCTCTTCAAGCGGTCTTCTCTTCTGGTTCACTCCTCCTGGCCACCGCTTCCTTCCAGCTTCATTTCGCCGGATTGAAAGATGCTCCCTTTCTTTTTTTCCCCCATTTTTTATTGTTTGTGTCTTTCTTTTCTTGAAAACTTTGGAATTTTCCAGCGCCGTCGCTTGTTTCTTGTTGGTTTTCTGCGGGCGCACTCGCTGGTGGTGTATAAAAATGCTCCCGAGCAGCTTCGTCGCGGTGAACCAGTTATATTTGGCGTTGGGCGACGTTTCTTCCTCTCTTCGTCTTTGGTTTTGTTCTTGTTTTGGCCAAGTTTCGATGCGGTTCGGTGCGGTTCGGTTCGGCGCGGTGCAGTTCGACGCGATGCGGTGTGGTGCGGTGCGACGCGATGCGGCATTGCAACACCGCAAGAGCAACCGCTGCTACTGGTACTCGCGGTAACGGTAAAGCCGTAACGGTAAAAGTGGTAGATCGACGAGTGTGTGGAGTGGAGTGGATATAAAAATGCGCTGCGGAGGGTGAATAAGGGTGTAAGGAAAGGGGTGGAGGGAGAGGAGGATGAGGAGTGAGGTTGGGCACATGGTTGGTTGGTTGTTGTTGTTGTTGTTGTTGTTCTTTTGGCTGTAATGACTCTCGTTGATGTTGCTGTTAATGATGTTGGCGACGTTGGAATGTTGGTTATTCGTGAAAATGTTGGGCGGTAAATCGGTTTGCGTTGCGGAGCGCTGCTGCTGCGGCATCCGTTAGCGCTCCGTTGTCAGAGGAGATGACGATGACGATGATGATGATTGCGTTGACAACGAGTGCGTTGGAAGATGACGAAATGAAGAGGACGATGAGGACAAGAGTGACAGCAGCAATAAAATAAAAAATAATAATAATGATAGTAGCAGTAATAACAACAAGAACAACAACAACAACAACAACAACAACAACTTCATCAACATCATCTCCCGCTGCTGCTGCTCAACCATCTTAAAGACGCTTGTCAGCGAGTGTGGAATGATTTCATCGCGTTGTCGTTGGCGGCGGTGTTGCTGCCGCAGCGCTGGAGTGACGCCGACGACGGCAGAGACGGCAGCGAAGACGGCGCCGTCATCTCGTCGTCGTGGTCGCGTTCATGGTTACCACAAAAAATGGTTTAATACCGTTGCGTCGTCTGATTCGATCGCCAGTTTAATTGAAATCTCCGCAAAATTCGAGTAGAGCGACGGACCCGCTGCGCTTCGGACGGCTACAGAGACGGACCGCTGTGAAACGTCGCGTCGAGTGCACGCAAAGTGTTAAATAATAATAAAAAAAGAAAAAATAAAAAACAGTTTTTAAAACCAACAAGTTCTTAAAAATTTTAAGTGGTAAATAAATCGCACAAAAAAAAGAATTTTTTTATTAATTATAATCTCTTAAAAACCTAGAAAAAAAGAGAAAATCTAAAATGAACTACATATAAAATAATTCTTTTTAACCAATTTTATTTTAATAAAAATTATTATAATAATATAAATTATATTAATAATAATATATTAATTACAATAAATTATAATAATAAAAACTGTAAGTAAATAAATAATAATAATGACAATAATAATGAAAATAATAAAAATAATAACAATAAGAATAATAATACCAATAACAATACATACATACCAATAATAATGAAATTAACATTAAATAATATTAATAATGGTAAATAATAATAATAAATTATAATAATAATGTTGATAAAATAATGATAAAATAAAGAGCAAAAGAAATACAAATTTTTTCTTAGAGCAAATTTAAAGTTTTTATTTCGGGGACAGTGTTCAAGAATACTTTTAAAAGTGAACCCATAAATATAAAGTATTATAAGCCAAAATACAGAGATATTAATTAAAAGTTTATAGTTTTTGAACCTTCTGATGCTTGATATGGAGATAAACAAATAAAATAATATTTCTAAGGAAGGAAAACTTAAATTGTTCTGAAAGCAAATAAAATATGAATTATAAGTTTATTGTTCTTGAATTCAAATGATTCCATTGTTTTGTATTATTATTTATTGTCGTTTATTTCAAGATTATTAGGAAGATTAGGATAATGATTGTTTGCGTTGCTGTTATATTTAATTTTTTTATCTTCCAAATTTTAATAATTTTAAAGACATACTAAATACAAATTCATTATATTATTATTATTAAAGTATTATGGTCAGGTTTTTGTTCAAAGATAAACAGAACATTGAATCACTATTTTATGTTTTATTCTAATATTTATTTATTTAAAGACATTTAATCATAGTTTTGAGTTTATTTGATTTTGATTAATCATTAATTTGATTATGATTCTAATCAGAAGTCGAAATCAATAGATAAGGAGTTTGTAAAAGATTTTTCATTATTTAACCATTCGAAATCAGTTTCTTTTAAAATGAAAACCATTAGAAAAACCATTAAAAGTCAAGTTCTATAAATACAATTAAATTTCAGGCAGTTTAAATTAATTTTATTATTCTTTGCTTTAAATTGTTAAAACTTCATGATTTTTTACGCGATTCAATTTCTTCTAAGGGTCACTTGAGAAAAACTATTCTTCTGCTACTTCAAATTGTTTATACAACAAAGCTTTTTATGGAGGAAATATTTTCATATTTTTCTTTGGTATTTATTAGTTTTATTTTCTTTTGTAATTACTTTTATTTGCTTATAATATCTATTTTATTTGCCAGGCTCTCGATGATGAGCATCGCAATTGAAAATGACAATAATAATAAATTGTCATTTATTGTGTACTGTATGCCTAAACATGTATATAATAATTGAAATGAACTAGTTTACAGCGAGATCAGTCGGCATAACAGACAAACTGAATGAGCTGCTTTTTACATCACAGAAGCGTATTGAAAAAATAAGAGTTTCTCTGAATTGAATAATATTTAATACAGCATTTAATGTATATTTAAAGTCTATATACTAAGCATTGCGTATGTAGCAATAAAGGAGCTCCAATAATATTTCTATTGAATACAAAACTCATCTGTAGCAATAAAATTTCGCTATAATTTAAACTTCTATATAGACGATCAAAGAGACGAATAGATTCCTATCTCAAAGATGCTCACATGGGTCTAAATCTACTACTAAATCTACTAATACACAATCAAAAATATTTAAAATTATGAAAACATTGATAAAAATATCATCATACAGAAACAATAATTATTGTTTTAAGTCGAAATAATTGTTTAAAGTCGTTTCTGCGTTTCTTCTTCTACGTTTCCACTATTCGAGTATCTCACTTTCTTTCTCTGCCACGGAACCAACACCATCCGTTTATCTATTATTTTTATTATGTTCTCCTGTTTGTTTTATTATTTATTCTTTTGTGTGTTGTTTTGTTGCGAAAAAAGAAAAACCGGTGCTTGATTTGATGATTTGCATTGTTTTTGTGATGATTTCTGTTCTTTTTTTTCATTCATTTTGTTGGTCAACCGTTTTCCGCAACTTAACAGTTAATTCACTCACTCATACAGACACACAAACACACAGATACACACATACAAACAAACACACACACATACACATAAACACAAACTCTCTGGCAAACACTAACAACCAGCAAGCGACGATCAAACGTGCAAGTTTTTTATAATGAACTGTGATGTGGTGTTCAGGCCCCCTCTCAGCCTCCCCCCCTCCCCTTCATTCCCGTCACGCAACAATTATAACGGTTCAACTTGCGTTGTCCAAAGCAACGGAACGCACACAATATGGCCAACTTTTGACTTTTCCACCGCGCTGTATGTCTGGTTGATTGTTTTTTGTTGCTGTTATTGTTGTTTTTCAATATTTTTTCCGCGGATGTGAATATTTTTTATTTTTTTATTTTTTTTTTAATTTTTATTTTTTTATACAGACTGCTCGAGTGTGATTCTGTGTGTGTGTGTGTGTTATTCTGTAACATGAGCCTCTCGCGCAGCTGACGAACTCTTGTTTGGCCGCATTGGTTACCACTTTTTCGGTGGCTGACTCATTGAAGTTGTTACAACAAAAAAAAAAAAAAAAAACAACAAAACAAACAAAAAACAGTAAAAACAACTACAACAACAAAAACAACAACATCGCGAGAACAAAAAGAAACCATATGATACAAAACAAACTTTTGTCCACAAAATTGTTGCCTGCAAATTGTTTGCTCCTTCCTGTGAGTGTGTGTGTGAGTATGTGTGTTTGTGTGTGCATGTCTGTTTGTGTTTGTGTATATATGTGTGTGTATCTTTATTGTTGTTGCATTTTTGTTGGTGGAAATCGCATTTTTTTCCTCTGTGATCCATTTTTTCATGTCATTTGTTTGTATAATATAAAAAAAGTCAAAGTGAAACTGTAAAAAAAAGAAACAACAAAACGCTGGGAAAAATTGGACATTTATTTGAATGTGATTCGCGCTGATTTCGCTCGTTCACTCTTTCGAAAAAGCGTCGCGGCGGCGGAGGCGGCGAAGGAGCGGAATCACCACGCCAGCCGACGCCGCGTTGTCGCTTATCACGTGAGCTCATCATTGAAATCGTCATGAGCATCAGCATCATGATTGTCATCATCATCGCCATCATCATCGCCATCATTACTCGCCATATGATTGTAATTATCAACAGTTTGCAGAAATGCACCGCGAAGTGAATAAAAATGATTGGAAGTGAAGACGAACGAGTGACAGATACCGTTAACCATGGTTAAAATCACCTCAAAAATAACAATATTAATAATAAAAATAATAACAATAATAATACTAATAATAATGATAATAATACTAGTAATAATGATAATAATGGTAATAAAAGTAATAAAAATAATAATACTAATAATAATAATGATAATAATATTAAAAATCTGTTTCCTAGTTTTTCATTTCAATACTTTTTGTTACTGTAAAACTTGTATTTCTTTCATCGCGTTTCTTTGCGGAAATCTTTTCACACTGCTTCAGACGTGTCAAAGTTTTCATCCTTACTGTACACGCAGCAGCATCGGGCAGCAAACACTTCACACAACTCGACCATCTGCGTGAATCGGCTATTAAAACATGTGAAAAATCAAATAAAAGTGGACTACAGGAGAAAAAAGACGAAAAACACAATCGCAGACCGGAAGCTGTTGCAAAAAAAGCAGATAATGTGTTAAAAAAACGCGAGACACGGACACTCGCATTTTTTTAATGCTTAAATTATTATACACCGCACGCGTTTCTGCAGGATGTTTTTTGTTTTTTAATATATTTTTTGAGTTTTTAAATTTTAACTTTTTTTAAATGTTTTTTATTTTTGAGGTATTGAGCGGCAAACAGTTGTGTCGATGTTGGTATTGGTTCTGAGTGCGTGTGAGTGGCCGTCTGTGTTTGTGTGTGTGTGTGTGTGTGTGAATGTATGAGGACAACAATTTACAATTTTTACTGGCTGGTTGTGGTGGGGGAAAAAAGCGAAAACATAACGAAAAATCATCAGATCAAAAATCACAGCAACTTTGGCTCAGCAGACACAGTTTTTAATTTCAAACGAGCCGCTGATTGCCGTTGATTGTTTATTCCAAGGTTGGCAACTCGGCTGATCGGAGCATCGAAGTGATGAATTCGAAAACGTGGTAAAGTTAAGAAGAATCGAAAGAAAACCGAGTGCTGGAAGTACATACAATAATAATGATAAAAATGATAATAACAATAATAACTATAATAATGACTATAATAATAACTATAATAATGATATTGATAATAATAATAATAATAGAAATAATATTGTAGATAATAATATAAATAATTGTTATTATTTTGAATACACAAGAATAATAATAATAATCAGTGATTTCGTGTGTGACGTTGATTGTTGTTGATTGTATTTTGATCTCAACTTGAAGCTGAAAATCGCATGGAGAGAGAAAAACGAAAGCAAGGGAGAGAGAGAGCACGGAAACGGAAGTCATCAAAACAAGAAAGAAAAGAGTGGCAATCAGCTTTATTAAAGAGTGACGACATCAAAGTTAAAGTGTCAGAATCAGATTCGGGATCAGATTTGAAGATGATTGACTTGTTTAGATTTTGCCAGGGATTTGAACCCTTTCGATCGAACATGAGCTTCACAAGGAACTTGATTTTGTTTTTTTCTTGTTTTTTCGGTATTTTTCTCAGTGCGACGGTTTTTCAAAGGGTGTAAATTTTCTTTCTCGTGAAATCACCGTAAAAACTGCCGCAAAAACTTCACTTTCAGGCACACAAGCAGCTGTGAGTGTTGATATATGCATGTGTAGTGTGTGTACGTGTGTGTGTGCCTCTAGAAAATGCAACTGTTAAACTTGACTTCCGTTTCCGTTCGATAAACTTTCCACTCAACAGGTTTCGTGATCCTTTGAACTCAATCTTGTTGTGGTGATGTTTTTCTCGCTGATTTTTGTGCTTCTTGTTTGCTTATTGTTTTTGGTTGTTTATTTTGTTCAAAGTTAACTTCAAAGCAGCAACAACAACAACAACAATTCAATTCAACTCTTTTTTAACACATTCTCATTCGGATAGAAAGAAAGCCCTTGTGACGTCATGCATATTTCAAGTGAAGTCAGCTCAACGACGAGTTCTTCGAAACGTGGTTCGCATGCGTGTCAGACTGCTGCAGCAGGCAGCACAACAACAATAAATAATAACAATAACAATAATATTAGTAATAGAAATAATAATAATAATACTAACAACAACAACAACAACAACAATAACAGTTCTTCTAAGAAACCAGTGGACAACAGTCCTTATTTGACACCCGAAAATCTACTGGAACGAACTGTAGACGTTTTATTAGCAGAGCATCCTGGTGAATTGGTGAAGACAGGATCACCGCATGTGGTAAGTGGGGGACGAATATGATGATAATGATTGGGATGATGGCAAAACAACAACAAACCATCTGTATTTCAGATGTGAATCATTTATTCAACCTTCCATTCATTTATCCTTCATTATTAACCATTTATTCATCGTGAATCGTTTCTTTATTCCTTCATCATGAACCATATCATCCTAATGAACCATATCCTCATCATTAGTCATATTATAATGAACCATTTATTCATCATTTTCTCTATCATGAACCATATCATCGTTATAAACGATCGTTTTATCATGAACCATTTCTTCATTCCTTCATAATGAACCATTTTTTCATTTCTTCATAATGAACCATTTTTTCATTTCTTCTTCACGAACCATTTCTTCATTTCTTCATAATGAACCAGTTCATCATTTCTTCTTTATGAACCAAGTTATCATTTCTTTTTCATGAACCATTTCTTCATTCCTTCAGAATGAACCATTTCTTCGTTTCTTCTTCATGAACAATTTTTTTGTTTCTTCATAATGAACCGCATATACATCATGAATCATATCATTATTCGTTTATTCATTATAAATCACATGTTCATAAACACCACATCATCGCCATGAAGCATTCCTCATTCACCTCTCTGGGTCATGAACCCATCTTAAGGACGGATTCATCATCGTCATCATTCTCATCATCACAAATACAATTGGTTTGGAATTTTTTCACAATTTATCCGTATTTTGTTCCCCCCGGCAGGTCTGCACGACGCTTCCCACGCACTGGCGCTCCAATAAAACGCTGCCGATTGCCTTCAAGGTGCTGGCCCTCGGCGAAGTCATGGACGGAACCCTGGTGACAATACGGGCCGGCAACGACGACAACTTTTGCGGAGAGCTCAGGAACTACACGGCCGTGATGAAGAATCAAGTGGCGAAATTTAATGACTTGCGTTTCGTTGGCCGCAGTGGGAGGGGTAAGTAAAGAAATGGAGAAGGGAAACGAGGGGCAAAAAGAGGGGTGGGGGGCGGACACCTTAGAAATGATGCCCATATAGTGTCTGTATTGTGTCTATTATTCCGATGATTTTTCTCATGAGAAACTGCTTGTGTTGGTGATTTTGTTGTTCAAAGAAGTCTACGAAAACGACCGACATTTAAATTTAAAATAGTTCATGAAACAGGAAAAGGAATTCTCTTTTGTTTGGTTTAGGAATAAAAAAAGTTTCCCCCAAAATTCGGCCCTTTACTCGCCTTTTAAACGCCTCCATTTTCGGTGGAGTTGATTTCTGTTTTGGTTGCGTTTCTGTCTTCTGTTGCTTGTCAATTTTTCACAGACGACTTGTTAAATCAAATCGAGGGTGACAACGGAAGACGTCACGTCAGCTCGTGAGCAGCAACAAAAAAACAGATAGGAAGGAGAAAAGGAAGAAGAAGAGAAAAGGAAGAAGAAGAGAAAAGAAGAAGAGAAAAGCTACCGAAAGAAATCCCTCTCAGATCGGTACACAAATCAGCGTAACTGTTTATTTTCCATTCCCAGATTGAATTTTCAGGACTTGTTTCTTTCTTTTGGTTGCGCTTTCATTGTTTTTTTTTGTTGTTATCGTACTTAGATTTGAATTTTTTTATTCTTTCACGGTTTTTTTATTAGGGTCAGCGGTGGATTGTGAGGTGGGCGGGGCGGGGATGCTGATGTCTGTGGGCGGGGGCCACTGAAAGCCACTTGGATCGCTGACAGGTTTGTAAAATTTGCTCATTAAGCGAATCTGTCGAGATTGCGGGGATTCACTATGTTGTTGTTGTTTTGGTTGCTGATTTTTTCTTCTTCTTCTTCTTCTTCGAGTGGTATTTCAAAACCCGGAAAATTGGAGGCCACGCAATGCTTCTTCTTCTTGTACTTCGTCTTTTTCGTGTTCGTCTTCTTTGGCTGCTTTTTGTGTTTGTTGTTGTTTTTCTTCTCCTCCTGCTTCGTCTTCTCCTTCTCATTCTTCTTCTCCTTCTTCGTCTTCTTCTTGTTCTTGTCCTTTACAAGTTTTTTCGATGATTTCTTGAGTATTAAAATAATTCTTTTGACATTTTAAATGTGCGTCAGGATTCAGTATTTAATTCGTTTTGGAATTTTTAGGGCAGATTTTTTCCCCTCGATGTTTTTTATTCCTTTCTTTTTTGTTTTTGTTTATTTTGCGTCGTGTTTTTTTTGAATTTGGAGATCTATGAAAAAAAGGTACCCCTTCAAAGTGAAGGTCCTTCATTGAATCCTTTGAGGTTACGTTGTGTTGTTGCTTTTGTGCTGCTTGCTTTTTTTGTTCTGCTCGGTGTTGTTGTTGTTATTATTATCGTTGCGATTGTTGTTGTTGTTGTGCTAGTAATGCATTTAATGCTTTTGTAAATTTTTACAAGTTTACAGAAGGATTAACTTGGGTCATCGGTGACTTGAAACGCCGGCTTTGAGTTCGTTTTTGGGTATCATTTTAGACGCCATGTTTTGAATGTAGTGCTGCTTCTTCTTCTTTTCGTCCTGTTTTTCTTCTGGTTCTCTGCTCATTCCTCAAAGGATTAAATAGTAATTTTTAATGGAATCACTTGTGTTTTTTCAATACTTACTTTTATTGGCTTTATTCATTTATTCATTTGTCTGAACTGGTATTAAATGGGTTTGGAAGGGTTTCGATGGGTCAAAATGGCGGCTTTTATTTGAACTCATTTTAAAGACTTTGCGGGAAAAAAATACCTTCAACTGGTAGACAATTTTTTGGGCTGGCCACCTCAGCAGCCGCTTTAAAAGAGTCCACGAAAAAATAACAAACTTTAAAAGACTGTTCTTGATTTTTTTATTCTTGGTAAATTAAAATTGCATAACGTAGCAGTTTTTAATGTTGTTCTTCTGCTCATGGAAACCCAGCGCCGTCCCCCCCCCCGCACACACACACACACACACACAGTTGAAGTGGTCTGCGGGTGTGGCACTCACACAAACACAACAACGTGAAAAGTCACGAAAAATAAGCTAAGGAAACAAATTCAACAGAAGAGGAAGTTAAAGAAAAATAATAATATCAATAATAACAACAATAAGGAAAACCTAAAAAACGGTAGGAAAGGAAGAAGAAGAAAAAGAAGAAGAAGAGGAGGAAGAAGAAGCAGTGCTTTTCTGAAGTATATTTTGAAGCTTTAAAAAGAAGTCTCCACTTATTCATTCATCCACCGTGTAATAGACATGAAATATTAAATTTTTAATGAAGTTAAAATGTACGCGAAAGTAACGAGATGGAAGATGGAAGAGGAATGAAGGGCTGAGGGAAGGAACGAAAGAGAGAATCAGAACGAACAGAACTTCGGTCCCGGAAATGAAGGAAGAAGATGGGGGAAAATGTGGGCTACGGAAAAATATGCTCAGGTGGCAGGTGTTCTTTAAGAGGTTGTTGTTGTTGCTTGTGTTGTTGTTGTTCTATGCAGGACGACTCTATACAGGCTCCATATATAATAATCGTTAATTTGTATTTTGTTGGTGTTTCTTTCTTCCTTGAAGTCCCATTTTAACCATATTAAAATGATGAGGAGAACTTCGGCTTTTTTAAGTTCGTCAAAGATGATGAAGGAGCAATTTTTAGAGTAGTTTGCTAAATCATTTCGTTTTTAATTACTTCCCTGCATACTAAAAAAGGAAGCTATTTTCTCCCCGCTCTGCTTTCACATCCACACGACGACGTGGACGATCGCTGACTATATATTGTTTTTGTTGGCTTCTCAAGAAAGCCTACGAAGATAGCCAACGAAATCCGACGGGACGACGATGAACGCGAATGCGAAAGTATGCAGTTCGGTTCGGTTTCGTTATGACTTCGTCTCGTGGCACATCGTTTGTAACTCATGTGTGGTTGTTGTTGCCTGAGAACAACAAAATGCATGCATTAGAAAACAAAAACAATTTCTAATTAGAACGAGAAACGAGAACTTCTGCTCGTGATCACCGAGTGTCATCGTCGGCACTGTATTGATCTCAGCCGAAGAAATTTCTACCAACAAAACTACTGCCACGCACAACATGACGACGTCGCTGTCGCTGCAACCTGCATCAGCAGAGCGATCAGGAACAACTGTAAAAATTTTCAATATTATACTCTCGTTCATTTACTCCAATGATATACACTACACGATTAGTCTCTTTCCCACACACGTATTCATGTTTATTCAAATAGCATTCAAGCAAAACTGTCGATTACCTTGATTATCACTTAACAAATTAAAATTCCTAAGAATAATTGCAATAATAAAAACAACAACAACAGCAGCAACAACAACTAATTATGTAGTGCATTTCCAAGTTAATGTTGCAAAGGTTTGTGCAACAGCAAAACTGTAATGAAGCTGCAGTACTTGTAAATTACCACTTGAAGGAGATGAAACAGAAGAGAGGAAGAAGCCAACAGAAGCAGATGATAATCGCATCAAATGCACCAGATTAGATGGATGCATTTACGGAATTTGCACACTTCAGCCTTGGAATGGAGAGTAGATGAGATGAATGAAGGGTAGAGTATTCAGTGTCTGAAGAGGATGTGGATATTCCGATGCTGATAACGCTGGCGATTAGGTTGATGATGGTGATGATTACTACGATGATTTTAATGCTGTTGTTTAGTTAATTAATACATCAACTCGATTGCGTCGCAATGCTAAAGCAGAGACTACTACAGACGCACTCATGGAAATAAATCCCGATGTCATGAGACACAAAAGGACTGTGATTACCTTAAAATGCATACAAGTACAACAACAACAACAACAACAACAAAAACATAGTTGTACATAATGCATTTCTTAACCACGATTAAACTGGCCCCGTTGAGCTTACATACACACACACACACGCGGATGAACGAACGGACAAACGAACGAACGAGCGAACGAACGAGCGCACGAACGAACGAAGAAACAAACGAATGGTTGCTAGAATCGTTGAATTAGGAGGGGGGGGTGGGGTGAGAGGGGACGGTTGTCGGCATGTAGCGGGGAAAAGATGAATGGTCAAACGGTTGGACGCACAGCGCAGGCAGTCATGCATGACATGCAGCTAATGCAACGAGCACCAAAGCAATGCATTAGAGCGAAGTGAATCTTTGTTGCTGGAGTGGGCGGAGAGGGAGGGAGCCTGTTTGTGTGTCTGTTGCGGTGTAAGTAAAACAAACACATCACTCCGCATTCGCTCTCTCAGTCGATCTGTCTATCGCTCTCTTTATCACTCTTCTAGCCATGAATTCAACCATCATATTACAAGCAACAGTATTTTATGCATGCTGCCTCGATGCAACGTCAAGATTATTGCTCTGCATGCGAAATTTAAATTTAATTAAAACGTTTGGCTGCTGATCCTCACCTCTTCATTTTAATCACTCTCTCTCTCTCTCTCTCGCTCGCTCGCTCTTGTTGTCTACGGTTCATTTGACACGCCGAGATAAAGACTGAAACATCCTTTGAGCGTAAGTAAGTAAAGAGTACAACAACAACGTCAATAATAATAACAACAACAACAACAACAACTATATTCTGTCTAATGCAGGAATTTTAAGAGGCTTTAATGAATGTGTTGTGAACAAGACAATTAACTGTAATACACACACACACACACACACACAAACATATACTATATACTGCAACTCATCCTTAAAATAGATAGAAACGAATGCATTGAGGTCCCATCCACAGATTGGGTCCATTCTCCCCTTCAAACACTTTCTCCCCTCATCCTTCTACTCTCTCCCGTCGATCGTGATGCATCCTTGTTCAGTTGTTGTGAGTGTGAAATCTCCGGTGTGTAATAAATTTATTGATGGAATTTAAATCGGATGACCGGCCTGTCCCCCCGTTCCCCAGCCACGCCCCCCTTTTTAATTCATCTATTTTACAAGAACAAACTAGGGTAGGATTCTGAATAAGGATATGAAATCACTTGCATCGAAATCGCCGTCGTTTTTCGATTGATTTGTCCCAAGATTTGGTCTCTGATCTCTCCCTCTCTCTCTCTCTCTCTCCCACTCTCTCCCCATCTCTCTCTCTCTCTGATTTTCAGTCTCTGGCTTCGTCCGTCACGCTTCTGATTGTTGAGTCATGCTTTCGCGGTTTTAATGCACATTCGATGTGTTTTCCGGCGGAATTTCAGGATTTAATGGCCATAATAACCCATTATTTGGTGAATTAGGTCAGAGAGAGTGAAGAGAGAGAGGCAGGGAAAGAGTAGAGCGAGAGAGAAGAAAGAAAAGATGACCAACAAGTAAGACAAAAACGGCAAAACACAATATTAAGCTAATAAATCGAAGTCGATTCTTAACCTCAGCAATAAATTTCGCATTAGCAACAATCGACTTTCGTATCTCTTCCGTTCTCTCTCTCTCTCTCTCTCTCTCCATCATTGAGACAAAAAAAAAATCCCCTTAAAATCTCCACAAACAAACAAATGTTATTCGATTGCAATTTCTTGAACGAAACGATTGAATCCACACGATGAAAATCTGATTTAAGCGATTTTTCTGATATTTAAATTGAATTTGAATTTTTATTGTCTTTCCGTCGAATGCAATAGAAACCCCAGACTACAACAACAACAGCAACGACAACAATAACAACAACTAAGCCACAAGAAAGATTGTCGCAAGTTTTTTCGATTTCCTTCTCGTTATCTCACATTCTCGAGCCAGTAAATTGGACTCGCTGTATCATGACTTTCGGAATGGAATTCTTTGGCTCCCTTGTATTTTTGTTGTTGTCCTTTATTGGTGATTAAGTGACATTTATTGGTGCCGCTGTTTAAAGGCACGAACGAATAAATTGCAGCAACAGTAGCAACAGCAACAGCAACAGTAGCAACAACGACAACAACATCAGTAGGCGGCGGTGGGGGGGGGGGGGGATACGAGGAATCTAATTTGAAGGCGCAATCAAAGCTCGTTGGTGTTCGTTGTTCCCCATTTTGTGACTTAGTGTTTCACACTATCGTCCTCTCGCTCACACTCGTGCACTCGCAGTCACTTGGCGTTGCTGCTGCTCATCATTATTAACAACATAATGATTACCTCGTGGTTGTTGTCATTGCTATTTTTTCATGTTGTTTCTTGTTGTTGTTGTTGTTTTCCCCGCAACTCTCTAAAAGGTGGCTGCGGTGGTTGCCATTGCTTGAGAGCAGCTTCTTTTAAGGACAGCTACTTGTAGTCGTCGTTAAGGTCTTTGTTGTTGTTGTTTTTGTTGCTCGTGGTGATGTTCTACTTCTTTGTTTTTGTTGTTAATTTTAACGCCTGGGGACATTGTTTCGTTTAAATGCCTGTATATGCATCCATACACTGGGTCTTTGTTGTTGTTTTCCCTGTTTTCCCTCTTCTTCTTCTTCTTCTTTTTTCTATCAAGTTCTTCTCATTCATCGTTTCGCTCTCTCGAATTTCCGTTTTAATAAACGATTTTTCCGGTTTCTGTTTACTTTGTGATGCCATTTATTTTTATACGCAATGCTCGAGGCCGATGATTGTCAGTGTTGTTGTTCTCGTGGTTGTTGTTGTTGTCCTCTTGGTTGTTGTTGTTGTTTAAAATGAAGTTTGTTCATCGCTGATGATGGTTTGATGAGAAGTTTCTTAAAAGAAACCAACCAAGTGTTTTTTCTTGTGTTCTGTTCTTTTTTAAGGGGATTTTTTTGAGTTATCTTTTGAAGATGCTATTATTTGGTAAACGCTGACTTTTCCTCAAGTTTTACCTTAATTTTTGTTTGTATTACTACCGAATTCAGTACTATGATTCTATTTCCACTACTATTTCTACTACTACCTTTTCTAGTACTACTTTTTCTACCTACTACCTTTTCTACTACTACTTTTTCTACTACTACTCTTTCTACTACTATTTCCAGTACTATTTCGGGTATTTTTCTACTATTTCTCAAGGAACATCTTCCAAGTTTTGTTTGTATTTCTTTTGTATTTTCTGTTTGTATTTAATTAAACCCGCATCTTTTTTATCCTTCGTTTCTGAATTTAATTAACACTGAATGCATGACATGCTGTCGTCTGTCTGCCTGTCCAACGATCTGTCTTCCTGCTGGCTGCCTGTCTATCTTTCTGACTTCTCCCCCTCCCCCCCCCCCTCCCTTTCATTTGGTGTCTGTTGGTTAAGCATCGTTTGCTCTCTAATAACCAGAGCATGTCACCGAAGAGCGTGAAAAATCTCAGCGCATCGCGGTGTTAGTTTCCCTTGGAAGGCATGCTCTTAATTTTCTTTCATTATCATCGTCATCTTCATCATCGTCATCTTCATCATTATCGTCATCGTCGTCTTCCTTCTCTTTTGTTTATCTTTGTTTTTCTTGGCTGATTTTCTTCATTCGCTGGCTATTAATTAAGTTTAACGAGGTTAAAGTTTCACCAACAGCTGTATATCGACCTCTCCATCGCCCCATCATTACGAACAGTGATGCCGCTACCAAAAAATTAAATGTGTCCTTGGCTTGTAAAAAATTGTGTCCGCTTAAAAAGATGTGTCCATATTGGGAAATAAATGTGTCCATATTTGGAAATAAATGTGTCCATATTTAGAAATAAATGTGTCCATATTTAGAAATAAATGTGTCCATCTTTGGAAATAAATGTGTCCATATTCAGGAACAAATGTGTCCATATTCAGGAAACAGGACGAGAGGAAGGTTCAACAGCACTGAAAGAACAACGGAATACATTATTTCGAAATCCTCTTAATTAATATTAAAGTAAACGAGCCCTGAGCGTGTTAAGTACACAAGTTTTGCGTCGCTCATTAAATTCTTGGCTCGGAAGCGTCGAAGAAACACAGAAGCTAACGACGCATTCGAAGCAGTCAAGCAGCCGGGCGAAACGAACCAAGAAAACCAACGAAATGAAATGAAACTTTTTTAATTATACGCTGCCACAACTAAACATCTAACCGGCCCCCTCCCCCTCTCTCTGCAACCCTGTTTATCAGCTGTCTCTCACCCTCTCTCTCTCTCTCTCTGACTCCATCCTTTCCACACTCACCTCTCTTTCTTAAGATTTAGCATCTTGTCCACGGAATGAACAGTAAACAAGCGTTTACAAGAACCCGTTATAGTAAGACGCCCTCCCTTCCCACCCTTCCTCCCTTCACCCACACATTCTTCTCAGCGTAGACTCACTCACACACACACACACAACACACACTCAATACTTGCAAAGCATTCATTGCGAATAAATCTGTCGCCATTTTTAAGCCATGAAATTAAAGCGTAAACAGAGCGTCTGTCGACGCAGACGAGAACCAAGACGACCGAAGTCGGTGATGATGACGACAGAGAAGACGACAGGCGACGGCGACGTAGACGACGACATCGACGACGCAGATGACAACGACGACGACGATGAATGCTGAGGTTGGAGATTCGCTAATAATAAGAAACAACCGAAGGAAATCCATTTAACAGCATGCTGAGTAGAGATCCCCTCGCTCCCCGCCATCCCTCCCACTCCGACCCTCCTGGCTTCCTTCAGATGCTACTCATTATTAACGCATTTGCTAAAGCGACGACAACAAGGAAAACAATTATTTGGCTTTTAAGAGTGGCGCATTTTTGGGGACGCTCGTTTCTAGAGTTTTTAACAAATGACATTTAAGCAACCGTGTGGAGGGCGGGGGCGTGGCGAGCTGAGGCTGGCAATTTAATAGGTTTTGTTTTAGAAGCTGTTGCTTTTGTGCGGAGAGTTAAGGTTAATGTTGTTGTTGTTGTTGTTGTCGGTAATTGTTGTTATTTGCATTTGTTGTTGTAGTTCTTGTTGTTGTTGTTGTTGTTGTAGTCATTGTCGTTGTTGTTGTTGTTGCTATTCATATAGTATATCATGGTGATAATTTGACAGCAGAAAAGTCTGATCGTGACACCCAAAAAAAGACGCCTTTTGATTTGACTGTGATTTTGGGTTTTGTGTTTATTTTCTCCTGTCGACGTCTAGCAACACGTTGGGGGCGGATCCACGCCCACCAACTGGGATGCCTCCTCACTGGATGTCATTTTGGTGTAAATGACGCTTCTAACAGAGTTTCTGAAAAGTTGTTGAAGCTCTACTAACCAACAACAACAACAACAGAAACAACAAGAACAACAACAACAATAGAAACAACAACAACAGGAGTAAAGTCGAAGTCTAACGTCGAGGTTTCATATTTTTAACCTTATAATAAAAGCCAAGCGTCGTCGCCATCGTTGTTGCCATGCGTTGATGTCTGTCATTGCAGATGACAGCGTTGATAGATGGCTACAATGAGGTGTATAATAACAACAACAAAAAACACCCAAGGAGAAGGGAGAAGAAGAAGGGGAGGACGGGGAGGAGGAGTCGCACTTACTTTGTGCATAACTTGAACCGACGCAACGCAACGCAACGCCACTCAACGTTGTTACCGTGTTGCATGTTTTTCATTATAATTTCTATACGTTGTTGTTGCTGTTCTTGTTGTTTTGTTGTTGCTTTCGTTGATTTTTGTTTCAGAGTAGATGCTGCTACAACAACAACAACAGCAACAACAGCGAGGGCCACACAACAGACTCTTTCCTGCTTTTGCGCTTTCGTTGCTCTTTTATTTGCACTCGAAGCTTTTTAATAACGTTCACCAGGACGACGTTCATAATTTTGACTCAAGTCTAAATAACATCATGTCGCCTGAGGTGTCAACAATTTGCGGTGGGTGGGTGGTCGGCGGGTGGAGCAATCTGTGGGTGGAGGGGCGGAGAAGCATTCAGAAGGGGTGCCCAGTAAAGTTACAGTACCCGAAAGTGAAATTTTATGATTGCTCGAAGGCATTCAAGAAGAAAAGCAAAGAAGTAAGGAAGTGGAACTGTGAAATGAAGGATGGAAGAAATTTAAGAACGGAAATTAAGAAAGAGTTACTAACGGATTACAATTTAAAGTGCATTTACTGGAAACTTCTATTTAAAGTAATACTGTCGTTTATCAATCCATACAATTTTACACTGGGTCGAATTTCTGCTCACTGTCTCTCCTCTCTCTCTCCACTCTCTCTCCTCTCTCTCTCTATCGCTCTTTCTTTAAAGTCTTAAATACACGATGTCTTAAATAACACGTTGTTTGGTTTAAATAACATACTTTGGGTTCAAAAGTCGTCAAATTCAACGACGTGGCTGGAAAAATTATGCTGCTTATTTTTGCCTTGAGCGAAACGCCAAACAAAAGCGAGTTTAAAGACCGGGAATAAAGTGATTTCGTGAACAATGAAAGGCGGAAGAAGAAAGCAACTAAATAACAAAATATATATTGTATATTAAATCATAAACAACAAGGAAAATAAATAAAAGAAAAGAATGAAACAGCCAAAGAAAGAGACAGACATCGAACGAATGGGTTAACGATTTATGAATATTATTTATATTCCAAAGAAACGGTGAAGGGTTGGTGTGGAGGGTGGCGGGAGGGCGTGATGGAGCGAAAGCTGCAGAGGGTGAGAGCAGAGACAAATAATTCATAAATAAGAAAAGCGGTGAAAAGTGTAAAAACAAAAATCCAACAAGCAGAAACAATTCCCAAGGAAGAAAATAAAAACAGAGGCACACAAACACACACGCACATAGAATATTTATGAATTGAAAGTGTTGCGATTTAGTCGGGTGGCCTATAGTTCCATTAAGACACACACACACATACACACACTTACAGAAACACACACCCACACATATATACAGTTATTACTGGAACACATGGAACCAGTGACGTTCGTTGGTGACGCTGAAAAATGGCGCCGCTTTTAAATCCTTACTTCATTCTTTTGTTTTGTTTTTTCGTGTCCGGAATTTCCTCAGTTTGAAGTTGTAAAGTAATGGTTTGAAGTCGCAGCCGAGGAATGCAGGGTGAAAAGGAAGGCGTAGAGGTAAGGAGGGGGAGAGTAGAGTCCGCTGCTGCTTTTTAATGGCGGCACACATTTTGGCCACACTCGACACACTGGAAGTTGTTTGTGCCGCAGATAGAGTTCAGTTGTAATGCACACACACAAGACAGACACACATACCCACACACACAGACAGATACTCACACACCCACATACACATAAACGGTCACTCATAAGGACACACTTTCAATGCAACGTTTTTAATGTTCTCTAAAGAAGAAATTTGAATTCAAAAACTTCCCAGTAATGCGTAAAAATCGCGTGATTTAAAATATTTAGAAATGCAAACAGACACTCAAACAGACAATCAAACAGTCAGACGAACAGACAGACAAACAGACAGACAAACAGACAGACAGACAGACAGACACTCAAAGAGGCAGATTAATTCACTTACTTTTCTTTTATGTACTCACTCACTGATTCATCGCTCTTCATGTGTAACTCGCGTATCTTCATTCTGCCAACTCATGCAGTGCGCTGTTTATGAATTTTTTATATTCATATCTCGCTGTGGCATCACTGCGTCGCTACGGCTGCTCAATAACAGGGGGCTGGAGTGACGTAAGAGGGGACCAGAGCACGAGTTGGTTCGTTCAGACGGGTGGCATGTCCTGTTGACTGGCCTGGTCGATGGCTTGCTTGCTTGTGTGAAGGGTGCACGAGCGACTTTCCAGCACGTGGGTGAGGAATTCTTTCGTAACACTTTGCGTAGTTCCGGTGCAGTTCGTTCAGCAATCGTATATCGCGAACCATGCATCATGGCGGCGAGTGCTGCTGAATGGCGGACTGACTGACTGGCAGACTGGCAGACTGACTGACTGACTGACTGACTGACTGGCTGACTGACTGACTGGCTGACTGACTGAACTGGCGCGTTGGTTGATTACTTAGCTAGATGGTTGGACGACTGGCTCGCTGTCATGGACACCGATTGTGTGCGGCAGCGGATAATAAATTCGTGTGCGTGTTCGTTGCCACAAATAAGCGAAATCAGAAATTTCATTCATTTGAAAATTTTATGTCTTCATTTCGGTGCGAAATTTCGAATCTGAGGCGGTGCGATTTGTGCAAAATGTGTTAAAATGATAGGAAGCGCGAAGGGGAAGGAGGGGGCGGGGGGGTCTGTGGGAGCACAAGGTGAGGTTATGATATTAAGCGTGGATTTCATATCGCTAATACGGGCCAAGAAGTTACGCGTATCACCAGCAACAACAACAACAACAAAAGCAACAAATCACACTCCCACACAACACACAAACAATTCAAATTGTTTTACAGGAAATCCATAAATTTTTGAAATAATTACGTGATACCGAACAAAAACGGGGTTCATTATGGGCGAATCCATCATTAAGAAGGGTGGGGGAGGGGATTTGAAGGCCTAAAAGGTGTGGCAAAGGGCGTAACGGCGTTTTTGTTTAAAGTTCTTCGACTTTAAAAGTATTCAATTCAGATACGCATACTTTTAGGCCACTCTTTATAATGTAAGTCGCTTTGAAGGCTGAACTGAAGGCAGAGTTAGCCGAAACGTAACGTAACGTGGCGTGATATATAGTTTGAAGCGGTTGACACACTACGTTACGTTACATCTCGACTAACTGAGTCTTCAGCCTGTAATTTGGAGTCTATCATCTGCAGTCTTTAAATCTTAAGATTTGTTTTAAACAATACACAATATTTTTTGAAGAAGGACTCAATAAACGTTCGCACTCTGCTTCTTTTGCAGGCAAAAGTTTCACGCTGACGATTGTGATATCCACGAATCCCATACAAATCGCCACGTATAACAAAGCCATTAAAGTGACCGTCGATGGACCGCGAGAGCCGAGATCGAAAATCCGTCACCAAGGATTCCATCCGTTCGCATTCGCTCCGCAACGCTTTGGACCGGATCCACTTATGGCAGGATTACCATTTAAATTACCAGGTATAGCCAATTCAACTTCCATAAAGATTGATAATAATAATCATGATGATGGTGATGATGAATCATGAAGATGAATGATGTTCATGTTGATGTTGATGTTGATGAAGTAAAGAAGTACAACAGAGAGAGAAAAATATAAAGAGTATTCATGTTACCAAGGTCACGTTGCTGTTACCGTTACAGTAACCGTTACCCATTATAATCGGCATCAATAAAGCGGATTTCTTCATGCGAATTACTCTTGATTACGATAAATCGTTAAAACCTACAACAGAAACATACTCTGCTCCTTGTTGTTGTCTTTCATTTTGAAGCCCTGAAGGTATTCCGGAAAAGGGCATAAATTTCATTCCCCCAACAACAACCTCATCGAAGCTGAGCGTCATCATTATAAAATGGCAAGCAAATTTGTTTAGATACAAATGGCATGTTGCTAGGTTGTTCGTCTTCGTCTAGTTGCTGAATTTCATATGAGAATCCAGTTATATCATAACATATCATATCGCATCATTTCACTGGAGAATATTTCTTGTTGTTGTTGTTGTTATTTGCTTGCTTTTATATTGCTTTCGGTATTGGTGTTTGTTTTTTTAATGGAGTCTTTCGATTCAATGGATTAAGTTACCAGAAAATTCTGTTATTAGGGTTATTTTGTGGAGGATAAAAATCCACCGAGCCATGGCGGGGCTCATTTTCTTGTTCTTGGGATAATATTGCAAAACATAGCAATCCGCTTACAAATATGAGTTTTCTTGAGGAAGAAAACTGAGTGAGTAGGGTAAAAGTAACAAAAAAACAGTGACTATATATTATTAATTACATATATACAATTTTAAAGGTTTTAAATTTAGTTAAGTAAAAACAATAAATGCCCATTCTCTCCCTCTTTCCCGTCCCCGTCCCACCGAAACAGCTGATAGGTTTTACTTTTATTTCATTAGCTACTGTGCTGTGGCGCCCTTTAACCCTTTGAAGCGTCCTGTAACCCTCCTGTAGCTCCCTCCTATCGCTGCGTTCCACCCTTATTTGAAAAGTTCACCAGTCATTTGACAGTCAAAACACGTTGTTCACACTCTTGTCACCTCAGCTTGTGCTAACAATCGCAGCTTTCAGCTTCATCCCGAGACTGAGCTTCATCCCCATGAATTTTCACATTTCTTCCTCAGTTTCTGTCTCCCTCCCTGTCCCCGTTCGAGTCCCCGTCCGAGTCCCAGTGCTCGTCTCCGTTCCTGTCTTCGTCCTGTTCTCAGTTTCTCATCATTCTCAATTCTTCTCACTCTATTTTGAGCTCTTATTTATGGATGCTTAAATGTTTGGAACCCTTCAAAAAATAACTTTACGCAGAAGAATGCGTTCGCTGAATGCGAAATTTATACAAACTCAGGATCGTTAAAGGATTAGAAAGTATTTAAACGGATTCTGGAGACAGCTTACGTCAAGCTGTTGTTTAGGCACAGGGAGATGAAGAAGAAGAAGAAAAAAGGGGGAAGAGTGAATGGGGTGAATGGGGGAGACAAGAGTGGAGTGAGGGGGACATGGGTGGAGGTGGAGGAAGTGTGAAAAATTGTAATTCTTTACCATTAGCATAAACTTTATTTGCATTCGTCTTCTTGTTGTGTTTTCCCCCCTCTAGTTCTTCTTTTTATTCTTTTTGTTCTTCTTCTTATTCTTTCTCTTCTTCTTATACTTGTTTTTTCTTTTCTTAATCTGATGTTATTGCTAGTGTTATTATTATTGTTGTGCTAACTTATTGTCATGTGATGTGATGTGTTTTGATATGATGTGGATTTTGGTAGTGATTCGGTGGCTGGTGTTGGTGATGATTTTAACTGTAATGGTGTGATGGTGATGAGGATGAGAGCGAGTTGTTTTTCTGTCCTTCTCCTTTTCTAGATTCAGAGATTCAGAGATTCAGGAGAAAAAGAACCAATATTTATTCTGTCTTCAAATCATATGAGCTCTTTCCATATTCAATTTTTTTTTTGACAAACAAATCGCTTCAATCCAACCGCAGACAACTGTTCCGTAACCTCAGATACGGAGGTTTTCTTCTCCTGTCCTGTCTTGTCGTGTCCTGGTCCCTTCTGTCCTGAACTCTTCTGTCCTGTTCTTTTCTGTCTTGGTCTCTTCCGTCCTGTTCTCTTCTGTCCTGTTCTCTTCTGTCCTGTAGTGTTCTATTCTGTCTTCCGCTGCTTTGATTATATTCATATCTTTTTAATTTATGCACTCGCACATCTGTTTTTCTTTCGGTTTTTGATTTTTGGTTCGCTTTAGGAAAAGGATTCGCTTCAATGACATTCAGACATTCGAAAAGATATGCGGATATGCGGATGTCCTGTCCTTTTGCTTGGAAATCCCCGGAAATTCAGTTAGGATATTGTGTTGGGTGTTCATTTCTTGTAGACCATTTTTTCACACTCTGCAGCAGCATTTTTTGGGGTATACGTATGTAAACAGCATCGTAAAACTATTTGTTTTCATATTATTTTAAGCTTTTTGAAATTTGATTTTTGAAAATATTACTCGTATTTTTAACCAGTTGATAATCTGTCCCATTGTCTGTCTGTCCATCTATTTGTACATACTCGTATATTTTATTACCTACATACTCATGTCTAGAGATTATCCGCCTTTTTTCTATTCCTTTTCTTCTTTTTCTTAAAGAATAGAAATATTCTTTAATTTTTAACACATGATTAAGTGAAAAACTTTTCGAAAACTTAACTTAAATCAATTTGCATTTCCTCAACACGTTTTCCTGTCATAATTTTCCGTGTTACGCTCAGAAGTGTCAGAATAATAATCAGTTCACATTACGGTATTTCAGGTTGGGTAACTTTTTCCAAGACTGAACTTCCTCCATTTTGGAGGGTAGCTTAAAAGTTGTTCGGGGCGTTTCAACGGGTGCTTTGGTTATGTTAACGGTATGTCTATGATGGGAAAGATGAAAGAGGAGACGGTTGAAAAGTGTCAGGAGGATTGGGAGGGAAGAGAGGTAGAGGGGGGGTCTAGGGATATATATTATACCTAGAGCAGGATGATTAGTTGATATGCTAGAGTAGGACATGATATGTGCATGTAAGGACACTTTAAGCCCCTATCTATTCAGATTAGTGATTCAATTCGAGGTTACTATATAAAGTTGGCATTATTTATCCGTTATGATAAAGATCGACTTTTGATATTAGACAATAAGGATTTCGAAATATATATTGCGCGGAATTCAACGGCAAATTCGACTGAATCGGGACATGAACTTGTTGATAACTGAACTGAATCAGTTCAACTCAGGAAAATCATCCTAAAATTTATTACATTCATAATTTATTTAATTCAAGTCTCAACACATTTCATTTCATTTATTTATCAAAGTAAAATTCAGCGCTCGGCGTAATAATTTTAATCATCACATGTCAGGGGCTACTAAAAATGGTTGCTCTTTAGGGTGAAGGGTAGCATGGGGAGGGAGTGGATTACCTTTGTTAAAGGGAATGATTATACAGCAGTATATCATATAAAAAAAGAGAAACCCTTTTTTTGCATATTCAACGTGTTATTCGTTGGATTGTAAACAACGGAAGCTTCTTCTTATCTTGAACACAGGACGATATGCGTGCCATCTCGCTCTCACCTGCCCCCCCCCCTCACCCCCTCAAACGGGTACATATTTCAGAAGCAGAAAGTTGGGAAAAACTTGACTGGTGTAAAATGAATTCTGGATGAAAATTCATTTAGGGCCTCATTCAGAAAATCACACACACACACATGCGATCACGTGTGTCTATATGAATAAAAGAGCGAATGTGTGCGTGTGTATGTGTGTGTGCAGGCGGCTTTCATCTTCATGACAAGTATTACATCAAGCGGAAAATTTTAATGTAATTTTCACTAAAAATTAAAAACTTTTCTTTTACAAAATATTCGCCGCTGCAGCTTCTCCTGTTGTAAGGACATCCTAAAAGCAGACACACACACACACACTAACTTACACTCGCATATGCAGCATGTTGTCGTGCCTGTTGGCAGGATGGCAGGCAGGCGAACGACCGAATGACTGAGCGAGCGTGCGAAACAGGATATCCGCCTCGGAAAAGCAACATTTTCTACACTTATGGCGACGGCAAATGCTAATGCGATTCGCTCCTCCTCATCTGCCATCTCCTCCCCTCCTCCCCCCCCTGTCATTCTCGACAACCCACTGGACCCCGTACTCTTGCTGGCAGCTCATGTGGGCTGCTGTGTTACTTTTGCTGATGCTCCTTTTAATCATCGACAAACTTGGCGCAGTCGTAAGCAGCTGCAACAACAACAACAACAATTGCAACAACAACAACAATTGCAACAACAACAAGCTACTACAACTACTACAACTACAACAATGCTATAGCATGGAGCAACTAGCACAGTCTCCAGCAAATCCTCAAGCAGAAGAAGGTCCTTCAAGGACTCTAATGGCTCTCTGAATGTGTATGTCTGTGTGTGTGTGTGTGTGTGTGTCTTTTTGCATGTGAATCTTCTCGTTTTTGTCACTTTGCAAGATAGTTTCGCAACAAAGTTTTTAAAATTGTTTGCTAGGTTGAATGGTAATAAAGGGAAACGATTGCCCGGTGGGGGGGGGGGGGAGGGGGGGAGAGACGGTTGGTAAAAATGCGTCAACACTACTTTTGGATATCCTTTCAAGGATATGAATGTACAAGTCTCTATGAGTATTTTACTGATGTTCGTGCCTTAAAAGTAGAGAGATTTTCTACTGCTCATTTTTCTTGCTTCTTCTTCATCATCCTTATACCCATGTCGGTCGATCGACAGCTAAATTGAAATCATTTCCGTTTCCGTGTATTTCTAAATGCAATTGAAGTTATTTTCAACAGCATTTTGACAATTCTTTTATATTGAAATTGATGGTGTACAATATTTTGAACGATTTTTTAAAATAATTAAAGAATTCTTGTGTTATTTAATATATTATTTTTGTTTATTATTTAAAGTACATGCAAATTATAAGAAAAACAATTTATATGTGGCCGAACTTTAATTGCTCGGCTTTCTTCAGCTCGCTGGCATCACTCGTTCCTTTTCGCACTCGCCAAAGAAAAATCCTACCAACAAAATTACTATGGAGGCCATGTCAGAGTCGTTGCCATGAGGTTGCGTTCGCAAAGCGGTTTATGAATTCGTATCACTGCAAAAAAGTGCATTCGTTGTATCTTTCTCGTAAATCTTTTTTTTTTACAATAAACTAGATTACCGTATCATAGAAAATTTATTGAATCATTAAATTTAATTCGTTTTTTCATATCTTTTCATTAAATTCAAAACTTGTGAACCGAATCGTTCGTTTTCTCGTAACCGACTATAAAATCGCTGCGGTGGTGTACTGCTATAACATTTACAGTTGCCCACTTTTGAATATGGTACCCCGTTCATTCACGCCTACAATAATTTCAGCACAACAACAACAACAACTAAAAAAATGTGCTACAGGTGTGCTTAACTGTATACAACATCGCAAGTGTGTGTTGACTGTTTGCAAATTACTCGATCGTGTGTGTGTGTGTGCGTGTGTGCGTGTGTAAATGTTGGTTGTCGAGCCGGGGAGTCGTTTGTGAGTGTGTGTGTGTCTCTGTCAAGTGTCAAAAATTGCCTATAACGGTATTATTGAGGATTTGGCAGAACGTTTTGCAAAATGTCTTGTTTTCGCTCCCCTCCAATATTCACAAATTCTACTCTTTCCACCTCCCCGTCCCTCGCTAAACGACAAGACACAAATTTACCGTTGTCAACACTCAACACTCTTGCTATTGTTGTTGGTGTTACTGTTGTTGTTGTTATATGAAGAGGGTAGTTTAGTTAACCCCCGGTTCATTTCGCTCGGCCTCAGAACAACAACAACAACAGAAAGAAATAATATACACTCACCCTACAACAACAACAACAACAACATCAACAACAACAACAACAACAACAATAAAAAAGGAAAACACAAAAATTCTGCACACGAGAAAAACATATTTCGGCAAACGTTATAAATAATATTAAGTAGGTAGGTAGGTAAAGTGAAGTAAAACGGTAAAAGTTGCCGCATGTGTTGCTGCTGTTCGGCTGTCGTCGTTGTTGTTGTTCTTGTTGTACTAGTATTCATTCAGCGTATCCTTTCTGTGTTCCCCTTGCTTCGGAGCAGACAAAGCAATGCGTATTAGTATCGTATTGACAACTTAAATTGACAGAAAATTGAATCAATGCTGTAACAAGACCTGAGGGCATGCCGGGGATGGCTGCCATCCCTCATCCCTTCACTCCTCCCCTCTCCATCCCTCTCCATCCCAGCACATCACCAGCTACGATTGCTTTTGTTATGACTTTAAAATTTCTTTTTAAATTCTAAATTGAGCTGTCGTCACGGCGTGTGTGAACAATATATAGTATGTGTGTGTGTATGTGTGTGTGTGTATGTTGATGTGTCTGTGAAATTGAGCCGCATGCGGTGCTGAGAGGGTGCATTTCTGGGTTATTTTTGCTATTGTAGTTGTTGGTTTTTTCCCCACCCGACTGCAGGGAGAATATTTTTGCTAGAATATGATAAATTGAAGACTTTTTATTATTATCAGCTTCGTAGTTTATATTTAATTTGCGACGGTGACAGCAAACGCGCTGCTGAAGCTCGGCTGAAGAAGCGGCCGTCACTTGGTGTCGATTGGGCGCTGCGTCGTTATTATTTGTCACTTAAGCGTGTATGTTTTGACAGCTTCGAAGTTTGAAATTTGATATTGAAACTTTAATGGTTTTATTTTTCATACAGTGTATACTCGTACTCACTTTTTTCTCCGTTACATGTATTTTTACGAAGTGGGTGGGACATGATTTATTTTACTTTTTTGTCAGAGCTGTCAACATATGATTTTGCTTTAATTTTGTTGTTGTATTCAGGTAAAAATTGAATATATTTCATCTTCAAACATTTAAGTTTTCAGCTTCCTAGATTAAACGTATTTAATTTTTTTTGCTCAGTTCTTCTGCAACATAAATTCTACACCATATAATATCCATACTTACCCATATGTACATATATATCTATATATACTTAGACAAGCAGAGAGACTATATAAATCCGGTTATGCTTTGAACATAAAACAACAGAAGCCAAACCATCATAAAACGGTGTATAAAGAGAAAAGCAGTCAAATAATGCGACCAAAATAACCAGAACCGAAAAAGCATTTTAAACCTAACGACAGTCTGGAGGAGGAAGCGAAAGAGTCAACGATTAAAAAAAAATAAGTTGGCTAAAAAAAATAGTCTGTTGGGTGGTATTATATTCGAGTTATTATTCTGGGAGCTCATATTAGCACTAACATCTGTCTCTCTCTTTGTTGGTCCTTATATTACATGCTGTCTCACTTGTGTTTATACTTTATCATACGCTCTCTCTCTCTCTCCTCACTCCACCCTCACATTCTTCTCTCTTTATTGTTGAACTGTTGTGAGAAAAGTTTTCTCACTGCGCAGTTTTTGAATGAGTAACAGCTGTTAACGTGGCCTATTAAAAGCTTTTGGTATTTTGGCCAGATTTATAAAGTGTGTGGGAAAGAGAGATAGAGGGAGGCAGAAAGAAAGAGAAAGAACATGAAGGAGAGTAGAACAGAGAGTGATAGTGAGAGAAAAGGGGTCGAATGCAGCAATGAGAGCGGTTGAAAGAGAGAATAAGCCTGAGAACCTGAGAGTTCTCTCATTCACCAGATGATGTTGAGCTGTCTTTCAGAGATTTGCGACTGTCGCAAGCTTTGCTTTCTTTCCTTAATATTTGCAATGTTATTGTTGTTGCTTTATTATTTTCGCTCCTTGAGTTGAAGATGATGAAATTCCTGTAACCTGCAAAGAAAATCCTGAGACATCTTCGGGAAGAAGAAGCTTCATTCTACGTCCGGTAGAAAAGCCGTCGCTTGGCTGTTTAGGAAAGCGTTAAAATTCTGGTTTTACCGACGGCAATACAATATTTACCCGGACGACGGTTCCTTCAACAGGTTCTAAGAACTTAGAATTAGAAAAAAGAATAGTGGCCATTCTGTGTACTAATAATCTGTATACAAGCGAAAAGGTCTCAAAATCATTTCATTCTTCTTTCATTTCGTAATTTAATCTCGCAGACCGAATTAGTTGAGTTCAATTTTATGTATCTCCCGCCGCACAGGGACTCTATATTTTACATTATGTATGTCCGGTTATATACAGTACATAGATATCTGCTTCAGATCTTTCTATGTACGGGACATTTCTCGTACTGTTCGTTGGCCAAACGTTTCGAAAACGACCACTTTGTGGGTGGAACCTACCGCATTCGGATGCGTCCACATACAGAGAACCACGAAAAAAGGACCCTAGAATAAAGGAAACACCGACCCGAGTGGATGCGAAAAACGAAACGTAAAAAAAGCTGAACCACCAAACGCGGGTGCTGTCAGAGGAGTTCCTTTTCTGCAGTCTGGCCAACTTGAGTGGAGCGACGGCAGCCTGCTCCAAAATGTTGCCTGTCCCGCCAGCTCTGGCCCATATACTGGCTCTTTGAATATTCGTCTAATGTTTGGATTTTATTGCGGATGTGTTTTTTATAGTTTTTTTCTATTTCAAAGACGTCCACACAGATATACACACACATAGACGCTGGCTTACAACTGTTCAGACACACACACATCCTCAATTTCAATAGGTTTGTGATTGCGAAAGCTAGCAGCCGAAAGCAAGAAAGCTTTTTGCGGCGCACCAATGGGACCACGTTATGCCCCTTCAGGCACCACCGGCCGGGCCCTGGCGCCGCTACAAATGCTAGTGAGATGCAACCCACACGAACACATGCATGGACTCATATATACGCACACATACATACATATGTATAGTTATGGTTGAACTTTACAGCTACCTGATGCTGTTTCTGTTGCTTCTTCTCAATTTCTACTGTTGTTGGATCTGCTGTTGTTGTTGGTGTGGCTGCTTCTTCCACTGAAAACCCAAACTCCAAAGAAACCCCGATCCAACCCAAACTGACACCAACCGTGGCTAACCCTTTATCGTCCATAGGTTTCCTTACAGGACCGCATATTTAGGTTTTTGTGGGTGGCGGCGGCGGCAACAGCGGCGATACGCGGCTGCGGGACAGAACGGCATCCAGTCACTGCAAACCAAAATTTAGCGTGGATCTCCACCAGTAGAGTAAAAATTGAAGAAGATGGTTATAAGAAAGTGGGTTGTTGTTCTTCTAATTGTAGTTGCTGGTGTTCTTCTAATTGTTGTTGGTGTTCTTCTAATTGTTGTTGCTGTTCTTCCAATTGTTGCTGGTGTTCTGACTCTTGTGGGTGTGTAGTTGCAATTTTATTAGGCCGATGACATTTCTTCTTTTGTAGTATTTTCAACACATAATATATTCTTCTATTATTATTGAATTGTTCAAGACAAAACTTGAAGATAACGGGTGTTTAGATGTCCGGAACGTGTCCATAAAGATGCTGTTCCAAATCTCATGAGGATCCCAGAGCAAGAAAGGCACCCTTCACCCTACTGGGCAAGATTTTATATAACTTTGTAGTTCCTGAAATTCGGGAGCTGGTAATCAACTCAATGTTTCCAAGAAAAGAAGAAAGAGTATTTCTTGCTATGATTTCCTGGAGTTCTGTGCAAAATCTCAGTCATGGAAAATTGTCTAAAATTAGCGCTCTATGGCTATAAATCTGTATACTATATAATCTTCTCTATATTACCAGAAGATAGCATTTCATATTCATCCTTTAAGCTTATATAACACATGAATTTTTGACAAATTTCGCTGATTCTCTTCTCTGTGAATATTAATCTTAGACTGTCTCATATACAACAAAAATACTGTACGGAGCACTAACAATACTAACAGCAAGAACAACGACAACAACTGTGCTCCTACGCAACCAAGTTGTGGGCCACATCTGCCCACAGACGGAGCACTAATTTATCCTCATTTGTTGCTGTTGTCGGTTCACCTTTAATTCAAGCCATGCCATGGTTGGTACTCGTTGCCAACATTCTGATCGGAAGGACACTCGAGGTAGCTCAGTAGAAACTCGAACAAAGACACAGAACACGCATTCACACGCACACACATATACACATGCAGCCACTCACACGCACACACACAGATACTACCTTGTAGTTTCCAAGTTACCAGAGTCGGAACAAATTTTCGGTATTCCAGAGCGAAATAATCATAATAACGAACGACACTTTAATGTTGCCACTCCCGTTGATGACTCCCAGAGAGTCCTCCCAGTCTCATACCCATATGAGTGAGAGAAAGAGAGAGAGAGAGAGAGAGAGCTGTAAGGAGGACAGCTGTGGTGAGGTGTCAGATGAGGGATGGGAACTTTTGGAATCTGTGGGGATCTGAGCGGACGACCGAAATATTCTTCACTTCCACTATGAAGAGGATGATGATGCTGATGCTGATGCTGATGCTGATGCTGATGGTGGCGATATTGGTGTTGGTGGTGGCGGTGGCGGTGGCGGTGGTGACAGTATTGGTTATATTTTGGTGTTTACCCGAAATGCTATGGATTGGCAAGACGATGCAGACGACATTGTATACTTAAGATGGTTATCTTGGTCTGTAGCTGATGTTGCTGTCGGTGTTGGTAGTGATGCTGCTGGAAAGATTCTCCTGCTGTTGCATGGTGTGGTTTGGGTCAAATTTTGACTGCAATTCAATATGAAGCATTTGTGAGAGGGAGAGTAACATAGTAGTCAGAGATAGAACGAGAGCGAGCTAGTGTGCGAGTCATAAGTTTTCTTACGATTCTACTTGCTGGCCAGCAGCAACTCATCCAGCCCACTGTAGTGCGGCTTCGTCTTTGCGGGCGTTGGTAGTGCGACTGCGGCGTGCTTTTTATGTAGTTGGTGTTGCCACTGTGTGGGTTGGTGTGTTGGTAGTTGGTCGCAAAATTTCTAATGAATTTATTTAGCAGCAGCGTTGAGTCGGGACAAAGAGTTGAGTTGGTATATAGTGGTTATGTTTTGCTGTGTTGCTTTAGCTTTATGCCACCTGCCGCAGCACCATGTGTCTGCTTCTCTCTCTCTCTCGTGTTGTTGTTGTTGGTGGCCGGCTCTCACCAGAAAGCGACCCAAATGAGCGGCTTGCTTTTGGTGTCGTTGTCGGTGGAGGTTGTGTGGCCATGTTTTTGTGGGCATCTGGTAGAAAATTTAAACTCCAAACTTTTACTATTTCGGTTTATTCCGTTTTTTGCAGGTTTCCCCCACCAGTTTTTCGGCCTCCACAGTCACTTGCATGTACCGGACTGGCGTGCTTTGGGCGCACACCCTGCAGCTTTGGGGCGACCGGGGCTTCCGCACGGTGCGCCTTTCTTCCATCACCAACACCCGGCCTTCCAGACACATGGACCGGCGGGCTCCAACGGATTAAGAGTGCTGAGTGGTCAGTTTTTCAATGCTTTTAGCAATTGATTGGTGTTAAGAATTTGATTTGATTTCTTCTTCTCTTCTCCCGCAGAGAACCATCATCATCTGTCTTCGCATCTCAGTCAACTGTCTACCATCGGCGCCGCTCACAGTACCACCAGCCCCGAAGGGTCTCCAACGGCGTCTACGACTACTACGACGCTGCTGGGCCGGGCGCGTCTTCTTACCACGTCGCCGCCACTCACAACGACGACCAGCGAGAATGACAACAACAACATTGATGCCGGCTTCGAAAGCGATAGTATATCGGTCACCGGATCGCCGCATCGAACCTCATCGCTGCACGACGACGACGACCGCCGCAGTCCGTCGCCCGCCATGAGCAGCGGCGGCGCGTTCACCTCGCTCATCCAACCCAACCCAGAGCTGCGCAAGAACGACTTCATCTCAGGATTCGCGTCACACTTCCAGCCGTCGCACAGCTTGAATCCCGCGCTGGCCGCTCAGCTGTTCCTGCAAGGACCTCTGGTGCCGCAGCACAATCACTGGTTGCAGCTTTCCACTGCGTTCTACAGCAACTACAACGACTGGTCATTTTTGCGCTCTGCGGGAACCGCGACGGCAAACGGCAATCCTCCGGCGCCTGCAGTCGACAACAATGCTGCTGCAGCCGCCGCCGCCGCCGCCGCTTCTGTAGACAACGCGAGTGGAGTCAATCTGGTCAAACGCTGTGTGACGCTGATCGCCCACTCGAATCATAACGAATCGAACTCTTCGCCGCCGGTCAGCTCGACGCGCCGCTCACTCTCGCCGGTGGAGACGATCGACCTGGACGATGTCAGCACCACGTCGCGCAGCGGTAGCAGCAGCTTCGGTCCCATCCGATGCCGAACTCCGAAGCCGAATGATGTGTGGCGTCCTTACTAGCGGCGGCGTCGACTGAATGCGAGCGGCTGCTGCGAAGCGGTTGAGGTGATTGTTGACAACAGCGATGGAACTAAGTAGCTAAACATTGTGGATAGTGATGTCGAGAATATTGATGATGGTGATAAATGATCGGATTATGTTGGTGCTTCTATTGTTGTTGTTTTAGGTGCAACCCTCTAGATGCCGCTGCGGTACTTGAAGCTGCTTTAGTCGTTGTGAATAGAATCATATCCCCAAGTATAGAAATTAAGTGAATTTCTTTTTGTTTACTTGTTGTAATTAATATTTAGCTAAAACGAAAAAACATATCGTCGAATTTAAAGAAATTAAAAATTCAATGTAATTACTAAGTAGTAAAAAATTAACTCTAAGAATCGCTGCAAAATCAAACCTAGTTCGTATTAACTTCGTATTCTATTAAGGAAAAAAGGAAATAAAGAAGGAAATGAAAGAAATACACATAATAAACCTTTGTAAAAATAATATTTAAAAAAAGTTATATAAATTTTAAACACAAAGAAATATACTCATAAAAATGTCGTACGATTTGATTTTATACAAATTAAAAGAAAAATTTAGAGAGGAATGTAAAATTATATTAAATATGTACATAGTATACCATTTTAGGGTTTATAATCTTGAAGGTGTAGATATCGAATAGAACTATTAAAGCAAAAATAATAATAAATCCAATTAAATAATTAAAAAGATCGTTGTAAATAAAATCCAATCATTATTTTTTTTTATTTATTTCAAATTCAGTCCAAGATTTCCTTACTTTTTCATATATACGTTTTTATATAGTATACATATAGTCATATGAAGGTACTTAAAAGAGGATTTTAAACTTTCGAATTGCTAAAGGTAAAGAATATTAAGGTAATATTAAGTTAAGAAATATGTGGATAGGTTTTTAGATATGTCTTCGAATTAATTACTTGAAGGAATCCTAAGAATATTACGATGACAGCAAACCGCTTATAGAACCTAACTTTTAATTAATCGTCTTATAATCATATTCATATACGAGTATGTACTCGTATTTAGGTACTCGTATGTAGATAGTATACAATGTAAATAGTATTATAATAAGGAATCTAATGAGTCCTGCGATTCCACGATATATTTTCGAATTGGGTTTATGGTCGTTTGTTAGTCTCAGATCATTAACTTTGGTTCTGTGTGTAATCCAAAAAAAAGGTTGTTTGAGTAAAATTTAGCGATTATATTTACGAGTACATATAAGAGTATGAATCGCAAAATAATTCCAGCTTCTGAACATCCAATTAAAATTAATGCAAGGTCATATATAAAGCTCAGCCACACCCCCTGCAAAAAAGGGTTTAAAATCCTTTTTCATTTCCTTTTTCTTTCCCTCTCTCCGAGGTTATCCTTTGCGAAATGCATGCATAGGAAAAATCTATGTACCAGCGTTGAAAATTTTGAAACAAATGACAACAAATTAACGTGACTTATGATTACAGCTGCGTCCACAAAAAAGCTCACTTCAATTTGGGATCAAATACACAATATTTACCGAGAGGACGAGTTAAGAGTATGAACCATTCATATAAAGATACGCCCTCGTACATACTATTATACAACGTAGGATATCCTGACAATAAACCTTTAGTTTAATTTAAAATTTACCTCATTTGACAGTTATATGTAGTGTACTTGTATAGTGACAGTTCATATCGTCAGTCGGTCGGGCGGTTGGTTGGTCGTCGTTGGGATAACGACCAAAAGTTGATTATCAAGCAGAATTCCCCCTTTCCGCTTGAGGACAAAACTAACACAAAACTAAGATTGAATTCTTCTCTTCTTATTATCGAGTTGGGTAAATAAGGACAGACAGACGGACGGACGGACGGATAGACAGACAGACAGTCTTAATTCTTTGTACAGAAATCAACACTTTTGTCAACTATTTTCAAAGAAAACTAATGAAAGCGTCAAGCTTCGTCAGGAAGTCATAACGAGGTGGGAGCTGCAGAAGGGAGGGGAAGGGGAACACATGGAAGAAAGAGAGAGATAGAGAGAGAGAGAGAGAGGGTTAAATCCAACCGAAGACAGGTTGCAAGAAAAAAGACTGATTTATTTTTAACATCCTTTGTGTGTTGAAGGAGGTTTGTTATGAAATCCCTGGAAGGATCGGTCCTTTCTTTAGTTGGTCCTCTGGTTGGTGGGCTGACCATCAAGCCAAGTACATTTTCATCGGGTTTAACAAGCTACTCGTCCCAAAACAAAGAAACTCCAACTCTGGTGCTTTCACTTGTTTTCTGTTTGTTTTCAATTCAGTTTTTCGATTCAGGAAAAGAGTAGGTCGGAGGGTTCATCCTCCGGTTGTCGGTTGGTCAAACTATACAATCTTCAGTCAATTCTTATACACGACTAATAATACAAGACTTTGTTTATTAACGAAGACCCTGGTTCCTGGATGGTTGCCAGCAGTTACAAGGGAACAAAGACGTCTTTGAAGTCATCGGCGTTTAGAGTCCTTAATAATTTCTCAGGTTCATTTCAGAGGAACAGGGTGAGCAAACTATTCTTTCCGGAATCAGAAACGAAAAGGAAATAAGTTGTACTTTATGAGAGCTTTATTAAGGTGAGAGCTTTATTGAGTCGTAACCTCTTATATCTTAACACTATCTAAATAGAGATTCTAGAAATTTGAACTAAATGAAATCGTTATTAGTTTTTGGTTTTATTTTAGTTGCTTTTGTTTCCACTGCACCCTGTCAAAAAGTTTCAGTCTTGGAAATTCTTAATAAACTTTCTTGCTACGTGTTGGTCTCCCCATCTCTCTCTCTCTCCCTCTTTCTCTCTGTAATGCTCTCTCTCCACAATCATCTGTCATCCTCTCTTGTAAATCGATTGTTCTTCGTTGTCACCAGGGCAACATATTCGAGAAACCGAGGAAAACATTAATGAATTTAATAAAATTCACTGAAAGCGAAGATATTTAAAGAAAAAAGATTAAAATTTTCGCTCTAAAAGACATTTTCGCTCCAACTGAGCTAATAAGAACCTAAGGAAAGTCGTAATTTATTTCCTAATCCACTCTAAAACTATTAGTTAAGGTTGTTGCTGTAATATTATGCAACCTTTTCAAATTTTAGCCACCCAAATGCTGGTATATCCTTGAAGAAGACGCGAAATCATTAATTATGTGGTACCATTTTCTGTACCACGTGTGTGAGCTCTTGTATGTTTGCACTTGTGTGCGAAAATGTGTATTCATATGAGTGCGTGTATGTGTAAATTGCATTGAGTGTCATTGTAGATAATCGAACGTCGGTATGGCTGCCGTATTTTGTTGAGAGTACCCTGCTATTCGAGTACATTCACTTCAGGAGCATTTCAATTCTTGGAAATCATCAACCTCTTGAAAATAATCGGAAATCAGTTACTTGATTCTACGAAGAAAGCACAACTTGGCGAAAGTTCAGACGTTTGACGATGATGAAAGTACCAGGAGAAAATTGAGCGATGTATAATGGTAACCTACGATGTTTTTTATACGAAATTCTGAGGTATCCTGTTATCATTAACATTTAGCAGATGCCTACGTTATCAGAATCAATCAAGTCCGATCAGATCGATCCCGATTTTAGTTCTTAGATTTAGATGAATTACTTCATATACATAAATTGCATTACTTTTCAATAAACTAGCCACCATTTAAAAACATTTTTATATACATTCCTTTAAACTTTAATGTTGAAACCTTTAAATTTTCAACTCGGAACCTTTAAACTAGAGCTTCAAGTGAGCACCACTCGATACCTCGATAGAGCGTGAAAATCAAATGATTTCTTGGCTTTGACTTGAGTATCAATTTTCATAAGAACACTATAAGCAACAACTACAGCTGGTGTGACGAACACGGGGTAGGTAGGGCAACAAAAACAACAACAACAACAATACATAAGTGTGACATCAACAATTTATTAATTTCCACAGAATGCATGCGTGAAATTAATTGCTTTGTACTGTCGCGTACTCAAACCATATAACAATTTTAATTGATGATTATCATGACGATGGTCATTATGAAGATGAGAATGCTGATGTTGTTGTTGCTATTATTCTCCACTTATTAAGTCACTGCGAGCAGAAGGCGGCTGCAATTGCTGCAATAAGGAGTCTCTTCCTCTCCTCCGCCTTCCCTCATCTAAGTTGAATTTATTACACGAACACTTTGCGTAATGATGACATAATTAGTACAAAGTATCACACGTCACTCGCTCGCCCTTGCGTCACCACGTCTCACGCAGTCACCGCGTACATACATAAATACGAACACACGACAGACATACACACAACTTACAACCATCACTTTCCTCACGCAGCATCACGTAGCAGCATCAGCAGCAACAACAATTACAACACTTAGTATTTGCGTTAACGATGGCATCGTACTAAATTTTATAGGCGCCCATATTTAGAGCTCAACAAATGCAGCAGCAGCAGTCTTAATTGCAGGAGGCATCAAGTGAAGTTGCTGCGCGACAACAAGTTTGATGGAGTCGCTTTTGATGGGTGATGCTTTGAAGTGCTGCTTTAATGTGCCACCAACTCCGAGGAATATAAAATATCTCTCGAGGGCAAGCTACCTGTTAAGTTGTTACATGTTGCATGAGGGTGATGATGATGAAGTGCTGAGAGATTTTAAACAAATGAGAAGAATAATTTAATTAATTTTAATCAATTTTGTAATTCGTTCATCATCCTTCACGAAACGGGTTAAATTTTGACTGGGGAAGTTTTCATCATTTATCATCTTTCTACCTCTCGACCGATGATATTCTTTTGCATACCGACTCCGGTTCCGAAATGTAGAACCGATTCTTGTGGATCCTTGAACTCCTGAGATCCTTCCCAGAATCCCCAGAGACAACAACAGTTTCTTTTGTTCTCAATAAAATATCTAAGAGAAAATGAAAAATATACTTTTATTTATCTTTAGTGATGTACCATATTTAATGACATTTCTCTTAGATATAAATATCACTGCTTCCGCTTTCATTTCAGTCTTCCAAAGGTTTATCTTTCAATTGAATAATATTTACATTTAATCTTTCGCTTCTTTTTCTGAATCACTCGGAAGAAGCGACTAAAAGCTTCTAAGCTAAACCGTCTAAACGACTGTATTTACGTCGATCTTATGATTTCCTCTTTGTATATTCTCGTATATTGTATTTGTTGGTACTTTTTTGGGGGGGGTCTTTCTTAAGGTAAGTATTTTATTTTAAGCTTTACTTCCGTAGAATTCCGGAAGTTGATTAGCTTCTGTGGAGAGAGATTTCATAGGCAATTTTAGGGTTGCTGAGCTTTCAATTTATCGTGTCCATGGGGATTTTTTTTATTTTCCTCTTGCTGCTCTTGTCCTCCGTGTTTTTATAATGTCTTTATGTTTCCTATGCTTTTCCACGGTTTTCTTCTCTTTTTTTCGTTCTTTGTTCATTTTTGGTGAACCGAACTTATTTAGATTCAGGTTGATAATCTAAATTGGTCACAGGTGGCCGGTGGTTGTACTGTTGAAGTAGATTTTAATAATTGACCATGACGAGGAGCATGGTCTCGAAAAAGGTAGGGACGAAAATGGGGAAACAAAGATGTAAGAAGGTACAGAGAAAAATTTACTATTGAGATGAGAAAATATGACCAAATATGAAATTAATTACTCAAATTAGACGTTGGAGAGGGGGAATTTTAGTATTAATGTAAGAGCCAGAGAACATTTTTTAAATAAGAGTTTTAATAACTATCCAATGAAATACCAAGTTAAACTGTTCTTTATTTTTAGCACAATACGCAAAATAAACTCAATATTCACGCTTCTAAGCGAGTATCGAAGAGAATGGGAACCTTTGGCTTTCAATTCATTGAACCATTAATCAAATTAGTGTCCTTTTAAATTAAAAATAATTGATTTAACACCGAAGTGTTACGCTGGCTAAACAAAGCTTCCAATTGAGCGATGGTAAAAACCAAACGGTCCATCCAACTGATCTCCCCTCACTCCTCTTTCTCTCTCCCTGTCTTCCATGCTCTTGTGGTACCCAGAGAACCAGTAAAACCAACCAATCGACCGACCAACCGGCCGACCAAATCATCGAACCTACATCATTCGAAATTCGCAACAAAGCAAAACAGGATTCACTCATAGATGAACAGAAATAACGAGGACAGCACGAATCCGACGACGACGCTGGTAACGACCGCATCGTGCAACAAAGTGCTACGCATCGCATGCGGCAGACATTTTTTTTTCGTTTTGTGGTGTTGGTCGGTTGCGTCGGTGTCACACCAACGCGTTTTCTCCGGGTTGATTTCGGTTATTTCGGAAATTAAATAACAGCACTTCGCCTGCTTTTGCGTCAGGGCGGCGGGGGGCTGAAGAGGGCGGAAGGTTGAACGTAACCCACGTAATGCTGTTGGGTCCGTGTCGCCCGGCACAAATACAACAATGAATAAGCGAAAGAATGAATCAAGTTGTGTAGTCCTGAAATTCGGGAAATTCAAATTCTAAAACAACAACAAAACAGTAGTCGAATACTGGAATACTCCCCAACGTTCGGACTCAGCTCGCAGCGGAAATCAATCATTAATTTTGTGTCGTTACCGTTGCCAGCATCGTGGTGTCGGTCGTCGGCTGCGTTTTGCCAGATACTCGTATATTTTATTGCGTGCAGCTTTTGACGTTTGATGTTGACGGTTGGTAATGATTTGCGAAATGAAAATTTATCGAAACTGTCTGATAGTATAATTTTTTCACTCTGTCTCTCTTCCTCCCTCTCCCTCACTCTCTGTTTAAGATATCTGGTTACTAGTTTTGGCTGAAAGAGAGAAGAAATCCGAAGAATCTGACTATTAGTAGTTGTAGTTATTTTTCTTCTGTTCCTATACTCCTTCAGAGAAAAGCAGGAATATAGAAAGAGACAGGAGACCCTTGTAAAGTTTCCGGTGTGAGTTCACAGTCCCAGTGAGCGATGTGGGTGTCCATCATTCAAATGTGCCGCTGCTTGCTTTCGACAGCCTGGCGAGGGATGGATGGGTGACGAGACATCTGCTGAAGGCGTGACAGCTTCTGAGGTTCGAGTCTAAAAACTGTAAGAATTTTAATCAAATCTGGCAACATGTTTCATGGCAGGGAGAGTATCATTAATTTTCCCAAATGTTTGACCTTCCGAGGAGTCAAAAAAAGAAACAAAACTGAAATCACCGGCGAGATTTTCATGTACCGTTGAGATGAACAGTTGAAGACGAAAATTAATGGGGTCAAAATGATAAAGAAGATGGACGTAATATGTCTCTTATATGGAGAGTCTGAATATGATATTATTTCGGTATGAGAGAAGAGTTACGGAAAAGTTATTTCATATGCTGTATGTAATCGAGCATCAAAAGGTTTAGATAATCCAGAAGAACATCTAAATGTATTATGAAATGTATACCACAATATATCCTACTTCGTACTATGAAATTTACCCTTGAGTTTACCTGAATTATAGCCTAAATTATATCCAAAATGTCCCCTCAGTCTCAGGCTTCATTACAAAAGACTTCAAGATCTTTCAGGATCAAAATCAAATCAAAGGACCCAATAATGAATCAGCTACTTTAAAGGCTACCGTTTAATAAGAGTGCAATTTAGGGTTTTATTTCCCCTGAACATTCTAAGCAGTTCTGAATTACTTTGGTTTTTGGTGATGTCGATTGATTGATGGATGTTTTCATTATAATGAATCTATAGAAATTCAAAGAGTTGATCCGAAAATGAAAGAGTTGAAAATAACTTTTAATAGGTAGCAATAATTGAAAAGTCAAACTAGGAGCTTTGTTGTCAATCATGCGGGTGGGTGGAGGACGACGATGTTCAAATGAATTGAGGGAGGTCGGTTGGGGGTTGTGTATGGACAGACGGTGGGTGGGGGAGGGGTAAAGGATGTCGAAATGTTTGAGGTGTGTGAATCAATTGAGTTGTCAAACAATGATGAAGCGGAAAATCAACAAGGGCAACAGCAATAATAACAATAACAACAACAAAAGAAACAACAACTAAATTGACAACAACTACATTAACAAAAACAACAACAACACGACAGCAATATATAATAATTTAAACGTAACAACACCAAATAAGGCTCTAATGATGTTTACTATGACTTGCAACAAAGGAACGCTGAGGCAGACAGAGAGGAAGAGAGAGAGGAAGAGAGAGGAAGAGAGAGGGTGTGTGCGAGAGAGAGATACAAACATAGAGGAATATAAAGAGACGTAGCGACCGGCAGAGAGGCTAGCAGACAGTCAATGAAAAAAACCACGGTGACTCGTGCGTTGGGAGGGCTTTGAAAAAAAAAAAATAAATTCAATTAACCTCACCACCAACAGCAACAATTGTTGGTTAGTCTGCTGGAGCACCAACGACGATGACATGTTGCAAGTTGTGTCGATTGTGTGGGTGTTTGTTTGTGTGACTCCATCAAAGGGAGAAACTCCCCAAAATGCTCATTAAAAATAGCACACTAGAAACAACAACAACAACGAACAATACACATTACAGCCCCCACATTAGAGGCTGAAATTGTTGCTGTCACTGTTGAGTCACAATATAGCAGCAGCAACAACATCATCAATGTTGCTGTTCGAAGCCTCTTTCATTTGCGTTTAAAATGATTTTATTTTGTTGGTGTTGATTTTCGCCTCCGATTTTTGTTGATTTCAACAAAATGCAACGCTGAACAAAGCGTACGATTTACAAAGCGGATTTGCTGATGTGGCTGCTGCTGCTGCTGCCGCTGATGTCAGAGTTCCGTTCTAACTTATTATCTGACACTTGCAACTGTGTGACGTTGATAAATGAATGTAGTTGTTGTTGATGTGATGATGATGCTCCTGATGTTGTTGTTGTTATTGTTTGCCATGTTAGTACTTGTATACCTGTGAGTGTATGTGTGCGTGTGTGTGTGTGAGTTTGATTTCCATATTCATTTAGCTGATTTCGCTGCCCAAAAAGTATCAGAATATAGCACCAGATAATGAAATGATGTGATGTGAAATGGACAAAAAAATACCCCGGCGCTTGCAATCACATCGCGTAAGCGTGACCAACTCACGACAACAACAAAGGATCACCCTCGCCCGTCATTCACTCACTCTCAGCAGCATCTCATTAAATTGCGCGAGACATTGATGAGCATCGGGACCACCAACAGCAACAACAACACGAGTAGCAGCACCAGCAGCAGCACCATCGTTTGTCGGATACTCCGCGGCGATTTCAAGTTGGATTGCAGTGAAAATGACAACCTTCAAGCTTCACATGGAAAACTGGTGTTGCGTCTGATGTCAAGTTTTTGTCACGCGGCAGGATCATGAAATTCTATGCTACTTCATTAGAGTTGTACTCCGTATGCTTCTGGTTGGTGTTGTTGTTGGTATTCGTATGTTATTCGGTGATGAAGCTCATCCATTTTAGTATCATCATCAACGGTTCATGGTCCCTACTCAAGACCTGTCAACGGGGCGGTGGAACTGCCAAGGAACCCAATAAATGCATTTTTTAATAGCCACCAAGTTACCCTTTTAAACAAAACAAATACAAACAATTTTTAGATAATCTAAAGTGTAATAAAGTTCTGTATACCGTGAGTTGGTCCTCTTAAAATCTCTATTCAAAAGGATCTTCGGCTCTCTTCAACCGAATAAATAATAAATATCTCGACCATAAAATATTAAAATCGACCAAGAAAAAATACATATCAAACCACTTAAAATACACGCTTAATTAAGAATTCAATCGCCCCAAAAGTAGAAAAGAAATAAAATTATAAAAAGAAAAAGGTGCCAAAAAAGGGTCTTATAAAAAAAGGAAGACATCATCTACTAAGTTAGCAAAAGTTTTGTGAAAGTCCTTTATTAACATTTAAAATCCGCTAAACATACTATAAACTGACAAAAAAGTAATGAAAAAAAGAAGAAGACGAAGAAAATAAAAGAAGAAGCTGGAAAAAACACATAATCGTAAAAGAATTGGACGAATGCAAGCTCATTTATCTTTTTAAGCTAAAAGCCACGCAACTTTTCTCATTTTTCATTAGTTTAATCAGAGCTTCGGCTTCGGCTTTGGCTTTGACTCATTTCAGCTCATTTCAGCTGATTTTGGCTCTTTTCAATTTGACCAAATAATCGCCAAGTACTACACTTTCATCTTTAGGGTAGGTAAAACAGCGGAAAGGGGAAGTAAACATTTTATTTGGGGAAAAAATTAGCAGGAACTAAGAAAAACTTTCCGAAAAAAACAGCTAAAACAACAAAAACTAAAGTAAACCCATGGAAAACACTTGGGAACCTTTAGAAATTAATTTGGCTGAAAGCTTTTCTTGGACACGTTGTAGCAGCATCGACGGCAGCAGCAGAACAACGACTTTCGTCCTTTCGGCATAAATTTAAATAGTTTGGAAAACAATAACAAACAACAAGGTTAACAAGAAGAGTAACTGTAAATATAAAGCTTAGAACCAAGTTGAAAACAAAAGAGAGAACAAGGAAAAACATCACCATAGAAGATGCATCAGCGAAGCAAGGACATCAGCTGTCAACGTGAATAAAAACTGTTTGCAATATTTTGAAATCCAAGAAAAAAGGAAGAAGAAAGGATTGATCCAAGTTTTCCTAAAGTTTTATATATAAATGAAGAGATGAAATTAAGATATTTTCTGTTTATGTTCAGATTCTGACTTAATTCTTTTAAACGAGTATAAATACATAAATCTGGATAAAATGTCCGGAAGTGAACAAAATATTTACTCATTAATTTCTTATTTTTGATAGAATTAATATTATTATACATTATATAAGTAATTATGTATATTATACATTTTTATATACATATATTTTTGCTTCTATTTCTTTATATTTTAAATATGAGTCGATACACTTGTAATTTAAAACGTATTTCTATTTTCCTTTTAATTTCTATTATGTTTTCAATAAAAGTTTTCCCATCGAGATATAAATCATGAGAAACAGGAAAATAATGAAATATGCGACCCAAGGAATTGTTCTGCACTCACAGCTCACGATTTAAGCTCCGATGTGATTGCAATAAATCACAAACCAGGCTGATGAAAGATGAATTCGGTCGCCAGAATCGAACCCTGAGTAGGCTCAGAAAACGGTTAACGAAACCACACATCGGTGTAGAAAAAAGAAAATAAAAATAAAAGGCAGAAGAAGGCGAGGAAGCAGAAAAGCATAGAAAAGGCACCGAAATCGAAACGCATAGATAAGCATTAATTTTCAATTGAAAGCTGATGGGTTGCTGGGGGCTAAAGTTCACAGATCCTTGTGTGTTTGTGTGTGTGTGCATGTATGAGAACCGATTCGATTATTTTTCATGCCTGGACTACAAATTGTTGACACGATGAGGTCTCGAGCAACTCCATTCCACTCATCCATCCAATAAGTCAACCCGACTCAACCAGAACTGTTCTGATCCACTCGAAACTATTCCGATCCGCTGCAACTGGAAACCCTGCCATCCAGACTTCCTAGCAACTCTCCCATAGATACTCCTCCCCTCCAAAAACAAAGTCAAATCGCTCCAATCGGTTCTCCTACCTATGAAGTGTTAATTCGTCATTTTAGTTGAGCGTTGAGAAGGGGCGTGGGTGGTTGGGAGGTCGGTGGTGCCAACAGAACCAACACGCGTGTCATAAATCATTGACCAACATGTTGGAGTAACAGTGAAGATGTACAAGAAGAAGGACGAGATCCGAAAAAAGGTTTCTCTTTACTCCTTTACTTGCAAGGACCATCATGAGGACGTGCGTGTCGTAGGAATTCTTCGTTCCTTCCGTCCTCTTTCCTTCCGTCCTTCCTTGCTTCTAGCTTCTGGCAACCAAAAGCGGCAGCAAAAAAAAGGCAAACCACGATAAGGATGGCATTTTTTCACGTCGGCATAAAAGAATTTTTCTTTCGCTGTCCTTGTTGTTGTTGTTGATATTATTTCGAGCATGATTTGTTTTCCGGCTACATTTTTCGGTCATAAATCTTAAGACGTGTCTTCACATTGCGACGTCGACGATGGTCTGGGGCAAATATCTGGATCTGGATTTCATATGTGGATGTGCGAAAACCAACATACGAACCAACCAACCAATCCTCGAAAAGCACCGTCTTATAGCAGAGTATATTTCAAGACTTGAAGTCACTTTAAGAGTGTAGCTAAAAGAATGCCAGTTCTTTATTAAAGCGAACCCCTTCAAATCCACCCCTAATAAGTGTTGTACAGTCCTCACTTAACAACGAAACTTAACAACAAAATTTATAGTGATTTTCTTTTATTGAAAACAATTTGTCGTCTGGCCGCACATCAGGTGTTTAATACGAAGAAACCATAAAAAACCAACCCCTTTCTTTATCCTCGTTTATGTACGAGTATCCTGCCGCCAACCCTCTTAATAAAAATAAAAAAAACCCATCTGTGAGTCCCTGCAACAAACTTACAAGAATAATCGCAACTTATTTGTACAAATCGTTTTTCGTCTAAGATATTTATTGTTTTCCACAATTTAGTGGATAAGAAATTGACCAATCTACGGAGTACACTGAGAATATTATCCTGCTGCTTCTTAAGGAGAAACATTCTTAATATTTTGCAGAGAGTATCGTGTCTGTAGATGGGTCAAAAATGGCAGAAAGAAATGCTGTGGTAGAAAAGGGTCTTTAAGCCTTTAATGGGAATCTTTAAATAAAATTGAAAATCTTTAACACAAGAACATATTACATTGGACATTAAGGAAACATATATAAATAATATAATATCTGGGATCTATCACACTATTCGGCCATTGTCAGGGAGCGAGAGAAGATTTACTGGTTTTTCCAATTGTAACCTTTCGAATAAATCATCTCATGTTTAATAACGTGATGTATAGGATCTTAAATCTTACTGTCTGTAAAAGTGTTCGACTTCTAAATCGATTCTATAAACTTGTATGCATCTACTCGTAAGTATTGAAGTCTACAGTGTTAAGTGTTTTGTTGGACTACAGTTTAAACTACATACACATTGAAACTAATGACAGATCCATAAAAATCCTGCAGTCGAGGTGTCGAGAACCGGAAGAGGTTACAAAAGGATGTTGCATAGAAGTCGGATATTTAAACGAATTCGAACCAGAAAGCTATACACGGGCGTTGGATACAAACCATTATAACCGAAAAGAAGTATTGTAAAAGAACAATAACAACAATAAAAAATACATTCTCTACACTATGTAGAAAATATCTAGTCAAAATACCAACAACAACAACAACAACAACAACAAGGGCAACAACAACAAGGGCAACAACAACAAGGGCAACAACAACGAGAGCATCGCGAAAAATGTGTTAACAGAGTTTAATATGCTTGCTCAACACGAGCTTCCGAGCGCATAAAACGTTTCTCATGGCTTCACCGCCAACACAAGATTTAATTAAAACCAAAGACTTGATTTATGGGCCAAAAAGGATACTCCGCTCCATCCGTCGGCCGGAAGGGGAGCGGGCACAGCGGAAGAGCAGATCGGGGCGCCACGCAGTTGGCAGCAAAGCAGAAGAGTTCCGGCTGCCGGCTGCTGCTGCTTGGAATAACTGCAGTAATGACGGAGACGACGACGACGAGCATGGCTTCTGCGACATGGACCGTTAGTTGAACCCTTTCATCACCGCTGCCCTCTCTCTATCTATCTCTCTCACACTCTCCACAACGCTGCTATCTCGAGGTTATGTTGAAAAATATCGATTTCAAATTGAACTCTGCTTTTGTTCGTTGTAGCGTTTCTTATTTTTTATTCCTTGTTTTGTTTTTGTTTTTGTTTTACGTTTACTTCCGTGTCGCTCTTTCTCTCTCTCTCTTGGTATCTTCTTTGCACTTTTAGCGGTTGCAAAAATTTCATTATTTTAAATGTTTCCTTCTTCTCGCTTTATTTTTCTTGAGTTCCACGACATTTTTTCGGAATGGACCCATATTCGTTGGCTTTCCACCGATGGCATTTCCCCCTCCCTTCAATCGATTCCATCCAATTCAGAGCAACCAACATCGTCAACCAGTCATTTGTACTGTCTGCTGTGGCTGGCAGAGGGAGGGACGGCGAAGGTCGGCGGACAGTCGGCGGAGAGTCGGCGGAGAGTCGGCGGACAGTCGGCGGAGAGTCGGCGGAGAGTCGGTGGAGAGTCGGCGGAGAGTCGGTGGAGGCAGATTGAAATCGCTGTGGGGAAGGTCGTCACTATGGATTATTTTGTTGTCGTTTTTTCGCTCGTTAATGATGATAATCCTTATCTTCTGCTCTTCTTCTTTCTTTCTACTCTTCTTCTTTCCATGTACTCTTCTTCTTTCTACTTTTCTTTAATCTCTCTCTTCTGTTCGCAAAACTGTACGTTGTAACGATTTCTTTTCCGTCTTTCAACACTTTTGTTTTGTTTTTCTTTGTTTTACGGATGTGCGATTATGTAAAAAAGTCAAAAGAAACTAATGACTTGGAAATCGACGGAGTTGCAAAGCGAAAAAGCAATCAAATTTAAGGGTTATCATCATCGCACACACACATCAGTATTAATACGAGTAGGTTGCACTTTGAAAATTACTAAAAACGCATTTAAAAGGCGTTTTATTATCGCAATTTATACGGAGCTCTAAGATTATTACGATGTTACGTATGGATATCATTCATTCATGTTATTTTAAGTAAAGGTTTCCTGGAATATTCGAGAATCCCTCTAAAATCGAATTAATAAGGAAATCAGTGTTAAGATGTTGGTTTTAATTAATTAAATTGAATTTAATTAGTTCAAAAATTTAACAAGCTTCATCAACGACCAACGCAAGGACTCGTCGTCAGCGTCGTCGTCCTTTTAATAAGCCAATTCAACTTATTGCTCCACTGATGCTTCTGCTGCTCTTGCTATCACTGTTGTTGTTGCCTTTGTTGTAGTATTTGTTGTAGTATTTGTTGTAGTATTTGTTGTAGTATTTGTTGTTGTTGCTCCTGCCATGCAAACAATTTTAATAAATATAAATTTTCCTCATCTTCGCAACAGATTTTTCTGTTGTTGATCTTCTTCGTCTTGTTGCTGTTGTTGTTTTTGTTTCTGTTTTTGGTTCGTTGTTTTTGTTTCTGTTGCGAAGTTTCCATGGCTTCGCAAAGCAACCACCAATGAAGGCGAAATACAGACCACGACTCTTGCTGCCCTAATTTGCAAATATTTTTGCTTCTCTGTTGGTTTCCATTTCTGACGTTTTTGCCCCCGATGAAAGTTTTTAATTTCACCAACGAAACAGCCAAGCGACCAATCGGCCAACCAACTCAAACAATCTACACTCCCCCCAGCCCCCTCCCCCACAACTTCCCTTCCATTACAAAGTGATGCTGATGATGCTGCGTTGATGACGATGATGCTGCTGCTTTATGTTGATTGCTCACTGTTGTTGCTGTTGTTGCTGTTGTTGCTGTTCTTTATCTTTGCTGCGGATTCTTTTCGTTTGGAACAACTTTTTGATTCCTCTCCATTAGCATGGAAAAAGTTGAGTCGAGTCGAGTAGAGTTGCGTTCAGCACAAACGCCATCGTAAATCTTTTCATTAAGCAAACTTTTCATAAGTTTTCTTGTATTTGTATAGACGATGACAACAACAACAATAACAGCAGCAACAACAACAACAACAACATCAGCATCAACATTAGTAAAACGAAGTTCTCATTGTTGTTGTTGTTATTATTAGTCTGATTAATTTGCCTCTTTTCATAAATTGCCAACAGCTTCAAATGCGCCCAAAAGTTGCCCTTTTGCTAAAGATACCCACAGACACTTCTTCTGCGCTGTTGCTGCTTCTTATTCTTGTTCTTCTTCTGCTTTTTTTAGTGCTGGTTGTTCATTAGAGGCACCCAGCTCCGTATCCTTTCACTCCGATTCCACAAGCGACGATAAGAGCGCAGAACCACATCATACATTATCTTAATAAAGGATAATTCATTAGAGTTTTGAAGTCTTGACACTTTAAGGAGGCAAAAAGGGGCAAATTGAAGCAGGTTTTTAGTTTTAGTCGTAATGAGGAATAGTATGAAAGGATGAAAGGATGGCAGGATGGCAGGATGGAAGGAAGCACGGATGTAAAAGAGGAATTAAAGAAGGATGGACTAAAGAGGACAATATAGTAAATGAACAAAGTAAACTTTGGAAAGAATTTAAACAAAATTTCATCTATAAACCAAGATTAAAAATTTAAATCAAGTTTTTAAGAATTAAAAATTAAGTGTTAACTGTTTAAATGAATACATATACATCATTTATAAATGATAATACAGAATGTTTAAATGAAGAATATTAAAATAAAATGTTTTTAATGATGAAATTATGAGTTCGTCTATTCAAATCAATAGAATTCCTTTTTAAGAAAATACTGAGATTAAAGTATTGAAAATTATTAAAATTCCAAGCTTTGCAGACTTTCAGACATCGAGGAACAACAACGAAATATTTATTGTTCAAGGAGTGAAGGAAGGATGAACGGAGGGGAGGGAAAGAAAACATTCATAATTCTACATAATAGCAAAACATCGATAAATTCGAATTTATAGCGAAAAATGTTACAAATTCCGTGTAAGAAAAAATCAAATGCAAATTTAAATTTAATATCTGCTCTATCAGGATAAACGCGGGATATAAAAGAATGTGTTAGGAAATCTAAAAAAGAACGAACTCAAGCAGGGTTGTCTAAGGTTTGCCTTCCCTTCTTTAGCTACTTTCATGTAATTTGTTCCACTGTGCGGATGAAGCAACTCTGATTGCATTTTCAGAGAAGAGCTGAATTGAGCTGAGCTGAAACTTTAGAAAACGAAGATTAATGCTGAAATCTAAGAGACGTTGGTTTTTCTATAGAGTGCTTAAAATGAAGATAGAGAAATAAGCACACACACACAAAGATATGTGTGTGTATATATCTATATACTTGCTCTATCTGCGGTACACTCTGCCTCCCCCTTTTCAGTCCCCGCCGCTGCGGATTCCGATAGATACTCAAAAAATGCATTTACGGTGGTTTGCGACTCAAAATCCACTTTGATGCAATGAAAAATAATAACAACAACAGCCAAAGGAAAATAAACAACAAGAATAACAAAAAACAAAAGAAAGAATTTAAAATAAACAACAACAACCAGTAAAAAGTTTTCACTGCAGCAAAAGAAGTACTTAAAATGTGGTGTACAGGGAACTTTAGAGAAACAACAACAACAATAATAACAATAACAACAACAACAACAACAAAAAAACACAACAACAACGAAACGCATTTCTGAAAGGATGCATGAGAATCCTTTCATCCTTAAAATGAGACAAGAAGACAGACGAGAAGAAAAGAGTTGTTCATATGAAGGGGGTGGTGGTGGGAGGGGGGGGGGCGATGAGAAGAGTTCAACTCATGAGCTCTAAAAAGATTTTTAATGGTGTCTGGTTTAGCTGCTACCACTGCTGTTGCTGCTACAACAACAACAACAGCAACGAAAGTGCATGTCCTTGAGCTTCAGTAACTACAGCAGCAAAAAGGATATAAAGCTAAAGAAAGCTTCGCATGTGTATGTGTGTCCGTGTGTGTCTGTTCATTAAGTGTGCTTCTGTACGTTCGAATGTGTTTCCGTGCTTGCTGAGGAGTGATAAAGGACCTCAACAAACGACGCCTCAGCCAGCCGGAGCCAGCAGCGTCGTTGTTCTTAATTTAAATTCTTTTTCATTAAATATCGTTGGCGGTTTCTTACTTGAAAGGCGATCCTTTTAAACATGGCAAACTATTAATTTTGTGCGGGCTGAGCGCAGGACGATAAGGACGAAGGACTCCCTCTTTGATGTCCGTGGGTGTGGCTTATTCTTTGGTTTCCTTCCTTCCTTTTCTCCTATCTAATTTCTCATCATATATTCTCATATATTCACATCATCATATTCTGTTTCTTTTTCATAATAATTTAATTAATTAATTTAATAATAATAAATAAATATATAAAGAAATAAAAAAATAAATAAAAAATTATATTTGACTTAATTTTAATTTTCTTTATATAAATTTATTTCATTTTAATTTATTTTATTTTATTTTATTTTATTTTAGTTTATTTTATTTTATTTTAGTTTATTTTATTTTATTTTATTTTATTTTATTTTATTTTATTTTTTTTTATTTTAGTTTATTTTATTTTATTTTATTTTATTTTTTAATTTATTATATTTAATTTTGTTTTAATTTATTTTCATTAATTTTATTTTATTTTTCTTCTATTTTATTAGATTTTATTTCTGCTTTGAAGTCGTTTTTAATCCTTTTTCTGCTTGCAGGATTCCGCTGGCTTATTTATTATGTGGAGAAGGATTTTCATTCCTTTACTTTTGAGTTTTTATTTTCTATTTATTTTTATTTCCATTTTGATTTTCGGTTTTTCCCATTTCTGCTTTCAAGCAGGAGCTCTAAAGCATATCCTTTGAAGGATGCTTGTGCGTGCCTTCAATTCAATCGACTCAAGTGCACATCCTCGCGTCCTTGCATCCGCTGCCAGATTAGAGAGAAGAGGACATGTGAGAGTAATTAGTGCGCTTTTAATATTTCGAGTGGGATTAATTAAAATTTTCTCGCAAAAGAAAATGTTTGTATAGATTTTTATTTTTCGGTTTTCCAGCATTCGTAGCTTTTCAGGTTGCTTTATGGATTTCCTTCACTCGGCTTAAGCTTGAATAAGTGTTTGAATTTATGTGGATTCAGAGTGTTCGAAATGAGGTGAATTCAGCAATAAATTAGGACCAAAGAACAGACGGATATACGCAATTTTTATCCATAGATGGTATATAAAAAGATTCTACGCTTAAGAAAAACTTATTATGAATTATAAGCGGAAAAATAAACTTATATAAAAAGGTGGGCCATCGGCTGGTTTGTTTTTAAAATTTTATTTTTTCATATTTAACATTTTTAATACATTTTTATAATAAACTAAATTTTGTAGAATATTAGAAAGAAACCAGCCGATGGCCCACCTTAAATATTGCAACAAAAACCCAGAGAACTTTTATACTCAGTTCTACGGTAAACACGGATCATGCGTTGTTCCTTGAGAATCGAAGGTACCTACTTAATGTAAAAAGTGGGCGGTTCCTGTGGTTAACCGCAAATCATAGAAAACCATAAAAATTTGTATACCGAAAACGATACAAGATGTCGATGTGGATGTGGATGAGGAGGAAGAAGAGGAAATATGAAACCGAACCCTTAAGAAAGCGCACCTCAGAACCAAATCAAACCCATTCCAACCCATTCCAACCCAACCCCATCCCAAACCAAACGCATTCGAACTCAATCCAAGTCAACGCGAAGCAACAACAAACGGAATCCAAACCGAAGACGATAAACAAGGGTGGTTATGGTGAATCCAATCCAACAACAAACATACTTAGCATCGCATAAACACAAACACAAACAAGCACACACACACACACGCACACACAATGCATGCCCATCACCAACACAAACGAATACATGTGCCGAATATCGTCTTGAATAAATTTTGCGGTTAACCACAAAGTATAATTGGTCGAACTACTGCTCATGTGCTGAGCACACAAACGCACAGGAATGCATGTAATACGAACAAAGGACACAAACACACACACACGTCGAATGCTTACACACAACTACACGTGAATAAATGACGCTCTTAGGTAAATAAACTATGAGTAAAGAACTAATAAAAGTCTTAGAAAAGAAGCTGTCATTAAATTAAAAACGAGGAAATAAATGAATGAATAAATGGATAAAACAAACTAATGAATGAATGAATGACTAAATGGATGAATAAATGATTGAATGAATTTAATGTATGAATATTATTTTTGATTGATGCTTTCTTCGCCGTACAAACAGCGCCCTCTGTTGCGAATCGCGTTAAAAATGTTCAAAGGGATGGCAAAAATACAAAAAAAAAATTGGGAAAAAGTTCGCTTCGCTGCGTCTAAAAGCTAAAAGTCTCAGCGGCGCTTTTCTTCGAAACTCTTCTTTTATTTTCTCTCTCTGGTTTTTATTTTCAGTCTCGGCGAAATCTTAAGAAATTCCTTCCAGCGACAACAAAGAAAAAAACAACGGAAAAAAGCAACAGCAAAGCATAATAAAATAGAAACAGGAAGTAGAAAGAAGTAGAAGCAGGGGGCAAAATAAGGGGCGGAAAAGTTCCCCAAACTTCGCGCTGAGCAGCGAGTCTCAAATGTCAAGTGTTCCAGGCTTCAATCTGAGCGAGAAAATGTTCCGAAGGGGTGTTTTCAAGGGGTGTTTCGAAGGGGTGTTGAATCGAGGATATTTTCGAGGGGTCGAAGTTGATAGCGTCGTGTTTTGCGGGGGTGATTTTCTGAAGTTCTGAAGGATGGTTGCGATGCTGAGAATCTCAAGGAATTATTTTTTCTTGGGGTGGAGGGTGGCCCACATTCACCAGGCACTCCATGTTGTCTCCACTCAAAACGTCTCACTTCCCGACGTTCTCCTGTTTTTCTATATTAAATACTCGCTCTTTCATCATTTCCAGAATTTTTCTCGGGGTTTTTTCCAGTTACGATTCTTGCTCAAGAAAACTTTCTTGAAGTTTCTTTCTGTCTTTTCTCTTCCTTTTCTTTTTCTCTTGAGTTTTTTCTTGGCGTGATTTTTTTAAAAGCTCTCTTAAGATTTTATAGACTCTTCTGGCCGCTCCTTCGCCAGGATCAAGGAAAGAAGAAGCAAGTTATTCTTATTTTTTTGTTTTCATCATGAAGTTGATTTTTTTTCTTTAGACTTATGAAGCTCTTGAAGCTCAACAGATGGCGCTAGAAGGCGTAAATTTTATTAAATGAAAATTACTAAAAACATATATGAAAAGCCAGAACAACAACAGCAATTATAATTTATAATATTATTTATTTCAAACGTTTTCATTGAATGTACTTGTATATATATTTTGTAATCGTTCATTATAGTAAATTTTAATTAAAATGATTTGCAGCTTGCAAAAGAACCACAAAACGTTTTCAAATGTTTGGCAATTGAAGAATTAAAAATCATTTCATAATAAAACGCACTCGCTACACACACACACACAGACGCATATAAATAACCACATATACACACACATACATAAATAAATTTGTAGATTTGCATTTTATTTAATTCAATAAATTTAGAAAAAACATTTGCATTTGAAAGGTTTTCTAATTGTGTTCAAAAATGCAATAAATAAAATTTCGAATGAGTTTTTCACACATCGAATGAAGCGTGAACATGTGTGTATTTTCATATATACAATATCTACACTTACATATGTGTGCGTGTGGATTTGTGTGTAGTGAATATTTGAGTTTGTGTTCAGTACAATCAAAATATTGTGCAAAATGTATTCTGTAATTCGCAGAGAAATAAACAATTTAATTAGAAGTCCATTCAAATTCATTCTGAGATAGAGAAATAAGAACACATTTCAAAAGGTGAGGGGAAGAACACAATCGAGGGGGGGGAGGAATAATGTTGATAGTGAAGCCTTGAAAGTATGAAGCATTCTTTTTTATCCCAAAATAATAAGAAAACAAGATATTTTTACATGATTTAGTTTCAATTACTTGCGGTAATAAATCTTTTTCTAAGAACTCATGAATTTTCTATTCAGTTGAAGTCAGTAGCTCGATCTCTTGTCCATTAAGGATCAAAAGAAGATCGGACAGAGTCCATATGAAAGAGAATTAACATGAAATGAAGATTATATGAAGTTTCAATGAAGATCAGATGATAATCACACAGACTCCGGATGGAGATCAGAGTGAAGTGTTTGATGTTTCAGATGTTTTTCTTTTGAAAGTAACAATAATTAAAAAACGTAGGAAACCGAAACAGAAAATTTAATGAAATACTTTAAGCAATTACGTAATGGTTAGGTTGAATCAAATGCTTTGATGAAATCTCAGTCAGAATATTTGAAAATGTTTGAAATGCGAGAAAATGTTTGAGAAAATTTCACGAATATTGATTTGAATCAATTAAATTGTGCGGTTTGCTGCGGAATGACTCCCTTGAATCTAATTAAATTTAATGCACGCATGTTGAGCCAATACACACAAATACACACAAATACATGCAAATTCAAAAGCATACTAATAGAATGATGTACATTCGGCGGAATGCAACTCTAATGGCGTATCTCGCTGTGTAAATAGTTGTTGTTGTTGTCGTTGTATTGTAGAAGCACACACACACTGACGGTTGCTTAATTCCCTAACAAACACGATTACACCCACACACACACATCCCCACACCCACACATGCAAATAGTGCCACGCGAGATGCGCTAAATACGTTAGTAAATTTATACGATTCGATTGCTGCCAATGGACCATGGTTTGGGTCATCCTATTAGGCGAGTCTAGTATGTATGTGTATGTGCGTGTATATATTATGTGTGTGCGTGTGCATCACATGCGTTATATTATGTGCCTGGCTGCTTTAAATGCATCTTGTTTGAAATACTATTGTAGTTAAAATAATATTTTCCTCTTTTTGGCTAATCAATGGAGATATAAACTTTTTATTTTTGTATTTCTGCATGGCTGATGATGTGCTGGTAAGTTTCTCTCTATGTGTGTGTGTGTGTGCAAATTAGCACAACATCTAATGCGCTTTTCCACTGAAACATGTGCGAGTGCGATTGTGTTATCCATAAAGCTCTGCGGTCGAAATCATTCGCTTATTCAGCCACGCCCCACACCCACCCGACGTTCTCATTGTTTCCAAACTAAATCTTTATTTTATGTCATTAGTTTAAATTATTTAAACTATATATAATATTTCATTTAAAGTTAAGGGGGAAAAAATCAAAAAACTTTAATTTAATATTTAATAAAAAGAATGAACGAATTCCGAATCAAGAGTGTGGAGAAAAACTGAACCGAAACAAGCTGAGAAATGAACGGACTTTATTTCGATATAGTTTTGGGGTTGCATGACCCCGACGTGCCCCCTGCCCGCCTGCCTGCACGTGGATACCCCGTTTCGCCCCAGTTCATGACCGCAAATGCAAAAATTCACCTGTTTACACCACTTCATGTGAAATTTTTTCACACAGAAATTCTCCCGAATACAGCGAACAGATTCAGCTTCAGCTTCTGTGTTTTTAACCGCTGAATATTGTTCTTTTTTACAGAAATATAAATTCAGGTCGTCGAGAAGCTGCAAAGAGTAACAAAAACAACAACTTTTATTCGGGTTCAGTAGGACAAAATAATAATAATAATAAAAACAATAACAATAAGAAGAAGATGGTCAACAACAACTTCAAGCAAAAAGTTGCAATTTTCAAAAAATTCGCATAAAATTACAAAAATTACAGAATCACTGCATTATTTTGCCGTTATTTGCCACCAACCAACAACTATTTTTGGGTGAATTCAAACGGCGAATTTAAAGGGATGTAGAGTGGGGGGGGGGGGGTGGCCTTGCAGCGCCTGGAGGTTTGCCCGGAGATTGTTAGAGAAACCCATGCGTCGGGAGAACTCGTAAAATTGTTTGTGGTCAACCCCAAGCATTGTAGCAACATCAGCAACTCGAGCAACAGAAGCAGCAACATCGGCTTCGTATTTTAGTGTCAGCAACTTTTTTCTTTTAGAATAACCAAAAATAATGCATTTGAATGCACAAACTTTGATTTCGATGGCATTCTTTTGATGCTGATGCTTTGTTTGTGTGGTGCAGTTGAATTTCGGCCTCTTCAGCCCTCCTTAAAGGCTTTTATAGGATATACTCAAGTAAGCCTTTCAATTTGAACGTTGTGAAATTCACAAAGCAAATAATATACAAAGGAAGACAAAAATAAACCCTTTGAAGCCTTTCATAAAATCAACATAAAGAGTTTAGTAAAGGATTTCGTGAATGCATGAAGAAATCAATGAAATTCTGAACTGAATTTCTCGTAAACTTTTTAAATATTTTGAAGCATTTCGTCCTGGAGCCTTTTATGGATTCATTGAAGGCTTTTAATGAATATTCTGCATTTAATATATTTTTAATGGAACCATGATATCTTTATTAAACCTTCTAAATAATTATTTTAGCCTTTTTATGTGATGTTCTTTTTAAAAGTTTCTAATGTTTTCCTCAAAAATATGTTCACTAATTGAAGTCTTGTTTATTTAAATATTTATAACTCTCGGTTAATTGAAATGCTTCTGTAGCGCCTTTCTGAGTGTCTCTAAAATTACCAACAACAACAACACCATCACCACCAATTTCTACACGTAAGTATTTCAAGCTAATGTATTTATTTTCATACGTCAAAAGAGTAACCAAACCTTTTCCTCATTTCATATCCTGTCACCTGCCAGCCAGCCAGATTTTATACACTGACTCGGCATAATGCCACCCCCTTCTCCCCTCCCCCAAACATTGGCATCCTTCAGACGGCACTCATGTGTTGCCGCCTAAAAAGCTGCTTCAAAAAGTTTTACATCCGCTTAATTAAGTTGTTGCCAAAAAAGGCGGCGGCACCGGATAAGATTAATAATTCGTTGAATTGCGTTTCACGCATACAAATGAACCAAATGAAGCACGCAAATTGATGGCACTCCCACTCGCAAGAGTAGAAGGAAGCAGGGGGGAAAATAAAAGAAAAACCAAAGCAACTGTAACGAAAGGAAGACAGTTGGAGTTGTATGGATGAAAAAACTCCTTGATCTCTTTACGGGAAATGCACCGCGTTGTAGTCATTCATTAGAAGGTACTTTAAATTATTACGAATGCGGGAAAATTAAAAAAGGAAACAGGAAAGGAAAGGAGGATATGAAGGAACAAAGGAAGGCAGCTTGCCAGAAAAAAATGTGGGTTTAGATTTACTTTTAAACCTGAAGAGTTGGGTCGGGTAGAGATTAAGAACTGGACACAGAACACTATTAAAGCACTTGAAAAATCGAATCGAAGGATCATCAGAAAGAAAGACTCTCTGATTTATTATTCATAGCTCCTTATAAGCGGCTATTATATGCAACAGTTTGTGCTACGTTTCTTGTTATTTTCGATGGCGATACAGTAGGATAAAAAGAGCCATAACAACGTACGTCCGGGAAAACTTTAAGTAACACTTTCAACTTGTCAAAGGCACTTGAAGAAGAAAGAGTATTCTACATAATATCTCTCTTTTTCTCTCTCCCCAAGCCAGCTCTCAAATGTGGTCGCCATGAGATTAAGGATATAAACACACACGTCATATCAACGGCATTCAAAGGGTACGCAGGATATACGGACAGGCGGCGGATGGACGGACGGTTGGATTCGGGAATGGATGTCGTTGCTACACAAGAAGAAGAAGAAAAAGAAGAAGAAGAAGAAGAATAAGAAGGAGATGAACAAGAATCTCAAGCAACCCAAGTAGCAATAAATTGGTCCGTGTTAAAGTGCAATGTTTTAAGGACTCACTTTGCTTCCAAAAAAGGCACTCTAACTATGTAAAGGTACTCTTATATATGCGTGTGTATGCGTGTATATGCGTGTGAGTGTATGTGCGAGTGTGAGCGTGTGTGTAATTGTGCCTGAGTGTCTCAAGTGGATGAAGCGGCTTCTTAGAAGGCTTCAAAAAGAGTTTCTTAGCGAAAACTTTGAAGAGCGAAACGTGAAACACTTACAAAGCGTATGAGAAGCAAGTTTTCGGGTTTTTTCGCCAGGACGAGTGTTATTATTACGACAGAAAGGGTTAATTTGTAATGCATACGATGTGCGTTTGTGTGTGTGTGTTTTCCTGTGATGTGTAGAATTTTTAATTAGGCGTTTTATTGTTAAGCTTCTTGTTAAGGATCTACATTGTTCCGTGTCTGTCTGCTTGTGTGTCTCGCAGGACTTCGAGTGGCTCATTTGAAATGCGAAACATCTTCAAAATGTTCTCTTGCCGAAAATGGATTAATTAAAAATTGCCGAAGCAACGAAGGAGGAGAAGAGGGTGTGGCTTCAGCATTATTGAGATGATGATGGAGAATGATTTAAATATCGTGTTCAATTTTAGTTTTTCCTTAAATTGTTCTACTTAAAGCCTTTTTTACTCTTTCATTGTGATGTGTTTTTCGTTATATTTTTTCATCTCATCTTCAGCGAAGTTTAATTGGCCAGCTTCTCTCGGGAGCTCTTATGGGACCCACAAGCAGCCCTCCCTACCACCGCCCCCGCCCTCACCCATCGCGTTTATTGGTCCCATTACTAGTTTTGCAACCTTAGCAAAGTTTAATTGCTCACCTTATATGCAGTGTAGCGTTACGAACGGAACGACTCGGTTTGCCGCCATAGCGCATTCGTGCTCACTCACGCTCGTAGCTCCCCCTGGCGGCGAATTTCACGCTAGTTCGCGTTGCCGTCGAATCGCTGAAGCATATCATCGAGACGCGCGTCAAATGTTTGTCCAACCCACCTTGTGTGGGTCCAACTCTGGGCTCGGCCAGCTGCCCGCTCCTCCAACCCTTTCCTTGGTCCCGGCAAGCGTCCTCAGCGCGTGTCATTTCATTCCGTTCATTTCTGCTGTGTTTTCAGCTTAATTGGTCGCCACAAAGCGGAATAAATTGAGCGTAAAATTACTTCGCATGGCAGGTGCGACGATGAGGGCGGGTGGTGGTGGGTCCCCTGATGGGCACCTTCGCCATTTCTTGTTTTTTCTCTTCGTTTTTTGCTTTGTTCGGGTTCGTTTTTGTCACGCTTTGTTGCTCATTCATACGTTGTTTCTAATGTTTCCCGTATTCGTATTTGTAACTGTATTGTATCTGTGTCTGTATCAAAATCATTTGGTCATTGTCAATTTTGGCCTCTATCTCGTTTATTCTCTCCATTTTTGTACCATTCTGTACATCCGGTCAAGCATTGAAATTATTTTCTAATCATTGAACTGCACTTTTTTTATATACCCTCAACTTTAGGGATGGAAACCATTCTACTCTTTGGAATGACGTGCATATCCTTTAATGTATGTACGTGTATCTACTCCAAGAAATAATATAATATATAATAATATATTATAATATAAAACAATCATAAAGAAAATTAGAGTTCCACAAAGGTTACTCTTTGGAAAATAAGGCCTACGCCGACAGTATCCAAGTTTGTTCGGAATGTTTTATGCCTAATGACGGACAAAGTGCATGTGAATTATATGGATAAACAAAATAACAAAATATGCATAAAAGCGGCTGGAAGAAATTCAAAGGCGACAACAACGTAAAGTAAATAAACGACTGAATAAAACCACAATCATATTTCCATTACATGATCTCAAGTTTTATTGAATTATGCTCAGTGTTTATACATCATCAGATTCAGTTTCAATTCAGATACAGATGTCTTTTCTTTAAATTCAGAGTATGACTTCATCGGAGTCAGATTCCGATTTCTTTAAAGTTCGATTTCATCAGATTCAGATATCATTACTCTTTGACTCAGATGTCTGCCGATTTGGATTAAATTAAATTCAAATTCAATCAGAATCGCATTCAAATTTATTCGGATTCTGATGTCACCAAATTTAAGCTTAATAAAACTCTAAAGTCATCGGATTTAGTTTAATTTTATTTTCATCAGATTTACTTTGTATTTAAAATGACAATTTTCATGTTTTTTTTTTTAGTTTTTAATACCAATAGACACTATTTACGGTTAATAACTGTGCTGCTTGTTGGACAATTTGACTGATTTGATAGATTCTCTTCTTGACTCTCTTCGATTTCTTTGGTTTAAAATTGAAAATGTTTTTATTTACAGTAAAAATTCAACTACAAATTTATTTAGCTCGATATTATGATGTTACACAGATTTAATTGTTAGTTTAATTATTAGACATGTGATTATGTTGTTGATAAGAACTCCTACAATCAAATTTGATCGGATTTCGATCGGATTTCGATCGCTACTTAGATTACTTAAAAAATGCTTAACACGATTTTCAACTGACACTTAAATTGATATACAATATATTCCTCTGCCATGACTAAAACTTCATAAAATAAGTACTAAGTTACAGTAAAACACAACAAATTGCACATTCATCATTACAACGTTACAACGTTACAACGTTAGTTCATTGTTACAGATTCTTGTCGCTATTTACACGAGCTCAGGATAGGACAGGACAGAACTGAACCGAAAGGACTCTAGGAACTGATACACGCTCTCTTAGAAATGCAAACAACATTCATATTCTCTCTCTTCTCCCTCTTCGCTAGCTTCTCTCTTCTATTCTTTTTTATCTATTTGCTATGATCTGTTTTATTATTGTTTCTTGGGTCGCAAGATTCCATCGTTCGATTTGACTAATTTTATTGTTGTTGTTAAACACAATTTTGACTAATTTTTTGGTAGAATTAAGCTGTGGATATCCCGTTGGTTTATTTACAGTTATTTACAATACTTCCACGTTGGTGCGGTCATCATTCCACCCTCACTCCATCCGAAAATACAGGATTTTGGGCTCCTCCAGCCTCCCTTCCTTCCGTCCTTCTTTCATCGGGGTCTCTCTTCTGATCACTTGCTGCCTCCGCCCTGCCCAGCAACGCCGCCCCCCTCTGCGTTCTCGTATCACTAAAGGACGGCCGAACCGCACCACAGCACCTGCCCTCAATATGGCCGCCACACGCTGCCGCCGTTGTCAGTCGGGTTGTGGTGTCCGCGGTGGGCAGCGAGGGCGGCCACCTGCCGATTAGTGTTGCCATCCTCGATGTTGCGCACCGAGGCGCCGCAGTTGCCGATCAGCGTCAAGTCACCTGGATGTGTCACGCCTCCGCCCGACATTATATGTTGCTGCTGGCGCACGCCCACGTTGCTGATGTGGTCCATGACGCTCTGCAGTTCGCCGTGTACCGAGGAGTTGGGCGAAGCGTGAGAGGGCAGCGCGTGCGAATGGAAGCCGTGCGACTGGTTGGCGGCCGTGTAGAGCTGCGAGTACAGCAGACTGGCCGGCAGCACGGGATACAATGAGCCGTTGCAGCCGCCCCCACCGGCGCCCCCGTGTCCACCACCCACCCCCGCTACGCCGCTGCTACTGTACGCTGCGCTGTTCTGCGTCTGATTGACGATGCCCGGGAAGCTTTGATTGGCACCGACCAACGCATTGTTGCCGCCCGCCCCCGCCGACGGAGCTCCGTTGCCGCCGACATTCGCCGCGCCGGCACCCACAACAGTGTTGCCCAGGTTGGGGGTGTTCGAAGTGAGGAGGTCCTCCTGCACCGGCGATTCGGCCTGCGACGAGTCGCTCAGACTGCGTGGTCCGTTTTGGTTCGAGTGCACGTTGTAGTCGTGGTTGGAGTTGGAGTGGTAACGCGGTACCAGGATGGAGTTGGAGCTCGCAGCGCCGCCGTTGACGGTCGACGAGATGGACGCCTGGCCCGAGCTGCCCAGGAGGCTGTGATGCGACATCTGGCCGGTGGTGCTGCCCACCAAATTGCTTAAGTGTTGATCCAGATCGGTGGCTGTAGAATCGGGAAGCACTGTGGGCAGAAGAAGAAGAGGAAAGAGAAGGAGAAAAAAGTGAAAGAAAAAGAAAAGCATAACAGCACATTATAAAAGAATATTGGCTCATTTGATGCTGCTACTCACTCGGTACACAATCCCGATTTGTGGCCCCGCTGAAGTCCTGGTTGTTGGCTTGATCGTTCGAGGAGCAGGTGAAGCCCAGCGCCGGGTTGTTGAACTGCGCCGATGTCGGAGTGGTGCACGAGGTTAAGCCGCTGCCGGCCAAGTACGGTGAGTACGCCGACGCCGATCCGTAGCCCCAGTGGGTGTTGCCGGCACCCAACCCGAACTGGGAGACGTCTATAGACAACAATTGGCCAGAAGAAAAGAAGAGCAGAAACCAAATAAAACGATTGTCGTTGGATGTGGATGAAAAACGAAAGACAGTTAAAGACATAAAAAAGAAAAGATGTAAATATTTATTTGAATTGAAAGATGGAAGTAGTTCGCTAACGATATGGGTCAATCAATCAATCAATCAATCATTCAATAAAGATGAAGATAATCATTCCTCAAAGATTGACCACTATTTCGAACATTCTAAGAGTCATTAAATGTAATTGAGTACACTCTAAAAAATTAACTTGAAACTTAATGTAGGCAAAATTTTAGCAAGAGTTATATGTATCATATAAAATAAAGTAGGTGATTCTGTGTTTATATACATATATAAATATGTGTGTGTGTGTTTATCTTTTTTATGCTGTTTATTTTCGTTCATTTCGTTCCGTCCCGTTTTTGCTAAAATCAGAGCGACGAGTAAAGCGACGTAATTGTATTTTGGGAATTGGCACATTTGTTTGTAGTTGTTTTTGTTGTGCAGCCGAATTGCATTAATAAAGCCGCCGCAAAATCAATATCCGTCCATTTAAAGTGCGCCTCGCTTATAAAAACTAATTAATAATTTCCGAATGGTCTATTAATTAAGCCTAATTATATGGCTTTGAAGCGATGGCGGCGCGGCGAACCTTTGAACGGTCCACGTCCACCAACGGCGGTGTACACACAGACGCATTTTAGAAAAAAGGGGGCGCTCACGTCTCTCCGATGTGAAATCTCGCTTGTGTTCGCTGCATGAATCGAGTCAGTCCACAGAGCGTGCATTTAACACGAAAAATTGAGTTGATTTTCTCTGTGTGGCCATCATCATCATCATCATAATAACTTAATTCGTTGTTGTGGTTGTTGTTGTTGCAGCCGCTGTTGTTGTTTGTTTCATATTTTGCACACTTCTGCATCATGACGATGGTCAACACAAACTCATTCTTTCCCCCCCTGATCCCGCTGTCTTTCACAAGCACCCCACCTCTTTTCTCACTCTTTTCCCCTGGCTTTCCTCACGTCCTCACGTCCTCTCTTCCCCATCCCCACTCTTACCCATCTCTTCTAACATTTTGGTTAGACGTCAGCAACTCAATCAGTAGCCAGCCCGCATAATGGCCTCATTCATTTACACGAGCCGCCATGTTGGTATAATTAGCGGCCCATATTTACAGCAGCAGCCTAACATGAGCGAGATGGAGAGCAACAGAGACGGAGATAGACTAAGTGAGTGAGTGTGTTAGTAGTTTTGTTAAAAGTCGCCAACCAACGCATTTTATTGAAATTCATATAATTATTTCACGAACGAAGTTGCTCTCGTCGTTGTTGTTGTTGTTATGTGCGGGTGTTTGTTGTTATTTCTCATGATGACTCCGGCCAGCTCTACATTCAGTTGGCAAAAGCTTTTAGTTGCAGGCGTGGTTGGGTTGGGTTGAATAACTATAAATGATCTAGATCAGTATTGATGAAAAAATATGCATCCCGGTGCTGATGCTGTTGTTGCTGCCGCCGCCACTCAACCAACAGCAGCTGCTGCTGTTGCTGTTCGTGGTTGTAAAATTTTCAGTTTAAATATTTTGATAAAATGTGGCATTGTACAGAATCGCTGCTGTCGGTGTACACTTACTGTAGAGCTACCTTTAGAAATTATTATCTATTATAGCTATCTGTATTATTATTATATTTTATAAATATTTTTAGGTTTCCTTAAATTTAAATTCAAGTTCAAATTTTAACATCTTTTATATCTCTACATTTATTCGAGATATTATTATTGATTACTAAATTGTATAAAAAATTAAATAAAATAATATTTTTAATTACTTAAAGGACAATCAATCGAAGAGCAGACAAATTTAATGCAATTACTAAAAGCATTTCAATTTATTTGCAATCAATTTTTAATTAAATTTTTTCTGTTTAAAAACAAACAAATAAACTTTTTGTTCGATATTGCATCAAATTTATAATGATTTCATTTAAAAATTCATTAATTAAGTGAAAGCTGGAAAAAGGATTAAAAAATTAAATAAAAGCAATGAAAAAGAAAAAGAAACAAATTAAAAATGATAAAAAATGAGAGTATTGTATAAATTATAATAAAAGCATTTGCAAAAAATGTAATAAAAATATTAAAATAACAGCAGCAACAACAATCAATAATCATAAAAAACAATAACAACATTTATTTTACTGTATTGGCATTTACTTTTATTTATGACTTTATTTATACTGTGATTTTTGTGCTGTTCACAAAAAACATTCCGTCCCCTCTATTTCCAGCTGTCTCTGTCTCTCTCTTTCTCTATCTCTCTCTCTTTCTCTATCTCTCTCTCTCTCTCTATAATTTGTTCCCTTTTTTATGTTGCTTGGAATGGTGAAGAGAAAAGACGGGGCAGGCTTCAGAGGGGGTCGATTTCGTGGCCAGACTATTATATAAGCACTGGTTAAATATAGTGGCCAACTACTTGACCACTGCAACAACAACAACAACATTATAAATAAATAATTATACAAATTATACTAATTATAATAATAGCAAGAATAATAATAATACTAAAAATAGTAAGATACTGATAATAATAATAATAATAATAATAATAATAATAATGTCATTGTTCATCACCATCATGAGTTGAGTTAATAAATCCATATTGCTTTTTATTTATTATAATATTTTCACTACATCAATATTTTTTAAATATACACATACATCTGTATATTAAGTATTTACAAATGTTCGTATATAAAATATGTATTAATTTCTTATAATTTATTTCGTATTACTTACTTTGGCAGTTTCCGATCGGCGGCATACGAAATCCGGACAATGGATCTGTTGAGAAATGGAAGGGTCTCTGGCCGAATGCGAAGTGGAATTGTTGTTGTTGTCCTAAAAGCGATAACACTAAGTCTTTGAGTTGAAATTTCTGTTCTTATCTAAGATCAAGAGAGTGTTTTTGCAAAATACATATTTTCATAGATCGGGAGAGGTTCGGGAATGAGTCGTCGCAGAGAGGAGGGGAAAGGATCGGACGATGACTATCGGGAAAGGAACCGATTATTATTATTACAGATTATTACTGTACTTGAAGGGAGAATTCGACAGGGAGATGAAAAAAATCTATTATATAGTACGCTGTATTTAAATATGAAGTAGAATAGTTTACCATTTGTATGTATGTCTACGTATGTCTATATTCTATCTATATTATCCGATCTATATTTAATTTGGTATGTACATATGTACATTTATATTTTCGGTTTTTGATGTATGTACGTACATGTATGTTTTGTTATTAATTCTAATAACAGCCTCAACTCAAATGATTCTTTATTTTAATGAAATATTTTCTGTTTTCTCTTCATGTTCTCTCATATCCACTCATGACAAGTAATGTAGTTCTTTCCTCTCTATCTCTCCAGTAGATTTCATGACGCACAACTCTTCCTACTTAGATCGTATGCTTCACTATACAATATATGAAAATAATATGCCTTTGTCTGAGATCCTTTACTTCCCAACGATTCCCGTTCTGTTCTGTCCACTACTCTCCATTCCTACCTACAACTATCCACTGCCATACTGTCCTCTCACTTCCTTCTGATTCTCGTCTTTCTTCTGACTTCCTTTGACTTAAAATATTTCTACCGAGATAAATCATTTGTGGATTGAATTGTTGCAACTAAACTTCCCAGTTAAATGATGTCGGTCTCGTTGTGTGTCTGTAGAATGTCTGTCTGTGTGTCTGCCGTCCTGTTTGCCTGCACTTATCATGCACATCCACAGATATACAGCAAGTTGTGTCCGTGTGCTAAGCATATGCAAAGTAAGTAAAATATTTGCATCCTTATAAATATTAAGCCCAGCTTCAACATGGACTTTATCTCCATATCTGTCTCTCCAACCCTATCTTTGTCTGTCCTACTCTCTCTCTCTCACACACTCTCTCTCTCTCTCTCTCTCTCTCTCACTCTTTCTCTCATTTGCCGCTGCTTCGACACTAAATTCTAATGAATATTCTTCAAGATGAATGAATTGAGTTTAGGATTGAATGGAGAAGGAGAGCGAATATGGAAATAGAATGCCAGGATCAAAGGATGAAGGAGAAGAAGAAGAGAAATTATATTGAGGACGGACATCAATAACAACAACAGAAAGGTTGCGTAGTTGCTAGAGGAGTGGAATGTAAATTAAATCCTTTCTTTGACATCGCTGTGTGTGTGTGTTTATTAGAGTAAGCAAGAGAGAGGGAGAGAGAGAGAGAGGGGGAGAGAGATAGAGAGAGAGAGGGGGGGAGTGTGTGTGAAAAAGTGCATGACAGTGTGGGAAGGAGTGCGTGAGAGTGTGAGACTGAGCAAATGTGTATAAAAATAGGTTGAGTATGTTTGCGTGTGCTTTAGTGTCTGTGTGTATGTGTGCCTGTTGATGTTTATGTCTGTCTTTGTCTATATACGTACATATATTAGATAGTTTATAGCATACTTACTGGTCTTGGAGCGTGGTTCTCTGGGTCCATCAACGGTGACTTTTATCGCCTTGTTGTAGGTTGCAATGTGGGGCGGATTGGTCGAAATTGTGATTGTCAGGGTGAAACTTTTCCCTGGGAATCGCAGTAAAAGAAAGGAAGAAAAGAGAACAACAGACACTGTTAATTAAACAGAATAAATTATTTCCATATAAAAGAGACGAGAAGAAGTTTAATTAATTTATTCGCTCTCAAGTTTATAAATTATTTCCATTATTTATGCTTTTAAGTTTCATTATAACTGTAAGTTTTAAATGTACAATGAATACTTGTACAATGGAAAAGGAAAAAATAATACGTATACGCTCCAGGGGATCGTTTTTCCCCACATTCTTTTGTCTTGAAATGCATACTGAAAACTTGATTGAAACGCAATTGATTTAAAAACTATTTCCAATGATTGAAAGGACATATTTTCATCTTTCAGAATCTTGTACAACCCTTTACAGTATTAATATCACCTAATAAAGGAAGAATATCGTTATTTTTCATAATTAACATTACTCATACGTCGTGGATGTCTCTTTAATTAATATGTCTTTCTTTAATTATGTTTTCTCAATGACTCAATTAATCAATATGAGAAAATATGATCCGATGTGTTATGTGAAATGGTATAGAAATTTAGAAACAAATACCGACCTATCCAAGAGACCTACATACTTCCCTACACGGAAGAAGCAACAATCGCATGTTGACACGCAAATAAATTCATTGATTTGCGATTGTATTGCTGTCTGTTGTTGTTGTTAATCTTGTTTTTGTTGTTGTTATTGTTGTTCATTTGATTTGCTTGAGCAGCGTTTGACAAATAAGTGGCGCCCATAACGGAAGTGACACTCAATCACTCAAACATATCAGCTGACTGACTTGGGCTGTTATGGGCGTTAAATCCACAAGAAGGCGATGTGTGTGTGTATGCGTGCGAATTTGTGTGTGTTTGTAGAGCGATAGGCTGACACATGTATTCATTTATCAAGACATGCTCCTTGTATTGACAGGAATTTATTATTGCGTATGTGTTCAGATCGTCGTCTCCTGTGTTTGTGTGTGCGTTTTCCTTTGGTACTTCCGTCAACAGGCCTGTCAGCATCCGGGCTGCTCTGCGTTCGTCCGAAGCGAAAACAATTTTACGGTACTTCAAGAGTTTGCGGTTTGCTTATTGAAGGATTTCGGCGTAGCAAATGCAAATTTGTTGACGTGTTGAGAATCGAATTGTATGTGTGTGTGTGTGTATATTATATGTTATACAATGTATGTATATAGTACGTGTTAATGTGTGTGTCTTGCAACCTGTCTTTTAATCACAAGGTTCGAGGTTCTGAGAGTGTGTTTCCTCCAGGATTATTTGCAATTAAATGAAGTTTATTCCTAGCAAATATTTATTTGTTGTCATTCTTAATTTCTTTTTACATTCATTCTTTAATCTTTCTCTAGCTTTCTCTCTCCCCGTTCTTTCTTCTCGTCGCCTTCTCATCATCATCCTCGCTTATGATTAATATTTGAAGAGTTTTATGAATGAAACCAAGAAAAAATGTGTTTGTTTTGTATTATTATGAATGCATTTGTATTTGTATTTGTATTTGTATTAGTATTTGTGTTTGTGTTTGTACTCGGGTTTGTGTTCATATTAGTATTTGTATTTTTGTGTGCATTTGACATTATCTACAATGTCAATCGTTGCCACAAAGTGGATTTTATTTAGCTTCATTTGATGTCCGTTTAGTTTTCGAGATTGTTGACCTAGTAAAAGTATTTGTACATATATTATATAAGTTCCTTTTTTTTTATTTACTGTTGTGTGCATTGATTTTGCGTGTGTTTAGTTTTCTGATGCATGTTTATAAAGAATACTTTGTTTTTGCACCTACAATTTTCATTGCATACGAACGCCTCGAGTAAGTTTTTTCTTGTTTTTTATTTTGCTGTTTGTACACTTGATTGTACACTTGATTGTACACTTGATTGTACACTTGAAGCAAAAGGAGGGATATATATTTCCGAAGCGGAAATACCCTACATCCGCAGGTTTTCAGTATACACTCAGTTATTCATACTCTGCCTCAGCCTCAGATTCGATACACACGATAAACAACGCGTGAATACGATTGTGAGTGTTGTCAATACGAATCGCATCATCTGTCAGATTTTGACTCGAAGCGTGACATTTTTAATTGGCGGTCACTCGTCGTCTACGGCAAAAATAAATCACTAAACGTCGAGCAACAAAGTCGACAGCCCATCATTCATGGCAGCAAAACTTTTATTGATTTATAAAGATACAAATCATTGAAGCCATGATTTAAGTGAACAAATTCGCTAACAAATTTATGAAAATTCAAGGCGATAAATCCGTAATCTCAATCATGGGGATTACATTCACCCTCGCTTACTCCATCCTCAACCCTCTCCACTTCCTCCACCCACACCTTCTCTAAATGTTCTCCAAATTTACTTCAGGTTTCCTTTAATAAGCCACCAATGTCGATTGTTTGCGTTTCCCTTCCCTTCAACATCGGTTGCCACGGTTGGCCACTTTTACGGTTAACGGAGAAACTTTTCGGGGCTGAGGAAAGAATAAAAGACTGCGTTTTTACAAAGTGAGTCCTTTTCATGCCCTCCCGTGTGACCGCTTTTTGCTTTTTTTCTCTTGACAGCCTTCTTGAAGGAAGCACCGATGAGGAAGGCAGAAAAAAGGTCGTCAAGGAAGAAGGAGTGGGCGGTTGGGTTGTTTATTCTACTAACAAAAGCATGGAAAAGAGGGAGAGCGAGTGAAGCAGGAAGGAAGGATGGGAAACGAGCCTCGTGTTCAGTGGCTGTTCATAAGGATAAAACGTTAAGCTACTCGTTGTTACACATTTCACGCCTCCGAGCAACAGGAAAACTTGTTGAAAAATTCCAAAATGTCGTGTCAGTCGCTTATTATGCGCTTACTTTTGTTTACTTCCGGGGAACATTCGAAGTTATTCAGATGTTGTTCTCCTTTCCTTACGTTTTCTTTTTCTTCCTTCATCTGGATTCTGTTTTTCTTTGTTTAACCGCAGTATTTTTGTTGCTTTTGATTTTTCTCCTTCGTGTTGATGGTGGTGTTGGTGTTAATATTGTTGTTATTGTTTCTGGTGTAACTTTCAGTCGAGTGTTTTAAAAAAGATTTATGAGGATCAACTTCTCGGTGTCTTAAGATGCTGGATTTTGTTTTTTTCTATCCTCCTTTTCGCTGTTTTCCGAGCAATATTTCATTCGATGTTGCGTTGTTGTTGTTGGGCCCATTATTAGCATTTAGTGAAGTCTCCAGGCAGGTTATTTAAGCGACCACGTTTATAGACTTCTTACCCCGGCCTTCGACCCGTCTTCTGGTCTGTCTGTCTGTCTGTTTGCTTTCTTTGAACACTGAATCAAGACCGCGTTTTTCACTTACTTTTTCTATTAACACAACGTCTTATTCTTCTGTTTGCTTCCCTCCTCTGTTCATCTTGTCAGTTTGCTTGTCCTCTTAAGTGTTGCCAGCGTTAACGTTAACCTTTTAAGTTGACAAACAATGCGTAAATCACTTTGCTTTGTTTAACTGGGTCTACATACTTGCATGTTTTCGCTGCTCGTTGACAGACTCAAGACAAAAGAGTGTTGCGAGAAACTTGTGCATCGTTGTCACCCGCTTCATTTCCGGTTGTCATTTTTCTTTTGTAAATATTTGCATTTGAAGCGAATAAAAACAAAAGAGTCGCGGAAACTGCGACATTCTGCCAAAAGTAATGCGTTTTTGTGGCTCAAATCGAGAGTCGAGAGTCGAGAGTTTGAGTGGGCAAGGTTTTTGAAAAAGATGAAGTTTTTCAATGAAGCTGAAGTTGTCACTTTGGTAACAATTGCTTCGTTGTTAGGAAAATCGTCCTCTGTTAAGAGACAGCTTTTTATCGGAGAGATTTTACTATTGGTCGGAAACGAAAGTATTTGAATACTATTAAAGGACTTCAAACAACAGAAAATTTATAATTATTTTCATTTATACAGAAAGAGTTAAAAACTTGGTATAAAAACACTCATTACACCCATTTAGCATCGCGTGTAGGTTATAAAAACAGTTTATTTATTCAATTTATTAGAAATTTAAGTTCTACCACGTTCGCCATTTCATGTAACCATTTCAAAGGCAGCACCCCCCCCCCCCCCCCCCGCCACCAACACGTGTAATTATTTTGAAACTACGAAATGCGTTGCTGTCGTCCTCTCCGCGAATCGATAGCGCGCTCCTCTTCTCTCGGTTGGCGCTCTCGGCAGTCGCTGTCACCAACAGGTACGTAGCACGTTAATTAAACCGTAGCTACTGACGCACAACTACTTGTGTATGTAGTTAATATTTGAAAAATCGATAAATCTAATTAACAACTACATGCAAACATAATGCAAGCAACTCATCAAATCGGTGCGAAGAGGAAGCACAGCCTGGGTCGGATCGGCTCAGTTCCACGTAGCTGCCGAGTGGCGTACGCAACGCATACGTGACATTCGTGGAATAACAAAAATCACGACACGAAACGCATGCCATGGTAACAAATCTAACAGCCCTCAAAACCCCGCGCCCCGCCCAGTTTAGTAATTCTCAGTACAGCGAGCCTCACAGAGGAAATGAGCCAACCGGTTATTAAAAATATATGATGTGTGTTGCGGGTCTGAGTATGGTTAGTATATTTAAATAAACTCTTTATGAATTGGATATACAATTCGATACGCAACGATAATTCTGTGGAAGATAAAAGAGATAGAAAGAGAGAGAGCGAGGGAGAGAGATAGAGAAAGATTCCCAGAAAGTCTCCATGATCCAGATGAATAAAGATGGCTAGAAAGTTTCGACTTATTGTAGTGCTTTATAAATGGATCTTGTTTTTTTCAATTTTACTTCTCGAAACATCTCGAAAACTTCTCGAACAGTCAAAATCGGAGATCGAGTCCGATTCCAGTGAAAGCAAGAATGTTTCATTACAAACAATGAACATCAGAACAAGCAAACGCGGTGAAGAACGAGCCAAATCATGTCCTCCGCAAGGATTCCTCAGAAGGCAGAACAACGCGATATTTTGCGTTATTTTTTACACTGTTAACGCCTAAAAATATGCAACCAACGAAGGCTCAGCGGAAGCAAGAACAGGAGCAAAATCCAGCAGCATGTTATGCAAATAAACTTCAGACGGTTCGTTCGGCATTCATTCTCACAGAATTGCTTTATTTGCACCGGTGAGAGCATAAAAACACTGAACTGAATTCGCCCGAATTTGCAACGACAGACAGAAGGACAGACGGATAGACAGTTCCGTTTATTTGGTACAAATGAGACAAGAGAGGATGAGGGTAAGGCGACGGTGGGGACGACTACAGATGATGGCCGGATGACTGAACGACGACTGAAAGGTTGGATAAATGAATGAATGAAGGAATGGATTCACGTATGAATGTTGTTTAGATAAACGAGGTACAACTCGGAAACCATCTCGTACTCAACTCAGCCTGGCTGTCAGGTCAGATCTGTTCTCTGTTTTTTGTTTTGTAATCAGAAGCTACGGATGAATACGTGTTGACGACCCTGTGGGCTTCATTGAGGCTTTGGTTTTGCGGTCCGACCGCAAAGAAGTATTTTTTTCCAAGCTATTCTGGGATGTTCTTTCGTTTTGTCTAATTTTTTTGAGAGCAGACAAAAATATGCTGGTCCAAATGGGGAACTCTTTGCGATTACAAAGAGAAAGAGAGACAAAGCAACAAAGGACAATGATGAAGGAACATCAGCAACAACAAGCACAATCGCTACAAAATGATGGATTGATGAATGACGGAGATCTAGAAAGTGGTTGTTGTTGTTATTGTTTTCCTCTTACATCTCTGAGAGATGAGAACAGAAACTGAAACCAAAACTAAAACCAATAAACCTTTAAGAGTTCTACTCCATTGAAGACTTGATAAAAGGTTGATGGAGAGTGTATAAAGAAAGCGTTTAGCCAAAGAAGAGTTTCGAGAAAGAAGAGTTTCGACGGGAAAGAAGAAGGTCGCTATTTTCTATCTTCCAGTAGATTGGTTAAAGTCTCTCTACACAGCGCTGATATTAACGTCAACCTTCTGGGTCAACTCCATATTAAGTCTTTTATTTAGTGTCTTCTCTTCCGCTCAACTCTCAGATCTCAGTTCCTCTCTTCGATCTCCGTTTTCCGTTCTTCTTTGTTACCGCGTCCGCATCGCTAATGGAGGAGTTTCCTTATCTCTCAGTCCCCCACTTCTTCAGTTCTGTTCCTATACTTCTCTCTCCCACTCTCTCTCTCTCCTCTCTTGCCATTCCCTCTCTCGACAACAGTTGTTCAAATTGTTTCGAGAACCAATTGTTTCGTGTTTTTTTTTTTGTTCTATTTTCCTCTCGAAACTTTTGCTTTTTAATTTTGACTCAGTGCTACAGATGTTTTAGAAGCTATTTCAGTGTTTTTTTCCACTCTGCAGGACCTTTTTACCAACCGACCGCGTTGCGCCCCGCCACGCCCTTCGAAAAAGTTGCCAAAATTGCATTATTTCTGTGGAATTCTCTGAGTGTTCTCTGGTCTAATCGTCATCCACTTCAAAGTTGTTAACAACAATGAAGCAAGGGCAACAAAACTGGTGGGGCAGGGGAAATGGTCGAGGCGAGGAAAGCGTACGATTTTTTGAAGAGTTATCAGAAAAATAACGGTTGCAGCATTGTTACTGTGTTGTAATTGTTGTTTCTGCTGTTGTTCGCTTCAACACCATCGCATATTTTCACTTTAAGTTTGTCTATTAGCAAGAAAACATCGCCAAACAACAACAAAAGCGCAACAACAACGAAAGAGCATGAACAACAAAAGAGCAACAATAGCTGTGTAGTTGTTGTTGTACACTTGTTATTAAATGCTACTAAAGAGCTTACTTTGTTCCTTCCCTCCTCCACCCAGAAAGTGATTTTGTGGATGTTTGTAGTGTTGTTGTTGTTGTTGTTATTGTCATTTTTATTGTTATTGTTGTTGTTGTTGTTGTGAATGTCTCTGTTGTTACTGTTGTTGAGATTTTTTTTTGGTGGTAATTTTTTTAGAACAATCGACTGAATTAAGTTGGCATTCAAACACGGATTAACTCTTAATTGAGGGTGTAAAACTCGAAATTGCTTTCATTCAGTGCTCATAGTTGAATAAAATTTTTATTTTGTGGTTAAGAAAGGACGACGAGAACAAGGAGCGAGGACCTTAAAGTGTATACACAAAATAATTTGATGTCTCTTGTTTAGATTCTTCTCGATGAACAGATTGATTAGGGATTGATAAAGGAAAGGATCAAATGTCGCCCCAAACTACAAAAGGATTTGTAGATCTGTGTTAGAGAAAGTTCATAGTTTCCTTAAGGTTCTTGTATTAATCTAATTTAATGTTCAGTAGTCAACAGACTTTAAGAGATGAGTTCCAGTTGTATGGTTAAAGTTTAGAATAGGGTCATACAGAGTCCCGGAATCGATTATTCTCCTTCCTGGAGATAGAATAATCACTCTGCAGTCTGTTCAAGAAACTCCAACAACGTGTTGCTCGTATCCGGCTCCAAACTTTAATTCGAATCCCTTCTCCAGGTAGTTAAATGATTCCCCGTGTCGCTTCTCGCTTCACCGCAACAATTTCTCACCAAATTGGTGCCCTCTGTAACTATCCACTCTCACTTACCTCGTCCACTGCGGCCCACAAACCGCAAATCGTTGAACTTCGCCACCTGATTCTTCATCACCGCCGTGCAGTTCCGCAGCTCGGCGCAGTAGTTCTCATCGTTGCCGGCGCGCACCGTCACCATGGTCCCGTCCATGATGTCACCCAGCGAGACAACCTTGAAGGCCACCGGCAGCGTCTTGTTGGAGCGCCAGTGCGGCGGCAACACCGTGCAAACGAAGAGCGGGCTGCTGGTGCGAATCAACTCGCCCGGATGCTCGGTGAGGAAGTCGCCCAGAGTGCGTTCGGCCAAAATGTCCGAAGTCATCTTCGTGTAGGCTTCATTTAGCAGCTGGGCGGCGGTGGGCGGGGTGTTCTGTTCGGCGGAGCTGTTGTTGTTGTTGTTGGCGCCGTTTGTCGCCGACCCATTGTTGCTGTTCGAACTGGAGTTGGTGGTGTTGTTGTTGTTGTTGTTGTTGTTGGAGGAGGATGTTGAATTGTTGTTGGTGCCGCTGTTGGCATTGTTGTTGTTGTTCGACGTCACGGTGAGATGCATGTTGAGGCAGCAGGCGTTCAGGTGGCGCCCGTTAATGGCGGCGACCTGTTTACGGCGAACAATTTTCGTAGAATCGTAATCGGGGCGTGGCAATGTTTAAATTCTGTCAGCGATTAACAACAATTCAGCTAAAATTCGAAAATAGAAAGAGAGAGAGAGAGAGGGAGAGAGAGAAAAAGATAAGAGTTAGAAAAGCGAAATATTTCATTTTTTTGGGGATTGTTTCTCTGTTGGTTTTTATTTTAGTACCTTTTTTTTAGGGATTTCATTAAATATCCGCTAAAATATTATGTGAAAAAATCCTTCGGAGGAAACAAAAGATTGAAAAACTCTTCAAATATTTTCGAAATTCCGCCACAGACTCCTGAGCGGAGCTTCCGCGCAGTATTCGAGAAAAAATACCTCATCAGCTGGCGTAAAAATCCGAAGTCCAATTAAAATTTAACTACATCAAAGCAGAAATGAGAGAAACGCAGAAGGAGCAACAACAACGACAGGAAAACGCAGAAAAACCCGGTGTTAACTCAGCTGGACGCATTTAACCGAAAATTCCGCCAACAAAGCTTCAGTAAAGTGAAACAATCCAAAAGCTAGACCACCACCAGACCACCGGACCGCTTGGTTATCGATACCCTGTCCGGAACAACAACAAACCACTCACAGGAGCGTGAATTTTGATTTACCTAACAAACGTTAACCTTTCTTAAGCGCTCAGGCAAGCGAAATCGATGCCGCTCTCTTCGCCGCAATCGCCGTCGTGTGATAGACGTCGAGTACGGACAAAAAAAGACACAAGCTGTGACACCCCGGCAGCTGTCGAACAATGAAGCACTACCGACAGGAGCGACCACGTCAGCAGCGACGTATGGGGCCAACATGAGCCCCGCAACGCACGACCCGCAAAAGGAACAAATCAGGTTAATACTCGTATCTTGCGGAATGTTGTGCGGCTGGCGTCGAGTAGTCGAGTAGAGTCGAGTTGAACCGGAGTTGGTGACGCTGGACAAAAACCCGCTATAAAAAAATCCACATCGCGCAAAAAATCCCTCCACACAAAGCGGCAAAAAAAAGCTGTGATGTGTGAAAAAATCGCGTCCCAATTCATGTCTTGTCCTTACATTTTTGGCCAAAAGTCAACCATCAGCTGCGGCATTTTTAAGTAATTTTTATCGCTTTCATATTGTACACTACAACGACCAAGTGCCACACCTACTACAGAGCGCGGGGAGGACGGTGGGGTGGTCCGATGGTTGTAACGGGGCCACGCGACTCTGGTAGTGATGCTTGGGTTTTTCTGTTGTTTTCGGTGAAGTCGCTGAGTCCGTGGCAAACCGAGTCGGACGGCGAACTGCGCCGAGTTACCGACTGTTAACGGCTGGGGCTGAGTTGATGTGGGTTGCCGTCATGTTAAACACGCTCATTTCCGGGCACCATGAGGGGCCAAGAGTGGAGATGATTCCCCAACATGCCGCAGCTCGTTGTAATTGAAGCTTGTGAAAGTCGGCACAAAGGATTAAAAAAAAGGGACACCAACAACAACGACAATGACGACAAGGGTGCCGAAAAACAAATGAAGGTGAATAAAGCAATTTAGCGCATCTTTACAGAAATCTGCGTCGAAATACAGAATCCCCGTGTAAAGTGACCATCAATTTGGTCATTTAATATTGGAATCCTAGGTGTTGTTTTAGCAACACCGAAGAAGATGAGGGAGAGGAAGTGGAAGAGGAGAGGGAGGTGATTTGACATGAGTTTGGATCCACAATATGTGGAACTTTAAACAAGGAAAAATAAGTTCTTAAATCATTAAGGAACTTTTATCACTTCAACTGATTGAATATGGAATATGGAATAATTAGAACCTAAAATAGCCAATGTTAAAACAAAAGACTGTACACCCTCTGCTGGTTGGTAGACCTCCCTCTGTGGGTAGACTCACAGAGTCTTCCAATTGAAGTCGCTCCATACTTTTACTGTGTTTGGGTTTCTGTTTTCACCGAATCTTCACGATCTTTACACGTCGATCGATACAAATTCCACCTGATTTATGTTAGTCTATTTAAGATATGATAAAAGCTAGTAACGCGTTTCCTCAGCATCAAAAATATTACTGCTATTCACTTCTCTTGTTTGAGTTCCCTCAATTTAAAAGACTGTGTTTTAAATCAAGGCCATTCACAAAAACTGTTGTCTCATTTGCAGCACTTGACCCTGTTGCTAAAGTGGGTCCCAAGTTGTTACCATAAACAACTCAACTTTATGCTCTTCTCTGTTGCACTTCCTTAAAGCTAAATTTTTCAATTTGCCACAACGTAATCAACACGTTCCCAACCTCAGAAATGTTAATCATCTGCACCACACAAACACAGCACCAGAACCAGAAGTGTGTCTAAGCCAGTAGCACAACACTTAAAAAGTGATTCATCTTTCGGAGCGATTCTCTGGAGCAACGCCATCCGAAGAGACTTATTATGCCACTTTAAGCTCAGAAATAAACCAAAAAATAACCCGAAAGCGACTTGTAGGCCATCCAGGCGCTAGAGCCGTCTGTAACCCACATACGAGGCAGAGTTCGGTAGAGCAGACGACGGGACGGGTGGAAATGCGAGACATAAATTGCATTTCCGGTTGCCTCAGAGAAACAGCCAGAATGCATTTCCGGATGCAGGATTCCGGAGTACAGGCGAAAACAACAAAAATTGGCACCGTGCAGTGTCTGAGCCTGGGCAGGACTCACAGAAGGAGTGGACTCTGCACAAACACACGTACGCACGCACGCACGCACGCATGGTACAACAACAATCACATCCTGTGACTGCGACGTGCGTTGGATGCGTACAGACCCAATCCCAAGGATTGCGTTTCTGTCTGTTGTCTGTCGCCTGGACGATTGTCGCGGCGACGACAGAGTAGCTAACCAAATATTATTGCAAGTGACGGGATCCGCTGAGCCGTCATGAGGTTGCGGCGAGAGCGTCGTCACAGTGCGGGGGACACGCAGTGCTACAGGATTCATGTCTCAACATTGGCGCCGTGGAAAAACGTCGGGAGAACAAGTGACAAGCAAAACCTCGAACTGACCAACAGTCTAGTTGCTCCTGGCATCCGGTTGTGGGTTGGTTAGAGAGCAGTCACTCTTCCGGGATCACGGGGAAACCGACCGAGTGCGTGGCTACCAGTGCATCAAGGATACGGCTGCATTTACGAACATGCATCCGTTTGCAATGTTGGCCAGAAACGCAGGTTTACCAAGAAATGCTGCCTAAGTCAGCCTCTTTCTCTGCCTCACCTCTTCCAGTTCCTCCTCCGACGTGCTTTCGTGCTTCAGCTTTGGCTTGTAGTGCGTACTCCGGGATGGGCCAGGCACGGGGGTTGGGGCGTGAATGCCTGCCTCGAAGGTTTTTCGGTTTCGTGCGTGCAAAGAGTAGTTGGCTGCATTGCTTTGTTACGTTTGTACGTCGTCGTTGGCAAGACTGGTGGCTGCGTGGTTCGGCTTCTGAGCTTCAACAAATGCGTAAACAATGTCCAGCTAGAAGCCGGCCAGAAATGATTATCATCTCATGAGCATTTGGCTAGACTCTCGGCCAAGTTGGTCTAAAGTCTGTCTCTGCCGGTTTCAATTTTTGCTGCTCTCTGCGATACATGAGTGTGGATGCCCTCGTTGCTGTTGTTGTTGTTGTTGTCGTTGTTGTTATGTGACCATTAAGTGACCCATCAAGGCTGTTTTGTGGGTTATTAACAAAGTGCACTTTAATGGCCAACTGTGTTGCTGAAAAGATGAAATATTTCTCTGGTTTCTAGAGGAAATTCTAGAGGATTTCTAGAGGAAGTTTCTATTCCAGTTTACAGAAATAAACTTTTCTTTAACTTTATGAATTGTAAGGGTTTCTATATCATCAGTGTTTAGGCTCCAGGTACTTTAGTGTTCAAAGTACTGAAAGTAGTCTTAGTTCCTCAATTTGTGTCGGTCTGAAGAATGAAATAAAAACGCTACTAATCGATTCTTCGAGTTATTTTCCCCGACTGAGAAAATCGAACAACAATCTATCCAAGCAATTCGATAACCTCTCAATGAATCAATTAATTGCTCAGCCCTCGACGGAGTATGAACGAAAATTCATTAAACTATCTTCGGGACCTGGGACTCCGTTCTGAGCAGATGTGATTTTATTGAAATAATTATAAGCTGCACAAGTGACTGCAAGTGACAAGGTGGCAACCCTGCTGACAGCAGAAACTCCAGAGAGGGGACGCTTGACCAGTGAGCACATTTTGACAAATGGGACAAAACACTGACTGGCTGTCAATGCAACAGCCGGTCTGTGATGACAATGAAATGAAGTGACGTCGGGTGTGAAAAGAAGGGGGGAACGAATCAAGGAAGATGTAAGAGAGGGAAGTACGGGAACAAGTGAAGAAAGTAAGAGAGTCTCGTCTTTAGGGAGAGGGAGGGAGGGAAAGATCGTGTATGGGGCATCGATATGGCTGTCAAACGCATGGAGCAATGAGACATGCGGATAGGAACGAGTCAGGTGATGAACGCATACTCCGTTCTCTGTCTCACTCACACTCTCTTCCATGACAAAAATGTCAAAACAATGTTGACTCGAAGTCATTTAATTTGTTAAACTGAAAGATTTGCTTTTGTGTTGCATTCAAGTGGTAGGTGAACCATGGCGAGGGGAAAGGCGATGGGGGGACGGGGGGAAACAATACCCCCTTACATATGAGTTGCTAGTGGAAGGTCCCTCGACGGTCATTCGACTGTATCTTGGCCAACATCATCAACAGCATGCAACGTTCTCGGTCCAAATAATTCGGGTACGAGTGCGAAATCGTACGCATCATGTCGCCTGCGATGTGTTGTTGTCAACATTGTCGTTGCATGTGTCTGCGGTCTGGGCTGCGAAACTGCAAGTGATACCGACGGAACCTGCAACCAGAGCAGTGGTACTCTGATTGTTGGCACAGCTCACCTCCGCCTCCGCCTCCACCAACAACTTGAACTGCTACAGTTGATGAGTTGCGATCTATGAAAGGATTCCAGGATGTATGAGTGTACAGAGGGACACAGAGTGATGGAGAGGGAGAGAGTGAGTGAGAGAGAAAGATTCTGTGAGGCTGTGGTTGTGCCTGTGTCTGTGTTTGTGCCTGTGTCTGTGTTTGTCTCTGTAGCTAAGGATGTGTCGCCGGAAATGCAAATTATGCATCGTGCCAAGTAACCGGAAAATTTGTTTTAATTGACGCCGAGGAAATGCAATACTGTATTTAGGGCGGCCTCAAATTGCGATCAAGGAAGTGTTAACATTCGAAGCTGGATGTTGTGAAGTCTGCTGCGGTTGTTGTTAGGATTTCGGATTTAATTCTGTCAAATATTTGAGCACCTTTTTGCTGATATCTGCATAGATTGGAACAGAGACTGTATGGAAACAAGAACAACAAGATTCCAGCATCGCAACCAGAAATTATATTCTACTATCGAGTTTTATCTCTTCAAGTCTTCCAGGATAAGGAAATAAGATAAACTGTTAAGTTTAACAGAAGCTGGAAAAGGAAGGATTCTTTTGAATCTCGAGAAACAGCCTTTAATCAACATTTTCTCGCGTTGTGATCTTTATTATTCTGTATTCTCTCCGAATTCCACACATGTTCTTTATTGGTTCTAGCAATCGGCATCTTCTAACAATTGAGGGCCTTAAATCAAGACATCAAAAGGAACATCGCCTTTGTGATTGTTTATCAACATCATTAAAATAATATGATCATCCACAGATCAACATTATCGAAGCTATCAACATCATCGGAATAAACAAACCCAACCACGTTATCAACAAATTCATTCAACTTTAGCAACATTTTATTCAACTTAAACATTGTTGTGTTTAAGAACATCTCCATCAACATCTCCATCAACATCTTCATCAGCATCTTCACCAGTTTTAACAACATCGTCATCAACATTAGCAACATCATCTGCATCTGCATCAACAAAATCATCATCATACTCAACATAATTTTGTTTGGACAACATGTAACCCTAAAAGTGCATCACAAACACAGTCCCCCGCCCCTCGCCCCTCTCCCTCCACCACAACATTTGGCACCCGTGCAACACGCAGTTCGGGCCACAAAACGGGCCCCATCAGGACCACCCTCGATTTCACCGCGGATTTGTTATTGTTTTCCGTTTGTTTGTCATAAATGAAGCGTTGCTGCACACGATTAACGACGCGCTTGCCTTTGATACGGTTTTATGTCCCGCTATTAACCCATCTTGACGCGTCTTGCTGCCTGATTTATTCCGATTTCATGCTCTCACTCGATTGCATGACTTCAATTGTTTGGCGTCATCGTCTGTTGTTGTTGTTGCTGTTTATGTAATTAAAAAGCATTCAAAATAAAAACTACGCTCTCGTGGGGCATGAAAAATTGTTTGTTTTGGTTATCATTAGCATCGGGTGGACCTCTTTGCGGATGTGAGTGTGTGTGCGTGTGTGTTTGTTTGTTTGCCTGTGTGTGGTTTATTGCAACATGCAACATGTTTCATGATCAGAGATGAGTTTTTCTTATTCTTGTTGTTGTTGCGTACTTCAGAGATAAACAACAAAACGTAATAGCAATTTTTTGCATGCAATCAGTTTAAATTTAGAAACATTTTTATGATGAATTATTATCTTCTTCTTCATCATCTTCTTCTTCTTCTTCAACTAAGCAATAAATTATTGTTTATCATTTATTATTATAAGCAAAGAAACATTCAAACATCAACAAAACATGTGCTCCACAAAAGCGCGTATATTTTTCATAATTTAAATTGTTAAAAATACCCAATGATTTTTTATAAGCTTGAAAAAAAAGAGTGAAAGGAAGAAAAAGCAATTTGGGAAAATAAATTAAGAAAGGTATGAATATTTTGAGCATCAACAATGTTGGAAACATCGTCATCAACATTTTCCGTCGCATTCACAACTTCTATCAACATTAGCAACAACAATGTTGCCCATTGAAATGATGAGAAGATGATTGATGAACTGATCAAATATTCATTTCGAAGTAAAAAGTATTAAAATACTTAAAGCGTTGGGATAAAAGAACTGATGTATGCGGTGGCCCATCAGCTGGTTTCTTTTGAAAATTTCACTCTTGTGATTCACTGAGTTTTAAAATAAGTAAATTAGTTTAAATACAGAAACCATCCGTTGGCCCACTTTTAGCTTTTAGATAATTTATATAAATCGAAACTGAAGCAACACTTTAAAAGCCGGAAAGACACTCTTTTTAGCTGTGTTTATTTTTTCTTGGTTTTGTTTGTTTTTCTGTGGGTTTTTTTTTGTTATTTTATCTACACTCACCGATGCTGTTCAAACGCTTTATTTGGCCACAAAACATAGTGTGTTGACTGCGTTGTATTCGCACCGCAACGGCAACAATTCAGCAACAACTGGCAACAAGCTGCATCAAAATTATTGCAATTATTTGATATGTTTTTGTTGTTGCTTTTGTTGTTGTATTTGTTGCTGTTTATGCTGTTGTATTTGTTGTTGTATTTGCTGTTGTATTTACTATTGTTGCTGCTATTGTAGTTGTTGTGGTTGAGATTGTTTAAAGTTGCAACAACCTCAAAAACCGACGGCAATTGAATCGGTTCCAATTTTTGCCATAAATGAATAAATAAACTCAATTCAATTGAAGTTCTCAAATTTAATCGTGGAACTATGTATTCTAAATAAGTTGAAATGCATTTTTTAAAGTTTCCATTAATTGAAACATGAAATTTCGGTTTTTTTCTTTTCACAAATCTTCACTTTAATTTACAGATTTTCACAATTATTCACTTTTCTTTTGAAATTTCTTGTTTGCTTGGTTTTTCCGACTTGTTTCAGTATTCGACTTGAAGTTAGTTTAACTTGTGAACCGCGAACCGCAACATTTGAGTCGTCGATGGAATGAACGCCGCCGTTGAAGCCGCCGCCGCGTGGCCACACTTCGTGGCATGCGATTTGCTGCGGTTTGCTTTGGTTTCCTGTACCTCGATGTGGATACTTTTTATTACTAGTACTATTTTCGTGGCAGAAGGAGCCGAAAATCGGGGGGCGGCGAGGAAACACCGGAGAAAATCGAACAAACGGATCACCGGATTCATTGGCGGAAATGCGTTCCTTGTGATGTGCTGCTGATGCGGCTGCCGCAACTGTTGATGATGTTGATGAGTTGAAATCTTGAAATTTTGTGTTGATTTTATTTGTGTTTCGGTTTCGGTTACGGTTTCGTTGTTGTTGTTATTGTTGTTGTTATTGTTGTTGTTATTGTTGTTGTTGTTGCCTTATTAACCAACCTCAACGATGTAGTCAGCCAGTCGTTCCGTTGGTTTTGAAGCGCTGCATCAGCAACACACAGAAAACACACGGAAAAGCATAAACAACAAGAAGAAGAAGAAGAGGGCATTTCCAACGAGAGCAAAGTGAGAGAGAGAGAGAGAGAGAGACAGTGTCATGTGTGTGTGTGACTCCATGGAATGCCTCCAACACATGTGAAGCTCTGGCGAAAGTCGTCTGCAAAGTGAACCACTCCCGGTTCACACAACTTTGAGCTGCATGAGTGTGAGTGATGTGTGAGTATATGTAAGTATGTGTGTGTATGTGTGCCTGTGTGTGCGCTTTACATCCGCATCCGTTTTAATTAGTGCTTTTAACAGCTCTCTATTAACAGCTTTGTTCTATAACTGAGTGAGCTCTCTCTCTCTCTTTTTACACCCATCTCTCCGTCGCTCTCTCTCTATCTCTCTCTTCCTATCTCTCTTTCTCTGTCTCTGTCATAATTACTCTCACTTTAATTGTTTTGTGGCGCTCTCTGGGGTTTTGTTGGTGTGCTGTTTAACTTTAACCCTTGCAATCCGTTTGTGCAGAACGCCCTTCGTTACACAGCCTCCCTCCCTCCCTCCCCCACCAGAATGTCAACCCACTAAAGTAACTCCAACGTATGCTCTCCGGAGAGACAATGAAACAGAGATGGAGTGAGCGAGAAAGACGGTCTGAAGGATACGTGTAGCAGAGAGAGTGCGAGTGAGATAGCCAACCATCGGTTATGCTTCCCGGTTTTTGCTGTTGGTTTTTTTCTGGCTTCGGTCAGTTCGTGCACTTGATTCGTAGGGTGAACTCTTTGTTGTTGTTGTTGTTTTCTACTCCTTTTCATGTGCAGTCATACAGTCCGCAATCCTTCATTCAGTCATTCATTCAGTCATTCATTTCTGCTCATTGGTACACATTTAATCAGTAACTCTTTGAAAAGTACTCGTAAATCCCTTTTTTCTGCCCTTTTTTCTCAATTTCTAAGGGTTTATTTCGTAAATAAAATGTTGTTCTCTTATACGCATATTATACATTAGAATAATATACCTCGATATATAAAAATTTGTCTTGATTTCGTTTCATATGTTTTTTAAATCATGTGTGAAGATTAATCATAATTTTTTGGGGTTTTTATAATATTCGATATCCCAATTTTGATAGTCGGTCTATAGTCCATTTTCGTTGCTCTCTCTCTCCCCTTCGCTCTTCCATTTTCTACTATACTCTATACTCTACTATGTCACTTCATAAAAATTTACTTTTGAATTTGGATTGAATTCCGTTTCTCCTCCGCACAAATCACAGAATTCATCGTCGGCGAAAACAATGATGAGTTCTTTGTTCTTTTTTCGCATCGTTGATGACCGCGGATACTCTTAATTATTCTGATCCGCCACCAACTTCATTAACAACAACAACAACGGTGTGTTGCCTCATGTTTGAAGTGTCAACAAGAAAAGAAAATACAACAACAACACTAACAGCAACATTAAAAGCACTGGCAACAAAAGTAGTATTTTTTATTCGATGGCAATATGATGACAAACCACTACATGGTGAAAATATGTACTATAATGATAAACAACAACATCACCAACAACACCAACAACAACAGTAAGAAGAAGAGTAGCAACAAATATTGAAAATAAAATAAAATACTTGTAAAGATCAAAAATCAGCAATGAAATGCGGCCGAAAACGAACGACCTACAATGGATGCATGCAACAACAACAGCAACAACAACAATGATGACTATGGGAACAATTGTAAAAACAACGCGAATTACAGTGGGCAGAAAAATGCGAACAACAACAACAACAACTATAATAATAAAGCAGAGAAGCAACTCTTTTGGGGTTGGTTCACGGAACCACAGAAGTTGTTGCTTCATCATGATTTCCATCGCTGTCATCAACAAGCGACGTCGCAGCAACAACAACAGCAGCTGAAGGAAAATACAGCGACTGATAGAGGGCAGCACACACATACAGACACACACACACACATACATACGCACTCTCGCTGACGTCTGCTGTACAACAACAAAGAATTCGGAGGGTCAAACGGAGGGTCAAATGGACCGTTGAACAGACAGACAGATGGACAGAAGGGCAGATCGACAGGAGCATCGTCGGACAGAAGGACAGACGAACGAATGGCTGAACAACGGAAGTCGTTGGGCCAAATGCGGGGTTTCCGCTTCTTTGCTTCTCCGCTTCGAACAACAACAGCAAAGTCAACAAAGCTTACAAAAGCGTAAAAAGAATTCCGATTGGCATCGAAAGCAACAACAAAAACAACTACAAAAGCGGCACCAGCAGCATCGAGTGCATAAAGCAATCTACAAAAAGACAAACAACAACAACAACGAAAAAAAAAATCAATATTCTGCATTCTTCACTGAGGATGCGGATGCGGATGCGTTGAGGACGTTCTGCAGTTCAAACAAAAGCAACGAGAGGGAAAAAAGCGGAAGGAAAAAACGTGGCAGCCAACAAAAAAAGCACTCCATACAATTTTTCGCAATTGATTCATTTTGTACACCGCACCGCGCGATGCGATGCCACACATGATGCCAAGCGACGCGATGCGATGCGATGCGATGCGATGTCCTGTGATACTTTACGCTGCGTTACGCTGCGTTGAGTTGCATTCAGTTTGGCGTCATTGCGTTCTTCGATTTTTCGGTCATTTTCGTGGCAAATAAAATGCAAACAAATGCAATTCAATGTTTGCTGTGGCCAAGCCACCAAAAACAACGACAACAACATATAACAACAACTACAAAAGTAGAGCCCAGAGGCCCAGCACAAGCGCAAAAAACGTTCCGAAAAAACTCTTGCTTCAACTGCGTACTGCATCATGGAGGGGGCTGTTTGGGGTGTGGCACTTTGGGGTATGCTATCATCGCCATTGATAATGTAAGCCGCGGCTGCGTTTTTTTTTGCCTGCTGCCGTCGCGTTTTCTTTTTAGGCTCCTGAGTTTTCTCTCACGTTTTGCTTCATTTTTCGGTGCGAATTCTGTGGCCACGAACATAAGTAAATTTCGCTCTCGTTGTTGTCCTCCTTTTTTCGGCTAACCAGTTTGCACAAAATAACAGCGAAAGAAGAAAAGCGCTGGCCCATTCAAATTCGCCAGGACATGAGTTGTTATGGTTCCTCAATGGGCTGAAAATTAATAGCAACCGCGCGATGGTTGTCATAATAAAATCCCATGACAATGATGAAGTGTGAAGTCTTTCAGTGGAATGGGACGAAAATAAATGATAGAGTGAAGGGAGTGAAAGAAGGGTAAAGGAAGTGTAAAGCAAGGGAAGAGGGAAGTAAGCGATAATGAAGGGTATAATCGTAGATAAAGTGGGAAAGTAACATGTTTGGATATACATATAAAACCTAAAGCATTAAATTATTATAAATATGGTAGGAGCGGATTATGGTGGGAGGGGGGGGGGGTTGGTGGCCCCATTGCTACAGATCCAATATAGATGTACGAATAATTAATTAATTTTCTAGGCTACTTTTGAGGATTTCTTTATACCCGGTCGAGGAAATATTATTAGAGTTTATATATCTATAAAATAGTCGTACGTGTGAAGAACTACCGGTTCCTCGCAAATGATTGTATGGTGGATATATTGTATGTACTTTTAAACTGTTATCATAAACACATCAGAAAGAGTGACTGTATAGCAGATGAAAGAGCCGGCGGCTATTTTTGGTTGGTTTAGGTTCAGACTGAACAAAAGCGGAACCTCATACACGAAATTTTAATATTAATTTCACAACTTTTAATACAGAGATTAAATCAGAAGTGGATTAAATATTTTACCAGTTTTTTAAGGGTACAAAAAAAAATACAAGCAGGAATAAATAAAAACTGGGCAACACGTCCTACTTTGAATGGCCACAAATTCGAAAAAGAAAGATTTTTCAAACCACAGGAAGCAACAACAACAACAACAACAACAACAACAACAATGTTAACGACAACAACAACAACAACAACAACAGAAGCAGTGGCAGCAGCAGCAGCAACAAAAACTTGTAGCAAGCGACCAACCAACAAACGCCGCCTCGTGGTTATTTCCGTTAATAAACTACGGTCAGGCAGAGAGCGGATGTAACAAGGACAATGACAACAACAACGACAACAACAAACGACAGCCACATAACAATACTAACGTCAATAATAATAACAACAACAATAACAACAACAACATCCTGTAAATATGGCCGCCAGCGCATTTTTAAGTGGATTTAATTGACGTTGCAAGCGTCGTGAGTTTATTAACGTTGCGTTCGCGCTCTCTTCGCACGCACTGTGACAAAGCGTAACAACAACAACAACAACAACCACAACCATAATACCACCAACAATAACGCAACAACAACGATGATAATAATAACAATGATAGCAACAACAACATGGAAAAACCAGGCTTCACATGGGTTGTAGATCGCGTTTGAGCAGAATCTACGAACGTTTTAATGAATTGTAAGGATTAAAGGAAAATCGGGGATTTTTTATTGAATTATTTGCTGGCGATGGAATGAACGAACAGTGTTGCCAACCTGTGCGTAAAGCGCTTATTTATTAAGTCATTAGTAGCAGCGGTGATGGTGGCGAACGATGATGGCGACGATGGCGATGGCGTTGGTGTTGGAGCTGCTCATGGATGTGCTAGTTTTATTAAGGATACTTCAGTGGGTGTGGCATACAGTTTTCCGTACGTTTGTGTATGTTAAAAGCGGGTGAGTTCTCTGGGGAGCTCGTATTGATTGTGGAAATTATGCCGCTTTGGTGGCATGATATTAACCTGGTCAAGAACAGCGATAACCGGCAAACAACAGGCAACAAAAAACAACAAAAAAAAAACCAACATCAGCGACAACAACAGCGACAACTTGTAATTCTTATTAATTGTTTGGCAACATCGGCATCAACTACGATACATGAACTTTTCGCGGTGGGAAAAAAGGCTTAATAATGTCCTCAATTAAATATGCGTAAGTATAAGTATATGTATATATAGTACAATATACATATTTACCCATTTCGACATCGCCTGTCCTATCAGGAGTTTATTTAGACACACATCCCGGGAATAGTTATGTACCAGGGTAAAGAAATAAAAGATATACACTTATATTATTACAGTCTTTTCACTATAACAGGATCGGACTCAGCTACAAATTGAACACCTGCACATTTAGTATAAAGAATATCAATCCGCCATCGAGTGGGCGTGGTCTGATCACTGTTATATAAGAGTATACACCTCATAAAAGACTGCCGTCTATAGAATTCCATTGCTACTGAGTATATACTCAAAATATATACTCATTCAAAGGTATGTGGGTGTGGTTCGCCCACTTTCCCTTAGCAGTATGAGGGTGTGGGGTATTGAAGCTGCTTTCTGGCCATTCTTTCTGGTTATTAATAATGTTCTTTGTTCTTCAAGTGCGTTGGTTGGTTGTGTTCACGTTGCGGCTACTTTTTAATGTTAAATAATCAATACGTGAGTGCATTATGTGTGTGTGTGTGTGTGTGTATGTGTTGGTTTATTCTTTATAAAACAGCCGCCTGATGGCTGATGTACAGGCACCGCTTTAATGCGACAAATTAACTGCGTTAAATACGAGCAGAGAGTTTAAATTCAGAGCATGTGTGAGATTTTCATTTACTAATTAGTGCGAGGTAAAAATTAACAACAACAATAACATTATATACTATATATACACACCGATACAATATAATTACTACTCAACATATGCTGCTCGATAATACCAACAGCAACAACAACAGTTTTTATAATAACTCCAAAGTTGACAGTTCATTTAAATTATTGGCAGCTTAAAACTTCTGCTGCTGCCATCGATTCTCATAAATCACTTCGTTTCCTTCTTCCTCTTCATTAAATCGCATTTAAAATTGCGAATTTTTTATATTTTTAATTTAACATCAACAATATTGAATAAACTATCGAAGATTATTTACTTATAGATTAATAATATGGATCATATATCGATTCATATAAGATAGTAGTTCAAGAGAACTCTTGATCGTGTAAATCATCTCATTTGTTGCTGCGGGTTTAAACGCCGAATAACTGTTAATTACCGTGTACAAATCAGTGCTGCCAACGTCCAAATAACATGTAATTCGTAAACAAACCAGCCGATGGACCAGCATTGAATATCAAAATAAGACTCAGACATATTAAGACCTTGTATTAAAACGGCTATTAAACCCATCAGAAACCTTTTAAATAAATAACAGTTTTTACTCAAAATCAATTAATTTAATTTAGTATTTAATCATTGTGCAATAAAGTTGATTATAAATCTAATCTCCAGTAAAGCGGATTGAAAGCTGCGAAACACTTTAAATAGAAGCAGTGTTGAAGTTTTCCTTGTCCATTTCAAATTATGCTCTGATATACTCGGATATGCTCAGAAATAAATATAAATAATGTGAATAAATAAATATTACAGTAGAGAATGAACAAAAAACGCCGCCGGATGGATGCAAAGGATGGAATCAGTTGTGGAAATAATTAAAATTTCAGCAACGAAACGCGAATCGTGTGGTGGGGGGAGGGAGGGCGAAGGGGAGGCTGTTGAGGGTGGCCATTCAACCGGGTGGAGAGCAGAGTGGAAGCGAGTAGAACAGAAATAAAAATTTTGTGGAAAATCGCAGAGTTGCAAAAGCTGAAAAACGATTGCGTTGCATTCGTCATTCGTTCTTGTCGGACTGCACGCATGACACGCATGAATTTCGCATGCAGATTGTTTTTAATTCAATCGATAAACTTTAAACGTGCGACGAGGAGAGTATCTTTTGTTGTTGTTGTGCCCTTTTTTAACCATTCTTCATTGGTTACTTTTAAATGTCAAAATGCGATGCGTATGCATGCATGCATGATGTACATACATGAATAAAACATGGAGTTTTTCTCGCATGTTTTTATTGTTGTTGTTGTCTTTTGTTGACGCTGTTCTTTGAGGTATTTTGGAAAACCTTAAAAAAGCGAAATAAAATGCGTATATAAAAACCCATGCATATCCTGTTGCATTCCCCACAAAAACACAACCGTTTGGATGACCAAATTTCAAAAATAGTAAAAAAATGGAAAAAAAACAGCTTCGGAGTCAGTTTATTGAGTCGGCGAGGCGCACGCGACGCGCTGCCGCAATTGAAAGCCACTTTTGCGGCTTGTTGGCACCACTGAAACGGCGTATCAACAACAACATCAACCGGAGCCCGCTCTACCTTCGCCATCTCCCGGCCACGCCTCTTCGCCCCCCCCCCCCCGGCGATCCGGCGAACAGACTGGCCACAACTGGCCGGATTTCATTGTGTTTTGTTGTATTTGTTGCTATATTTTTTGGTCACCGTCACCGCAGAAACGAAAAAAATATACACAAACATTCAAAAACACACCCAGCCCAACAACGAAGAAAACAACAACAACAAATAAGAAAACAACAACAAATTAAATAAAAACACCAACAAATCAAAGCAACAAACCAAAAATAGACCAAAGAAGATTAAAAATAACCAGATGGCGTCTAAAAAACTATGAGATGGCGTAAATGATGTTGACGATGACGATGATGAACATCGGTCTTCGGTGGGTGACACTCTGCACTCAACTTTTAGAATTTGGTTGGGTTTTTTCCTCCTTCTCCTTCTCCTTCTCCCTCTCCTTCTCTTCTTCTTCTTTTTAATAAATTCTATAATTTTCCTTCATTAATATTCCTTCATTATAGAGGATATATATTCCAATATTCCTTCATTTCCTTCATTAATGAGATCCTTCATTAACACTTCATTCAAAATGATTTTAAAAGTAGTTGTAAAAAGTAGTTTCATTAAATTGTTGTTGCTGTTGAACTTATTTTCTGGATGATCATGGATTCAGTTTGATTATTTTGCTTGATTAAATTTTACTTGATTCAATTTTATTATTCTTTTGCTAAATATGATTTATTTAAGCGTCAAATATTTTCATACAGCTATTTATTTTAATTTTTCCATCGTTTTAATGGATTTTTGGTGCAATTCTGATATTTATTCTATGATATGAATTTATGGCAATTTATTTTTGATGATTGTATTAATTTATTTAAGAGTTTTTAAGGAATTTCAAAGAATTTCGCTATTAAGTCGAAAAGTATTCAGTTCGAGGTGTTTTTTTTTTTTTACGGAATGAATACAATTTTTAATTTAATTTAAGAGTGTTTTTATGCTACTGTTTTTTGTACTATTATTATTGCTATTCGTGTTGTTGTTGTTTCCACTCATCCAGCAATCGAGTTGTAGACAACGCCGATGTTTGACGTTAAAAGAGTTGTTAAAATATTCGGTTAATCTGGTGAACCGCAGCTGAGTGGTGAAAATAAATCGTTGATTTAAAGTGGGGAAAAAATAACCATGATTTGACCACAGAAGAAAATACTTAATTTTTATTTATACATTTAAAACGAAAATAAAAGCTGCAAAGCTAACAAAAATCATAAAAATGTGGTAAAAAGAATCACAGGTTAAAAAAGTAAATAAATACTATTAATAATAATCGTTTCCAGAACTTCAATTAATGCATCAAATACTCGTACATAAAAAAGTATATGAAAAGATTTCTAAACATAATTTTGATCTGTTATAAAAATTCCCTTTATTTTCATACTTTTGTTATGGAACAAAAAAGTTTCTTATCAATCTTCAAGTGAATCAAATGAATCTTCGGTGAATGTTCAAATGAATCTTCGGTGAATGTTCAAATGAATCTTCGGTGAATGTTCAAATGAATCTTCGGTGAATGTTCAATGAATCTTTAGTGAATGTTAACGAATATTAAATGAATCACATTCGTTTAATAGTAAACTTAAATAAACTTGAGCTTAATTATTTATTACTAATCAAAGGAAAATTAACAGAAATGAAGAATAGCTTTCATTCGGGCTCCTTTCTTTGTTTAGAGTCTTTATTCGGTGAGTTTAATTATCTAAGCACGTGTTTTAAAACTCTCGTTCTTCGTTGCCCCTCTCTCTCTCTGCTCCTCTCTGCCCCTCTCTCTCTCTCCGCCTCTAAATGAAACTATGATATTATATTTAATTATGTGGTTGTTGTTGTTGTTGTTGTTGGTTGCGGTCAACCAACCAACCGAGTTGACCGCTAAAAATGAACATCAGTCGGCTGAGAAGAGTTTTTTAAGCAGTGTTGTTGAATATTTTTTCGTTTCTGTTCTCATTTTATATGCAGTAATTTTTGTTGTTGTTTGGAATCCTTTTTTTATTTTAAACCCTTTCATTTGCAGTCCTTTTTTACTCACTACTCAATCGTTAAATCAATCAATTTGAGTGAAAAAGTTGTGTGAGAAAAAAGTGTGGTTTCACATCACTTTTCAGTGGTCAATGTTATTTCTATCCGTCTGTCTGTGGAACCATCTGCATGTCCGTCCATCGTCTGTCTGTCTGTCCATCTGCTAAAATTGACACTTCACACAAATTTCGGGCGTGTGAATTGCGTTGATTTCCGTGGTTTTAAAAGCTTTTAAAATGCTTCCAGAAGGTTTTTCGAAATTTTTTGACATGGGAAATTCTTCAAAAAATATTTCTTTTATTATTGTACTAAAAATGTTGAAAAATGTATCCATATATTGGGTTTTTTTTTAAAATTCTCTTGAATTCGTTGAAAAGATTTGTTATTTGATTCATTAAAGATTCATTGACACTCACTACACATTCATTGAAGATTCATTTGAAGATTCATAAAAAACTTTTTTACTTCAATTGAAAAATTGTGATATTAAAAGATTATGAAGACTTTTTTTGAAGGAAAAGTTGTTTTTTATGTTATTTTTTTATTTATTTTATTTATTTAATATAATTTATATGTTTATCGATATTTTAAAAAATAGTGTCCTATTTCGGGTTTTTGTTTTAAATTTCGTTGGTCTTTGACTTCCATGGAGATTTTGTAAACCTGTCTCAAGGGTGGGCCATCTGCTGGTTTCTTTTTGAACACTTAAATTATTTACTTAATTATTTTTATATTAAGTATTTAATTCAAAAAGAAACCAGCCGATGGCCCACCCTATAGAAGTCACTCATTTAAGTTCACTTGAATTTCATATCCACTGAATTTCTCACTCAGGTTTTTTAATTTCAAAATAATAATGAATTGAAAACTGTGAATTTTTCCAAAAACAACTAATTTATTGAAATGTTAATTAATTGTGATTGCTTTTCTGGGGAATTAATTGTTAATCCAATAATAAACTAATAAAAAATTATTGCTAATCTATTAATAAACAATCTATTAATTATATTAATTATATTAACTATTAATTATAATTTCATTCAATAACAAACATTTTTAAGCATTGATTCGAACACTCGACTGTCTCTAAGTGTTTCCTTAAAACGCTCTCCTTTTTAAATATATTTTGAAATACTTTGAATGCATACTTGTACATTATTTTAATAGTCTTATGAATGTAAGGATTTTGAAATTGAGGAAAAATAAATATTGGGTGTTTTTTTATTTACTGAACACAATGAAAACTTACCGTAGATGCACCGAATCGTCGCTGTGTGAGTGCGATTTCGATGCTGGATGCTATTTTGTTGTTGTTTTTGTTGGTTGTATTTGTTGTTGTTGTTATTTTGTTGTTTCTTGTGAAATATTTTATCAAATACTTAAACAATTTCTGTAATTATTTTACTCAATTCGCAATCGCAATCGCTTGCTTTTGATGTCTTCCCGCACTCTTCAAGAGAACACTAAAAAACGCGATTCAAAGACAGCCAACAACGACACTTGACACAAGTTTTAATACTCGATCGATGGACGACTCTTTAATTGAATTGATAATTGAATTAATTCTCTTGATTGTAATTTATTCAATATTTTAGTAGTCGTTGGTTTTTTCCCGACATTTTTTATATTTGCATGAATTATTTTTGTATGCAATTTTTAAGAAGTTGCAATCTTTTTCACTGAGCTTCTGAAATGATTTATCAGTCGTTTTTTTCTTAAGATTTTCTTTCTCTGATTTTTTCTGTGGTTTTTTCTTATGATTTTCTTTCTCTGATTTTTTCTGTGGTTTTTTCTACGATTTTCTTTCTATTATTACTGCTTTTCTCCGATTTTTCTCGCTGATTTGACGTCAAATAAAAAAACTCGTGCCGCAAAACTCGAGTCAAGTTGAAATTTTGTCGAACTTAATCCGGAAACACGGCCGCCAACTTAGTGGTCAGAATGCAGAGTGACACACGTGAGCCGCGGACACAATCGAGGGAGCAGCTCCACCAGCAGCAGCAGCAGCAGCAGCAGCGGTTCGCAGCAGAGGCTTCAGTATTGCAACCGCGCAACTACCATGATGACAACGACGAGGACGATGACGATGACGGTGAGGACGATGTCGATGAGACGCGGACACGGACACGGGTACGGACACGAACACAGCCACGGATGCGGATCGTATTGAAGTGCATTTCGCACGAGCGCAACGCATGCAACGCAGCCAGCAGAGCAGCAGCACAACGCAACAGATTCAGAAGTCAGAATCACAGTCTGCTCCAAAATCACAATCAGAATCAGAGTCGGATTCCAAGCACCGGAGTCAGCACCAAAGCTGACGCGCCACGGCACGAACCGAGCGAAGACGACGAACCGAACCGAGCCGAGTGCAGGCGAGTCGTTGTTGACGTCGTCGCTGTCGTGCGTGAGTCGAGCTGCTCTAACGGAACGAATTCAAATGACGACGAACGGATCTCAAACGGATTTTCGAGTTGGAAACTTCAAAAATACGCCGACAAACTTCCCGAACCACCCAAAAGCTAGGAGGAAAAGGAGTGAAAAGCAGGTAAAAAAAGGAGTAAAGAAGGAAGCACAAAAACGGAGCTCGCAACAAGGAACTCGTGTGTGGTTGCAGCACGCAGCTGAAGGAGAAACGCTGCAAACGCTGCTTGTGAGGGAAGGAACGATCAGGAGGAGGAGGAGGAGGGGAAGTAGTATGAATTTCCTCGTGTTTTAAATCTCATTTCGCACTCTCGTTGTTTTGATTCTCTTCTTCTCTCGGTTTAAGTCTCTCTCTGGATCTGTTGTTCTCCCTCTCTCTCTCTTTCGCTCTCTCTGTGGTGCACTTTGCAGACGGGTCCGGCTGCTAGACCCACTTCACCGCCAACTCCCCTTCTTCTTGGCCCCGGAAGTGTGCATCGAACCAGTTGCTGGTACTCTGGCCATCGATGGGATGTTCTGCTGGTCAGTCAGGAGCAACTGACAGGCCGGTCGTGCGTCCAACAGCAGCCGGCAGCCGCCTGTCAGTCCGTCGATTCGTCGCCATCGCTAAACGCTCACTGAACGCATTCGAAAACCGAAAGCAGACAAAAGAGCGGCTTAGAAAATGAAAAACCGACGAAAAACCCTGAAAAACTGTTGAACGGGGTGAAACAACAGTCAGTGAGACGGTTGGTCGGCTGGTCAGTCGGTCAGTCGAGTGGTCAGCCAGCCACACAGCGAATCATTCACTCAGTTGGTCAAACTTTTTAACCATCACAAGTCTGTGTTCAGGGCGTTCATTCGTGTGTGTGTGTGTGTGTGTGTGTGTGTGTGTGTGTGTGTTCATGTGTGTTTGTGTATTTGTGCGTTGAAATTAATGCGAATTAAATGCATAAAATTTACTACGGGTTGCCTTCGAAAGGGTTGTTCTACGCACAACACGCGTTCCCTGAACACCTCTCAGCCTCTGCTACAACAACAATAATAACAACAACAATTACAAAAATAACAATTACAAAAACAACAATTACAACAACAACAACATTAACAAGAAGAATCACCCTCATTCCACCTCATTTCCAGCTCCGGCTCATTTAAATGCTCATCGGCTTTATTTTTCTACAGAAAACACATCAATTGTGCATCATTATCAGAAGCGACGACAACGACGACGACGACGACGACGTCGACAGCGGCAGCGGCAGCGGCAGCGACAGCGACAGCAGAAGTTCGTGGCAGAAGTTCGCAGTAGCAACGAACAACAACAGCAACTCTGGAAACAGTAGAAGCAAAAGTAGTAGTAGTAGTAGCATTATAGTAGTCCAATAGTAGCAAGCGATGCCCACCCACTCTACCCTCCCCTCTGCCCCCCTCCCCCCTCCACCCGGCTCGAGTCACAAGTGAGACAGCAAAAACGACGCTGGTGCTTGAAATGAGCGAGAGCTCATTACGATTAACAACAAATGGTCGAATGCGAGCTTTATATAAACTATTTATATACACCATTATGTGGTATATAGAACACACACACACACACACACATGTTCAGAAATACAGACACACATCCACGCTCCGGAGCAGTCACCAGCACTGTAACTCAACACTACTCAGCAGTGTTCACCACAACTCGGGGTATGTTCACTATACTCAGGAACGCTCTGAACTCGCCTATTTTTATACATACACACATTGAATACATATCGAAATACATATTATAATTTATTATATACAATATACACAGTTATGTAGAGCTTTTTATATGGTTTTGAGCATGTAACATAGCTTGAAACTATTCGAAACTCACTCGAAGTGGCATTCAATTTGCAGGAAGGTTTGCATACGTGTACATCTGCCACTACAATATTTTATACACACATACACACACATACATACACACACACACTTCCAGAAACACGAGTACAAACGTGCGCATGTGAGTACCTTGGATAGTTATGGTTATATTATGTATAAAAGCCAGCGCGGTGTTGTTATTCATTACTTAGTTATGGACTCCAAGTTGATCTGCACCGTGGAGCGAATTGCTGAAGAAATGAAGAGATTGATGACAATTTTAAATGGGTTTCTTAGCTTATTTCGGATATTTAATACAAAGAAATAATGGTGTATACTCTTTTAGTTTTAGATCACGTTGTAGCCTCAAATATGTGTATAAGTAATGTCAACATTGTTTATAAACATACGATTTCAATAAAGAATGAGTGAAGGTTGCTATCATGTCCAAGAAAAGAGTGAATGTGGTTGTTGTTGTAGCAGGTTTACGACAGAATGAAGACTTCAATCATCAGCAAAAAATGGAAGTAATCATAATAACATTGAGAGATTGTGAAGTATATTAAATAAGATCTCAGAAATCGGTGAAATGGAAGTGATTTTGAAGCATTATTTTACTATGTGCCATCTTTATTGCTATATAAAAGTTTTAGCGAACACGCGGGAGCTTTTTGCCCCACAGTGAAGTCTCCACACTCTCCAGACAACGAATCGAAGCAGCATACGAAGCACGACGGACGCATTCGCGTGTGTGTGGCGGACGTTTTCAATTTAAAATCTGAACTTATTTCTAAATCAACTTGCAGTCGTGTTAATGATTAGAAGCGGTCGTGGGCGGGGGGCGAATGGGAGGAGAGGGGGGAAGGGCTCTGAAGCAGGAGCACACACACGAAAATAACAACAACAAAAACAATGAAAATTAACATGCAACATACACGAGTTCGTGCCGAAAAGCGAACGAAAAGCGTCCCTTTTGCGATCCACTCTCTCACACACACTATTCCCCCCTCCCTCCCTCCCGTCCTGCCACCCTTCCTCCCTCCCTTTCTAAACAAAGACAAGCAGAACTTCTATCGCTCTGCTTTGTTGCTGTTTTTCCACCGATTTTTCTGTGTCAATTTAAATGATTTTCTAAAGCAAAACGAAATAAAATCAACCGAGTATAAAACAAAAAACAGCAAAACTTGTTAAAAACAGATTACAAAAAGCAACAACAACAACAACAACAACAATAAAAATAACAACAGAAGCGAAATGAAGCTCGAAAAGCTGTGTTGCGAAACAGAAACCGGTTTCGTAAGTTTTGACAGGATACGCGCGCCAAATTAGGACATGGAAGGGAAAGGAGATGAAGGACACACACACGCACACACATGCACACACACACACACACACATGTACGTACGTGTTTTGTTATGTGAGCGCGGAAAATCATACGAAAGTCCTGCCAAATGTACGCAGTTTTCCACAGTTTCATTGTCCTGGCAGAAGGAACGCTGTAAAGTGGCAGGAGTTGAAGAAAAAGAGTGGGGGGTAAACGAGAGAGAGAGAGAGAGAGAGAGAGAGAGAGAGAGAGTGAGAGTGAGAGGACGAAAGAGGATATTTTAACAGACAGGATATCAGTTAAAAACCTGTTTGTGGCAACCCGAATGCAAATGAAAAAGTGTGTAAATGCGAGTGTATGTGTGTGTATTCTTGTGTGCGTGTGTATGTGTGTTTGTCTCAGAGTGTGCGTGCGTGCGTTGAGTAAAAAATTAAAACAAAACCAACAACCATCCAACAACGAAGCAACAACGATAACAACAACAAACAAACAAAAAGACAGACAGACAGATGGACAGACAGACAGATGGACAGGCAGACAGATGGAACAAACGGATGGAAATGAGAAAGTGTGCGTGTGTGTGTGTGTGTTCTTTACTAGTGTTATTATATAACATTGAGTAATAAACTGTTAGAAGTTCTACGAAAAATGAGTCCATTTTTTTGATCTTTCCGTTGCTCATTTTTCTCTCTTGAGCCGTGAACCGTGAAGCCAAGATTTGTCATTCCTTCGGATAGGATCAAGCATTTTTTTGCTATCCTTAAAATACACCCTCGCTTTAAGTTTATTCGATGTAAAGTGTTGATTTTAAAATAAGTGCAGAGATTTAATTGGAATGTCTGCCGGTGAAACTGTCTGCAGTACGCAAGTAATTTGAACTCACGCACTTCGCGGAGTCGAATCAACGAACGAGCGTCCTACAAACAAATCTGCTCCACTCCGCACTCTTCTCTCTCCTCACTCTGCTCCACTCCGCACTCTTCTCTCTCCTCATCCACTCGCCCACACGACCGCACGAACGCCAGACACACTCAACGCATGCATGAACAGAGTCTGCTACTGTGTGTGTGTGTGTGTCGAACAAGAGGCTGAGAGAGAGAGAGAGAGAGAGCGAGAGATGATTTTCAACCTGATGGCGTGAAACAACGACGCCCAGTTGTATAGAAACAGTAATAACAATAACAACAACAACAACAACACGAAGAGGAACAGGAATGATAATAATAATAACAACAACAACAAACATTAAGTAAACAGCAACAACAACAACATGTAAATCACACATGATCTAAACGAGAGCCACGGGAGCAGCACCTCCTCCACCAGCAACATTGAGTATGAATGTTGTTATTGTAGTTGATGATGTTGTTGTTGTAGTTGTTGTTATTGTTGTTATTGTTGTTATTGTTTTTCTCCAACTCTTCCTCTTCCTTGTGTGAAATGATGAAGCGTTTCGTAACCAGAAAAACGCGCGCGTTAATTTAATGAGCACGATAGTGTGAGTGCGTCGATGAGAGTGTGTTAGTGCGTCGATGGAAGTGTGTGTGTTGGCGTGTGTGTGTTGGCGTGTGTGTGTGAGTGTACGATTGCGAGATACGCACATGAATGAGATGCAAACAACTTCTACACATCAGCAATCACTTTGCTGTCTCTCTCTCTCTCTCAGCTCTGTTGTGCTCCTCTCTGCGTCGCCCCCGCTTCGGTCTGGTTTCCCAAAATTTGTTCAAATTTTAATGCGAATTTTTCTTTGGAAAAATTATGCCAAAAAACGGACAAATTTTGGAATATTGCAACTGAGATCTGTTCGAATTAAGAGTTGAACTTGCATAAGTTTTGCATGAGTACCAGTATGAGTGTGTGTGTGTTTGTGTGTGTGTGTTTGTGGGTCTGTGTGTGTTTGCCTGTGTGATTTCTGTCATTTGTTTACATTCAGACGTTTGTTGACATTTCTCACTGGCTGCCGCACGTGCGTTTGTCCTCACCGATGCAAATTTCGGTGCCTCTCCGATTCTCTGCTCGCGCTCTGCAAAGAAACAGCGAGAGAGTAAGAAAGCGAGAGAGAGAGAGCCTTTTGAATGCACTCCGAACGCTCTTCTTTTCTGCATGCAGCGTTCACACTCTCTCCGGCTGCACGGTGCACTCTTTTCACGCTCTCCGCACTCAGATTCGAAGTGTTGTCCGTCGACGTTCCTCTGGAGCCCAGCGAAAGTGCTGCACGTGGTCGGGCGGAGCTCAACTCGTGGCATTTCTTTCGTTTTTTCGTTTCTGCTCTCCACCCGCCGAAGGAGCGCACCGGAAATAAAACTAAACGAAAAAACAGAACAACAACGAAACATGGCCAACGGTTTTGCTTTGTAAACAAAGCGTTCATTTAGAATGCGTTCTCATCGATGATTGGAACGCGCTGCCGACGGAGCAGCGCAGGCCAAAAAAAAACAGACACCAACGAAGCGAGCGTCGATGCATCCGAGTATCAGAATGCTTCTTCTTCTTCTTCTTCTTTGTTATTGTTGGTTGTTTATTTTTCTTGTTCATTTCGTTGTTGTTGTTTTGTTGCATTTCTTTAGCGTAGGCGACGATGACGACGATTCCGGTGTCAATTTTTGTATTTTTGCAGCATCGCATCCAAGCGAAGCAGCGAACATGCGCACTTTTTGCAGGACGACCGCAAAAAAGTACTCGAAAGGCAAAAATTCGTTCACACAGTATTCACAAAAAAGTGCAGCAAAAGCAGGGGTAAAGAAAGAAAGAAAAAACACCAAAAGAAAGACGCCAGCAAAACAAAAACTAATAAAACTGAATTTGAAGCATTTTCATTTGCTGAAGTTATTTTTCGCCAACACGGAAGCAGCAACAACAACAACAGCAACAGAAAAAGCGACAGCAACAACAACAACAACACGAAATGCTTTCGTTCACTTCTGTTGGCTGTCGACTTCTGAAAGAATCAAGCAAGATACTGAAAAATAGGTGCCAATGTGATGGAGAGAGAGAGAGTGAGAGTGAGAGAGGGAATAGGGGAGGGGGAGGAGGAGGGGGAGAGGGTCACACTTCGGCTGCATTAATTAGTTATGGCAGACGATTCTGTGGTTAGCTCTCAGCTTCTAAAAGCTTTTCACAGATTTCTTTGCTGACTTCCTCTTTGCTTTTGCTACCATTTCGTTGCTTCTACACACGTTGTTGTTGTTGTTGTTGCTGTTGCTGTTGCCGCGTTGTTTGTTCCAAGTAAATAACATGAATTTTCTTTAGGATTTTTCGAGCGAAAGTTTCATTTATTTATTCTGTCAGTGGAATTTTTAATTAGCTCCGTTCTTTTGCTCGTTTATCCCTATCAAAAGTCGGTTAATCAAAAACGCATTAAACCATGATTGAAGTACAACCGACCTCCACTCTAAGGACATCAGATCCTCCGCAGACGACATCCAGGTCCTGGGAGATGTCAACAAGCTCCAAGCGAATCTCAAGGAACTTTGGACAGTCATCGGACACAGAGAAGCCTGTAAAGCCCTGAGAGATCCTTCTGGTACCGTTAACTAGCCATGCAAAAACAACAACAATCTATCTCGCTCGAGCACTCGTAGATCTCCAGAAGCTTTATCGAGTCAAAGTTCATAATCGTCCATCTAATCGAATATACAACCGTCTCTACGAATGGATTTCGTAACGTTTCTCTAATTTTTACTTCCGTCTGAGGATGATTTTAGCTACAGTAAATAGTTAAATAAATTTCCAAATTAAAATTTCTCCAAGTTTCTACAAACTCTGTTAAAACCTTCAGCGCCAAATTTTAACCAAACACTTTTCGCGTGCCAATAAATTAATTGCTTGTTTAGTGCGGCCCCGAAATGGACCCCAAACTGTTGAGGCGTCCATTTCGAAGCCTTTCAATTAGCTGAGCCACACGAGACGGATGCAAAAACCAAAAAAGAGACACCAAAGGCAACTCTGGCATCCCCTCCGTTCATCTCCCTTCCGCTCGGCGTGTTGATTCAATTGGTTGGTGCACCAAATGAGACCCTTTCGTTTTTGGCTCTGGCCGAGTACCGAATTGCAAAGGATTTAAATTATTTATTTTATTTAGTTATTTATTAAAAGACAACAAAACAGAAAACAGAATCGGAAGCAAATTAATCTTTACGAGATGCTGGTTAAATTTTGCAAATCTTCGGCCAGCGAAAGTCAGTTCACGAAAAAGGGTCAGAGTCAAAGAGTCACTGGGACGAGTGCAACAACAACAGCAACAACGAAAGCACTAGAAAATTTAAAATCTCTTTTCTACCGTCAAAAACGGAATCTGTACGTAGGACATGTAAAAGGACTCGTATGCAAACAACGATAAAACAAGAATAACTACAACTAGAAGAAGAAGCAGCAACAACAACCCTTTTTCATTTTACGAATGCGGACATCAGAGCAAATACTTTAGAGTCCTTGTAAGAGTCCCGGCTACATTCTGCTGACCAAACTCGCCATCGTCCAGTCTGGCAGCCGACAGGACGCGGCGAACTACACACCACCACAACAATCGGCCAGCCAGCCGGCCAGCAGGACTTCAGCAACGCAATAAATTAGAGAACTTGTTAGGCCAAAGGATTCATAAATCCTTAAGTAAACTAAAGAGCTAAAAGCTGGCTACGACGAATGAGAGCGCTGTCCAACATCACGCCGGTTGTGGGCCGGTTGTGGGTCGGGTGTTCGGGGGTTCGGGCGCACTGACCCAACGCACACCCCAAAGAAGTCGACACGTCGTAGAAACACAAGTGAAAGTGTGCGCAATTCATCGCATCCACTTCGTTATGCAAATAATAGAAGATGAAAAGAATTTGAACCCAAAATACTTTCATTAAATAACATTCTAAGCAGGCGAAGTGCGGACGAAAGCGCACTCCATCCCACGAATTGTTCCATCCACGCTCGATGTCCTTTCCGACCTGATTAGTGAGTATGAGTGGATGTCATTAGCGAGAAAAGTGTCCCAGGATATGACATGGTTAAAGGAAGAAATGGTTTATAATTATAAATTCTTGTTGTGTTTGTTGTTGCTGTTATATGTGTAGGCTCCACATTAGTGGTCATTTTTTATATACTTTGCAGACAGGTGAATCGAAAACTTAACGATTCTAGTTTATTCAGTCAACATTCAGAGGAATCCGTACTGCGTGTAATGCTGTATAAATAAAAAAAAAATAGCGCCCTCTACTTTTGATTTTAAATGATGTAGAAAGCGATCACGTAACTCGTGTTGACGATCAGTTGAGACAACAACCATGTTATTTATTGTAGAATCACGGCAGCCTAAAAGTATGCATGCGTTTCGTTTTCGGCTACTATTTGTATACTTCAGATTCGATTCTATAGAAGAGCAAACTATGTCCAAATGATCGATTATATATATAGTAGGCGATAAAGTAACCAATCTATTGGCATTCAGGACCATGCTAGTTTACTTATTTCGCTTAAATTTTGCAGAGTTACATAATAATCTGCGGTTTATCCCAATAAATTAACAACTAAAATTGACAATTAAGGTCAGTTGTTGTTCATCTTTAATTCGTTCACATTTCTTGTAACTCGGCTCTGTACATTTTAAAAATCAATTTCAAACCAAATGAAATTTTAAAGATCATGGACTACAAAATTATTTTAAATAATTTCCACGTTAAAAGAGAGTATCGTTTTCACAGCAGGATATTTCACTCGTATTGCACCGCATCAAAAGTCAAAGGAAGTCAAGGGAGCACTTGACAAAAAACGGTTGACCGCCAGGACCGGATATAAAATGACAGATATGGGAATTATTAAAACACCAAACATTCAGAATCTCTGTTCTATTCTTTTAACTTCGAATGAGAGTACTTTTGCAAGTCACTTAAAATAACAAATAAGATTTATGCGGATACTCCTGAGGTGGTCCACACTGAGGATGCTCAGTGGCTGGATGATAGACCAGACCAACCCGGATCACATCAGGTCGGACCAGACTGCGTGGCGGCTTCAAGTGGCTTACAAGAGCTCGAATGATCACTTGAAGCTGCCGAGAGACAACTCATCTGGAGCGACCCCGCAGATGATGATGATGAAGAAACAGATGATGTACTCTCTAGCCATCTCTCCTCCTTCTCTTTCTCTCTCTTTCTCTCTGCGGTAAAATCTCTTGAACACAGCGGGAGGGAAGATGGGACAAAAAGGTTGTTTCTTTGATCTCTCGTTAAAATTAAACGATCCTTAAAATGATCGCTTCAAATTGAAGAATGAGAAAGATACCATCAGAAATATGATCAGAATCAGACGAGCTCACAGGATACACGGATAAATCTACGCTTCGGATAATCTTTCTATGTAACTTCTTTCTTCCATCGCAATTCTTCGATTCTTTGATACTTCTATTAAATTGTAAAGTTTTATTTAATTGCGTATCCACTCAAATACTCTCGATTAACCATCATCGTCATCAGCAAACAATTTTGCACAAAGCATTTTTAATCTCTTCCTCCATCCGTTCATCTGGTGTCTGGAGAATCCTAAAATGCTACCCACTACAACTATTAAAAAAGGGTTGTTTTTAAAGAAAATTAATGCGCATTCTCTACATAATCATTTTTCATCAAAAGAACAAAAAACTGCCAGCGACCAATAAACAAACCCACGAACGGTTCCACATACGATGAATGCGCTCACATTTGAATGAGGTCGGTGGCGATGGTGCAATCATCTCATTAAGAAGCAGCAGCAGCAGAAGGAGCAGACGAAGCAAATTGTTTTGCTCGCTTTTTGTTTAAAATAAATCGATTGGAAATCCAGCCGAAGAGAGGACTAACGAATGTATCCGGTTTTAATTTTATTCCGCATGTGTGTCTAAAGGATATCCGTATGAAGGAAGAACTTAAGAGCCAACACATATTACAGGCTCGTGGGTGAGGAGGAAGAGAAGGGCGACAAGCTAGAGAAGGTGAAAAGGACGAGAAGCAATGAAGGAAGGGAGGAACAAATGTTTGCGCATGAATAAAAAACTGATTAAAAGACAGCCGAATAGACGGACATTCAGAATGTTATTCCAAGTTGCAGGACGAAAAGGAAGCTTCGTCAGAAGGACGAATAGAAGCTAGAGGTGTGTCCCTGTATTTTTATTGTCCAGTTCATTTGCATTTAGTTGCCAGTTAATGAGATTTTGTTACCTTTTTTGAAGCGTAGAAAAGTTAAAAAAAATTATTTAAAATATGGTAAATAAAAGCGCAATTTTAAAATATATTGAAATTCTATAACAATAAAATTTCAGTTATTGACAAAACTTTAATATGTGTATATTTATGTGTAGCATAATAAAATTTATTTATTAATGAATTGTATTGCATTTATTGAAGTTAATAAAAAAGCAAATGTTTCATATTGAAAAACGAAGCGATCGAGCGTTTTTCAGACTGGAGAACCTTCATCATCAAAGAAGACACTTCAAATACGTCAGAAGATCCCCTCCACCCCCCTCATTCATTCCTCTGAGATCCACATTTGTCAACAGGGTGTCACAGAAGAAAGGAAATCGATATCATCAACAGCACTTAAGAAGGATCGGTTGAGGGTCGGTCTACCAAACAAAAGACCCACCGATTAACCAACCAACCGATCCAACCCAGTGACCGACCTGCTCTTGGGTGGTCGATAAGGAACGCAACTTCGCCGACATCTCTTCAGTTTACTTGGCTGACAGCAACAAAGGATACGCAAAGGAATCCCGTGGTTTATTATTGTTGTTGTTGTTGTTATTGTTCTTGTACACTTAGTTAAGAGAGACAGATTTGTAACAGAAAAAGAGTACAACAACAACAACTCCCACAAGTAGTTGCTCTCGGATGTCAGCTAAAAATTTTAAATGTTGTTTATTATCCTTTTGCAGTCCTCTCTCTGTTTTTCTATCCCTCTCTCTCCTTCTCTCTCTCTCTCTCTCTCTTTCTCTTTGTCATTTCTGTCATTTGTGTCCAATCTTCATGTTTATTTAAGTGTTGTTATTCTTATTATTGTGTGTTTTTTAATATTTTTATAAGTACAGCGAGATACTTTGTCCTTCCATCCTTCGTTGGAGGGGACACGCGGCTCAGATGATCATTTCTTTGTTCGCTTCGTGCGATCGGTGAAGGATCTGAGCTGCTCGTATAACAAATCGTTGGTGAGAAATCGAGTGCAACAACAGCGCAACTCTTGACAAGGTCCAAGTCATTTGTCATGCTGGAGAGCAACAGACAACCTTTTTTTCCCTTGTGACTTCCGGTTGAAGTCGATGCTGACTTCGATGCCGGTGCCGTTGTTGTCATCGATGTCGATGTCGCCATGTTGTCTGAATATTCAACTACAGTTTTTACTTTTCTCTCGTTTAAATAAAAAACAAAAAAAAATGTTAATTATTTGTTTATTATTGTAGTAATTGAGATCCAACGACAGCAACAAAAAACTGCTGAGTATTCACGATACTAAATGTTTTATACATGTGTTTGTAATATTGTGAATATATACTGTATATGTATTGTATATATACATACGTACATACGTACATATGAGTGTATAAGTTGTGGGATGTTGTTATTGTTGCGTTGATTGATTAACGTCTGTTGTAGAATTTATTCAAGGGAAATATAATGATTAATTATTAAGTGAAACGAATACATGCGTGCATCCATGTGTGTGTAGTTGTGTGTGTGTCTGTGTGAAAATCACTGTACGATTTCAGTTCATAGAACCCGATCATTTGCTACACTCTGCAATTTTATCAACCTATCAACAAAACTTCAAATTAAAACGCAAAACCTGCGTTATACGCCCTTCCCCCCACCCCTCTCTTATTCATCTTCTCTCTCCCTCTTTCCCTCCCTCTCTCTCTTTCCCTCCCTCTTACTCCCGCCTTTCTCTGTCTGTGTTTGTTGAATATTTTTAATTGCTACTCTTTGTTGTGACTGACAGTTTTGCATTAACAACCACAACAACAACAACAACTACAACAACTACTACTACTACTACTACAACAACAATATTAACAACAACAACAATAATCAAATCCGTTCAGACTTTAAAATGTACTCATTTATTAATGAGCTCCATCGACGTGGCTCAACTTCTTTATTCTCCTTCCTTTAATTTAGAAAATATAAAATAGTTTGGCCTCTCATGTGTGTGACTATGTACATGACTGCGAGTGTGTGTATGTGTGTGTCACCCCCCCACCCACACTCAAACACATCCACTCACACATACATGCTTTGACAAATTGTTTGCGATATTAAGTTGAACAGTGATGGCGAAGAATTCGGTGCTGTACAGGCAAGAAGGGGGAAGGAAGACGAAGGAGGGAGAGCGAGAAAGGGGGGGGGGAGATAGTAGTGAGTGATGCACAGTGTGTTAAGTTACTCTGATTAATGTTTTAGTTTAATTTTAGTTTTCTGAGAAAGCTTCTTTGACATGAATTCAAGTGGATGGATTAAAACAAATAGCAAAAAAGAGCTTTTAACTTTATAAAACCTCAGGCTTGGGACTGAGATTGAGACCGAGAGTGAGATTGATTGATTGAGCCGGGTTAAGTCAGAAGAAGCATTGAGACAGCGTTTAATAATGAAACTAAATCGGCACAAGGAAGTCATTAAGATGAATCTACTCTTTCAACCTGTAGATAAACCACTCCATGAGTTTCTTATTACGATCAGTACTGCGATTACCATGATTAGTCTGAACCAGTTCAATGGATCAATGATAGGGTCTATTAAAAGAGGTATTTATGAATTCAACAATCAAGTTTATCAATGAATAAACTATTATAACTTTCAATACGATAAAATAAAATTAAATACTGATTAAACTCTATTATTACGAGTATTATTATAAAATATGGAACGTATACACTAGATAATACATATACTAAGACATATAGTAAGATATCATAAATGTATTCTAAATATATACTTTATATTTTATAATTTATACCGTAACATTTACTATATTAATACAATTATATCATTTAACAATACTTTTTGTGTTATGAGTGCGATAATACGTGGTTCAGAACTTCAAACTGAAGTAATATAAAAACTCTTACTTGTATTAAAGAAATTCTCTTCTTTTAACAAAGTATATTTTCATGAATATTGAAACTATTAAAAGTATTCTATTTTTAAACAGACCTTTTCAGTAGGAAGCCAAAAACTGTCCCTTCTTCCGAATTGAAATTACATCATCAGTGGCACCTGTTTCCGGCATCGTGCCATCGATAAGGAACTGATGAATCAGGATCAGGATCAGGATCTACGTCATCGACCATTTAATGCTGTTGTTGGCTTAAATTAAACGAAAAAAGAGAAAACAAACAATCTTTTGAAAGCAGTACCAAATATTTAACGAGTACTTATGGAGTATTTATTGAGTATTTAAGTAGTATTTTATTCCAATAGAAAAGAGCGTTAAATTCCGTTGCTGAGATGATCCAAAGATGATCCCTTGAAACACCAACAACGACTCCCGGGAGCCCGCAGCAAGCACGCTTTAAGAGCCTCTCCTTCTCCTTCGTCTTTACGATTTCTTGAACATCTGTTTTAGGATTCTATATAAAATCATTTATGATGAAGTTTTTTCTTCCGTCGACTGTCGAAAAATTTAGAAAAAATTTAAGAAAATTAATGATGATGGCGATCACGGGGCCTTCGAAGGATAATAAATCAATTTGTCGAACTGATGATCCTCCGCCGGATTACAGAATGTTTATTTATTGTTTACAGTTACGGATCATTATGTTGCTAACAAGCGTATCAAAAGTGAGGGAGGGGGGCAAAGATCAATAGAGAGTGCGAGGGAGGAACCACCGGAAGAGGGTGAGGGTGAGAGTGAGAGCGCCAGTCTTACTTGAAGCCAATCAGTCAGTCAATCATCACGAAGGACGATTAAGCTACACATTATAACCGGCTTGATCAGTATATTGTTTTGAGAGAGCGGATGAGAGGGTGGCGGGGGGGGGGGGACCGGTTGACCCGGAACCGAAGGAGCACGCGGCGGCACCCTCATAAATGAAGTCAACCAAAACATTGAGGATCGTTCAGTTGAGGATCAGTTGAGGATCAGTTGCAAGGAGAAGCAGCAGGAAACAACAACAACAGAAGTCGCAGCGCGTGCTCTTTTCCAGGTTCCGGCGTTATCCTTTTTCAATTAACAGTGAAATTAGCTCAGATGAGTTAAGAACTATTTTTATATTTTTATAGCTGTTGCTCCGGCTGCTTCTGCGATGCTTTCTCGATGCTTCCTTAATCCTTCGTCCTGTTGGCTGAAAGGTTCCTTGGAGTTTGTCTTAGAGTGTTGTTGTTGGTGTACTGCACACCGCACACGTTGTGGCACATGTGCATCTAAGCGATCCTTTTAAAGCATTTCATTATCCTTATTAGCACCATCGTTCGAATGTGTATCCTTTTTCGATGCCTATTTCGAGGTTCCTTGTTGTTGTTGTTGTTGTAATTGTAGTAATATGGTCATCGTCGTCGTTGTTGTTGCTACTTTCATAGCACAAAAACAAAAACACTTTTCAACTGCTTCACGTTTTAAGCGCATGCGTAACAGTTACTTAGACGGCGGCGGCTTTTCTGGTCCATTTTTGGTCCTTTTTTTTCGCTTTTTTTTCTTTGTTTTGTTTTCTTTTTATTCTCCTCCTTTTTTGTGGGTTAACTAAAAAGGAGGCTAACCAAACATTATCGGTTGCCAGAGCGGGCGGAGGTTCTTTTGTTCAATTACTATGCACATGTTAAAAATTGTATCTTTTTTTCTCTCAATCTTTATTTTTTCCAAACGTTCTGTTCACATCCTGCAAGGATTAAAGTATGTAGTCGGACGTATCTATGGAATATAAGGCTTTTTAAGGTTCTTATTTATTGACGATTCATTATTATTGGTTTCTCTCTCACTCAAGAGTTTCTTTAGTTATATGATTCTTATTTTAATTTGCCTAAAAATCCATTTCATGCATGATTAAAAGCAATTAAAAGTGGCTAATTAACATTTTTGGGAAATGTTAACATTTTGCCAAAAATAACAAAGAAAAACCTGCTTAAAAGTCGTCACTCGGCGTGTCAAAAGCAAGCGAACGTTAATTAAAATCATTCTATTCGCGTATTTCGGAGTTTGTGTGCGTGCGTGTGTGTGTGTGTGTATTGTGGATGTGTGTGTTGTGTGAGGTTGTGTGCGTGTGCGTGTAAAAGTGCGTATGGCAGCGTTGCCAAAGTGAAGTGCAACATAACAACGCGTTGTTTACAAAATGTTACGCCGCAGAAAATAAAACACAAGGAAAAATGCTACTGAAATAAATTCGCCGAAGCAAGGGAAATGAAGGAGGAAGAAGGAGGAGAAGGGGAAGAAGATGAGGAAGGAGATAAAAGAGAAGAACCTCATAGCAACGATATAGCAACTAAAATATGAGAGAGAGCACAAACACAACAAAGAAAACGTATAAAAGTAACGACAACAAATTAATACAATGTTGTTACAACATTGAGAACAACAACAGCAACAACAACAACAAGAAGAAAAAGAAGAAGAAGAAGAACCGGAACTAAAATCCACTCAACTTGGAATTTTGTTTGTGTTGCTACTCGTGTGTCTCTTCAGAAAAGTTTCAAGTTACTCTCTGTCGCTCTCCGTCTCATGCACCCTCCTCCACGCCACCCCTCCCCCCTCCCCCTCCTTTTGCACTACCAACATTTAACCCTTTTCCAGTCTCAACCACTCTTTCCATGTAAATTAAAAAGCTTTTCGTAAAAATTCACAGATGTCGCTGGTTACAACGTCGAAGGAACAACAAGAACAACAACAGCGAAGGAACATCAACAAACAGGAGAGGAACAACAACAAGCATGAAGCAACCACGCCATCAGCTTCATCATCGCCATCGCCGACGCACGCCATCAGCAACCAGGAAGCGAGCAGCCGCCAACCAACGACAGCAAAAGCTGCAAAAGCCATGCGTTGCCGACGTTAATTCTGACATTTTTCCAAAGATGGAGCTACCATCGCAGCCACTGTGTTGTTGTTGTTCTTTCGTTTCATTTTTACAAGTCTAACAAAAAGACAAAGAAAACAAATAAAACATCAAACAGACAAAAAATAAAAGTACAAAAAATAACAGTAAAAATGAAAACAGAAGCAAAAAAAAATAAATGTAAAAGCAGAGAGAATCCGAATGGCGGGGAAATTTTGAGTGCTTGCATTCGTTTTCGCTTCGTTTTCGACTGCATGGAAAAAAAAGTCGTCGTCGTTGTTGTTTATGCAGTCAAAGTCGGCGTCAACGTCAGCGTCAACGTTAGCATCATTGTTGGTGGGTGTCGAATGTTTGCAACCATGCGAGTGGTGTTATTGTTGTTGTTTTTGTTGTTCTTTTTGTTTCAGTTGGTTGACTTAAATATGTGACTACAGTAGCGGGCAAAAACGAAGCTTTTTCTCTAATGTTTTAAATATGTGTGTGTGTGTGTGTTTGTGTGCATTTTGAACTGAGCATGTGTGTTGCACGAGCCAGCTTGTTGTTGGATAGTCAAGTGTTAGTCGAGCTGGGAAGAAGAAGAAGAAGAAAGGAGAATATGGAAGCTTTGATGTTGTTCTTGTTGTCGTCGTCACACAAGTGATTTTTGCTCATTTCACACACGCAAAGTGGAAAAATTGTTCTCCATTTTAACAGCGAGTGTGCGGCAAATCGTCACAAAGTGTTGTTGTACTTTTAATAGCAAAAACAAAAGCCAACAAAAATAGTGGTGGGAGTCTGTGCTTCGTTGTGGTGAACTCTTTGAGAATGAGTGTAATTTGTAGTTCGAAGCATTTAAAGGCGGCGACGGTGATGGCAACCCTGAACCCTTTCTGTTGCATTTAACGATTCCAATCAATGGTGATGTGATGTAAGCCGAAAAGTGCACACAACTTTGAAGCCCCCCTCCACGAGCTGCCTTCAGTCACTCACTCCCCCGCCTCCGCTTCTCTTCCGCCTGCTGAAACACTCTTCGTCCCTTTCTTTCTCCTGCGTTCGTTCTTTCTCTCGCTCTCCCGCTCTCTCATTGTTTCTTGTACTTACTACAATATAGTCATCATCATCATTATCATCATCATTATTATCATCATCATCCCTACTATCCTCATCATTGTCATTATGAACTCGCCGCAACCCGTCACACTGCCCACGCTTCTCGGCAACGCAGTGCAATTTTCGCGTGCATTCGCATGTGTTTCGACGTGTTTCGATATTTTGACATTTTGGCGAAGAGGAAACGTCACGTCACGACACGTCACGCCACGTCACGTCGTGTTTTGCCACACACCTTCAATTTCCGGTTGAGTGGATCGACCGCGTTGGGTTCAAGTAGTGACGCGCTTCGAAGAGCGAGAGAGAAAGAACGACAAGAAGAGCGAGAGAGAGAGAGAGAGAGGGGAAGACTCAGAAAGCGTGAGGGGGCGGGGGGGGGGGGAGTGGGGGAAGTCAACCAAAACAAAGTCACACGGTTAACTGGTGTTTTTCGGTTGGCGTTTCCATTAATGAGTTGGCAGTGAGTAAGAAAAGCGTGATGAAGAGAGACGGGGCAAGAGAGATAGAGAGAGAGAGTGAGAGAGTGAGAGAGAGAATGAGAAGTCTGAGCCTGCATTGCGAAATGGTAAAGGGGTAGATCGTGAAGGGCGGAGAGGGGAGGGGAGGAAATGCTGCCAAAAATTGTGGCAACATGAAGGCGATGTGATGTGTTCTTGTTGCGCGGTGTTGTTGTTGTTGTTGTTGTTGTTGTTTTATAGGTGTTGTACTTTTTGTTGTTGTTATTGCTGTTGTTCTTGTTGTTGTTGTTGTTGTTGTTGTTTTTGTTGTTGTTGTTGTTACTAGTAAGCTAGAAAATCATTGCAAAGGTTCTCTGAAATGACTGTTAATGTGACTCAATCCTTTTAATACTGTGTGAGAGTGTGCAAGAGTGCGTGTACATGTGTATGTGTGCGTGTACGTGTGTATGGTTGAAAGATACCAATATAGTGATATGTAGGTACGTCATGTGCATGTTGTCGGTTTTGTTGATGATTTCAATGCAGCACAAAATCATTGAACAAAAGGAAAAAATCACCAAAAAGAGGGAAATCTATGGCCTGGCCCAAGCCGCACAAACTCAGTATTTCTTTGGCAACAGAAAAAGTGGGCCAACCACACCCACATACCATATCTTTGGGGTTGAGTATATAATATTGATCTTAGAGGTACCAGTAACTCAATTATTCTGCGTAACTGAGCAAGGACAACTCACAAAAACTTCTGCCAAAGAAAATCTAGAAACGAAAATGTTTAATAAGTTATATTATATAAAAGTGGGCGTGTCACGTGCATTATTGGCTGGATATCTGATATCTTTGATGCTTAATGTGCAGATATTAAGTTTAAATGTCTTCGTAGCTCACTCCGATCAGCTTAACGGAGCTCCTGTATTGGGATATAATGCAAAATAGGCGTACCACGCCCATGTTTGGAAGAGTACTAATATGGTTACTGGAGTTAATACTTACTTAATAAATTGTTGTTCTTTCAAAAGAGTCTTCAGTCTTTTCTTTATTTTTCTTAAAAATATATTTTGATAGAATGATTTGAATGAAGTTTTTCCTGTGTCACTTCCATCGCTTTGTGTGGCAGTTGACCAACCTCTTTAACTGTTGAGCGTCATCCTGTGGGTCCTTTTAAGGACTCACTTAAAATGACTCACTTAAAAGTAGCTGCAGGCCGTCTTTGTGATGAACGACAACAGTTCAGGAGTTCTAAAAAAAAGAGCGAATGAGACATGAGCAACTGAATGAATGAATAGACGACCAAATGAAGTCCCTTAAATGACCACTCACCTCGACTTAATTATGTTGTCACAGTGACATTGTTTCGATTTGGCCAACAACTGAAGTGTTTTGATTTGAAGTCCACAGTGTCTAGTGTCCTGTGTCTTGTATCCTGTGTGTTGTGTATTCTGTGTCTCGGGTATCCTGTGTCTAGTGTATCCTGTGTCTAGTGTATCCTGTATCCTGTGTGTGGCCCTCTTCAAAGAAGTTTATATTCATTTGCACAATGAGAACAGAGTAACTGAAAAATTGCAACTTCACTCATTCATCGATTTTACGAACTTCAATTTTAATGACTTCATCAATGACTTTAGTCCTAAAAGATATTCAAAGCATAAAAGATTGTTTAGAAAAAAATATCAGCAACAAATTTCAGAAACAAAACCAATGAATGAAACTTCAATGGAATATTTTAGACAAATAATGAAAATCTTTCTCTCTCTCTCTCTCTAGGATTTTTTTTTAATCATTCACAATTTCTTTGTGGTTCAAAACAAGGTTCACCAAATAACGTCGATCGATTGACCATGACCTAAAATTTAATTCTTGCAGTTTTGATATTTTTCTTGGGATGCTAAATAGAAACCAGCCGATGGCCCACCCTTTTCATATGATCTTCTGACTGAGTGTAGATTCACTCTGCAGCAGATTTAAAATTTCTCCAACATCACAACATCTCGAAACGATAGTTTTTAATGGATTTCTTTCTCAGTAGACAAAAAATAGCGTTACTTTCAATTTCACCTTCGAAATGCCTTCAAATCTTGACTTCTGAATGCTCCTAGCGAAACTCGGTGCACAGTTCAGGTATTTTTTAAAGGCAATTCCGTAATTCATTCATTCATTTATTTGTACATTCATTTGTTTATTCATTCATTTATTTATTCATTCATTCATTCATTTAAATTCCTTTAAAAGCAGATTCTTTTGGCTGAAAATCCATTAAATCAAATCAGCTTGAGTCGTGAACAAAGACTCTTAGACAAACCAATTACACAAACGATCAAGGACAATTGAAGGACGATCGAGGATGCAGGATTACGAAATTGTACAAGCAACAACAACAACAATAAATGTATAAAATGTCAACAAGAAGATGACGAAAGAAGATGATGAGAACAACAAACAGTTTCTTGTGCAGATTTGTTGCCAAAAATGTCCTGTGAAAAACAACTGTATTACGTTAGAAAGAACGCTCTGCTTTTGCGTAGAAAGGAAGAGCAAGAAAAGGAAGAATTACATGAATAAATGTGACGAACAAACGGAATTCCGTCAACGAGGAGAGCAGATGACGAGGAGAGCTCATCCTACATCAGTGATGCATCATCATCATTACTATCATCATCATCATCATCATCATTATCGTGGTCATCATCATCGTTGAACCAAGCAGTCGCAATTCATCTAAGATGCTTAAAGATGAAGAATGAAGTTAACCGTGCGCAAAAGAGTGTCCTCTGAGCGAAATCTCATCCGCTTAACACGATGCGATAAGGACGCAGAAAAGGACACTTGCCCCCATCGCCAGCGCCGCAGGACGAGCTCCCATCGAGCCTGGGAAAGTGCAGCGTTGCCACCGCGTTGTACCTGGTACGCATGCACACGTAACCTGTCCGAATGTCCTTTGAACAAGTAGAGATTGATTACGGATTACAGCGGTTGCAGTGAAGAAGCTGGAGACCGAGGGATCGATCGCCTGATCCTTAAGGCGATTTGAAGTCGCGCGGGCGGCAACACAAGGACTTAAAAAGGACGACAAATAAGTGAGGGGAGGGGATGACGTATGATGGATCGTCTGATCGTGAAAGATGATGATCGAGTGATCTGTTGTTGAGGGGGGGAATAATTCGCAAAGCGATTTGAGCGGCTGTCACCAAAGGATCAGCAGTTTTTTAATGTCATTGATTTAAGATGATGATGCTGCTGCTGCTTTTGTTCTTGTTTTTGTTTTTTCTTTTATTATTTTCTGGCGCAGTTTATTTATGTTGTGTCCTTGCTTTAAGCCGGCCACAAAAGCATGTCGTAGAGAGCAAGGAATGCAGAGTTTAATACAAGGATTTAATTTAATCAAAACATTAGTCGGTGAAGAGGGTGTTTTTCTCGGTGGTTGTTTATTTAAGGTTAAAAAAGGCTTAAAGGGGTGTCTTCTCCCTCCACGGCTTCGACGACGTCATTCTAATCCTTCACAATAGACAATAGAGGGAAAAACAGCCAACCTGGCAGGTCTTTTGTCCCATGATGACTCAATCAATTCATACTCAATCTTAATCTCAATTTGCTCTGATGAAATTTATTCCCCCCCCCCCCCCCTCCCACCACCAACAAAGTCTTCCCCTTGAAAGACCCTTTAAATTACGTCTTGCAATAAAAATAATGAGCTCTCGAGAGGGGGCGGTTTTTTCGCCCTGCAGCGATGTTCGGTATTAATTATGCACCCGAAAGTAGGCGGATGAGTGGCTTTATCCTTGCTGTTAATCCTTTTAAGGAGGCTTAAGATGCTCTGAGATACAATGATGATTTATCTTTGGACTTTCAACCAGCTCATTTTTCGCGTAAAGCCGCGTAAATTCATCAACATCATTGTTAATGCTCACGTTGTTATTCTTGCTGCTGCTGTTGTTGGTGTTGTTGTTATTAATGATGAGAACGCCCCCGTTGGAACCCTTTGAAACCGACAACCAACCAACAGTTGGCCTCATCCACTCGTTTTCTGTTTGTGGCCATAAAATGACATCAGCTCTGAAGTCGCTGAATGAAGTCGCTCCAAAGTCGCGTCGTCCGCATGCTCAACGATTCCGCTTTTGTTCATTTTGCTGCCATCCTGCTGCAGTGAGTGATGCCCTGGTCTGAGGACCACTTAACCACGGCCATTATCACAGCGCAACTCTTTCTTTTTTCTGTGTTTCGCGATGCTGTCATTTCCGGTTTCCGCCGGTTTTAACAGTTGCTTAAATTTATTTCAATTGCGACTTCTGGGAAACAATAAACAAGGCAGCCGCATAGAAGAACTCAAGAAGAAGAAGAAGAAAGGAAGAAGAAGCAACGCGTTGGCTTTCATGGTGACTTAAAGCCTTTGAAGGGTTGAGTTAACTTCGTTGCTATTCTCTGCCCTTCTCTCTTCGTTTCACCGCAGCTATCATCATCACTCGTTTCTCTTCTTTAGCTCAGTCTCCCCCCTCCCCTCTCCTCATCCCTCCGCCCGCCCATCGCTTTCTTCTCGCAACTCCAAAAGCCATAAAATAAAGAAACTGAAGTGAACCCAAGACGAACAGAAAAACAAGAACAGAACCCGTAAAAGTTTTAATTATTTTTAATTTTCATTATTTGTACTTCGCACCCGCAGCATGGTGAATACCAACCCCCCTCCCGCCCTCCATCCAGCATCCACCCTCTGGACGGAAGACGCCCTCGTTTCGAAGGCGCCCAAAAGACTCGTTAATTAAGTGAAACAATCGCGAAAATGGCCTCAAAGTCTACCGCGCTGCTGCAGTCGCTTCTGTTCCTGTCGCGTGATAACGATTATTTTCTCGCTTTGCCCTTACTTTTTACTAAAAGGCGTTAATGAAAATGCTTCATTAGAGATGATGAGAGTGAGATAGAGAAGGTGAAGAGGGGAGAAGCTGGGAGGAGAGCGGAGAGTACAGAGTTCCGAAATGAGTCTTGGTGTTGGTGTTCTAATGGAAATGCCGCCACTGTCGATTGCAGCTTCTTTGCTTTATTCGTTTCGCGGTAACTGCGGCTTCCCCCAACTGACTGCGTTGCCAACAACAACTACAACAACCAGTCGCTCGCTCTATCCTATCTTGTTATAGTGTAGTTGTCGTTGTTGTTGTTGTTGTCGCTATTTTCATGCTTCCTCTTCACTGTGGTGCTCTTCGTTTAATTGTTTAATTATGTTAAACAGTCTTTCAGCGAGACGCTGATCCAGGCGACTCTTCACCGGTCACCATTTTAAAGGTGAACGTTTCCTCATCGTCCGCCTTGGGGGGGGGGGGGGAGGGGGTGGTGATGATCCGTATTTCAATTACTTCGGTTGTTGGTTGAGTTCTCTGAATTGAACACTTTTTTCAATTAAAATTTTTGAGTTATTTGAGTTGAATTTATGAGTCTTTACCTGTGACTCTATTCAATGGATGAAATGTTAAGAACCTCATTTTTTATTTTCATTCATTCGAACCAAATAAAAACAAAGACATCGTGTCTGGAACAGAATATTTATTTTTTTCATATGCATATTTATTGTTTACGTTTATTTTTAGTTGATTTTCGTTTTTTAAGATAATGAAAAACGAAAACTGTTCCAACCTTGTTTCGTTTTTGTTCATTCATTCGATTCGTTGAAAATGTTGTACTCTTTGCTTGTTCAAATGTCTGTCTGTTGACCTGTCTGTCGTTCGGCAACACGCCCACCGAAAGACAAAACAATCAGCCGCTGAAATCTTTTCGATAAGCTTTGTGACCAAAATAACTTAAGGAAAGAAAAAGAACACAATAATTTCTGGTTTACTTTTCGGTTCTGCTTTTGTTTTTATTTTTATATACTATTTTAAGAAAAGCAAAACAAGAAAATTTATGAATTTCTTAGCACGAGTATAAAAATATAATATATACGGTTATATCTGTACATAAAATCAAGGAAAAACATATACTAAATACAGAAATAATTTCATTTCCGCGAACAGAACGTTAATTTATTTTAATTTATAAGAAAGTACACTAGATCATTGACAATAAATCAAAGAATTTGTAGAACTTTATCATTTGTAGAACTCAATGAATAAATCTATAGTATTCAATGATCTGCAATTGATCTTAGATTCGAAATTTTAATATATTCAATGAAAGAATATATGGAATGATCTTCTCTGTTTCTTTCTTCTTTTCTGTTTCTAATTTCTTTATTTACTGTACTTCAATCCATCACCACTTAAAACTCTTTTTGGATCTACGAATTGAAATAAAGATGTGACTGGGTACTCGAATGTATACCGCAAGAATAAAGCATTTATTGATACTTAACATTTATCCAACATCTGCACCGAATAGAATGAAATTTCCAAATAAAACTTCCTTTTATAATTAAAGAGATTGTTTCAAAAATTAAGTTGATTTCTTATCGAACCCTTTTAAGACAATATTCACACTTGCAGATACTCGTCGGATATCAAGACACGTCACGAAACTCTTATAAAGCAATTATTTAAGTGCTTCAGTCCGTCATTCAATCATTCTCCACCCCCTGCTCCAGCTACTCCATCTCCTTCTCCATCCACTCCACCTCCTCCGCCATCCACTCCTCCTTCTCTATCTTAATTCCTGTGTTGACAAAATAAACAGAAGGAAATCACTTTAAAATATCGAAACCCTGAAAATCGGAAATTAATTGTTACTTAAGAGTTCTCAATCGGTGAATAAAATCCACTCCTGGAAGTCGTTGCGAGGGCGCCACGACTCTAAAACGTTGCGAGACGCGTGTCAAAGGTGCGAATGAGTATCAAACGCTGCGACACGACGCATGACAAAGAAGCAAACGAAGCAGCAAAGCGGTAGAAGCAGCAGAGGGGCCGAATCAGAGTGCCACAGAGTGTTGCCACACTTCTGCGGGGGAAGCATCGCCGAAGCATCATCAGCATCTGTTCGGAGCGCAGTGAAATATGGCGTCGCAATCGAAACGTGACGCTAAAAGTCACGTTCACTCTAACAAGAAGTGTCTTAAAGCGATTCTAAACGATCGTAAAAGTGAGCTAACAACAAATAAATAGAAAAAAACCAACTCTTCTGTGAAGAATTAACGAGCTGTCAGAATGAATTTGAAATGCCGCTGTTTTTGGGGGGCTTTCAGTAGAAGAAAAAGAAGAAGAGAGAGAAAGATATGGAAGCTGATGACATTTTTCAATTCCATGTCGATCAGTTGATCTTCTTTGAACCAATTCGAAGGTTCTTTTTTGTATAATAGTGTTACTTTCTAGACGTTGTGACGCTTTTTTTGTTGTGCCAACAAAATTCTCTAAAATTTTGCTGAAATGGATTCTTTCTCGCTCTGTTGAAATCTTTAAAAAATGTAAACCAAATGAATCCCTGGAATTCGTTTCAATGGACCATCATTGAATCATCATCACTTCCCTTCGATGACAAGTAACCATTAACCATGAAAGTACCAAAGAAGCCGCCTCCTTTTTCCACATAAAACTAAAACAAAGATCAATAAATTACAAATTAAATTGTGATCATGGCAAAAGCAAAGAAAAGGAAACGAGAACGAAAATATTTGGGCCAAAAAATGTTACAAACCCATTTAATTTGTACAGGTTACAAGTCCCTACAATAGTTCAATGGATGTTGTGTTTGTTTCTCTTTTTTCTCGTACAAAAAACAATCAACAACAACAACTCGGTTTGGTGTTTGTCACCAAGCGAAAGGAAGCTGATTTTTGACAATGTATTTGGTCCTTTTTGTAGACAGTTTCTCGTAAATTGATTCGTTTCCATTTTCGTTTTCGCTTTGTTGATAGCTAAACAATCGAAATTGTAACATCAATCGATTTGGAGTCGAAGTCGGAATTCGGTCAAACAATTTATTATTTTGTCGTTTGTTTTTTGTTTTGTTTTCTATATAAAAAAAACATACCAACATATTTTTGTTGTTAAACATTTTTTCTTATGTTTACAAAACATTGCTCAACATCGTCCATTTAAGGCGAACTCTCGGGGACCATTGTTTGCCCTTATTGGCCTGCGCTGCTCATCTTGGCCCATGGAACAAATGTGGGCTAAAACAAAAACATAACATCTGTGATTCTTCTGTTTTTTAATGTTTTGTATGTCGGCGAGGGCAGACTTGAAGGCGTGCACCCGCTGTGCGGACAACCTCTGAGTTACCTTTAAACTTATTATATAATATATTGCATTATTACTAAAGAAAAATGCACAGAAATACGGACAAAAAATGTTCCAAAAATGGGCAAAAAATGTTCACAAAAATTTACAAACAATTCACAAAAGACTGATCAAAATAATGATCTAAAAAGACGAAGCAAAATGCTACGGAAAATCTTCGTAGAAAGCTTTATTTAGTCTCTAATGCCAAGGATAATGCTTTATTTCGTGATAATGCCAAGGATAGGATCTTGAATTAACAGCAGAAAAAATAGGTTTAATAAAACGTTGACGTAGTTAATTTTAATTTTGTTTGTAGTTAATTTTACGTTATACTAAAAGGGCTATCCAATCATGCTATGGTACCATTCTTTTTATACTCCATACCCGGATATAAATGGTATATTAGAATCGTCCTTCCTTTTGTAGAGCACAGAAGAAGACGTGGTAAGTTCGATTCGATTTAGCTCTTTCCATCCGTAAGTCTGTAAGTCTCTTAGTCTGGCTCTCCGGTTGACTGTCCGTCTATCCATCCGCTTGTGAAAATCTCAATTGAAAGATTCGCATCAGTCAATCGAACAGTTCGATGTGGGCCCATAATGACCATAAATGCACAGCTTACTATATAGTCCCGCGGTCCTTATAGAAGTCCTGAACATGTATTCAGTTATTTTTTTGAAGGTTTATTCAAAGTCTTGGAAATAGTACTAGTAAAGATCTGTTTTAGTTTAGTAAGAAGATTCTTTTATCTCGCGGTCTCTAACACTATTTCTCACTGCCCTCTCTCTCTCTCTTTCTCCCTCTTTTTCCCTCTTCCTCTCTCCTTTTTCTGATCTTATTATTGTAGATTTGCCGCATCAAATAATTTAAACAAAAAAATGGAAAAATAAAACTGAGAGAAAACAATAAACTGTGTTTAACTTCCTCGAATCGTATAAAGTCATCATCGCATTTGCTTTCATCGATATATTTTGTCAACCTTGTCAACTGTGCATGGCGTGTAAATATCGATCTCGACTTTGGCCCGGATTCGATCGATCGACCCTTGGAAATTCCTGCAGAGCGCAAAAAGGGCAAGTTTGGGCTTTGTTTTTGCCACAAAGGCGCGTAAACAAATATTTATCGAGTGCCTTCGAAAGGACATTAATTCTGATATCACAATAATTCAACTGCAAGGACAAAGGTGCAGGATGCATCCAGACAGGCAGGCAGACAGACAGTTAAGGAGACTATGAACGGCCCTCGGACATATTCGGAGGCTGCTGTTAGCTCAGATTCTATTCATTCATTCATTCATTCATTTAGTAGTCCTCATTCTTTGATCAGCTTTTGACTTTTTTGGACTTTTTTTTCTATTCATCTCGATCGAATGCAGATAAAAAATCGAGACCAACAAAAAAAAACAAAAGGAAAAGAAAAGAAAGGAGAGAAAAATTGACAGAAAAAATGTCATTAAGCAAGGATTCATTCCCGGATTCCTTCTCTGAATTTGAGCCTCACGTGTTTACGTCTACACGATCAGCCCCTTTCTTGTTCTTGTCTTGTGTTTGTCTCCTCGGATAACACAATAATTTCACCAGACAAAGCGGAGACCCAGCCAAGTCTCCATAACAAGACCGATGTTTATGTGTCTGTGTGCGTCTGAGTCGAGCCCTCGATTGTTGCCCATCCTTTTGACACTTTCTTCTTTCGTGTTAGTCGCATTTCTTGGTTTCTGGCGACATCACCAAACATTCACCATCAAATGCATCCTTTTTAGATTGTTTTTTGTATTTGATGCAGTTTTTTCTTCCTTTCTTTTGAGGATGACAGTTTTTTCATCCTGTCGATATCATAACAAAGACATTGAGCCATTTTTGCTCCTGCTGTTGCTGTTGCCCTTGCTTTGTTAATGGTTGGTGATGTCTTCATCCGTTTTGCAAACTGATTTATCGTTGTTCATCATTACTTTTGCTTAAATTGAGTTCTTCGCCGTAACACGGTATTAAAATGTTCGACCTGAATATCTGTGGAATTAAGTGGTATAACGAGAAAGAGGCTCAGAGAGACAAAGACAAGCAGAGAAAGAGGATTTTATAGCTTGTTTACTACTTTCTTGACTTGAAGCAAGAAATAATCCACTTAAATCTGTCGAACGGAGTTTTATGCGATTTTAATGCCACTCAATGTCAAGTTTTTAATCTACTTCCAAACTACTTTTCCTTCTCTGTCTTTGTCTCTCTCTCCCTATGTTTCTCTCTGTCTCCTTCTACAGAAAACGATTGAATCAATAGTCAATGAAGAGTGTGCTTTATTAGAGTTTAAGTCTAAGAAATGTAGTATTTCTTACGATAGAGTTCATAGGCCAGAAAATGTCACTGTTCCATATTTAGACCGCGTTGTCACAACTTCTAGAAACTAACTACCTTTGTAACTCAATTCAAAGATCAATCTGTGAAAGATTTAGATAAATTAATTAAAGATTTACTCGTATATTATAAAATTCACATGATTCAAATCTCCGCAACTATTAAGAGGTCTATTACTAACTATTAAGTCATCTTCTGCATAACTTCAAAGCCCTTTAAACACTTTATCTGTAAGTCTAAAAGCCTATCAATTTAGGTCGTTCACCAAGTGCAGATTTGACCATGAAAAGTGGGCCACACAAGTATGGGCCCTTAAAAGTCTAGAATATCGGGACTTCTGTATGTATTCTGAATGACTTCTGTTCTGAATATCAGTCCGATTATTGATTGCATTTAAGTGAATCGTCCAAAGCAAACAAATACATGCTTCAATCGTTCTGACACCATTTCGAGGGCCAATCGATGAATAATTTATGATGCGGCCGGCCATATTTTTCGGCGGCCTGTCGTTGTTTCGTGTGCGCGGGAAAATCTCAATCATCGACGACGTAATTATTTATCGGACATTAAACAAAAACGCCCTTCACTAAGGACGAGCTGCTGCTACCCGCTGCTGGCAGTGATTCTGGGTCCTCTATCTGTTTCGCTGGTTCGCTCGCATCCTTCGAATTGTCACGCTCGGTGCAGATGCACATTGGTGGCGTGTGCGGCAACAAATCCGCCCCTTTCCAAGATCGCTGTTGAAGGGCGCGAGCTGCAACACCGCGCTGCACACAGCCACAGATGCAGGGAGCGGACAGGACAAAGCGTCGAGTGCAAGGGCGACCTTTGCGCCGATTATCCTTAGCTAAATAATGCAAACAAAAAAAAAGAAGCAACAACTTTTGTACATGAGCACTCGACTGTGGAAAAGCAAGAGGAGGAGATGCGGCAGGGATGCGATGCGATACTGCATGTGCTACTCGCTGGTATCTATTAGATACATACAAGTACTCCACGTATCCTCGTGTTGCTGTTGTTGTAACTGGATGAACTTTATTCTGAATGAATGCCATCGTCGTCATCATCGTTGCTGCTGTTGTTGTTTTTGTTGTCGTTGTTCTTGTAATAAAATATTTCATTATTTCGCTTCCTATAAAAAAATATGTAATGATTTATGCCGCTCATGTGGTGCCAGGACCAGCTCGCTACGGCAGGATAACAACAACGGCGGCGGCTTTGGTTGAGTTCTGCGGGATGCGTTACTTTTACCCGAAACAGCCAGTTGAAGGGAGGGACGAAGGACGAATGGTCCAGACGAATGGTGCGGCGTTTTAAATGCTGTCGTGGCTGCCACATGAAGTGCGTGAACTTCGTTGGGTCGCGCCAGGAGAAGCTGGGCGCGGGTTGGTTTCAGCGCAGCGGCCTGCCGCGTCCATCAGATGCACATAAAAATGGCGACAAATGATAGTAATTCGGGGCAACTCGGATGCTTGTTGGTGATTTTTTTCGGTTTTTATTTTTTTGTTTTTTTTTTGTACTAAGTTCGATGAGTTTCATTGCCAGCGAAGGGTTTTTTTCATTTTTAAGGCCGCAGATACTCAAAGGAAAACCAAAAAAAATTTGTCTTGGTGACATAACTGAAGGGTTTCTTTTTCAAGGGGGGAAAGCGAAAGAGAGAGAGTGAGAGAGGTAGTGAAAGGGTAAATAAGTTCTCCTTTTCACATTGAATTTAATTGAATTTAAATCTTTGAAAACCTTTCTTCCATTCCTCAGTTAATAGATCAAACTTAAATTAAAATTCCCTGAGTCACTTCCGAAATCCTACCCCATCCTGCCCCAGGTCCTTCCTTCGTTATTCGTCACTTGTTTCATTATTTTATATTCAATTTCAATTCATTGGTTTGTTTTGCTAAAGATACGAATGTCCTTAATGTCATTTCGATTCACCATTCGTCCCATCCGGGTGCCAGCGAATTTATTGCACATGCTACGCATCCTCTTTTTTATTACTCGCATCCTTTGCAAATAAATTAACTGCGATTTTCCTTAAGATTGTTGTTGTGCTTCAAGCGGTTGCGGTATAAATTAAACATAAAATGGCAACAATAGCAATAACAACAACAACAACAACAGCAATGAAACACTTTCCAAACCATTTAATTTTAAATTCAATTTAGAATTTAGAATCTTCCGCTGCGGTAATATTTTGCGCCTCGACATCGGTTACGGTTAGCGGAAGCCTGCCAGAATCCTTGCAAAATCTGTGCAAAATCCGTTACACAGTCCTTGCGGAATCCTTTTGCAAATAATTTGAGCGTACAAACGGTACGCTTTGGCGACTCCGCTTCAATGCGATTTTATGAGTTCTTCTTTTTACTGCGCCGCCACCGATTTTATTGCTGACGTGCGCACGCTTCTCCGAAACAGCACTCCGAGCGGCGCTGTCAAATGGAGCAACTCTTCGGTTAACCCAAGATTTGCGTTTTTGCCATTTCAGAGCAGCAGCAGCGGCGAAGATGGTTTCGCGAAGATTGCCGACTTTGGAAAGTTGGAATTAGAATCGGACTCAAGCGGAAGATTGCATCGTAAAATTGGTCGGTTATGTAATGGTAGAAAGGAGGGGGATTTTCGTAAAAATGTTTATAATATTGTAAATACTTAACTATCATATATTCTATAATAATATTTACCGAATTGAGATTAAGTATATTATTATTGAAGACTTAGTTGAGCTGTTGTCCCAGTGGGCCTTTTATTGGTCCTCTTGTTGGACCTCTTTGCTAAAACTCTGTAGATAGAAATAAATTAATGAAGTTTCTTCTAATGAATTAATTCAATATAGTTTGTCTATTGCTCTGTTTTACACCTATATTGGACCTCTGTAGTACTTCTATGGAACTTCTGGTTATATTAGACTTTCTTGTTGAACACTTTATTGGTAGCTCGAGATGTATTAATGGAGTTTCTTCTAAGGAACTTAAAAACCATTTCTTTAATATCCTCTCTCTTAAAGATTTTTCCTACTAAATTTTGTTTCCATTTTTGTTTCCATTTTCTTTCCAATTTCGTTTCTCCACAATTCTGTACAACTTTAAAAGATAAAAAAACTCTTTTCTAAAATCCATTGTAATTTTAATAGACAACAGAGATTGTATTTTGCTCTTTACATAACTTACATAATCTTATCTGCGTTGTCTTTTTTTTCCTTTTTCTTTTACTTGACTTGAGGTTTCTTCTCTATTCTATTTTATGGCGAAGAGAAGGAAGTCGCGACATTAGCAGAAGCGTTTTACATTTAAAGTGCGTCATAAAATGTGGCTAAAATTGCCACCGAAGCAATTGTGGAAACGGAAATCCATTTAAGGTTATCCGCGAAATTCAATCGTTCCCCGGGCGTGATGTCAAGTCAACAGAAAAGCGTGGCTGGAAGCGACCGCGTGATGTTCCACCAAGTTTTCTGGGTTGTTTAAAGAACGTTGTCTTCATTCATTCCGCAGATAATCTTAAAGATTGCTAAATAGGAAAAAAAGAAGGCGGTGTAGGGGGGAAAAAGGAAGAGAATGTGGAGGAGGGAAGACAACAGTAGAAGAAGAAAAACAATTTAAAGAAGTGTACAAAAATAGCAAAAATTAAGCGGGCTAAAATTAAGATATAAAAAAGGGGTCAGTAAATCGTCAAAGTTGGAGCTTGATTGCAGTATCGTCTAATAAAATAAATCGAATCGAACCAATCTCCAGCCCCCACTACTATCTTCTACTCCCCTCTTATGCCCCTCCTCTCCCTTTCTTTCAGACGCACATGCAATAAGACGCAACTTTCGCATCTGTTCAGTTGTCAACTCTACAGAAATCCCTCCCAGTGAATGAGGGTGGAGGGGGGTGAATGAGGGTGGAGGCGGTGAGTGAAAGTGACTAAAGCAAGAACGGAGGCAAGAAATTGAGGACAATCAATTTTGAGAGCTCGAGGTACTCGAAAAAGATTTATGCACAGATACTCATGTGCGATACCAAAGGAATATAAAGCAATATAAATTTTAAAGGAAATCAATTCTGAAGAGAGTGTATCTGTTAAATACTCTAGTGTAAGAGTAGATAGATAGATACATATGTACATATCCTATGATAGCTACTCAAGCAGATTGCTTCGATTGGATTCACAGGAAGGAGTTATTTTTAACAAACGCATCGCAATCAAATTCAAAGTCAAATCCATGTCGTAAATCACGACCGAGTTAAGCACCGCGATGCACAGATGCAACCACGCGATTCCCGTCCACTGTATATCATCCCAGCTCATCTCTTTCGATGAGTATCTCCAACGTTGTGTCTCCTTCTGTCTCAATACTTGTCTCTTTTGTAGAACTTTTGTGCTGTGAGAAAAGTTGCCACATGTTTGCCTCGTAAAGTTCGAAATATTTATAAACATTTTCCTTTCAGTTTCAGTATCTGGTCCATTGATGATCGTTGCGTTGATTACTTAAACAGTGTGGGGCCGCACCCACCAGATTCTGCCCACTGGCGCCACTTCTGCCCTCGCCAAAATAAACTACTTTCTGTTTTACCAAATAATCTCATTTAATTTGTTTCATTTACGATTAGTTTGTTTTTTCCGGCGATCAGCAGAATCAACAGAATTTTTATGATCATCATTCAGCTTTTATGATGAGTTTTTATGGTAATAATGATGATGATGATTTTTATTATGACCCTGCGGATGTGGATCAGAATTGAGTATTATTGTAGTGCACAGCAGCAGCTCATAAAATGTATCTAAACAATGTTCATCAGTGACGATGATGAATCTGTTTTCTAGTGATGTGGAAAAAACCGATATCTATAGCTGTATTTTGGGTCAAAAGTCTCTCGATAGACTAATGTGGATAAAGTATTAGTCCCCGAATAAGATAGGTCTGGTTGAAGTCCGTCGGAAGTGTGGAGAGTGGGGTATTGAGTATTGAGAGTGATACTATTGGCGAGTATTACTTTATCAAATATTATGAACGCGTAACACAAATCTTAAAGTCTATAATAAACAAGTCCATTCTAAATTCGGGAAATAAAAAGTAACCATCAGTTTTCGTCTGAAAATAATCGCTTGTATAACGTTAAATCCAATGATTGACCTAGAAATACATCTTCAAATTAAAACATAGGCATTTATACAGTCATAATAAATAAATGCTGAGCACTGAACAGCTGCAATCAGTTTCGTGGTGACTTTTATAACTCAATCATTCACTTGTAGTTTCCAAGAACTAGGAACTAAGAACATTTCGGGGTTGCCCCAGATTGAGGTCAAAACACAGCAACTTAGAGACTCCAAGTTTTCAACACCAAAACACCGAGTAAGTGAAACGGTCCATGGCACTCCTTCCACAACTAAACATCATACAATAAACATTCCAAAGAGTTTTCCAAATAAACAAGGAAACAAAATAAAATCCTGTTCAAATACACACTATTTCTTTTTTTCCCAAAAACTTGTAAGATTTTTAAGATTCGAGATCGTAAAGTAATTTTTTATTAGATTATAAAAGTGCAAGAAAAACCAATAAAATGTATCTCTCAATCGTTTGCTCTCATTAAAGCCCCTCTGCCCTCCCCCCCCCCTTCTTTTCCTCCTTTGTAGAAAAATAAGATTGAAAAACTACGATAAATGAAAATTTGATTGTTTCGATTTTATGGAGAATAATATTGTAATTAAATTTTAGTGAATGTAAACAATCAATGGATGCAAAGTATTACAAACAACAACTACAAGAACAACAACAAAGATGAAGACGAAGAAGAAAACCAAAATCAATAATCATTTGAAATGTTAAAAAAATCTCAAAAAATTGGGGTTTATAGCGCTGAAATGGCGTTGAGGGTGTCGAATGGCAAAAAAGAATCCAATTCAGAGATCAAAAAGCAGGGGAAAGCAAACAGCAGCACGCAAAATAATCAAAAGGATCAGCAGCAAGGAATAAAAAAAGTTTGCGAATTGAATTCGCCACACGACTCTCCACACGCGGCTTACGTAGCAATTTTCCAATCCAGTGCCAAGTGTTGCGATGAGGCCAATATTCAATATACACACACACACGTGGAGAGATACTCTCACACAATCATAGACAAGCACTACAAAGGAATAACATAACATGTAAAGCATGAGAGCGGCGTCTCTGAGGACTTTTGCAACAACGCAAAAATAACAACGCACTGAATCGCCTCAAAGGATGTGCCACGCGATTAGTTTAAGTGCGCCCATCCACCAACCGCCCTCCCTCCCCCTTCCCCTCCCCCCTCCGCCCTCACTGACATCACTTACATCACCCACTACGCGAGACATTAAGGAATTCCTCGTCGGTGATGATATCACGACTGTCAGCCATCATCAAAGTCAATTGTGTGGAAAAATAGCAAAATAAATTTTGTATCGTATGTTTTTTGCCTGTCAAGGATTTTCCTTTGCTTCTTCTTTGTGTGTGTTATCTGCACATTCTCCATTTCGCCTTCTGCGTCTTCTTCTTCTCCTCCTTCCACAATGTAAGTTTTCTTTATCGACTTCCAATCATGCAAATGTATTTAAATCAAGTCGATAGAGAGCTCATTGTAAGGAGTTCGTAGTTGAAGACGACCCCAAATCGGCGACGGAGACTCTAAGCCACCGAAATGCAAGACTTTGAGTATCTTGAAGCTTATTAAATCAAAAATTATGGCAGATAATATTATTAACTTGTCTTATTTTAATTGATTTGCAACCGACGAGAAGTGAACCGAAGTCCATTGGGTATTATAATGAACGCTCCTTACTTTCACTCCGGGATATTTTGTTTTACTGAAGATCGGCTGTCAATAAACCCAGTCAAGAGGTATGGAGCATTTGCCAAGCCAGGACTTGTAGAAACTTTCCACACACAACCATCTCAGAACTTATAATACTCTATTATAGAATGTAGAGGTTGGGGTCTCATTAAACAACTGCAATCGTGTGGAATCTCTTCCAGATACCAGCAATTCAGATCTTATACCTTCCATCCTCTCCGAGTAGCTTGTATTATTGCAGTCACTTGTACTTTGATGTACTTTTTAAAGAACTTATTATATGTACATCATTCTTATACATTTTTCTTAAAAGGATCTTTAGTAATTCGATGAGATATCGTAACTCCTAATCGAAAATACGTTTAACTGATAAAGAAAGACTTTTCTTCTACTCCACTCCTCCTCCTCACTTCCTCCCTCCCCTTCTTCATACCTCCTCCAGCACCAGATTTTGCAATTCATTCTGCAAAAGTGTCAAATGATGTTGCTGCTGTCAAATCTTTGCAATGAAATATAAATAACTATAAAAATGTCAATTGAAACGTTACCGGAATCTCAAATTCGACACAAAGGGTAGCTCGGCAGCTCGGAGCTAATAACAATTTAACGCAGTGACGCAGTGATTCAATCCACGGATAATCGTATTCAGAACGCAATCGTGAATGCGATTGTTACGTCGAATGTCTTTGTAACGATTAAACTAAATGTCATCTCCGGGGAGATTTATTTTAAATGGTGAGAGAACAAAAACAAAATACGCAAGAAAAAAAAGAGAATTTAAATTGAGTGGTAGTAAAAAAAAGGAGAACTTTAATTTAAGTAACCCTCTGATGTTCTTTTTTCCTTTTCTATGTTGTTGTTGTGCAATTTCGCGCCCTCAACTTTAAAGGAACGCTAAACAATGCTGTTTACTTTGTGGATTGATAGAACATGCCTCACAATACGAGTGTAATGACAGTTGACAGTTCGAATTCGCGTTCACGTTCGCATTCGAGTTCGAGTTCTGAGCGATCGAAGCGAATGCGTATATTTTGTGTGATTTTATTTGCATTTCGGCTAAGAATGTGCTTTTCGCTGGCTGATTCTTTATATTCAAGGGGGAAGGGGGAAGAAGGGAGGCTTTCGTTCTTGTGGATGTTGGTTCCTTTGTTGTTGTTGTAGTGGTTGTTGTTTTTATCTTAATCCTTCGGAATCAGTGCACTTGAGTGTCAACAAAAACATCAGCAGTTGACAGGAGCAGCAGCAGCAGCAGCATCAGCGGCCGGGAGGAAGCTGACGAGGTTGCCGATGTTGGCCTCTATTCGTTAAGCAAATAAAGGACTCCAGAAGGTTCGACTTAGATTGAGGGATGTTCGACGGTTGACGTTTTCTGGACGCCTCACTGATGCAGAGCTGACAGGAGTTGATAAGAGCCACCGAACGTCGTAGAATGATTAAAATTTAAATAAATTCTCCTCCCATCCTGAACAGCAATGAAACAGTTTGTTGCGAAAAAACACAGCAAACATCTCGAAAGAAATGAAGAACTCACAAGAAAATAAATGAAATTTTCCAAGAACAAGAAGAAGAACAGTAGAACGATGAAGAAAATGAAGAAAAACGGGGTGTTAACCATCCATTCCAGGTGTCCTCTTTGTATAGCCTCAATTACAGCCTCAATAATTTAGCTAATGTACATTTATGCAATCTCTTCTTTTATAGGCCACCAAACAAGCAAAAAGTACTCGTATCTGAACAAAAAAGTCGGCTTGCTTCTATGCACTTTCATCTCCTCCTCATCTCCGTCTGTAATCATCTCATCTCGTTACAATGGAGAAAAAAACAAAAAATCTTCTATTAAAACACTACTTTTTGCACTTAAGATCGCATCATTTAATATGAAAAAACAGAAACATTTTAAAAAACCCAAAAAATGGCAAACCAAACAAAAGGATCGGTAAACCAATTGAACAGGATCAACATACGCAAGGCACTTATTTCAGCAGGTCGGCAGGACATCAACATGTGTGTTTGCAGCAACAGCAACAGCAGCAGCATAAACACACACGTATTCAGTCTGAAATGAAATACAAAATACAAGATCAGTAGATTGCGATTGCAGAGAACAATAACAGGCACAACAACAATAACTCCTCCTGTCCATTAGATTAGGATCAGCTGAAAGGTAATGAAACCCTACAGATTCAGATCGAAAATAAATAAACTCCTCACATGATCACGATCAGCACCATCGGTATAATGATCAGCGGTATAATGATCATCATATACATCATGATTAAGGATTCATCGTGATCCTCGTGTATTTGATCAGAGATCCATGCATAATTTAAGCTGACAGATTATTATTAGCGTAACATTAACGTCAAATTACATGTTTGAGGATCTTTCGGGAACCTTTTGAAAGTATATATGTATGCATATAGACAGACATACAAATGTGAGTATATCGTCATGAGAATTCACACATTATTTAGAGATGGCAATTCTTTTACATGAATTTTGGATTATGCAAGGATGAAGATCTTCATTCAGTGATACTGTGTTTCTATTTTTATATTCTTGTTGTAAAATATTCTATACTTTTATACTAGTATAGATGTAGATAATCTTTTACATCAATTAAAAAACTTCTGTACATGGTTCTTAAATGTCATGTCACGCACTCACTTACTCACACTTGATGGTCCTTCTTAAGGACTTTCGGCCGACCAGAAACTCTTCCGTGGAACAGTTTATTTATTGTCTCACAGACTGATCCACGTTAATCCGTAGATTGGATTTTAATGAAAACAGAACACGAACATGAACCAGACATCACCATCATCACACTTGAACTCCCTTCCCCAACCCCTCCCCTCCGTCCGCTTCCAACGGAAGTGTACAAAACATGTGCCAAGAGTATATTTTTCTAAAAGAGCTTAACAGCAATTAAGAACTTTAGCGAATCTAAACAAAAGTAAACAACTTTAAATGTGGTACATGACAATGCCACCTGCAGCAACTCCCACCAAACAGTGGCAACAGTGGCGGAAAAGAGATTAAAGCAAAAAACCAAAAACAAGACCGATTGTAAAGGTTGCTGTTCAAACTTTGATACAGGGAAAAGTCTTCAACATGTTGACATTAAAAACAACAACAACAACACCAACAATAAGATTAGAAATAGTAACAACAACAATAACAAACGCATATATTCAACCGTAAACTATGCATTAGCAAAAAAGGAAGCTGTTTCTAAAGGAAAACAGCTGCTGTTGTTGTTGCTGCTGCTGCTGCTACAAGTGTTGATCCCTTAAAATATGCAACTGATTTAAAAGACTGCAGATTCCAAATAATGCAGAGAAGTGGTACCAACGGGGGCTTTCAAAACACGCGGGTTGCCGTAAGACGCAATGCAAATAAACGGACGAACGCACCAACGAAGCCAGGACACACGATGACGGGTGCGAAAATTCCCACAGCAACAAAAAAAGGAGAAGAAGCATTAGCAGCAGGATGAGCAAGAGGCGGAGGAGGAGAAGTAGTAGGTGGGGGAGGAGAAGAAGGAGAAAAAGGCGCAAATCAGGGAAGGAGAATTAAGGAATAGATGGCAAAGGTACAGATGAAGAAGAAGGAGCAACAGGAGCAGCGGACAGGAAAAGAAGGGGAGGGTGAGAAGAAGGAGGACAAGACGGAGCAGGAAGAGGAACATATGGTGAAAGTGGTGGAGAATAAGACGGAGAAAGAGCAAGATGAGAAAAAGGAGGAGCAGGATGAGAGAATGGAGGAGTCTTAGTCTTATCAGTAACACATTCCAGTAACTCTTTCTAACTTCTCAGTCTCTGTTTTAGAGGAATTTAGTTCAGAAATGGCAACTATAAAAGGCTAACACATAAAAAACACTTAAAAATACTCGTGGACAATAAATAAATACTGTCACTTTTGCTGTCATTTATCTCGACACTCTCTGTTTCTCCCTATCTCTATCTGTCTCCTTGTCTCTATCTCCTTCTTTGTCTCTCTCTCTCTCTCTCTTCGTTGTAATTTAATGAATAAAATCTCCCAAAAGACCCTGAAAATCGAATTTCTTTGATCACTCATCGCCGGCTCAGCGGCTTTTTGGTCCTTTATCCTTGTCTGGACCATTCTTCATTTCGGTTTTTCGGTCTTGCATGTAATTTAATCAAACAAATCAAACGCACCCTCTTCATTATGCACACACATACACACACACACTCACAGACACATACATGCATTTGTATACAGTTTTATATGAACATCGACAAACTCTCACACAAACTTTATTGGCAACACTGGCAAATAAATTACTTGCTCATCTGTCTGTCTGTCTGTCTGCCGGATTGGTGAAGTCCTGATTTTTCTGGTGAAATTTTGGTGTACCTCAGATGGCCATTTACAACAACACAACAACAACAGAAACACAAAAACAACCAAAAAACAACACCAACAAGCAGAGGATGGAAAAACTACTCGGCACGTCTGAAAGTAGATTTTACAACGAAAGCTACACTTGTTGTTGTTGTAGTTGTTGTTGTTATTGTTGTTAAAGGGTTAGACAGCAGCCATAACAACAACAACAACAACAACAATCTTTTAACAACAAAAAGTGTGGCTTTGATGTGGCCAACATCAATTTATATTGCTTTGGAGAGATCTCAAGATTCGTCGAGGCTCTCGTGTGTGTGTTTGGAGAAACTAAGGACTTTGCTTTAATTAAGGAAAATCTATAAGGAATTTAATGACCACGGACTTTACGTATTATCATTAACATTATCACAGTAAAAATGTAGGAAGAAAAACAGTACGAAACATCTAATGAACTTCGTTTATATTTCTGAATATCTCAGAAAATTTAGAAAAAGAAGGAGAACAAGAAACAGAAATCCTGTTAATGAAAAGCTGTAAATAAGTAATGCATCAAAAACACACGCACAGTACAACGCACACTTTCGACACCAACAACAACAACAACAACAACAACAGCAACAACCACTACATATACCCCAAAGTGAAGTCGCTAACAAATCAACTAGAAATGCAAAATCTAACCCTCGAAATTCAAGCCAACATGGCGGCGGCTGGAGTGATGCCAAATGTTGGCCACAAGAACAAACCCTCAAAATGCGTTGATGAAGAGGACGAACGACGACGAAGGACGAGCATGAGCACGGGCACGATGAAAAATCCTTAAGGGGGCAAAACGGTCCGACACTCAAAGCTTAGAAACGAAGGAGTGCGAGCAAAGAATGTGCTTCTGTGTGTGTGAGTGAGTGTGTACGGCTGTGAGTGTTGTTGGTGAAGGGAGGAAGGGTAAAAAGCTATGAAACACTTGAATGAAAGAGAGTGCGTGACCAAGTGTGCGTGTGTGTGTGTGCCTGTATGTGTGTGTGTGCTTGTATGTGCCACAAACAGTGTGTGTTGCTTGGCCTTGTGTGTTGATGTGGCCAACATCAGTGCAGCTGCAGCTACAGATGAGCAGATGATCAAAGATTTGTTAACCTTAAAGACCATAATCAACACAAAAACAACAACAAAAAGAATGACAGCCGACACAAGAACAAGTACAAGATCAACAACAACACCGAGAACACCAGAAACACCAAAAAACAACAACACGACAAAAGCTACACGACTGAAAACTCAATTGATACACGAATTAAACTGATTGGGTGAATGGAAAAACAATAACAACAACGACAGACACACACACAGACATGGGCCACCACTTAACCAAAACAAAGCAACACTGGAAGCCCCAGTTTTGGCCAGATTGCAAGAGCCACAACTTTGGTTGGCCTTAAAGTTGCCAAAAATTGGTTGCAAACAGCAAAACTTAGAAGAGGCTGTCTGTTGGTCGGTCGGTTGGTCTAGAGACATCATCATCAACACATTATCAACCAGGACTACTACTCTAGATAGACAGACAAACAGACGGACAGACAGACACATGTTCTTACACACAGACACACACACGCATTTCGGAGTACATCGCAAAATTCTTCTGTTGAAAAACCTTGAAAATGCACTCGAAACGCATGGAAATCTGCATCGGAGTCTGTGAAGCTGAAGCTGTGCAGTTGGTAGAGTGGCCCCAGAGTTAGTTGGAGACCGATGTCTGTCCTCACTGTCCGTCTAAAGAACGATGCAGAAACATGGCCAAAACTTTGAGGCCAGAACTTGTGGCCATAATAAAACCAAGTTTTTAGGTTCGTGTTCATGTGTTGTAACAAGGAAGTTGCACTAAATAAGCATTGAAAAAGGGAGGGAGAAGAAGAGGAGGAAAGAGCGGGAGGCGGAGAGGAAGAAGGAGAGGGTGGAGATGGAAGACACAAAAGCAAGTAGTACATCATAGCATCATCAGCATAACAAAAATATTCATATTAATTTACGTAAAATCGAAGGTTTTATTAAAATGAGCTTTAAATCGTTAACAGCAAAATTATCGCCAACAACAACAAAAACAATAAAACCAACAACAACATCCACAGAAGCATTAACAACAGCAGGAATGTTGCTACTGCAATATGACGGTGTTGCTGCTAAAAGTGTTGTTGTTGTAGTTGTTGTTGTTGCTGCTGCCGTTTCGGTGCAACATATTAATTCCACTTTCGCACGTTGTCAGGACATTCCATAAATAATCGCCTCTTGTTGTTGTTGTTGTTGTTGTTTCGCCTGCTCTTGTCGCTGCTGCTGTTGTTGTTCCTTGTATTTTAATAATTATTGAAGCTGCTGCTGCTGCTGTTGATGTTGCATGCATCCAGTGCTTGTGGATCCCACTTTGATTGTGGCCACGGCGAGCGCATAATTATAAAGCCTTCTGTGTGTGTGTGTGTGTGTGTGTATTTCCATATGTGTGTGTGTTTGGCACACTCGGGTGCATTTTGATTTAATGCTGTTTGCGAAATTCTGAAAATTAATAACAGGAATTCAGTGAATTTATATAACAAACACCAATGCGTTGGCTGGTCGGGAGGGGTGTGGATGTGCGGGAGGGGAGGGGAGAGTGGGGGAGAATGAATGGGATGCTTTTCTCGATATCAAACATAACGCAGTCTGAGCGGCGGATTTTTAGGGTCACTTCTGTTCAGACGATGCAAGTGAACTCTGTAGATCGAAAACAACGAAATAAAACAATGAATAAAACAACAACTACTAATACAATAACAACAAATTAATTTTATACCGCTAAATAATTGATTCTGTTGAAAGAAAAGTCGATGAGTTCCGTTTTTTAAAAATTTAGTGAACTCTCATTATGAAATATTATATTAGACATGAATAATAATAATAATACAAATAATAATATTATATAACAAACTATAACAATAATAATAATACAAATAATATTGTAATAGAAATAATAATAATTATAATGTTATTATTTACCTTATTTTATATAAGTTCATATAATCGCTTCATTACGATTTAAATATGAAGTGTACGAGCAAAATTGAAGTTTAATTTGTCATATTCAATTCGAACTCAGAATCCAAATCAGGCTCCTCAGGCGTCATCATCTTCGGTATCTTCAAAGAGCACTAGCGCCACAAGAAGCGACACGGGGCCGCTTTAATCGCTGAACCAGATGCACCACAACACCGCCACCTCCCAGAAACAAAAACATTAGAGTGAAGATTAACAAAACCGAAAGAAAAGCCAAGCAATCGAGTTGACCACTAAAACATCTGATACGAGGCACCTAATTAAAAAATGCTCCCAACATCGAAAGGATTAATTGACTCGAATTAGTTACAAGCAATAAAAAGCGGCAACTGTGTGAATCATAATACAGTCGATCAGGGTTAATAAACAAAAGGAAACACAAAGGTGAGGGACAACAGTTGGCCACCATGAGCACCAACAATAATAACAGCAACAACAATGGAAACGATGATGTTAGAAAGCCGCAGAGATATGAAATGAAGAGAGCCATTAAAACGAATTGTTTTAGACGCAGACGAGAACGAAAATTGATACGGAAACCGAGGAAAGCGCAACTAATTAAAATGTAGATGAGTACAAATGAGAGCCCCAAAAAAAAGGGAGGGGAAAAGACACTCACCTCAGTAAAACGAGGATCGATTAAGACAACAGGTTGTGTCAACCAGTAAATTTCCCGTCTTGGCTCATAACTGTCAAAACTGCTTAATGGAAATACGAAAGAAACAGAAGATCAAAGATCAGAGACCGGAGACCGGAGACCAGTGAAAACCGAAAACGGAAAACTGACCCCCACAAAGTTAAACCAAATTTTGACTTATATGACGTTTATGACGTCCATCACGTTTATGATGTTTTATAAGACTTGAATGAAGGACAGCGGCTGAAGTCCCCGAGTACTGAAAGAAGTCCTTTCAGAACTAAGAGTTCTTTCAGTTTCTATGCCCCACAAAGTCACTGACAGCGCGGCCAACACTCACAAAAGAGTTAATGGCCGGTTATCGGAATGGGCTGGGATAGTTTGCCATAGTCGAGGGTTAGGGTTAAAAATTCTCCTTAAAAAAGAGTTAAAGTGAAAGAATCGAAAATTAAACTTTCGTAGAATTCACATCGCCATAAAAACCCAAGTTTGAGGTTACTTTTTGGCACCAAATGTCAATTTACATGTCCCAAAAAAACAGCCCAAAATTACTTCTCTGAAATTCAATTTAAATCAATTTCTTGTTCTTCTCATTTTTTCGTAGTTTCATTCTTCCCGGAAACTGCAACATTTTCCTTAAAAAACAACGGAATTCTTTCACAGAATTTTTTCAAGGTTTCCTGTTCTAGTTTCTAATTTCTGTTTCATTTGAACCACAGTTTGAACTACTTTAACCCATTCGTTTAATAAGATAACCCGTTCGAAAAATCGGTCCACTACAAATTAGTCCACCCTCAATAAAAAGACAAAAAAAAGGGAACGAAAAACAGCAACGACAACAATATAACTAAAATCGGAAAACAAAAACTGTGTGTCGATCATAAAGAATCATGTTTTCACCATTAACTCGCTCTTCTTCTTCCCTCATTTTCATGGTCATTTTCATGGCAACCCCTTCAAACATCCTCAAACCCTTTTTTATGGCTTTTTTACTTTCTGTTGGGACATTTTTTAAATCTGATTGTTTGGCTGCTGCTGAAACGAGGACGCTGTCTGGCTTTTTTACAATATATCGCATTGTAGATTTATTGTTTTATGACTTGGTTACTACTCTGGTTCTCTGTCCGTTTTTTAACCCCTTCCGAGCTGCAGATTCCTTTTTTATTTACGACGCTTCACTTTGCAACGCGTCTTCTTTTTCTTGAGCTCTGCCTCTGCTCTGACCTAGAAATACAATTTGCAATTGTTTGGTCCGTTATGGCAGCGAGAAGAGGAAGTAGACGAGGAGTAACGGGTTAAAAGTATTCCCAGAGACAGATGCAGCGATCGTAAAAAATCACTTTCGTGTCCTGTCCGAGGCACGTCGCTGTTCCTGCTCTTGTTCTCCTCGCTGAGCGCGTGTTAACAATGGCTTGAATACCGGGAACTCGAGAGTGAAATACATAAGTGACAATTATTTTATGATGACGTTTTTACCGAGTCATGTCATTAAAAAACGAGGCTGCTTTTTTGGAGTAATTGATACGCCGCTGTCGGTGATGCGTGTGAAAGCGAGAAGCGATTTCGCCAGAAGCAAAAGGATTAAAAAAATAAAAAAAAAATATAAGGCGAACAAAAAGTTGTTTGCTTTCAACGAAAAGGGTTTTCTAAAATATTGTACTTCGAGTTGGTTTCTAAGTTGGTTACTTTTAACTCTTTTTTACAAAATCGAATTCATGTGAATTTTAGAAGGAAACAAACGTTGACTTTTTTCTCGCAGGACCTTCATTTAAAGCATGAACTCTTTTTTTAGAGTTTCTAGACCATGGACTAAACTCGAACAATCTGCAAAGAATGACAACAATGCGTTGACAATTTGTTACCTGATGTCTTTTCTAGCCTATTAAGAAATGTAGAGAAATAATAAAGAGATGTTTTATTTTATCGTGGTTAAGCATTTGTTACTCTTTTAACTTTAGACGTCATAAAAAAAGCACTGAAGAGTTTACTTCAACTGAAGTTCGAAATAACGAACATAAATTTCAATTATCGTACCTTTCGATTACTCAAAAGTCTCAAAAGGGACCGAATAGAAATCATGACTTGAGATTTGAATGGTTATCTACAGACTCGTCATAGAAGTACATCTAAATAATTGCAATGTTTTTCGATAAAAAATTGGACCAAAATTGCTTTATGGAAACCCTGAAGAGTAGTGAAATAGAAGAGAACCTTCATAACCAGTAAAGTCCAAACCTTCTTGTGACATGAATAATAATATTGTTACTAAATGTCATTTGAATGGTCCAGACGCTTAAAATTGGATAACTGATCGACGTGATCACCAAATGGAATCCTTAAAGAACCAAAAACCATCATCCTAAAGAATGTACGCAAACGATTCTAAATTTTAAGATTCTATTTAGATCATTTCTCTGGAATGGGAATCTATTCTCTCAGATTCTCTTTGAAATCATCTCTCTTAGATTCTCTTTAGATTCTTTTTGAGATCATCCTAAATAAAAATAATCTTAAATTTAAATTACTTTAGGCTTTCATCGAAACATTGAAAGGGATATTGAAGTCAACACATTAGCAGACAATTCAACCTGATCGCTTGAGGGGTTGTGAGGTTAGTGCTCAACTTTAAGGACCACCAGTGTTAGCGATATTGTATTGTGTGTAACTCTTTCAATGCAAACTCTTCTACGTGGCTAATTAGCATGCAAAAGAAAGTATACAGGAGAAAAGCAAATAAATCACCTCCAAACGCCAAAAAACCAAAACCCGAAAAACCTCTAAAAAGCCATAAATGCAGGCAATTCGTGGAATGGATGGTATGAGTTCATCTACGAGTCTTCTAGTTACTCTTATTTTTTATTGGCCCGCGAAAAATCAACAAATGAAAGCAACCAAATGAAAGGTTATGCAGTGCGGAGGCGAACGAAGTGACAGACAGACAGCCACAGGGACTATTATGGTCAAGGGTATCCTTATACGACGATGGAGAGAGTGAGAGAGACGGAGAGAAACACATCTATGAACGGACTGAGGTTCTAAGGGACAATTGACAAAAGGAGTGAGATGGACTGATGGTCGATTGATCAGTTAGACCGACAGATACACCGACCGCTGAAGGAACGATCGGCGAGTGAGTACCAACTCTAAATGCTATTCTTAGCAGTAATAAAAATTGCCCACATCTTTGTTGATCTAGGAGGTTATACCGAAGCCGCCAGGATGTGAAAGGGTTCGATCGTGCCGCAGACTTTCGTGTGGCAACACGCAATGCTTCGTGCCTTTTCAACATAAACTTACTAACTTCTGGGAATCAGTTGGCCACCGCAAACATTAAAAATAAATATGAACGGAGGAGCGACAACCGACTCCAGAGAGAATTTCAATGAGAAAGAAAATTTAGAAGAAAGGTTTTTCTTTTTTTTCGAAGGTAGTAAAAGGATTATTTTAGTAGCTAACGAATTACGTTAAGAGAAATTTACATATCGATGATTTTCACACAACTTCCCAGAACATTTCTCAGAATTGTTTTAACCGATTTTCCTAACTGTATTTGCTTTAGGTACATTTTTACATCACAGTGAGTTGTTTAAAGTAAATAATTACGTAGGCACAGAATGAGAAATAATGAAAGAGTGACGACTGAAAGAGTGAAGACTGAAAGAGTGACGGGTGAAAGAGTAATGACTGAAAGGGGGAATCGGTGAAGGGTGACGGGTGAAGGGTAAACGGCTTTTGTCAGCGACTTTGATGCTTTCGTTAAGGCGGGAATCCATTCGTTTTATTGTAGTTTTTCTCGAGAGCAGTAGATGCCATGTTATGTACGGAGTATATAAAAGTCAGGAAGATATACCTACCTAAGTATGTAAAGAACATTTATAGAAACCAAATAAGCGTATAAATACAGACAGATGTATAATAGATTGCAGATTCACAGAGTTTCTACCACATTCAATATGAAGACGTGATTAAGCAAAGTTTCTGCTCTCAACAACGCTCGTCACTGTGGCACTAAAAGTTCATGTGACTTCTTTGATCGACGAGAGATGATCTCATAACTCAGATAAACAATTTATTCTTCTTTTTAATGTTGTATAATGACCGCCACTGTTTATAAAACAACCGAGATTTTATGGTTTTGTAAATTTCTAGCAAATCGTCGACTCTAAAGCACCCGATGCACACTTTACGGGTTGAGATGGATGCTTTGATCTTATGCCAGCGAAAGCCAATTTTGCAAACCTAATAAAGCAATTTAATGAGCGCAATTAAAATGAGGGGAAAAAACACACTGAAAAAAATGAGGCATTTAATTCTTCTAAGTGAGGGCTGCAAACGAATGACAGCATTCAACACAGTCTCAAGATAAAAGGGACTACACAGTCTACAGGGACTTCGACTTCTAGCGATCCTGGAACCCTGGAACACGGACGAGTTCGGATGATACGACTGCTCCTTTTCGTCAAAAGTCTAGCTTACATTGGCATATAAGGTCTTCAAATGTCTTTGCCAGTGATCAGAAAGTGAAATCCGCAAAATGTGGAATGAAACGGAGGAAACAATGTCCTTTAAAGGAGGATAAAATGTTCTCCATCTCCTGGAAAACGTCAAGCACCCCAAATATATTCACTTCCCCGAAACTGTCCGCCCGGATGACAGACTCACTCGCACTAAATTGAAACACAAACGAAATTTCTGCAAAGTCGTCATCATGATCATCATCATTGCAAAAATACTCGAGAATAATATGAATGAATGCATTGCGAATGCAATCGGATTAAAGATTGAAATCCGCATCGACTGCTTCTCACTTCGATTGTGCTGCTGTCGGAGCACAATAAAGATGTCTATCGACACTGTACAATGCTGTATGTCTGTGCAAACAAACAGATTAAATTTAAGTGCGAGTATTTCGAGTAACTCAAGTAGCACCAGTACTCGGAGTCCTTCGGATATTAGCTACAATTACGTTATCCATTTATCTGATGGATGCGCATACTCCTGCATGAGTATCGAGCTCGAGGCTCCTCCTGCACTTCCGCTGAAGTGTCGAAAACATGAAGATGAGCTCGCAGAAGGTTAAAAATCGTCTCGGTGTCGTCCTGGCGGTCTGTTTACAGCAACGCAAAGCTGATTACGTTATCGAGAGCTGCAAATCTCCTGGCGCATATCTACGAGATGCGAGAGCCGAGCGTAGCGCAGAGTAGGTACACAAATCATCATTACAACAGTAGCAATGCTCATCCAATAATCGACGGACGTCCTTTTTGCCTCTTGTTTTAGCAATCCAACAACTCGTTTGTAGTTCAACGCGTAATCAATGCGTTCTGATTCGGGACGTGGAGGGAGGAAGTGCTTCCTTACGCTTCGCTTGCGTCATTGGAGCGTAACGTGTGCATTGTCGGCCTTTTGCCCAACTCAAAGACGCTTCTTCGAGGGTGCCGCAGCGTGTTGCTTCCTATTTCCTCATAAAATGCTTGATGTCCTTGTGATGATTGTCTCTGAGCCTCTGAGTATCTCAGAGCTCGCTAGTAGCATCCATTCATGCGTTTGTCTTCTCCTTCGTCTCGCTTTGTTTGGTGGTAATTTTATATCCTTGATGCCGGCTGGCATCACCGTCGCGGCTTCTTCGTTTCTGCACCACTTCGCTTGTTAACACTAATGGGCAAATTATGCAGCCCGCTTTCCCATTCCACATTCACTGGTTTAACAACATGGTTGCCATTCATATCCTTATTTTGGTGTTTCCTTCTCGCATCGCCACTTTGATGTCGGAGGTTCAGTTAACTTCTGAGATTCTGGCTAAGTTATGCAAATTGTTGCAAGTGTCATCGAGCAGACGCAGCTACGTACGTCAAAGGATCAGGAAGCTTCGAGGAAGTGATGGCGGGAAAGGGGCGGCGCTTATAGCAAGTAGCAACGTTGAACAAACTTCTCGAATTTAGTACAATTGTATTAACAGAAGGAAGCGCTTTTCTATGGCGCTTTTCTATGGCGAATGGAATTTAAATTGTAAGTCAAACAACGTCGAAATCATCCTCGTATTGAGGTTAGGAAAGTTGGGTAAAAGGTGAACATAGAATGAGTGTTAAAGAAACTATTTTAAGCACTTCGATTATTTATAAAATATGATAGATTAAAACCACTTAACTAAGGCGAATAATTAAGAGTTGTTAAGAGTTTTTCGGGTTCTATGATGAGTAATTAAAAATAATTAAAAATTCTCAAATGACAAAAATTGTACCGATATTGAAAAGATTCTAACTGTTTTACAAATACTCCAGATCATATAGTCAACTACTTTAATCATCAAAGATCAAAATTCTTCACCAGTTAACCAGCTACTGTACCGTCAGATTGATATCTTCATTTGGAGTATATAATTCACGATCTTTATGTGAAAAATCTGTATTAATCTGCAATTGCATTGAGTAATCTCTATTGTGGGCATTGCTTGTCTTTCTCCTTTCCTTCTTTTTTCTCGCTATCTTGTGAATAATATTCTCACGCCCGGAAATTCTATATTCATACTCGTATATACTCCATCATACTCTTATGTACACATATTCAATTTGTCATTGCATCGTTAATACACAAACATTTTTGGTTGTCTTCATCAACACAGCACCTTAAAAAGATAGGGTAACAGGAAAGAAGAAAAGAAAGGAAGGGAAGGGAAGGGCAGTGAAGGCACGGAAAGGAGGGACATACAGAAGCACCAACCAATTTCAATATGGTTGTCATCGGTAGTAGCTACGAGCACGTCACAGGAAAATGTAAATGACAATTTTTACAAATGAACAAAGGTGATATTTTCAGACTCACCCCACCCGAAAACCAAATCAAAAGTGGGATATAATGAAAAATAGAATCACTCAACAACAACAACATTTACTAAGTGAGTGAATCAGTGAGTAACGAATACCAAAGCAACGAATAAACAAGCTGTCACAAGCTGAGTACCGGGAAGGAGAAAACGACGAACAAGATGAAGAACAACAACAACCACATATGTATATAGATAGGCACTGAAAAAACAAATATCTACATAATTTGATACTGCATAAATTACCATTAAACTTACTGAAACAGATACAGAGACAGACAGACAGAAAATATTTTGGAAAATGCTAGAGTGGTTGATGAAAAAATTAGGTAGATGAGAAGAGAGGAGGAGGAGAATGAGGAGGAGGTTAGGTTAGGTTGGCCTTCCCAGAGAGTAGAGAATGCATTTAACTGCTACAACAAAAATATGAAGCAGATTATCATTCTGACAGGAGCGACAGAAGGTTTTTATTGCATATGATTAACTTGATGTGAACCTCACTCTCTCTCGCACTCACTCCCTCTTTCACTCTTCCGATCTCCCCGTCTCATTCACTCTCCTTTCTATCTCTCCATCTTTCTATTTTTCTTTCTGTCTCTTCATCATTCTAATTATTATTCAACAACCAACTGTCAACAAGGATATCAGAATATCAGTTTCTGTTGTTGTTGTTGCTGTTGTTCCCATTTTGGTTTGCCAAATACGAGTATCGGTGAGTAACGAATAAATGGGTCATGAGGACGTACTCACTTAGGCCCGATATACTATAAAAACAAAATCATGAGAAAGCGGAACGAATACAAAATTTCGAAATTTTGGAAAACCTGGAAACAAAAGCATGAAATCGTTTTTGGGAAATAATGTTGTCGGCTTTTGTCAATCAGGAGAGATGACAAGCGTGACGTCATAATACGTCACAAGTTTTGCGTTGTTTAGCGTTTTAGTCGGCACCGAGTTAGCTTCATTGCACTCGTTTTAGGTTTTGGAGACTTTATGGACAGTATTTCTACAGCTATTCTAGAAAGAGAACTTCAAGCTTTACGTTCTCTCGTCTCCCGTGGCTGATGGAGAAACTCGCCATCGCAGATACACACAAGAAGTCCACCCAAAGTTTGGAACTGCGTTGGACGCCGGGTTTTATTTGGATCTGAGCGCTTCTATGTGAGTATTGTAGACGATAGCTTTCCCCATATACGTATGTGAAAAAAACCCGGTTATGAATAAGGATTTATTCAGAATTTGACTATTTCTCGGAAAAAAAAGATGGCGGTGTTTCGAGTGGACATTTTTGAGTGTTTGCGCTCTCCCCCTCCCAAAAATTACAGAGGATCATGTGGAGAGTTCAGTTCATTCTGAAGGGTAAACAAAATTAAGTGCAAAAAAAATGAATTGATTAGAAAATATTTTTGGATCTTAAAAAAAGGATCAAAACAAAATAATTTAATTAGTTACGATAAAGAAATGTGTGGAAAAAGTAATTGACGGAAAGAAACTTTGCAGGAAAAAAGAGGAGGAGGAGGAGGAATACAGGACAGGTTTGATAACCCAGACTTCAGTGCAGCCGAATTTTCCGATCTTGGAGCAGGCGAGAATGAAGTGAAGTGAGCTGAATTCTAGTAAAAGAATCAAAAATAGAATGTGTGTGAGATAAAGAGAGTTCCCTCAGAGGGTTAAAGAGTGAGTGAAAAACAATAAAGCATTTCTATCTATGATCAGAGAAGATCAACTTCTCAGACTTCTATTTAGCATAAGGAAAGAAATACATCTGCTGGCTCAACAAAGAATTTAATTAAAATTTATTTTTAAAAATTCCTGTTAAACTATTTTACACACAATAACAACAACAATAGCGGAAGAATCATATAAAATACAGGAACCAGGACAACAACGAATAAATTAAAGAAACTTAATTTAATCACTTAATCAATGACACGATCGATCTCGATGGATTGTTTTTTCACTTTTGATCGGGTTCCACAGTGAGTCCGAAGTGTGATGTGGCTGGTAAAATGGGTAAAAATAAAATAGAAGAAAAAACATCTGTAGAAATAACAACAACAACAACAACCAGAAAATTACTATGTTCAAATGACCGTTTCCAAAAAAAAGGGTAACTCATTTGAATGGTCGCTTAGTTTTAATTAGCCATACAAAGTGTCTCGTAAAAAACCTTCCCTTCTCAGCGCTTCCCTTTCCTTTCCTTCCCATTCCAGCCTTCCATACACCTCTATCCCTCTTCTTCAGTCTTTTTGAGGAAGTTTTACTGTATTCAAGAGGGTCACAGACAAGCTGTTGTCATTGCCATGGTTTCTGTGACAGTTGTTGACCAAGGAACCGACCAAACGACCAACCAACCAATCAACCATTCAAGTTACAGAGATAATTTTGATCGTTTTAAACGCTTTCAAGTTGGCCAACAATCCTCTAGTTTTTCCATGCATAGAAGCCTCACATGTGGCTAAAAGAATGTGGAAAAATACAAAAGCAAAAGGACATCGTCGTGACTTTGTATCGTATTTAAATATTTTTGATGTTGCTATTGTTGCTGTTGCTATTGTTGTTATTGTTGTTGTTGCTATTGTTGTTATTGTTGCTGTTGCTGTTATTGTTGCTGTTACTGCCCACACTGAACCGTGGAACCGTTTTTAATGACCTCTAATTGTGCACCGCCGATGAGTTTGTGTAGCCGCCGCCACCGCCGTCAAAATGGTTAAATCGGCATCGCGCAATTACTGAGTCTTCGCTCTCGCTACTTTAATGACGACCGGAAGTTGTTCTTACTTATTTTTTAACTGCACTCGTTGTAAACAATTTAGACGTCAATAAAACGCATCTGGGAAGAATTGTAAATTGTAAACGGCGCTGAGTGACGTGGAGCGATACGATTCGAACTGTTTAATGAGGATGTTTATGAAAATTTCAAGGGACTGTAAAGTGAACATTTTTATGCTTAATCAAGCATCTAAGGATTGAAATATTGTACAGAAATAACGAATCTAATGAAATCATTAATGAAAAATGCATTCATAATTAATTAATACGGTTGTTTATAATGATCGATTATACTCTTGATATACACTCAAAATGACCTAAAAATGAAATAGTGGAATAGGAAAGGAAAACCTTTGAGTATTGTAAGTTTTAGAAGAATTAATTATTTGTAGGTTTATTATTTAGTTCGAAGGAAACCAGCCGATGGCCCACCCTATACTATGTAGTACGAGTATTAAACACCTCAATAAAAGTGTCACAATATTTTTGATAAATCATTAAGCATTTGCCACACAGAAAGATCCCTGTAATTGTTTTTATGGTTAACGATTTAAAGGCCAAACAAAAGGTTCTCTTAGTCAGGTTCTCTTAAACCTATTAATAATGATTTTTTTTAAGAAATCACTTCTAAACTTGGCCAAACTTCAAACGTTGCACCGCCAGATTTTAAATCATTATCATCATCAAGATCATAAACATTATTATCATCATCACCATTACCATTACCATCATCATCATTATCAGGATCAAAGTGATGCCGCTTTACAAAACAACGCTTATTCTAAACACTCACTCGCATTTGCATTCAACTCTAATTGTTTTGTCAGCTGATTTTGTTTCTCAAACAGTAGCTATTTATAAATATTTTTGCCAATACCCTACCGCGACACCACGATGACGTGTGACAAAACTGTGACTCTGACTCTGATACTGTGACTCGGCTGGATTTCACAAAACAAAACGTTTTTCTACGAAACAACCAACCAACAACCAGCTTCAAAGCAGCCGTGAAAATGTTGCTAATGATGTTGCCAATGATTCGCAACTTTTTTAGAAATCTTTTGTTACTTCTTTTCTGGTTTGGTTTGCTTATTATTATATTGCTGTCCTTAATTAAACAATCATGTTTAACACTTTTTTAGCGTGATCCTGGAGAAGGGGGGGGGGGCAAAAAACCAAAAACAACAAAAAGAAAGCCGCCGCTCAACAGCCAATCAATATTTTAAATGATGTTATTAGCAACAATGAGTCTTTCGATTTGATGGAATGAGTTGAGTTGAGGCTTTGTTGTTGTTGTTCTTTCCTTTTGTAGATTGCTTGCTTAGCATGATTAGCGAAAAATTGTGTCTGGTTTGTTTTTGTAGAGTCCTTTGAGGTCCTTCTTTTTTTGAGTAACTAAATGATTAGCATCATTAAAAAATACTGAGCCCAGTAATCAATACCATAAACACACACACATGTACATGGTCATTTATTCATGTTTATATCAGTGAATCCGAGTTTTGTGTGTCCCATTTTTGGTACCCCGGAAGTCGAACCGTTTAATATTTATATTTATAGTAACAACGATCATTACAATTGTTGTTGTTGCTGTTGACATGCCTGTAAAACGTGGTGCATGGTAGTAATTTTGTTGTTGTATTCGCTTATTTGGCACTTTTATAATTTATTATTTTGTGCAAAATCTACAATTCAATTAGATTCAAGTCCGAGTCCTTTTTATTCCTTCCCTTTCGTTCATTCGTTCGTTTTCATGAATTTGCTGCTTCTTCTTTTGTTTCTCTTCAATTTTTCTTTTCAATTTTTCATTTGCTGAGTTTTATTGTAGAACAGAGAGCAGCAATTTTTTGCTGTTTTTCAAAGAAAGGCTTTTGTAATTGTTACCCACCCTGTTATTAGAGAGGCAGATCGATGGTTGTTGTTGTTATTACTATTGTTGTTGTTGTTTTTACAAATATTCGGGCTGTTGTTGTTGTGTGACGCCTTGACATGTGAATAGACGCTGTTGTAATATCTTAATTTAATGTTTGTATGAAATATTTTCATTATGAATTGAATGGAATTCTAACTAATTAACGTTGATAATAACACAGGGTGATTGAAGGCAGCGAGGGTGAGCTGTTGTTGTTGGTAAAATTGTTAATATTTGTATTTTGATATATGAATAGAAATTAACTTTAAAATTTACGCTTACTTGACTTAAACTTGAACTAAATTTAATATACAAGGTTCAAATGAAGATTGGAAGGATTCCATGTCCAATCAATTAAATGGAATTATTTGTAAACAACATAAAGAACTGATTGTGAATTATATGGTCCTTTTTCTTTGATCAAATCAATAGTTCAACCAACTTTTGATGGTATTGAAAACAGTTTTGACTACTGAAAAAGATAGATATTTAGAAATAAAAATCACCCATCTGAATAACGGAACATCTTTTCGAATTTTGACTCTTTTATTATAAGTATTCATTGAGATATCTCATAATCAAAATAATGGTACAAAAATCTGAAGAAGACATCGATTGATAACGAAAATATTGTTTGTTTTTTAATACAATATATTCTTAAACTCAGCAGAGGTTCGCCCGCAAATTTGAAGGTGGTCCATTCTAATTTGGTCCACAAAAGATAGTGCAACTCAAAACGAAAAAAGAGATTCCACAAAAAAGAAAAGGAAGACTTTATTTGTTCTTACTAGTAGAGTTTTTGTGTTGTTCTTGGTTTTGTAAACGTTTGTGATCATAATTGAGTCGATCCCAATGAAGTTGTTACTTCAGAGAGGAGTTGAGAAAGAAAGCTACGTAAAGACCAGCATCCTGATTATTAGCTCGTTTCTAAAGAAGAAGAAGAAGAAGAAGAAGAGGACTATTAAGGAGCAAGTTGAGAGGCTTCAGTTTTGAGAAGAAAGAAGAAGCCAGCAACTAAAGAAGCTAAACAGCACGAGCGATCGAGGGCACTCAAGTACTCGTGTTCAGTTCGCAAGAAGATCGCAATTCAGGACCTCTTCAGGACCTCTCCAGGACCTGATTGAAATTAGTGGCTGCTCGCTGTGATGTTTGGTCACAAGAAACACGAGTGCGTGAGTTCCTCTCAACTCTGCTTTCTACGGCTATCCTTTTTTTGGTATTTTTTTGAACACCTCTTCTAATTTCTCCTCTCTTTCATTAGAAAGAATTCTGGCGTCACTGCGAATCAGTGTTAAATGAAGTCAACGACTTTGTATGAAGGAAGCAAGGATGCAGCTTCAGTGGATGAATTCAGGGATTACATAAAAACGCCGCATGCTTCACTGCGTGTCGCCGCATCCGGACAAATGGCGCAAAGCAACTCACAATTCAATCAGAGTCAGCAGAAAAAAAAACGAAAAAATTGCATTTTCCTGAGAAAGCCAGAGTTGGAAGGCTTCCCCTCACTTCACTGCTTCCCTCCCGCCATTTTCAATTATGAAAACGGTAAATATTGTGTAAAAACATCCCTACAGGATATCAATTTAGAGAGTTATGCTGATGTTGATGATGATTACAATGAATGAAATGCAACAGCCGAGATTTCATTATGATGAGAGTGAGAAGGAGAGAGAGGATGAGTAAGGAACAGAGATGTTCTTCTGGAGCGGCGGGCACTCACACTCGGAGGCCCTCCGGCAACTCCGCAGCCGAGCATCCGCATAAACAGATGCGCATGAAACTTAACGCACTCCAAGTGAGAGGTTGAGAGGATTGTTGTCAACAGTAATAACAACAACAACATCGAAATTCACAACAGTAACAACAACATTTGCTATAAAATTGACAACAACAACATGGTCACTGGCGATCGACGGCAGCAGCGGCAACAGCAGCAATTTCACAGACTAATTGTGCCAAATCTGTTTTTTCCCCCGACATTTTTGCACAATTGATGATGAATGCGTAGACGACTGAATGACTGAATGAATAAATGACCGAAGACTGAATGAATTAGACTCCGGTGAGAGCCAGTGATCGATACGGCGCGTAAATCAGTGATGACTACTTTATTTCGATGACTTTTTGACCAGCTCCGAGTGGCAAGGACTCAGCTGCTGTTCTGTCAGCAACGTGAAGTGGTGGTGGTGGTGCTGGTGGTGGCGGTGACGACGGTCCGAAGGCGAGAGGGGGTCACACGTTTGACATTTTAAACTGACACTAAGCCACGTAATGCCAGATGAAGTGTGCAGGGACTCACAATAACTACCAATGACACCGTCTCGAGCCTGAAGACTGAAGTCTACATCATGAATCCTAGAGATTGAATTCCTGAAGCTCGAGTTCCAGTTCGTGGCATGGAAGATGAGGACTGGAGCCTGGCGAGACTATAGTCTGAAGATTGCTGTTTAAAGTGTGAAGCCTGAAGCATGAAGCCTGAAGTCTGAAGAATGATGACGATATCGATGACGATCGAGTTTCTTCTGAGTTGAATCACACTCAAGATTAATCAAAGCTTAAATTAATTGAATGTAATATCATTATTTTTATATATGTACATGTTTAAATAATTCTAAGTTAACACGAGTGACTTTTAACTAAAATAAATTAGATTTTCTTGAGTAGAATTCGAGGATATTTTCAATGATTTAAGTTTATTATAAGTGATTTTTTAAGAGAGCTAAAAAACTGGTTGAAAAAACTGCTTAAATGGTTTCTTGAGTTTTTTTGGAAGGACGAAATAATGCATCAAAACCTAACGCAATCGTGGGTTACGTAAACGTTAACCTGCAGCGTCGCTGCGCGTGTCATAAAGGCATAAAAACTCAGGACATTTTTCAAGGAAGACACGTTTTTTTTTCTCTCCCGTTTTTTTAGCAGACGTCCTCATTTTTTGCTGCGTTTTCTTTCCTTGTTTTCTGTTTTTTGCACGAGTGGGTTTTATTTTTGTTTCCGTTTTTACTTTTTTTAACATTCGCTGTCACTTTGGTCACTGTGAAGGCGTGCTTCTTCATGCAATTCGCGTGCATCGTCAGCAGTTTTTCCAGGAAGTCTCAAGACGAAGGATGGACTTCTTTCGTAGTTTTTTTATGTGATTTTTTTGTGCAAGTTTTCAATTTTTTACGCTGCCACGCATCCTTTTGTTTTTGTATCCTTTGAGGTTTATTCGGCACCTTTTTTAGCGGTTTGGACAATTTTCTGCAATTTTCCGAGATTCAATTCTTTGTTTTTATTGTTTTTGATTTTATTTTTTGCTTTTGTCTGCTTTTTTTAGATTTTGTAATTTTTGTTGTTGCTGTTTTTCTTCTTTTACTCGCTTTCGTGGTTTTTAAGGTCGAGCCATGAGCATTTTTATGATGGATTTTGGTGAATTGTTGTTGCTATTCTGCTTTTTTGCGCTATTTTAAATGTTATTTTTTTGGGTTTCTAGTTTTTTAGTTCACGGTTTTTTAATTTATATTAGTTTCTTTTTAAAACGTTTTTTAGACATGATTTTTGTTTTTTGCTTTTCTTTTGTGTTTTTTAGATGACTTTTTTGGTCCTCTTGCGGTGTCCTTCTGTGGATATGCGTAACTTTCTGCGATGACTTCGAATTGCGTCACATTTTTTCCAGGTTTCTCTCGTATTCGTTTTTTTCTATTGAATTCTATTTTTCTTGGTTTTTTATTTAGCCAATTTTTTTTGGTGAGTTTTTTGGTTGATTTTATGAGTGCATTTTTTTAGTTTTCCTATTTAGTGGGTTAATTTTTTTACCCTGACTTCATTTTACGTAAGAAGTTTTCTTTTATTTAACTACTTTTACGAGTTCTACGCATTTTTTTTTTTTGTGGTATTCCTGAAAATCTATTTCAATTTTTTTATTACTATTTTAAGGTTTCTTTAATCTTTTTTTCTAGTGGCCATGCGTTTAAGAAATGCGTGGATTTTTAAAGGTTTTTCAATTGTTTAGTTTTCGCCACCCTCCGAGAAAACGAACCCAACCAGACTGCTCTTGACCACGCCTATTATATTCCCATCCATGCCCTCCCCTTCCCGCGAAAGGATCTCTTCGGCTTTAAAAGCAATCACTTGTAATCTTCTGCGATTTCTTGTGATGATGACCTCTAAAAATGGATTCTTTTCTCTCAAGAGACTGAAATGAATGGGGGCAAAATACCTCAAAATGTGTACTGTATTAAGTATGTTTTTTGTTAAAAATATATTTATAAACACTTCTATTATAGTTTGTAATCATCACTCATCACTCATTCGTCAGCCGTCATCAGTTGCTTTGGCTTAAGAGCTCGTGAAAACACGGTTTAAGCTGATATCGCTTTAATGCAGGGCTTAATTAACTGTAGTTGTTGTTGTTATTGCTGCTGTCGATGGTGGTGGAGGTGGTCTGTGGAGGGTGGCGATGAGTGGGCGTTAAAATGAAGTGATGCAACAGGATGCTTAGTAGAATAATAATAACAACAACAACATCAGCAGCAGAGGCTGTGAAATAAATCATAATTTCAATTGATCTGACATCTCTCTCCATCTCTCTCCATCTCTCTCTCTCACTCTCCCTCTCTCTCTCTATCTCTCTCTCCCTCTCTCTCTCTCTCTCACTCTCTTCCCTCCTCCGTTCTAATGGATTCACTTCAATTGACACATCAAATTGACTGACGTGAGTGATGAGTGACGATAATTATTAAACTAGTGAAAGTGATGAAGATGAATTCGATATGATATCGGTGACCATTCGATAGGAGGACCACAATGACAACAACAACAACAACAACTCGCATTTGATGCTTCTATTTCTGCTTTTTGTTGTTTTCTAGAAATTAGAAAATTTTATTTTTTTTTATTTCAGGGTTTATTTTCGTTGTTTTTGCTTTTGATTCATTCTTTTAAAGAAAAATTTTGTAATTTGATAGGAAATACCAAAAAAATAACGAAGCGTTCAGAAAAACTGTTTAATTCGGGGTGGAAATTTTCTCTGCTTGTTGTTGTTGCGTTTTGTTGGAATTTTACTCACAGTTTTGGGATCTGTCAATGAGAAAATCTGACGGATTGCATCTGGGATTGTTGCCGGTCGCTGGTGGGTCAGCAGGACATCATCAGGATATCAAAGAGGATGAAAGACGGGAAGCATATTTTGTTGACACTTTAATTAATGCCTCGTGTGTGTGATTTTGTTGGTGTTGTTGTTATTATTGTTGCTGATTTTGGAGTTCTTTTGCAATAAAATCATTCCGAATCAATTTCTAGCTCATTCCCCGCTAACTTCTGATTCATTCTTAACTCATTCCTAACTCATTCCTCCTCCTCTCTCTCTCTCTCTCTCTCTCTCTCTCTCTCTCTCTCTCTCTCTCTCTCGCTCTCACTCTCTTCAACCACGTCATTTCTAACGCCAAATTTTGTGTGGCGTTAATCTTTTATTCTATTAAAACTTCACACTTTCCACATCTCAGCTTGAGTAAATATTTCCACAGCTGTTTGGCTGCGAAATTTATTTGTTGCTTGGAGACTAGAAGCTGAAGTCTCAAGCATCGAAGAAATCCTTAAAATGTCACCAAATCTAAATTAATTATGCGCAGCGGCGGCGGCCGCGACGGCGGTGGCAACGACGACAAAACTTAAGCAGTTTATAAATTATGCAAGCGACACACGAACAAGCTTAAAACACGGAAATCCGGTCGAAGCACCCACAAAGCTACACCCTTCTAGGTGACAAATAAACCAGAGGATAGACAGAAGAGAGGCAAAAGAGAGACAAAAGAGAGACAGTGGAAGATCTGCTGAATAATAGACTCTAGAAAGATGATAGGGTTTATAAAAGACTTGAAAACACGTCACACATCCACAGACAGAGAAGGGCAAACAAAAAGATAAACAGACAGACAGAGAGACAGATCGACAGACAGACAGTTGCACAGATTAGACATCTTTCGAGTGTTCAACTTATAATTAATGCAAGCGAAGTAGTGAAAGTGTTAAAAGTGAAAACTTTTTAGGAGATTTTAAAAGAAAAAAGTCAATCGTAGCTCATTTATAAAGTAACAAAAACAACACCAACAACAACGCTAATAAGTAGCCTCCAACAAAAAACACCTTCATTAACCATCATCGCTTAATAAAAGGGTTACATTTAACCCTTGTGTGTGTGTGTGTGTTTCGGTGTGGGGGTCTTTAGAGGGTTAAGAAGGTTCGTAGAGGGTGCGTGTGACCACGTTAAAGATCCAATATCGGGGCTAACAACTACACTTTTACACCATAACCACATTAAAGAGTTCCTAATCAATCCAATCGAATCGCTGAGAACCACCAACAGTAGAAAAACCGAACACCAAAGAAAAACTACAAATAATTTTACAAAAGGCAACCAACAACAAAAAGCCGCCTCTAAATTGCTCATAAAACGGTCTGTCAATAATAAAAGCATCATCGATTAAGTACGGCAATTTAATTGCTTACCGATTTATGAATAAACGACCAACCAACCGACCAACCAACCGACCAACCAACCTCCCGTTCGTTATGCTTGATTTTCTTTGATTTATCAGCGGATTTGGTGATGTCGCTCTACACGCGGACACACACACAGTCACTACTTCCAATCGCTGTACATCACATTCAAGTATAATCGCAGAAGCAAGCCTTCAAAGGGTTAAATACTTAAATGGTTAAACGGTTAAACTCATGTGAAGTTAAATAAAACGGTGTAAAGATGGAATCAGGATGAGGATAAGGATGAGGATGGGGACAAGTATGAGAATGAGGACGATGAGGATGATGAAGATGAGGATAAGGATGAAGATGAGGATGGGGTTGAGACTGAGGATGATTAGGAGGAGGATAAGCATTCGGATTAGCTTTCGTTCTCGGTTAAGGTTGATGATATGGATTCGGTTTTGAATGAGAATCATTTTTCGCATAACTCTTTAGTTTGCTCAAAAGATTTCGTCACACGCTTGACGCATGACGACATCCAACGGTTTATAAATACGGTTATAAATATACTCGTTATAAATGCTCTCGTATACCGTAATAGAGTTGTCACGACAGACACGTGTGTAAGCCATCGTGATGCATGATGCCGCCTTTCATGTAACACTGACTGACTGATTTATCCGGCTAATAAACTCCCGTATATATAATCTCCTAGTTTCCTTTGTATTTTCGTATTTTTCCGGAACGGGTTAAGCTTCAGAGAAATTGATTTCATGCCACGTTTGGGCGATCGATTTCACCAACGATTCGAACGACAGCAAAACGCTGCGAAGACTTTAGCCATGGAATAATTATGCTCATTGTAATCGTGAATAATTATTTATTAGATTTGAGTTTATTCACTAGACTTTTGTATATTTATGAAATGTATGTTTATTTATTAGATTTGTATACGATAATACGATTCCGTACATACTCGTAGTTTAAAACCCCCGATAAAGTTCCACGATGTCCAAGTTTCGATGAAGAATGAATAATGATGTAAGAAAAAGAATAAAAGTCTTAGGAATTCTACTGTTTCTTAATTCACTCGTAAAGTCAAGGATGTCCTTAAGCTATTGTTCTTTTCTTAACACTTCTTCCAACGAATTCGAAGAATATTAAGATGTTTTCTTATTTTCGAAAAAGTCAAAATAAAACAATGAATTCCAACAACTCACTCGAGGTTATATAAAAATATGCAATACGATGGTGTTGCAGATCTTGGAAAAGAATTAATAAATAAATAAACAAAGAAGAAAAAAACACAAGAAATAACAAAAAGAAAATATAAAAAAAAACAAAAGTGTTACGAAAAAAGGCTAAAAAAAGGATAAATAAAAAATACACCAACACAAAGAGTAAAAAAGCTGTAAGAAAGACTAAAACGAAAAAGGCTAAAAAAAGGATAATAATAAAAAAGTATTAAAAATACAAATACAACAAATATTCTTATATAAGGTTGCGTTTTTTATTACGGCAAACGAGAAACGAAGAAGAACCAAGAAAGAGTTTCTTTTTTAAATAAAAGAACAATATTTTTAAGTAAAAGAAAAATAAAAGAACAGTAAAACAACAAAATTGTGAATGCGGAAAACGCGACGAGGCGAATCTTTTGTTATTGCGTCTTTTTTTTCAAAGGATAAACAAAGACGAATCCGAATCGCATCGCTGAATCCTTTTTATCACTCAAATGTAAGCATGTTGTTGCTGTTACAACTGTTGTTGTTGCTATTATTTTGACAATTGTTGCCTCTAAAAAAACAACAGCAAAAACAAAAGCAAAAGAATACTAGACACTTTTGGAAATGGCAAGCACAACACCAACAACAACAGCATCTAAAGGAGTATAAATATATGAAGAAGAAGAAGAAGAAGAAGAAGAGGTATATGAAGAAGAAGAAGAGGAATATGAAGAAGAAAGAGCAACAGCAACAGCAGAGCGACGTCTAGATATTTGCAACTCTTTTCGCAACAACAGCAACAGCAACTCCGAAACCATTTTGAGTCCTTTGTACAATCAACGCGTTTTTGTTGTTGTTAAGTTGTGGTTGTTGTCGTTGTTATTAAGCGACGAAGTTCCTTTCTAAGGACGATTAGGACGACGCGTGAAGACGTCTACGTTTACGGAATTCGCAATCGTTCCGGTTTTATTTCGGTGTTTTACGTGTTTTTGGCGAGCACACAGAATGTTAACCTGTGGCAAAATAACAACAACAACAGAAACAACAGCAACTACAGAAATTACAAGGATTAAAAGAAGTACGCAGAAAGGATACGCGGAAGGATTCTCGATTGGCGGACGTGCAGCGAGAAAGAGCAAAAGCAGAATCGTAGAGGATGATATTGGAAAGAATAACAACAACAACGACACTAAAAGCACCAACAGTAAAAAGAGAAGCGATAAAAACTGCAAAACAATGAAAACATGGCTGCCAAGCATCAAAATCTGAACTCTGTCAAATCTAAACATCAAAATATTGAGAAATGTCAGCGACTGGAAATGAAAACAAGTCGTTTCAGAGACTGTTTTTCCCTCTCTCTCTACTGCAGGAAGTCCTTTACTTTTTTCCTGATCGATTTTAATCCTTTGAAATAATATCCGCCGATTCTGATATTCGTATCCTTTTTGTCCTTCTACGAAAAGCTTCTGGTTCCTTGATTTGCGATTGTTTTTCTATTTTTTTTTTGCCAAAATTCGACAGCTTCTTTTTGTTCATCTTTGGCTCATAAAATATGACAATTAAATCGAACAGCGACGACCACAAGAGGACACAACGCTTCAAGGACATTCGGTAGTTCAGCCTGCGAAATCAGGGTCCTTACAATCACACGTACGAATTGAATCGACTCGACTCGACTCAACCCGACTTTCTGCCTACTCCATTTAATAATAACCGCATTCGTTCCGCTTAATTTGTTGTCTACTCGGAGGAAGGATCGACGCACGAAGGATGGCGGTCGCACGAAAAGGATTAACGTCGAAAAGTCAAAAGTACGCCTTCGCTTCGCTTTCGTGTATGATCGGAATTTGTTTATTATGAAAACAATCTACACCCTCGTCCTCTTTACACATCATCAGGATCAGGATCTGCAGAGCGATCGTCATCGTAGCGCCCAAATGAACGGTCGGTCGTTCAGTCCTGTCCACTCTAACTCTCCCTCCCTCCCTCTTTCCTCTCTTTCACTCTTTCTTTCTTGTCTATCCTCGAAATGTTCCCCGTCTGTCATCGGTTGTGTTTCGAAGCGATCTGAAACGATCGATGCGATGTGTTGAGTTGTTGCACTTCGTTTTGTTAATCCTTACGATATCCTTTCCTTAATCCTTTCATTTGTGTGGATTTAACATGAAATTTTCGCCCCGATTCGATTAGTAACAGCGAATCGTCGCTGAAGTTCTTAAAGAGGCGTTGATATTTTGTTGTTGAAGTATCACAAAAATTAGTTTTGCAGGATTTCGTCCTGCACTGTACCTGTGCCAGAACCACAGGACATGGCGGAGTTCCCTATTTTTTGGCGAAATTAACTTCAAACCGAGCAACTTAAAGGCTACTCCTCTGCTTAGCAATACTACTAAACGAACCACCCGAAACGAGGAGTTCGGATGAAATTATTTACCATAATATTTTCACTGGACATGTGCAGGATTACTTTCGAGTGGACTGAAGAGAAACGAAGGTGGAACGAGGAGTTCTGAGTTTCATGTACAGAGAATAATTAAGTACATTAATTTTATAGCTAAATTTTACATTTTGGAAGCTTTTTTTAAAGAGTGTCATCATGGAGTCTAGTCATTCAATTTGAGTCTTTTCAATTGTCAAGAAATAAGAACAAAAACCACAGAACAAATAAAAATTCGCCATAAAAAAGTGAATTCGACCTAAAAATAAAAAAATAACAACTCAACTTAAGTTAATATTTACCAAGCAGAGAGAAAGAGAGTATTTTTAGTGTTGGTCTAAAAAAATCCACAACTTTACAAAAAATATGATCCAGTATTTTTTGTACAAACCTTAATTTTTTCTTTATATTCTTCATTCGTTTCCTTAAAAACTATCCGCAATTTTTAAATGAGATTTTTTCTCTTAATGAGTTCTCTGAAGAATGAGGATTTATTGTGTTAGTCTCATAAAACGACGAGCAGAGCCATAAAAATCTAGAGCCCGAGATGAGTTCAGTCTTTTATTTTTTTAGTTCACATTTAATGCAAATTCTTCTTCTCGTTTTTCTTCTTTGCATATTCAGGCGGAGAAACTAATTCAAGGACATGCGTAATTTCAGACACTTGTAAAGTGTCAAAGAATCTTATTACTAAGCGGCAGAAAAAAAATGAAGAAAAAATAATAACAAAGAAAAGATTTTTAAAAAATATATAAAACTTTAAAAAGAATTCGTTTAAATGATTTACATTTTTAATTTATATTATTGATTACTGACTTACTTACTTACTGAGGACAGAGTGAGTCATAGAGTAGAGTTGACGGTAGAGTAGACAGTATAAAGTAGACATCGTAAAGTAGACATCAGAGAGTAGACATTATAGTGTAGAACATAGAGAAGACCATACAGTCCTATCCTATTTTATGATCTATGACATAAATACATAGTAGATCATAGAGTAGACGATTGATTTGATGATAGAGTTTATGGCTGTCTACATGGTGGAATGGACGACAGGCCATGGAGTGAACCATAGAGTGGACCGTAGAGTAAACCATAGAGTAGAGTCTAGAGTAGATCTTAGAGTAGACTAGTAGAGTAGATAGTAGATGACATGGTGGTTTAGCTAACGTAGCTTGGAGTCCGCCCAACTAATGCCTTTAAAGATCTTAATCTAAGTTCATCTGGTCGTTTAGCATACAGTAGAAAACTTTGCATGTTTAATGTTAATTGAATGTTTTACTTAGTGTTAACCTCTGTATTGTGTACTTGACTGTATATAGGACTCTATTTTGGACTGTTTTATGTGCGACACAAAAATTGTTCCGCTAAAACTAAACAATCAAACGAAACTGCAATATTTTTTTTAATGCCGAAGTGTTTCTTGTAAAACCTCGAATTCGGACAGATGAAATTCGGTCAAAAAATGACCACAGGAGTTCCTTAAAAACCACGCTCTGAATATGCATGTAATAATAATTTATGAGTGCATCATTTTTAGGAAAGAAGACAGCAAACAAAAACAACAATTAAAGGAAAGGAACCAAGAAGAAGAGACTCGAAAAGTGAACGCGAAAAAATGCAAATGACGTGTTACGTAACTGAGACACGGTTCGGTCCGCCTGCTTTCCGGACACTTCTCAAGAAAATGATACAATTTTTTCGGGATTTTTTGTGTTCTTTGCTTTTTTATTTATTTTTATTTCATCTTTTTGTTCCACGATTCTGTTGTTTGTGGTGCTTGTTTCTGGTTCTTGTTTGGTTCTTTGGCTTCGTTTTCTTGCTCTTGTTTTTGTTCTTGTTCTTGTTTCTGTTCTTGTTTTTGAATTTCTATTATTATGAAGATTTTCCTTTATTATGCAATTTTTTGCGCTCCAGATGCGACTCGCGGCGATGCGACTGACCGACGGATGTCTTTCAGTCTCAAGGACTCTCTGTTCGCCGAGGTCCTGCAGCGATGCTTGCTCTAGATCTAAATATTTTATGATGTTTTTTTAAGAGGTCAGTAAAAATTTTGCGACGCAGGTTTTTCTTTGTTTCTTGTTGTATTAGAAGGACGATTTTTTTGGTATTTGGATTTGGATTTTTTGGCATAATTTTTTGGGATAATTTTTTGTTACACATTTTTGGGTGCTAATTTTTTGGTTTTGTTTTGTTTTCGTTTCTGAGAAACTTCTTGCTGCTATAAAAAGGATCTTCTAAGGATGTGATTTCGCGAAGTTGCTGTGAGGACTCACTTTGCAATGATTACAATAATAATTTATGACTTTTGGCCAATCTGCAGCGTGACCGAATTTTTTCTCTTTTTTCCTGTTTTTCTTTCTTTGTTTCGCCTCTTTTCCTTTGAATTTTTCGCATCTTCAAGGTTTGGCATTTTTTCTGCTTTCGGTTTGTTTGCATTTTTTTGTAGCTTACAAAAAACTGTCCTAAAAATTGGTCAAAAAACTGGATCAACTTTTTATGAAGTGTTGACATTTTTTAATGATTGTTTGTTGAGGACAAAATAATAAAAAAAAAACCAAAAAATGCGACCGACTTCTGGTGGGTTTTTACGCTTTTCTTTCTTTTTGTTTGTTTTTTAGTTTTGTTTCTTTATTTTTTGTGGTCTCTTTTTTTTACTTCCGTTTTTTTGGTTTTCTTTGTTTTCGACGATTTCAGTTTTTGAGACATTGGCTTTGAGATCAATGAATTTAAATGAATTTTAAATGAATTTAAAATGAATTTGAAATGAATTTTAAATGAATTTAAAATGAACTTGAAATTTATTTGAATTTATTTACATTTAAAATGGCAGAAATTTAAATGAATTCGAATTTTAATGATCTTAAAATGAGTTTTTGTGATTTTTTCTTGCTGATTCGATGCGAGTCAATATTTTCATTGCGGTTCCCGTTGACAACAAGGTTTATATTTCGGTTGACCAGCGACGGTTAACCAGAGAAGCGGCCACAAGAATCCCATGAAAGCCGCTACTAAAAAACCGCCACACGGACACAAGCACAACCACAACCAGAGATAAACACACACACACACTTCTCCCCTTGATTGTTGTTGTTGTTGTCTCTTCTTTTTGGCACACTCTGGGAGTGAATAACAAAAACAACAACAACAACAACAAACGGCCACTCAAAACCATCATCACACCGCATAAAAACTTGATTATAATGTATATCATAGTTTCAAAAGCGCTCTCTCACTCTCCCGCTCTCTCGCTCTCTCTCTCGCTCTCTCTCCTTCACTCTCTCTCTCTCTCTCGCTATTCTCTCGTTGGGTTTCGGTTTCTCGAGCCCACCCCTTTTTTTGTGGCAAGAATCAAAGGTCGAAATGTAATAATTTTCCATTCTCACATCTGTCATGGCGTCGAATCACCCAAGCGTCACTACAGCAGAGAGACGAACTCAACACCAAGCAAAAGAAACAACGAAAAAGCAGCCAAAAATGATGCACGAGATTATTTTTGCTTCGGTTTCCCAGAAGCTCAGAACTCCCCGGAGAGCCTTTCATGTGCCCATTGCAAATGCATTAAAATTATACCCACCATCCACATCCGTCCATCAGCCGGTCGTCACTCTACCCTCCTCCCCCCCCCCGACACCGTCATCTTCCTCCCCGCCGTCGTCAACATTACCAACATCGCAAACACCGCAAAAGAACTTGAACTCAAACTCGAAATCACGAACCCGACACTCGACAGTCGACATCGAAACCGAGGACAGAACGCAAAGCAACCAAGCTTCATATGAGTCACGTCTCTCTCTCTCTCTCTCGCTCGCTTCCATTCAGTGGCTGGCTTTTTCGCTCTCGCTGAATGACATTCATTCAATCATAAATCTACATCTGCACAAAACACGTGCATGTGACAACAACAACAACAACAACAACAACAGAAACTGGGTTGTCGGTTTGCCATCCAAACCAGAACCAAATCAACCCCATTTTAACCGAGGCCAAAACCAAAAAACCACCATATAAACCACCCCACCACCCTATGCAACAAGCACACACACATCCATACTATGCACACACACATATAAACAAGCAATGATATCACATTAACGGGGGGTGTTTTTAAATGTTGTTGTTGTTGTCGTTTTTAGTTATTACTGTTGTTGTTGTTGTTGCTGCTGCTTTGCGTCGGTTTGTTGCATTCGTTCGTTCGTTCGTGCGTTCGTTCGTTCGTTTGTTTAGCCACCCCTTTTTTCCGGCTTCAGTTGTTTTTTTTTTCTATCGCCAAACTGTCACATTCTCATCTGTGATGCGTTCATGTTGTTGGTGTTCGTGTTGTTGTTGTTGTTGTCTCCGGCCTGGATCCCGCGATTCGAATCTTTAGCTTTTTTTTCCCAAGGATCGTCCTACGCATCGAGTGAATTTCTTACATCATTACAACAACAACAACAACAACAGGAAAAACCAACCAACAATAAATATAGAGCACGTTTTCTTTTTGGCCACAGAAAAAATTAACAGAAAGAATAAACTAACTGCAAATGCAAATGATAGTTGAAAACAAGAACAACAACCACAACTGAAGCAACAACAACAACAACAACAGCTGAAGCAACAACAACATTCCCTCATTATAACCGAACACTTCGATATCAAAGACGCAAGCAACAAAAAAAAAAACGCATCGTGTTCGGTGAGAACAACGAAACCATAACAACAACAATAACAACATTTTCAATAACTACAATAGCAACAACAACAACAACAACAACGAAACAAACAGCAAATGAATGCAAATGAGAAAAAAAAACAAAAAATAAATATGGCGGCTGCATTGTGTGTATTCTCGTGTGTTGTTGTTGTTGTTTTTACTGTTAATTCAATGCTCTCCTCATGTTGCGTTTTTACAGAATGCTGCGTGTTGCGAGAGTTCTTCTGGTTTGCTTTGCGTTTATTTATTTATTATGGTTACTTTTGTCTCGGTGCTTTTTAACATTTTTTCAACAACATCGCTGCTTCTGGCGACAAATAAAAATAAAAACATAAAAACATTTTCTTTTTAAAAATCAAATAAATAGAAATGTTTATAAATTTCGAAATGAACACGGTTTGTGTGCCGATTTTTTCTCCATTCAGAGTTGCTCAGAACAGTGTTGTTGTTGTGGTAGCTGCTGCTGCTGCTGTTGTTGTTATTGCCGTTGTTTTTGTAGTTGTTTTTGTTGTTGCTACTGCAGTAGCTACTCTTTACTGGCTTATTATTAGCTCTGCGGGCGCAAATGCGGGTGTGTATGAGTGACACTCGACGGTAACCCACCACCACCACCATCCTCACCCCTCTCAAAAAACAAAAACAACACAACAACTGCAACAAATTTTCCGCAATTAATTCAACTCACATCCCCCAACAGTACGTAAGAAAGGCAAAAGAAGAGACAAGGACAACAAACAGCGGCAATCGCTTCTTTTCTTTCACTTTTCCTCAATCTTCAACACTTTCAATCGAGCTGCTGTGAGTTAAAGCGAGACAACAATAGATTCGCCGCCGCTTCGTTCAGCAGCAACAACAAAACCAGAAACAATATTTTGAGGTTTGCGTGTGCTCACCATTTAAAGAAAAAAAAAACAAGAAGGATAAAAATCCAGCACATGAACTCACCACAAGAAATTGTTACCCAACCGAAACCAAAAACAACCCCCTTGAAAAAAATGCCCATTTATTCCAATGTTACACACGCACACACACCCACACACACACACGCCCACGTAGCATTTCCATTGGAAATGTTCCAGGAAAAAAGGGAATTTTTTTGATTTCTTCTATTTTATTGTGTTTTTGTTGTCGCTGATGATTCGTCCTTGCGTTGAGTTGTTTTGCAGCAGAGCGTCGCAGTGAAGCAAACCACATTCAAGCGAAATAAAAATTTCCCCGTTTTTGGAGGCAGCTGTTTATATACAGTTACATTTTGGGGAGTATGATTGGGAGGGTGGACATTGAGGAGGATGCGGAGGGTGATGCTTGAGTGAGTGACGTTGCTGAGTTTGAATTCTCACTGAGAGTTTCAGACAAAATATTACCCTCACTTGACTCTCTCATTTAATATTAAAGCAGAGTGTCAATGAGAATGATACAAGAACTGTAAAATATTGTAAATATATAAATAAACCCTATAATTATAAATACAAAAACTGTATAAATACATCTGTATATAAAAGAATTAAACTAAGAAAAGATATAAAATATTGTTGTTGGTTTTTCTATCATCTCAAATGTATTTAATCCGTATAAAGACGGGTATATATGGGGTGGGCCATCGGCTAGTTTCTTATTAACATATTTGCTAAAATTTAGTTCAAAACTTGTTTAATTGAAATTTTTTTAAAGAAAAGCAAAGAAACCATTCGATGGCGCATATCTATATTCAGAGTTTGGATCTGTAATGTTTATATTATATTATTAAAATTAATAAAAACAGTTACAGCGAATTTATCTAAAAATCATTAGAAATAATTTTCTCTAAAGTCTGTTTCCATGAGAATCTCTTTCGATCAGATTCTGAAGAAGGCGGAGTCTCTGGTAACCACAATAAGAGGATCAACAACAACAACAGGAAACTTGTGGAGACTGTATTCTCTCTGCGCCACTTGCTCACTCTTTCGCTCACTCTCACTCACTCTCTCGCTCACTCTCACTCTCACTCACTCTCTCGCTCACTCCCTTCTCTGCAGTCTATTTTTAACAACCCTTATTTTTAGCTTGCTTGATCGACGACGTGGTCACCGTGTTCTGCGATCATCTGCTGGGACGGTTTGCATCCATGACGCCACGCCCCTATTCAACCCATCAACGGGGACAAAAATTTACCGTCGCAACGAAAATCGGTTCTATATTCTGCTCTTTGCTGAAATTTAATTTGGTTTCTTTTGAAGATTGTCGTTTAATCGTAAAAAACGAAAGCAATCAGTTGCAAGGACTAATAAAATGCTATGAATTAATTCCGTTGATAAAAAAGAAAGCCTCACAAAATAGCGAAAGAAAAGAAAAGTTATAGAAAATATTGGTGTAGAAATTCTAATCTGTAGATCACTCCGGTGAATATTTCTTGCCAAATAGATTATTTTTTATATAATCTGCCTGCGATACTCTATTAAATACTGTTTATAATATGACAAGATGACATGACATGATGTAATGACATGATCACATCATGTTATACGAGTAAAGCTAATGTTCATGTGATATATAATAATTTGTGATCGAGTTCATTTATATAAAAAATCATCTCTGAGTTTTAAACATTAACCGTCCTTTGAGGATTTTCCCCTCATGAGAATTTTTCTTCTTTTTATTCCTGTGTCTCCTTTTCCTTTTTTTATTTATAAATGAATTACTTCATTGCAAAAAAAAAGGACTAAAATGATAATAAATAAAGGATTGAAATAAATAAAAAAGACTGTTTGTTAAATGTTTTTTTATGGGTCTGGTTCTCATAATATTTTTGGAAAAATTAAAAGAGTTTATAATCAATTAAGTTGTCGTTTAATTTTGTAATCTTTTCCCCGTCCTTCCCTAGCAAATCACGTTGCTGAGCTGTTAATAATACAGATAAGCAGGGAATAATAACTTTTACCTGCTAATTTTGGTCTGGATTAAAGCTATTTGAGGTACCTGTTAATCCGTTGGTTAGCAGAAGGAACCACAGAGTATAAATATTTAGTAACACAGACTTATTACTGTTATTCATTACGAAAAATCAATTTGAAGGATTAAATACGTATGGATCAGAAATACGTATGGAAAAGATTGTTTGCAAAGTCATAAAAAGGCATATAAACGATTATAATATTATGTGTTAATCACTGCTAATTCTAATACTTTGAATACTACCAATAATAATAACAGGGAACTCGTAGAATACTACTTGACACGATTTCTATTGATAAATGTTTCAACAAAGAAATTCATCATTAAAATAATAGACTATAAGAGACTATAATAAGGAACCAAAGACCCACTCGTATCCCCACAATAGCTTTCCACATTATATATCCATAGTATCTACAAATATAGAATTTTATTTGATTAACCATCGTATATTAATAGTTTTTAATGTGATGTCGTTGCTATTACAGAACCGTACTCTATTTTCTGAGGAAAAACTGTTCAATCTTTCTTTAAGAGAAATTTAATACAAATTCAGTATTTCTCCAAAGAACAACATCGCAATCAAACTCTTCATTTCTTTGGTTTAAAACTGCGATCGAATATGATCTCTAAAAGTCTCGAAATGTTTCCTCTAAAAACATACGTCTTTCTTTAGTTGGCCAACCAGAAAGCGGTTGAAATACGAAACAGCAACAAAAAGAATTGAAAAGACCACTGAAAGGGCAGCTTCATCAAAAAACGCCACTCGCACTAAACGACGACACGCGTTTCGGCGTGCAACGCAAACCAGCAGCATTTCTACGAGATCCATGATTGAAACATCAGGACGTGCGACCGATCGGACGAACGCACCTCTCGCTGCTGCCGGCAGCATCAAACTGGGACATCGGTAATCATGATGCGATGAATGAACCGCCGCCGAGCGTTGCAAATCGTTGCTCAGTCAGAAAGCGACGCTCAAAAATCAGTAAAAATACTTTCAATGCAAGAAAACGAAAGAAAGAAGAAGGAACGAATATAAAAGAAGATTTCGCTCTTGCATCCTTGCTCCTCGAAGGATTTCATCCTGCTTCAACTGATGAACGTCTATGAACATAGAATAAGAAGCCGAGTGGCTGGCTGCCTTCTGCTTAAAAGAGCGCGAGCACGTTTTTGAGTGGATCCTGTGGATGATGGTGACAATGAAGGACGACCACGACGATGAAGGACGATAAAGGACGATGAAGACGACGACGAGAGACCGAGGACTCCCTACTGTTTTGCAGGAACGTCACGCGACGTCGCTCGCGACATTCTGGTTGGTGTTCGTTTATTCGTTGGCTCGGCGGCTCGGTCGGTCGTTCGTTCTTTCGTTGGTTCGCTCTCTCAGCTGTCCTTGATTACCACCTTTGCACGTGTGTATAGTATCAGCGTTGTTGTTGTTGTTGTACCCAATATCCTTGCCATCCACATCCTTGATATCATTTGTTTGGTTGCTGTTTCTCTTGGCCACGTTGGCTTGTTTTTTATTGTTGCTTCCTGGTGCTCCGCATTTCGGTCTCGGTCTCGATCTCGGTCTCGTTTTATGGGTACCCTCAGAAGCCATTTGTCGCTGTTGTTGCTTTTATTGTTGTACTCACTGTTGGTTCCCTGTGACTGCAGAATTCGCTAGTTTTTCTTTGTTTCTTTGCCTTTGAAATGAATTTGAAGTTCAGTTGATTTTGCGATTGATTGATTGGTTCCGTGAGAATGTTGTTTTTTAAAGAAGAATAAAACGTTGCATAAAAATAATATAAAATAAAAAATAATAAAGAGAATCTATAATAAAAATAAATCTAAGATTAACTGAATTAATATAACAAATTTTCTGTATTTTATTTTTGATTCATTCAATTAAAGTAACCATTTAAAAGAATTTAACATTCTAAAAACTATACCAATTTATTATACTATTACATATTTATATTTAAAACACAAAAGATCACGTATCGCATAGAAACAGTAGAAGGATTTTCTACTTTATACCCGGTTCTCTTTTATAACCTTCTAAAAGTTACTCCTTTTACAATCTTAGATACAGATGATTAGCGGCTCAACCAAATGTAAATATTTTTATGACTTTCAAAAAAAAGAACCAAAATTGTTAGCAGGTAAGAAAGGAGTCGTTTTTTTTATACTCGTATATACCATATAATAATCCTTTATCTTGAAGGACAGTTTTTATTATGTAAAAAAGGAAGAAAAGGAAAAAAACGCCTAAGGATCGGTTTTGAATCTCTGAGAAATTTTGGTCATTTAAATAAAATTCGCGGAATCAAAAAATTTGGGTTTGGTTTTTATATTGGCTTCAATTATGGTTAACTAATTATGGTTTGATTCTAATATACATAGGTACATTAGTATCACGATTTGTCAATCTCTATTCTTCTAAATAAATAAAATATTAAAAAAGAGAAACAAATCCTTAAAGAAATCGTCAAAGCTGAATTAATGAAATAATTGATTTTGTAATGATATCTATTTTAAAATCTAATATCTTAGTCGTAATTATATTCCTTAAGTGCAAATGAAATATTAATTTAATAGAGTTGTTGTAAACGTTCATAAGCTGGTTGGTTGGAAAATAAATCCGATTGAAAAATTTCATGTTTCAAAGTAAGTAAGATTAACAATTAAGAGAGAGATCAGTAAAATGAACGAAAACGATTACTAATATTTAAATGATCATGTTTAAAGGATGAAATGTTTAAAAGTGAATCAGTTTAAATACCGTACATTATAAAATACATGAAATTCGTTTCAAGGATCACTTTAAAGTAATTAAAAATGATATCAAATGGATTAAAAGGATCATATTAAGTAAAAATGTGTGGGAAGAGATTTCTATAAAATATCAACTGATTTAAGGGCATAATATTTTACATTATTTATGGTCAAAATAAAAACAGAGATTAAGAACTTAATCGCCAAAATAATACAGGTTAAAAACGTCCTCATAGGTAAGAGTTGCACTATAGTATTCGATTGAGTTGACAGACCATTAAAAATAACGAAATTAAACGAAAGCAAGGTCAGTGAATTAAGAGGACGAGGAGTGAGTGAGTTGATGGCATGAGAATATTCAGAATATCCAATATTTTCGAATTCTAAAGAAACTATACTCAGTGATCATGATTTGGATCTTGATATTGGAACCACTTCTTTACATTCTTATATTATTCTCGTTCATTCATCACAACTAATGAATCAATTATATGATTCGATGTCATTCTATCTCAATGCGTCAATGATCTCGAGACGATCGGAGAAGACGATTCGTAAAAAGTGATCAAATAAAAATTATTTAAACTTAGTTCTCGATAACGTTCGTGGTCTTTCATAGCAGAGAGCAACAGCAGCAACTTCTCCTTGATTCACAGAGCTCAAGCAACTGACAAGTGGAACGGAGCAGAGGTTGAAAGGACTCTAAGGATAGAAAAATCCTGAGTATTAAAAGAATTACACTCACATGAAAGGAGAGTACAGAACCACTCTCTGTGGTTCTCTTTAGCAACAACCCACGATAAGCGGCTCAAATACGAGTACCTGCTCTTCGATGTATTTTTTTTCAAAAGTCCTTTCGAAAAAATTCCCTTGTAATGGAGAAAAATGATGGCTGGTCGTTGTTGTTGCTAAAAATCGGGGGAAACACTGAACATTGTCACTGCGGCTCTTCGTGCGCTCTGCTTCGCGGTTGGGTGCCACAGAGTGAAATAATTTTTATTTCCAGGCTGACGCGACTCAGTTTCCGTCTTCGCTTCAGCGACTCGCTCTTCTGCACCGCGCTCATGTTGCTGTTGCTGTTGCTGTAGCTTTTCTCCATGTCAATTTAACGATTTCCACGCTCGTCTCGCACCCCGCGTTGATTTCTCTGACCTGCTGGTTGCCTGCGTTGCCAGTTGAAGAACCCAACCCCAAGAATTATAAACAAAACCATCAACAGCAGAGCAACAGTGAAAAAAACAACAACAACAACAAAATGATTACATGCCTGTGCGCCTTTCTAGCCGTCAAGCTGTCGCTCTCTCTCTCACACACTCGCTCCCCTCACTATCTATCTCTCCTTTTCCCTCTTTCATTCTGTCTCTCGCGCTTTTACTTTTCCCTGTCGCTCTCATGTTTTCCCTCCTTCGAATTCCGCTCAGTTTTTCACAATTTTTTTCAATTTTTTGTGTGTTGTGGCCCACAATGGAAAAATGGGAATTTTTCCTGTGGTTGTTGTTGCGGCGACAGCGGTGGTTGTGCGCTCTACCTGCCCGGCCTCCGGTTTGCACCCTTAATGCGGCGGCTAAGGACGAATGACGGCAGGCCAGCAACCGGTGCACGAGCGAGCGTTGAGCGGCTCGAACAGCTTCACTCGACTTTTACTTCAAATACTGGCGACGATCGCCACAGAGAGTCAGTTCAGTCAGTGACTTTAACGTGTTCAGAACGAATTCAGAAGGGCGAAGAAAGGGAATTCGTTGCGGGAATCGAAACGAAAGAAAATCGGCAATCGAAAAGTTTCAAGAAAAGTGTATTGAAATCATTCGAAACTTAAAGGAAAACTTGAAGAAGAAAACCGAAACTCACACGAAACACAGTGAAAGCGAGAACTTGTGGTTAAAATAAGAAAAAAGAAACCGAACGACATCCAAGTGCACATAATTTTGGATTTAAAAACAGAAAAAGTGACATTAATAATATTATTGGCAATAGTAATAAAAGCAACAACAAGTGATTTACAACAACTATAAAAAAGTTGTAAGGAAAAGCAACCAACATCGCATGGATTATCGAACCCTCGAATTGGATTAACGAACTCATCGAACGAACACTACGATTGAAGGACAGCCTACGAAAGCGACGTGAAACATCCCGAAAAGTACTCGAAACTCCTTCAGAGCCAGAATAGCGACATGCATCTTCCAGTCGGTCCCACGATGCTTGCGACACCCGTTCAAGCGCTGCCTCCAACGGCCACCAGCATCAACTCGACTCGCGGCATCAACAATCTTAACCACAACCACCACAACAACAACAACTCAAGACATTCTGCCAGCTCAACCGGCTCTTCGACGCCAGACACCGCCGGCGCCTCCACCAACAGCAACAACAACAACAACAACAACAACAACAACGGAAGCAGCACCGCCGCCAAGATTCCCCCTTCCATGGCTGACATGTTCGCCGGCCTCCACGAGATGCTGCAAGAGTATCACGGCGAACTGGCCCAAACCGGATCACCGTCGATCCTCTGCAGCGCGCTGCCGAATCACTGGCGCTCCAACAAATCGCTGCCCGGCGCCTTCAAAGTGATCGCTCTGGACGATGTGCCCGATGGCACCGTGGTCACCATCAAGTGCGGCAACGACGAGAACTACTGCGGCGAACTGCGCAACGCTACGGCGATCATGAAGAACCAGGTGGCCAAGTTTAACGATCTCCGGTTTGTCGGCCGATCCGGCCGCGGCAAATCCTTCACGCTCACCATCATCATCGGAACCTTTCCCGTGCAGACCGCCTCCTACAGCAAGGCCATCAAAGTCACCGTCGACGGTCCTCGGGAGCCAAGAAGTAAGCAAAGTAAGTTTATTATTTCTTTAGCTTGAGTTCGATTTAGTTTTTCGGTTCTTTTTGGACCATTTTTAGTAGAAAAGAAAACAAGAAAGAAATCCATACGATTTTAGATCTTAGTTTAGCTAGTGTAGTATTTGATTGGTTAAATTTTGAGTTTCTTTTTACCTCTCGAGATCCTACTCGTACTTTCTGAAACATTGTAACTAATTTTCTGTTCTCTCCTTGCTTTTCCAGGTTATGGGTACCCACATCCCGGTGCTTTCAATCCGTTCATGCTGAATCCTGCGTGGTTGGATGCGGCCTACATGACCTACGGCTACGCTGACTACTTCCGTCAGCAAGCGATGCACCACCCGGCTCTATCAAAAGGTAAGCATCGTCATTAAGACAAAAGCAGACAAGAAAAAAGCAAAGACTATTCGACTTCCGACGCTCGACTTGATACCTTTCACTTCCTCCCTGAATCGTCAATTATCACAATACTAATTTTTTCTTCTTCCTCTCTTCAGCTCTGCCGACTTCACCAAACATGCCGACCGCCTCCAATCCCTCGCTTGTATCTCCAGCTAATTCAGGGACCTCCGATTTCCATCACACGCAACTCACACCTCCCCCGATTGGCGCTCCGCCGGTGGGCGTCTTGCCGCCCAATTCTGCTGCCATCAACATGATTCCCTCGCCGCCCGCTTCAGCCTATGGCATGCCTCAGTTCGCCTTTAATCCTGTCGCCGCTGCCGCCGCAGCAGCCGCTGCCGCCTCCACGCATCCGGAACTGCTGCACCATCCACACAAACACACGCACGCCTTCCATCCGTACAACTTCGCGGCCACCGCGGCAAGTCTGCGCGCTCGCAACGGCCAGCTGCACAACGCCTCGCTGAGCTCCACGGAGCACATAAGCCCCGGCTCATCGCGGCCTTCCTCGTCCTCTCCGCCCTCCTCGCAAACCATCAAGCTCAACACCTCGCTGGAGACGAATTCCGTGCACGAGCAGTCCGCCTCCGATGCAGACTCGGATGACGAACAGATCGATGTCGTCAAGTCGGCGTTTATTCCCATCCTGCGGCCTCAGTTGCCTGGTTGTCTGGCGGGTTCTGCAGAGGACCTGGATAAATCCATCGACTCGACGTGCTCCTCGCCGCTGCAGCAGCATCAGCCGCCCCTCCCACATTCGATGCATTCGGCGGTACCGCGTTTCCGATGCGATCTCAAAGCTCCGTCAATGCTGAAGCCTCATTTTCATGAATCTTCGCGACATCAACAGCAACAGCGCCTCCAAACTTCGCCTGAAACCACGTTGCACACTATCACTAAAGTAAAGTCCGCCAACGCTTCACAGAAAACCGTCTGGCGTCCGTACTGAGGACGCTTCAAGTCCAAGCAGTCGTCCGACCTACAGGACCGTCTGAACCAGGATTGTGGTAGAAAAGCCCTTGCGAAAGCCTGATGAAAAGCTTGCAAGCAGCCGCTGTAACTGGCAGTGAAATCAGTTGGAAGAGTTGAAAGAGATACCACAAGAAACTCCTCGAATACTGGAACACTCATCATCGTTATCGTCGTGGTACTCGGTCCTCGCCTAGCCGATGAGGTAGAAATTTGGTGACGCTTGAACTGAGCACTGAATGAGCTTGAAGTAGCACGGCGACAAAAAGCCGTCGGCAAAACGCATCGATAGAGGATTACGATCTCCTACAGCAGCAGCAAAAACAACAACCTAGAAAAAGCATTGTGATACAACAACAAATATGGAAGAACAGGAAGTTGAAGAAGAAGAAACTCAATTAGAAAGAAGAAAATTAAATTTTGTGATATAGTGTTAAGTTTGACCTTTGAACTTGAACGGAAAGCAAAGAACGGGCGACATTTTAAAAGAAATGTGAACAAAATTAACGCAAAAGAAATGCATTCTATTATATATATAAGGCATATTTTGAGAAGCTTGTGACCGCGCCCCTTCCTTTCAACGAGGTTTGATTGGACTGATCTCCGGATGGAAATGGATTCCGGCGAATTTTTATGCTCGACTCATAAAATCGTACGATGAGTTCGTCTGCCATCATCATCATCATCATCATCATAATCATCCACGCCATCATCTTTATCATCCTCTCGTAATTTTTAAGAAATCCTTCATCTGTACAAAAAAGAAACGACAACAGCAAGAAGAAGATTAATGCAATCGTCAATTTTGATTAATTGAAATGTGACATTTGTTTGCGACATTTAAACGGAGACTTATTTTAAATTACTTACTTATTAATATTTTGTATATTTTTTCTGACAAGATACTGATTTAGACTTCGATTTAGAGACTCGTTATTTTTTAATTATTGTTTAATTATATTTTTACTTTTATATTTGTATGCTTTATATTTTAAGTTTTATGTGTTATGTGAGTATTTTCACTATAGATTAGTTGAAAAAATAACAGTAATAATTGACAAAAAACATATAATAATAATAACAATAATAATAAACATTTAGTAAAAATTGAAAATAAATGCATATATTTTTACAAATATATATAAAACAAAGAAGTACACTTTTTAATTTAAAAGCTTTTCTGGATTTGGAAGGATGTGATGGGAAGATTTTTTGTGGTGTTTGTTGAGATTTTGAAGGATTTTTGTCGTTATTTTGAATGTAATTTCTTTCCACAATTATTATTCATTATAAAATTATAAATAATGACTTATTATTTATCCGATACTTTTTTATTTATTAACAGAAAAAGGGAAACATGAATAAAGAACACTAAACTTGATTTTAGTTAATCGTTGTTTAAGTTACATCGTAATAATCTCAGGCCAAATCTGCATTGATCGGGAGCTATTAATGATCTTATTTTATTGTTATACGAGTATCAACTACTATATGATTTCAAACATAATAATATTTGAAATCATAAATAAGAATATTAGAAATCTTTCAAAGTGAATTTAATAGTTACCCTTTCCACTCCTTAAAAACTAATTTAATTAAATTCCCCTCCTTAATTCAGGAAGGTTTGGTGAGTATATTTTTTGTAGTCCTTTTTAAAAAATAGCAAGCTGGTTAACACCTTCGGTGAACCATCGTCTAACAGACTGTCCGAGTACCACATGAAGCCATTCCAAGGCCAACAAATTCAGTTCAGACCACAGCAACAGCCACAGCAACAGTGGCTATGTACCACATGATGGCATAACTAATGATCTAACATTTGGAGGGAAAAAATGACAACAATTAATAGAAATAATGAGCAATTATTGTATTGTAGCAGCAGCAACAACAACAATTAGAAGTGTTAATGTTGGTGACGAGAAATCGATTTGGCAGCGAGACGAACGAACGACTCACCAACACCACGAGGGTTTTTATAACTAACCATGAACACGGGAGGGACGGGAAGGCGGAGGGAGGGAGGTAGGCAATAACAACAAATCAGAAAACACATCAACAATGTAGGAAAAAAACCAGGATTCCATGTCTAAGCAACAGGCAACAATTTGTTGGAATCCATGTTGAGGTTTTTTTCGATGGTGCAGGTGTTGTTGCATGTCTGGTTGATGGTCTAACCAGACCAGATTGTTGTTGTTGCTGCTCTCACATTAGTTGGTAACTATAATAAGGTGATTATTTTCACAATCATTGACATTAATTAGTATAACGACCTCAATTAACAATCGTTTCGGCCTGAGGATACAACAAAAACCAACAATAAAAATAACAATCATCAACCAACAAATCGGACAACAAGAACAATAAACGTTTTAAAGTTTAAAGCGTGACGTCGTTAACCACACAGCAACATTTTGCAACGAGAAGCTCACAGCACCGCAGCGAGACAGAGAGAGAGAGAGAGAGAGAGAGAGAGAGAGAGAGGCCCAACCAAGGACCAAACGGGGATCACACAGGAACCAACTGGTAACCTAACTGAGCCACGTTTAAGTTGTTAGATCTGCGATGACCTTCACTCGTTGTTATCTTCTTTTTCGATGCTTGGATCGGTCGCTGATTCTCAAGGACATCATTTTGCCGCAGAGCATGAAATCTAAAAGATTAGTAAGCAATTTTAAGCACTTAGTTGCGGTTGGTGGTGGTGACTCAAATTAATGGAGTGTCGAAGTAGAGACTCTGAAAACAGTATGAATATGAAGGACGACTTCATCTGTTGTCCTTGAGGTGCTTCGGGAGACTCGCAGAGTTAAACTAAACAATCATACATATTTCTCTCTATGATTTTCTCCAGCCACAAGGGACACAAAGTGATATAGACAAGTAGAGAGAAAAAAGAGGAGAGAGAGAAAGAGTGAGAGAGAGTTTAGTTTAAGGAGTTAATAGGAGTTTTGTATGAAGGACGATGTATTTTAGAGGATATGTAATTATATCAAGGAAACTCTTTGTCATGGATAAAATATGATTAGAAAATCAAAGATTATCAGAAAGACGACAGATGATTGTAGAAATGAAACATGATTATAAAAATGAAAGATTATTAAAGAGGCGACAGATGATTACACAGACGAAGATAATTACAAACATGGAGATGATTATAAAGATGACAGATTATTATAAAGATGAGGCTAAATATGAATGATGAAAATAGGAAAGCTTATCCTCTTCTTCTTCTTCTTCTTTTATCATAAATCTTCCCCATTTTAGCAACAAAATATGCTCTCATAAGTTCGAAGCTGAACATTTTTTAGGTTTTGTTTGAATGACGGTCGAAGGATTTCTGGATCTTTATTTTGTAACCAAGGGCAACATTCGTGAACTGCATCAAGCGTTCACCTTTCTCTAACCTCCCTGTTCTTTCCATGTGCTTCCTCCCCTCCCACCCCTCCATGCTTCCTCTTCTTTTCTACTCCTCTCTTGTTCAATCACTTTTCTTTCCCGCTCCGAACGCACTTTAAATCACCGTCGAAATTGATGCAAACTCATCGATTTACATGCAGTTGGCTAGAAGCAAGTGGGCCAGAAGCAAGTGGGCCTGAACCAAGTTGGCCCACAAGCTGAGGCCTGACGCTATAAACTGTTCACTAACTGGAAAACCCACTTCAGTACTATTTTGTTGCTGTTTGTTTATCTTTTTTCGTGTGTGTCTGAAGCAATGTTCAAAAATTATTGCCAACATCTCGTTGATTTTTTCACATTTTTATTTGTGTGCTTTTTTCGGAGATGAATGTGGGTAGAGCAGAATAGAGGTAGATGAGAAGGAGGGAATAGGAGAGTAGGAGGAGGGGCATAGAGTGGGGTTTATTTTTTTGTAAACACTTGAAGGATTTTCCGCTTGACTCTGAAGTCCTTTCTGAACAAAGAAGCGTTGCGAATAACGTTGGCTTTGTTGTTGTTGTTGTTTTTGGTCCTGATTTTGTTGTTATAGTTACTGTCGATGCTGATGTTAGTGTTGGTGTTGCTGTTGCTGCTGTTTGTCATCCGCATCCACTCGTATTTGAAGTTTTTTTTAAGTGCAAATCGTGAATCCGTTCAGTTCGATGGCGATCCTTGGAGTGGAGATGATTTTGTCGATTGGCCTCCCTCCGTTTCAACCACGTTGATCAGATGAGCAACGGCTTCTGTTGTTACTGCTTCTGTTGTTGTTGTTGTTGTTGTTGCTGGTTACTGTTCGGATGGTTGGCAAATAGAGAAGCTTCATTATTTTATGCATCAGTTGTTGCAATCAACAATCGATGTTGCTACTGTTGTTGTTGCTGTTATGTTCTCAAAGAGGTTCAGATGATCGGAAAAACCAACAACAACAACAACCAAAAAGAGAAAAACACAAAAATGTAAAAAACATCATTTAAAGAAATTAAAATAGTTTAAAATAAATAAATTTATAGGTAAAAAAAAATGTTCAATAATTTCTCTAATAAATTCTTCAATAAATCCATCATCAAATTCTTCAATAGAGTCTCCAATAAATCGATCAAAATTTTCTTCTATAATGTCCTTAACAACTCTTCAATTACTTACTAAATGTTTTAACTAAAAAGTTGAAAAGAAATTCTTGTTTTAAAGAAATGCTTCTTTAAAGTGTTTCCTTTTTAGTTTCTCCTTTGAATGCTTTTAAATTTGATTTTTTTAAATGTTGAGTCTTCGGTCAATATTCAATCCTTTTGATTCTTAGACTACCTTTTTTATTATTTAATTTTTTATTACTTAATTGTACATATTCTAAAATTATTTGATTCTTTGATTATGGTTTTCTACATTCTTTATAGTCTTTCATTATATCGTATTTTGAAACCTTTTGATAGAATAGTTTGCTTTTTTACTATTTAAGTGAGCATTTTGTATTAAATGAGTTTTCTGATTTTAAAAGTATGTACATCATCATTTTGTCTTTCTTTTTTATTATTGTATTTGGCTGTGTTGATTTTGTGATTACTTTGACTCAGCGATTGATCAACGTTGATTAATCAACAACAACAATCAATTCGTTTAATTAGTGAGACCGAGTGTAACTCTTTTTTAATGAACTCTTAAAAGTTGAAAGCGAATGAAATCGGGACCTCGTTCTTCCTTTTCCCCTCCCTCCATTACATCCCTCCTCCTTCTCCTCATCCCTCCCTGTGTCCCTGAGGAGATGGTTGCGTGGAATGGATGAAGGAATGAATGAAATGCTAATGCAAGTTCAATATGTCAAAGACCTCTCTGTGTTTCACTCTCTCTTTCTCTCTCTGTTTCTCTCCCTCAGTCGCTGGATCTTTTTTTCTATTCTGGTCCACATTTCGACGGTTTGCCAACATTGAATTTATTTAACGTACTCGCATTTCGAAATCGTATTCGACGATCTCTGTTCTGAGCCACATTTAATTAGTGTGTGTGGATTCATGTGTGTTGGTAAGTATACATACGTGTATACATGTATGTGTGAGTATGTGTGTATGTGTGGTCTATTGAAATGCTTCCACTACTTTGATTCAAACAACAAACTGAAGCAACACCAACTCAATACATTTAAAATGTAAAACGAAGCTTGGAAAAACTATAACAACAACAGCAACAGAAACAACAACAATGTTCTAGTTGACCATTTACACACCTTCAAATCACCTCCTGTTTAGTGTATCCTTTGCTTAAAATTGATGATTGATCCTGATGAATTGAGATCAAAAAGAGGAGAACAAGAGACAGAATAGCAACAACAATAATACCAGGATTAACAATAGCAACAGCAACACCAAAAAAAAGCCAACAACAAAGAGTAAACATTCGATGTTACTGATAAAATGTTTGTCACTTAAACTGATTGCTTAATTAATTCATATAAGATTAGAAAATGCAAACAGTTCTAAGAATCACTTAATTTAATTTTTAATATAATTTTGTATAGAAATTTTATGGCTTAAAATAGAATAATACTTTCATTAATTTACATATCTATGTATATTTGTGTATGTATATTTTGTATTGTATGTATATTTTCATAATGACGATTTTTTTTATTATATCACTCAGTTGATATTTGGACAGTCTTCTGTTGTTCGTTGAAACTGTCCTCGTCATCATAACAATCATGTCAGCAACAAGAACTTTAACGTTAATTGTTAACCGCGTTGCACGCAACAAAAATCAATTGTTCATAGATTGTAACTGAATATAAATGAATAAGTCGGGGAAAAAGCCAAGAAATGACAACAACACCACCACCAACAACAACAACAACTACCATATTAACAAAGACCACTGAAATCTGTTAGAGAAGCCTTACAAACCGCTGACAGCACTTGAATGCATGCAACGCGATTTAAAACTTAAGCCTGCGATTTAAGTTGCTAGCCGATGGTTGGTGGTGATGTGATGTGGTCTACCCGATGATGGTTGTTGAGAATATAAGAGAAAAATAGGCGTGGTACTTCGGTATATTGGCCACCTTTTGGTGAAAATTTTAATATCAATTTTAAAAACTCTTTTTCGTTCTTTTTTGGGCTCTGAAGGGAATGGATATTGCTCTATGCGTTTTATCCACTGCGTAGCGCTGTTTGGACATCTAAATGGACGAAATTGGCCGAGCGGTACGCCCATTCTTTACACTAAAACTAAAAGAACCTTTTTGAAAATCATCATAACTCAACATTGAAGTAAGCTGTTATGTTAAGATTTCATTCCCGAACATCTAAAGAATCTTCCATCAGAGGTCACGAGAGTGTAGGGTGTATTTCAGCTTCTGTCAAACCGAAGATAGCACTCTTGCTGTTTATTTCTGTTTTTTCTCTGTGAATATTTTCCTCAAAGTGGTTACTTTAGAGGCTAATCAGCGCGGTGGTATAGGCTATCATGGATTAAATACCGCCTCGGTCATCGGTATCGATAGCTAATGAGTGATTAAGTCGCAAGATTTTAACGTTGTTGTTGCTGTTGCTGATTTTGCTTTCACAGACTTGTATAGATTTGTGTCAGTTGTGGTATAGCGTAGCGTGTTCTTAAGTGTTCGGATTAAGAAATCAAAATGTTGAAATTAAATAACATCGGATTGTAAAACAAACAACCGCGAAACAGAAGGAATTGAAATGGGTTGCCAGAGCTCTTCGGAGAATCATTTAATTGTGCTGCAATAACAACTGCAGCAATAAAACACAATTTGGCGGATATAATATTATATCACATACGTATTTGTTATAACTATTTTATAATTACTAATAAATGTACAAAGACGTTAAAAATAGAGCATGTAATGTAGAAAAATTTACAGAACCCTTTCTAAGAGAAATTAAAGAACCATTTTGTAAACTAATAAATATAAATAAATAAATAAATAATAAATATTTTTAGTTGAGGAACTTGGTCATAATTTATAGTACCATTTTTTCGGCTTTTTTTAAGTAAAACAATCAGAAAAGCTTGTCATGATTTATTAATGAAATTACCAAAATACTAAGAAAAAAGTCCAGCCATCACCTACAACAACAACAAGAATATAACAATATAAAATATATACATATACAAATATACATGTAAATAAATATAAATATAAATAAATATACACGAATTCCAGGTCTTTAGTCCGCATAAATAGTTGACTGATTGTCTGATCTGATTGAAAAAAATAAGGTGGCAACCTTGTTAACGGACAGAATGGGAAAAAAAAGTTTTTATTAAAAACAAAAAGTGGTGGATTAAAAAATTATGACAAAACAATTAAAAACTTTGAAATAAGATACGACAAAAGTGACAAGTCAATGAAAAGAGAGAGACAGAGAGAGAGAAAGAGAGAGAGACAGAGAGAGAGAAAGAGAGAGATGGAAATGGAGAAAGGATATATTGCGGTGGATGGGACGGGAAGGGAAAATTAACCGCACTCGATGCGGTTTTGAGGTTAACAAAAGGATTGACGTGTGATTGAAAAATTACAACGGCTGCCGGGAAAACAACAACAACAATGAGAACAACAACAACAACAAGAACCGCAATAGCCAGTGACAACAGCGAATACGTACAGCAGGAAAAACAACGACAAACACAACAACAACAACTACAAGTTAATCATTTAATAAATATAATTAAATTGAATGCGGTAAAAAGGATTCAAGATCTCTACAAGATGCGGTCAGCATTTTTGCAACAACAACAGCCAAAAGGAAAACAACACGAAAGGAAATAACAAAAAAATAACAATAACAACAATAAAAATAACAACAAAAACCAACGATAATCAGTTCATTTCGAGAACTAATTTGGACTTTCAAGAAGAATCACAAAATAGTGACTGAAAGTTTGATCAGAAGAAGATTGTAGATGAAGATGATGATGAAGAAGGAGAACAAAGAAGAAGAAGAAAAAGAAAAGAGCAACACAAGAGCAATATTAAAATGTTGTGCGAAAAAGAGAAAATTTTCAAATGTTGATAAAAGACAAACAAAACAGCTTTTCAATTGAATTCATTCACTCAATCAAAGTATTAAACCTCTTCTATTTTCTGTAACAATCCACAGAGTCATTCATCCGCTTTGTGCATTCATCCATGCATCCATCCATGCATCCATCCACCCGTCCATCCATCCTTCCATCCCTCCATCCATCCATCTATTCATCCGCTCAAGTGTCCATTCATCTTCAATTCCTCTTTCAAGGGACCTCAAAACTCTTCTTCCTTGAATATGATAGATGTTTTTTTTTCACCACCCACGAATCGACTCTTCCTTTCATCTCACCCCCCCCTCCCCACCCACCACTACAATAAAAAACCGTTACCTTAAAGAGTCGCTTCAATTTGATTCGATTTTGAGCTACATTTTGCAATAATATTCATTCAGTATTTCAGTCATTAAATGATTTGATGTCACCACTATAAAGAATGTTGCGACAAATCACCCTCTCCTCCCCCGGCCATTATTCATCGTCCGGATTGTGTTTTTCTGTTACGAGTCGGTTTTTCATGATCATTCATGAATTCCCAAAAATCCTCTGAATCCTTTCGCTCCTCATCCACTGCATAAATATTCCGAAATTCCAACTCGTTTCATTCGATTCGTTTATTCTGTTGATCCTTTAAATTAAAAATTTGCTGCTTAAACATTTGTTTTAACCTCCTCGTCCCGTCCTCAACCTCCTACCGCTTCTTCTTCCCCTCGATACACCCTCTTTCATCAGCGATATAGTAGTTGCAATGATGACTGTCGCAGCATCCTTACTTTGTCCTGACGTGTTCTGTATATTGGCCAAAATGGCCACGACTTGAAGTCCTAATGAACTGACTCTGACTCTTTGTCTCCCTCTGACCCCGGCTGCTGATTGTTGCCATTCTCTAGATTCATCTCCGTTACAAGAGAAATACTCGTCCTCGTCATCGTCATCGTCATCGTCATCGTCATCGTCATCGTCATCGTCATCGTCGTTGTCGTTGGTTGTCCTCGTTGTCGTCGTCATCGTTGGTCGTTGTTAACATGTTGAACTCTGTTGATTGTTCATCTCTGGGTTCTGTTCATTTGCAGTGTTAGTTCATTTTGATTACTAATTGGTTTGTTACACGGTCGCTGGAGATGGAGGTGGATGTGGAGGTGATGGAATGGGAGAACAAAGCTGTAACTCACAGATCCTGCGTCTCATGGAAGTTGGTTGGTTCGAAATATTAAATTAAAATGCGGTGGAAGAAGGAACAAAAAAGTACCTCATAATTAAGAGGAATAAAAGAGGAATTGCGTCAAGCTGGTAGAAGGAGATGAGGAGGATAAACAATACGCAAAGGGAAGTAAAGAGAATGGAGGAGAAGAGGGAGGAGAGACAGAGCAAAATGATGGTATGGTGTTGAAAACTGTAATAACTATAATATAGAATCTAGTGAGATGTTAGCCATGCTAGATAGGGGTGGCTAAATATATTACTAAGGAGTCATGGATCCAAAATTCACTCGGACTGGAAAAGAGAGTCAGAGAACAGAGTCAATGTAAAGGCCCGCCTATAGGAATATCTGTACGTCTATCTGTAGGACAGTTTGTAGATCTGCCAACACGACAGTCTGTAGGTACGCCTGTTGATCTCTTTTTAGGTCAACCCATTATACGTCTATCCACAGGTCCGTTTATAGATCTTCCTGTCTATAGATCTGATTCCCATCTCTCTCTCTCTCTATTCTTCTACTCTAGGTATACTCTTTCACTCATAAGCACGTCACTCTTCAAATCAACCTGCTATTTTCGGATCTGTTCGGTTCGGTTCGCTTCCCAGCCCAATTCAACTTTTTGCTTTTTTCACACCTCGTGAAACTGACCGAAATGTGAACAAAGAAAATATATAAAATTGCTTTTATCTTATATTATTTTTAAATATTTCTCCCATCTTATTTCTCATTTCAAACAAACACATTTTCCAAGACCCAAAAATATTTCGCAAAAACAATAACAAGTAGAAGTAGAAGAAGAAGAGCAACAATAAGAATACGGAAACAAGAAGAAGAAAGTATTTTTAGCCATTAAGTTGTAAAACGGTTTTCGGTTTGCCTCTTGAGCACACACATACACACACACTCTGTAAAGTGGCCAAAAAGTGAGTCGTGTGTCGCTGTCCTTGAATTAATTGCCACCGAAAAGCAATTATTTCCGTTATTTAGTTACAGAGCTCCTGCAGAGCCTTCTTCGCCAGTGTTCCGTCGTTCATTCGCAGAAATTTTAGGCGTCTCTTCCTGTCGCAGAAGGATCAAGGATTCCTCCCTGGCTCATCTCTCTCTTACTCGCTCTGTTCTAAGATTCAGTTTAGGCGTACCTCCTACAGAGTGCGACTGCTGCCGTTTCCACGCTTCTCCCGCTTTTAGTGTCCTTCCTTAGTTTAGTTTAGCTCAGAGTCACTCTGTACTGGTTACTAAATTTAATGAAGCAGCAACAGCAGGGGAACTGAAACGAAATGTCGCGTGTAGGTGACAAAATAACCCAAAAACCTTCTTAACCCAAAAGTGTGCATAGAAATTTTGTTGTACAGAAAAAAACAAAAATCAAATACAATACAAACTAAAGAATAGTTTACAACCATCGATTGTTCAGGGGAAAAATTCAGTAGCAGCTTCGGGAGGAAAAAATTCATAAGAATGAGCAGATCTTTCCAAGGAACTCGAAGGATCAATTAAGTTGCTTGTAACATATTTATTAAAATTATTTTGAAAGGTTTTTCTGTGTTCCTTTATTATTTTTTTTTTATAGTTCTTCTAATAAGATTTTACTTTACAAAATCTACAATATTTATCAACTGGTTATAATAACTTTGACCCATTTTTTACTCTGCCATTCTGTTCATTCATTGCTCATGATTCTGTTATCTGTCAAACGGTTATAAAGAAGTATCCACTAGAGAAGTTTTCATTGACGTCTTTTCAATTCACAAACCATAGTAACATGTTGTTGTTGTGGAACCTCTTCGAGTATCTACCACGGAGTATATAAATTATCCACGAAATGCATTTGCGAAATGCTTTCAACAAATCCATTTTAATTACCGTTCCGTACCCGACCTGGTATTTCAGAGATCCACTAAAGAGCTGTCGCAAGACTGTCAGAAAAACCAAAAAAACAGAAAACCAGAAGCTTTCATTCGACTCCGATGCCTAGCCGACCGATCATGGTACTGGCCGGGCACCGTGTCCGGTAACCGAATCGTTAGTTGAATAGCAATATTTTTAAAATCAATTTAGAGCGATTTAGCGATATACGCCATGTGATATAATCACTTTACGTCACTTAAAATCACGACAGAGTGTGACTTGTTGTGGAATAGAAGAGAGCAAAGCCATCTTTTTTCCTCTCTTTCAACTTCACGTTGTGTAAAACTTAAGTCACTGCAGTTGTGATTGTCTGAAAACGCAGTTGCTGTTGCTGTTGCTTTTGTTATCCTTGCTATATACTGTCAGCGACATTCATGTCTGGTTGACACTTTAGTTGCCGCCGTTGTTGTTGTCGTTGTTGTTGCTACCGTTTTATGCCATGATTGACATTGAGCTGGCCACAAAAGTGCATTAGCCAGTGCATTTGTTTTTGACCATCTCTGTCTCCGTTTTTATTGTTGCTGTTGCTGTTGTTTATCCATGGGCTCCATAGCAACGTCACTTTATTGCTCAATAGTGGTATATATTCCTCCCTACCCCCCTCTCCACCTCCTTCTTATCCTCCCTCCATGCTGCCATTTCATTGTGTTTCGCCGTCGTTTATTTGGCTGTCCATCCACAATTTTCGCTGCATTCCACGGATCTGACCTGAACAGCCGCCGTCGTCCCTTCGACCGCCATTTTCTGGACTTACATTTTATTGACATTTTGAGCAGTAGTTGCTGTTGTCGTTATTGTTGTTATTGTTGGTGGTAGCGTGACAGACGCTGCCAAAGCTTTGTTGCGGCAAATTTTTATTGCTCAAAAGTTAAAGTTGATTGTTTCCTCCCTCCCTCCATCCACGCAAAAATGAGCGACTTCTGTTAAAGCGTTAAAAACTAAAAACTCCCCCTTTCCCCCCCCCCCCCACTTCTTCCACCCATAATTCCAGCCACTGCATGCAAGCGTTGCCAGCCACCGAGACCGCCATTGATTCGGTCATGCGTGCCAAAGAACGCCATGTTTTTTGAAAAAACATTTCCCACAATTTTGCGGCTATTTTATGGCTAATCTCTTTCTGTGTGTTTCTAAGTTATAAAAACTAATGTTTATAAATACAATTAAATAATAATAATTAAAGTCATAATAATTTTAATAAGAGACAAAATGATTATAATAACAGTTAGAAATTATAGAGACATTGAATCATACTAAAAAGCAACGACAACAACTTATCTAGTAACTTTGAACAACTGATGTAAAGAACTCAAATTAAAATGCGATCTCCAAAAATAGAATGCGTCGTCACCAGCGATGAGGAGTCATTGTTGTTACTTTTGCTGTTATTGTTGTTGTTGTTGTATGCAGCCATTTTCGTAACAATAAAAAAGCTGCTTAAGTATGTGAAAACGTTGCCATTGTATGTATCCCCCGTCCCCCCCCTCTGTCCCTCCATCAACCGTACGCCATCGCATGAGTGGAAGGTCATCTCTTTTGTTCTCAGTGAAGGCAACGCATGCAACGCAACGCAACGCCATCAGACGGCCTGTCATGAAACACAGACAGAGTGACAGATGGAAGCTCTTCCAATTGCAATTCGCAGATTTATCTTTGTTTTTTCCATTTTTATTTCCTCTTTGTAGTTGTGGTTGTTGTTGTTGTTGTTTTTTTGCTTTGTAATTTCTGCGAATTTTTTTAATTCGTTAAACTGAGTGCGGCACATTTTGTGGCTTATGTACGAGACTGCATTCTTGCGTTGTGCAGCCCAGCCCCCTCCCCCCCCACCCCACTTCCAGACAAGTACCCTTTAGTCTTTCTTCCGTTCTCGCTTCAATCCTCTCATATTCATTGCGACAATTTGATGACCCGGCTTTGATGACTCTTCTAGTGTTGAGTATGAAACTCTTCTCATACTTCTTCAATGAACAACTTTTGTGTCTGCTTTTTATTGTGAAACGTTGTTGTTGTTTTTGGTTTTGGCACTCAATTGATTTTTGTCCGTCATCTTCAGTGGACGAACGACAGGATGCGTTGTAAAGGACTCAAAATTGCGGTCGCCATGTTCAACTGCATCACTTTCGGTGACATGCGATGAAAATGGGTGAAAGTGGGAGGATGCAGAAGAGTAAATGGGCGTGTGTGTGTGTGTGTTCGAGTATCCGTGTATATTTTTTATGTTGGGGGCTCTACGGCTATGAAAATTTTATTTCCTGCAAAAAATTTCTTTCTGATTTCTTGAGCTCGAATATTTTTGCATTTGGATTGCTTATGAACTGCTTTTTTAATCCTTACATCCTAGTCCCATCTTCTCGCCTTTTTATTACTTCTACCTTTCTTCTTATCATATTTTCTTCCAGGTGCTTTCTTTCCCCTCTTTTCTTATCTTCTTTACGCTGGATTCTCTGCTCTTCTTATTATTAATAATAATTTTTTAATATCCTGTGCACTGTTGATCCTTTTTATTTCCACTCATTTATTAAAATTGAGTACGAGAGCCGAGTGTATGACGAATCCTTTCTCCCTTCTCTCCCTATCTTTTCCCCGGTTTGTGGACAATCCGTATCCTTCGTTTATCTTTCGGAAATTATGACTCGTCATTTAATGAAGCAAACTTTTAAGTTGATTTAAATTTAATGGAGTTTTAAGTGGCACATTAAATGGCAACTTCAGCGGTTGAACGAGGATACCAAATGAAGTATTATTTAATATCGATTGATATCTTTTCAATTACATAGGTAAATAGTCGTAATTGGAAGAAATAAAGAAAAACCCGGTTAATTTTTGTTAAGTTTTAACTCAAGGCACTCAAGAATTATTATAAAATATATCAATACTTACTCAAGACCTTCTTTCTTTCTTAGACTTGAGTTTTTCTCAAGGATTTTATGAATGCTTAACCTATGAATGCTTAATAGAGAAATCTTCCATTTTGTTTCCCTCACCAGCTGTTTACCCTTCATGTCAAGTCACGTCACGGCATTTCTTGTCCTCTGGCAAGGATTATGTTCTACTATCGTCCTTTTTAATAGTTGTAAGTCCAAAGGCAAAATGTTACATAATTAAGTCAGTATATAGTACTCTTGGAGTGATGAGAGTGGAGGGGAAGATAAAGCAAAAAGTCAGCCATAGATGACGAGATGAGGAACAACAACAAAATACAAACCCAAAAGGTTCTCATAACCACCATGGAAAACGCACATAAACACACACGCACTCAGATTAGATACACAATAATAAAGGATACGCTGCCATTTTGAATAATGAAACAATATCTATATTTTAGCTTATCAGATGGTAGCATCAGTAATGAATATTTGATCAACGCAGGCCAACAACACATCGACGCGGTTCGGAAACAAAAGAGATACAGAACAACCCCGTTCCGTGTGGCCAATCAATAGTATCCGCTGGGCATAGAAGAGGGTTAAAGACACAGGATACCCTCTTGAAAAACTGCCACGTCGAAACGCCTGCTTGCCTCGGATGGACTTCATAATGCGATTTTCCCATAATACATCAACTTATGACAAGCTAAGAGCTATTATATGAGTACATGTCCACGATAGAAGGTGACGGAGAGGTGTAAAGAGGGAGGGGGAGACGAATAGACAACAACAAGTAACATAAAAACAAGCCAAAGAAATAGATAAAAACGCATTAGGCCTCAGGGAATAACAGGAAGAAGAAGAAGAGGGCAACAACAAAAACTACTTGCTAAATATTTAAAGGTTTGTCACAACAACAACAAAAAAGAGGGCGACGCATCATCAGAGGGTCGCTTGATTTGAGTCTCTTGTACGAAAAAAAATAACGGTACTTTATTTGAAAATCCTGTTCGCGTATGTGGGGGTAGCTGGAAGGTGAGGGGAAGGGGAAGAGGGACATCTGCGGGGCTTCTGAACCTTCTAAAATACTTCTAAATGCTTTTGCGTAACCTTCTCTAAGCGCCAGAGTCCACAAAATCTAAAACAACAACAACAAACATTGTTACTTGGTTGCGCATTCCATGAGCCAAAAAAAAGGGGACGTGCTGAGGGCGGATGAGTGTGGGAACAACAACAACAACAACACTAAAAGACAATATAAGTACTTTTTAACGAGGAGGAAAAACTGGCACGTTTACGGTTGTTTTTTTATTACTCACAACACACACACACACACACACTGCTGATGTTGTTGTTATTTGGTCCGAAATGCCTCCGGTTACAAATAATTCGGCTAATTTTTTTGATTTGCGTTCTATGAACTGATTACATACGAATCTTTGAAAGCTCGAAGGCATCAATACCGTGAGTCGATGTGCAGGGCCGATGTCACACTTGTCATCGTGATGCGTGCATCACTCACGTTCAGTGGTTGGCCCAAGTCACATGCCACAACTCAACCAATCATGGTGAATGATGCACGCATCGTTATGACAAGTGGGACATCGGCTCTGTATTATATGCGGGTTTGTGGATTACTTTACTATAAAAGATGTATAAAATACAAACCGACCCGAGGTTATGTTCTGTAAAAATTGATAAAGACTTCAATCTTTGTAACATGGCTAAAAAGGGAGAAGAACGGGAAAGAGTTATTCTATTTGAATAAAGTTAGAGTGTTGGAGGGGGGAGGTAGTTTGATTCAAAGGCTTAAGGAGTCAAATCAATCACTAAAACCCAATTTAAAGAAGTTTCAGCGGTTTCAACCGACTTCAAAGTATATCTTGGAACTGATCCAGAAGAAGTGTACCAGAAATAAACAGCGACAAGACACGAGATCTAAAAAGAAAGCAAATTTGATCGGTGACCTATTTTTGGGGCACGAAATTACCCAGTGTTGTTGTAAACAATAAAGTACCTTCGAATGTTATGTATTCGGAAAGAAAGTATCATTCTTTCCACTTCCCAAGCATTTCTTTTTGTGATATTATATTGTAATTTACAGACACCTTCGATTGAGGGTTTGGACACCGGTTACTTAAAATAAAATGGTGCACTTAACGTGTCATTTACATTTCTTTGAACGTAGATTTTAACTTCAAGGACCTGCTCTCATCAATCACTTTATGAAATCGCATCTCTGTTTTGAGCTAATTATTTCAACGTGATTTTAAATATGGTGAGTGTTACATTTGCCCAGAAAACCCAAGTAATTAAACGTGCGTTTAATTTGTCGCACACGTCATTTGCATAACACAACATGTCATTCATTATTGACGCCATTGTTGACGCCCCCGCTCCCCACAATTAATAGCACTGTTGTTGCTGTTATCCTTGTGCCCCTCTTATACCCGTCGGCAGTCTACGCTAAAGCATACTTGAGAAGTGTTTAAACATTATTGTTTTAATAAATACAACAACATAGAGGACGACTACGATGACAACAACAAAAAAAGAACAACAACATTCAGAGCAATAACAAAGAATTCTCAAAAGAATTCCAACAAAGTGTCGAGTTGAAATAATGAGTTGTTGTTTCTCTTCAATGAAGTCACCAGAAGAAGTTGTAAAAGCAAGAGAGAGATGGAATAGATGGAGACGGAGACGGTGAGAGAAAGGAAAAGTTGGGGGAAAAAAAAGAAAGAGAGGGGGGAAGGAGTTAGTGGGAGACAAGGATACAGGAAGATCCACAGGCAAGAGTTCTTGGAAAAGGAAAACGGCAGAGAAAAAGGAAAAGAGAAAGAGAGAGAGAGAGAGACAGAGAAAGAGAGATAGTCTGTGTTGATTAATGAGTGGGTAATAAGCGTTTATGAAAAAATGTATACTCGTATGTATCTCAACATTTTTTGTTTGAGGGTTTTTCGGGTACTCCACTTTAAGGATCTGCCATCTAAAGGAATCTGTGTATTTTTTGATGTTGTGGCTTAACTTTATGAGCCACAATAACGTCGTCGTCATGTGTGGCTATGATTTTAATTAATGGAAACAATTAACACATTTGATAAGTTAATAAACTTAGACACAAGAGGAAAACTTTCAAAAAGAAACTTTTGCGGGTGATGGCAACAGGAGAGAAACAATAAATGGTATCAAATTAAAAAGGAATTTCTTAAAATATTCCCTCGATAAATGATATGCAATATGAAAGAATTTTCACATTGCCCACGAAAAATTCTATATTAAAACTGTTACCTATGAAATGAACTCTCGTGTTCGCATTCGGGTCAGAATTTCTTTATTAATTTAACGTTGTTGTGCACTTTAAAATGTCCAGAGTGACAGTAAAAAGCTTAAATTAAAGTGCACTCAAAGTGTTAATTTTTCATGGTTCTTGTTGAGGTTTTGTTTCCTTATTTTTTCTATTCCTCTCTTTTTGGTCACTCCATTTTTTTCTAGAAGGCTTTTAAATTTTTTAGCTTAATTTTTATTGCCTGACAACGAGTGTTCGTGCATCAACGCTGGCTACTGTAGCAACAACAACAACAACAACAACAACAACAACAACAACGTGCTACTCCAAATGACACTTGAAAGCATGTTTGGCTGTCTCTCTGGTTGCAAACAAATGACCCTGGTATGTATGTATTTCGTATGTGTGTTTATGTGTGAGTGTGTGGTTGTGTGTGAGTGTGTGGTTGTGTGTGCGTGTGTGTATTCGTGGCACTGTGTGCATCCATCAGACTCAATTATTACAACAAACCAGCAAAACATGGCCGCCGCAGAAACTGCCGAAAAATGCATGTTTTGCATGCAGAAAGGATATCAGCCAACAGCACCGCCCTCCCTCCCCACCCTCCTTCCACAAAGGAACAAAACAGTGAAAAAAATAACAACAACAAGAAAAGAGGGAGCACAACAAAGCACACGGTTTCAACGCGATCTCGTGGTGTCGTCGGCAATCAGTTGGTGTGACTGAGTGCATCCGTATCCGCATCCGCTTGCGCCCCCTCCGTCACCATCTCCACCTCAACATCCTTGGCACTGCACATAAAAATTAACACACTCAATATAATGTTTGCTGTTGTAGCAGACACACACAAAGGACATGGAATGGTTGAAAAGCAGCAGCAACAACAACAGAATGCAAATTATGCTGGACCACAGAGTGAAAAAAAACAACAGAAACAAATGGGGAAAAACAAATAAAATCAAAACAAAACCCAAAAAAAGTACAAAGATTATTACAAAAAATATGAACCGAAAATCTGAAAAAAATTGCTAAAAAGGTATGAAAAATTTTGCGTGAACTTTTTTCGAATTGCGAACAATTTAGTTACAGACATACGAGTATATGTAACTATATAGCAACATACACACATACATGTGAATACGGTATATACAGACATATGAATATGAACAATATATACATATACAATATATGTTTTTAAGTGTGCTGGTTTGAATGTGCGCGGGCTCTCCACAAAATGCACCCGGCTGATGCCAGTCTTGGAACATGCAAACTACGTCGATGAGGAGTTCCTTCTGCTGCTGCTGCTGCTGGCAAACAACAGCTGAACGTCGACGTCGACGTCGCCGCCACCATCAGACTCTCAGCTGATTTGGCCGGAAGTAGACTTGGCCAACGAAATGTCGGAGGCGCAGATTTCTATGCGGTTAAAATTTAATATTCACCCGTGTAAATAGCCGTTGGCCCCCGATTGTTGTTGTTGATCTTTATGAGCGATGATGACGATAGCGAGGTTAAGATGATTATGGTGATGAGGTTGTGATGATTGATTGTATTTATGATGATGCATTGCGAATATTATCATGATGATAATAATTAAGATTTCATTATTAAATACGAAATAACTTCTAAAATATACAATAAATCTTAATAGATTTTTGTCATCTGAAGCTTTACAATGAAAAGTAATTTCGAATAAAAAATGGACATCATTCGCTTAATATTTACCAAACCACATCGTATTTCCAGTTTAGTGTGGTCATATAATATAATATTCTTTATGAACAACTTAGTATTTACTAAACTAATATTTAAATCACAGGTTATATTATAATGTAAATTAAAAAACAAAATCATGTGTGAACAAAGTAAACATTCAACCATTTCCTATTAGAATCAAAGTAGAGTGTTCAATTTCGATTTTGATCTCTTTTTGTGTATGTGTATAGATGTGTGTGTGTGTGTTTTCATGTCATTGTATAAAGCCATTCAAATACCCAAACTAATTCCTTTAATTAAACTGATGACCGCGGGGGATTTTATTTTGGATGCCGATTTAAATAAATCTAAAGATATAGTTCACTCACTCGTCCATTTTCATTCATTCGACCATCATTCATTCGCTTATTCATTCATTCATTTACTCATTCATTCATTCGTTGATATTCGCCCGTTTATATGCATTCAGTGTAATGAAATTTTTAATTAAAATCCCACATGTGAGCACCAGAGCCTGAACCACACTGGCCACATGACCATTCAATACACTCGCCCACACCGACAACAACAACAACAACAGCAACAATAACAACAACAACAACAACAACAACAACACTAAACAAACAAACTGCAACAACACAACGCAAACACATACGCAAAACCAAAAACAAAACAAGAAGTACCCAGCTTATCTTGATTAATTCGTACATATGATTAAAGTGAATGAAAAATGCGCCGGAAGGAGGAAGAGACATCAGCGAATGTGAGTGAGTTGGTGAGTGAGTATCGCTTTTCGTCCTGATGGCAGGATTATCTGTCGTTAAGCTAATTAAAATGTCAAATATTTACAAACTAAGAAAACAGTAACAACAACCATGCGAAGAGGGAGAGAGATAGAATGAGAGCGCAAAGAAAAGAAGCATAAAGATTCCATCAATACAACAACGTTTGCCAACAACAACTAAGAGCGAACTACAACCCTTTCCTAATGAAGGACAAAAAAAAACAAACAAACAACAACAACTATAAAAACAACAGCAGCAGAAACAGCATCAACATGATCATAAGAAGCAACAACAACAACAACACCGGGAGAAGATTAACACTCCACTCCACTTCACAACACTGCAAACATCAGTCGATAATGTGAATGAAAGGGTTAATGTTTGGAAAAACGTCGGATATTCGTCACATTTTCGGCGATTTAACGATAATTCTTCGGCTTTTCGGACCACCAGCGGGGGATGAAGGGAGGGATGTCTGCCCAGTACGTGGGCAATTTAGACAAATATTGATGTCAAACAAACTAATTGATTTTTCAGCCGAAAAGGTTGACCAGCAGATCGAGAACGGCACGAAGACGGGATGGAAAATGGGCGGAAAAGTCAAAATTTACTTTACTTACTTACTCACAACTCATATCAAATTCAGAACCGCCTCTTCTCGGAGCCTGATTGTTGCTATTTTCACGCCCCTCCGCTGTCGAAGAAGATTTAAGAAGATTTCTGGTCTACAATTGAATCGAAAATTCCAAAGAATTGATCGATCCCAACCCGGGGGCTTAACCCGTTACGCTAAATCGCTAAATTTAATCCTTTCCAAAGCAGCACAATTTACAGCCCTTCACAACGGAATCTCGGATCCGAAGATGACGACGATTATTTTAGCAAATTTGTAGGCGAACCCTTTAAGCACAACAAACAAATAAACAAACATCGATCCTCGTTTGCGAAGAGACAGAAGGAGAGAGAGAGAACGAGAGAGAGAAAGAGGATTATTGCCGCTTGTCAAGGATTATTATTAACTCAGACTTCATAACGTTTTAACGGGTTTCCATGATAACAGGAACAACGGCAACCGACCTGATCTTGGTGATCCTCGATACACGCCCACTCATTTAACTTAATTGCTCAAGATCACCACCAACATCGACACCAACATCACCGCCACCGCCACCAGCTGTTCAACCCGTTTCTCTGACCTTTCAAAGGAATACTCGTCTATGATACCTTCACCTTGCTTTCTTATCCTTGCATTCTTCCTTTTGTTCACTTGAGGTGCATCATTTTTATGAGGTCCAGAAGTCCTACTTTCAAGGTTTTTAACTCTTTTTGGCCACTTTTGTAACGCAGGCGCATAATAGAGAGCGCAGGTATTTTCGTGGTACCACTCTTTCATTTCTCTTCTTTCCTCCGTCCGGTTTCTTTCTTTCCTTTGTTGTTCTTTGTTGGCCTGCCCTGATATGGTAACCGGCAGCCGTGCTTCATTATTTTATTGAAGGCTCTTTATTAGTTGATCGGATGATTTAAAGAAATTACTTCAATGTCAACCAACATCGAAATATGGAAACATCCACCTAGCTAACCTTTCAACCAACTTTCCACCATCCTTTTAACCATCCTTTTAACCGTCCTTTTAAACGTCCTTTCAACCTTTCAGCTTAATCATCCGTTGAATTATCCTTTTACTCATTCATTTCAGCCTTTTCTACTCTACTCACCTTTCGGATATTCAAATGTTGCATTTTTATGATCTGCCCATCCCTCAAAATATGATCTCGCTCTCTTGCCGTGCTGTTATTGTTGTTGTTGCTGTTGTAGTTTGTCTAAAGTAACCTAGAGTATCCTTAGAGTTTTGTCCTTCTTCATTTCTTGTTGTTGGTATTCTGGTTCTTGTGATTGTGATTCTAGTTCCTAAAGCTTTTTCCTCATTATACACCATGTTCTTCTTCTACGTTTTCTTCTTCATCTTTCTTTGTCCTTTGATATCCTTCCATTTGACTTGAATGTTCCCAACTCGCGTTCCCCTCTACTCCTCTACTTCAGACCATCAACGTTTGTAACACTATTTTAAGAGGCTGTCAGTCATTTTATAAAATGATTTGCATGTCATTAAAAAGGGGGTACTTTTTTTGGTTTTTTGCATGGTACGATACAACCATCAACGAATTTCGTGTTCATTTTCTTTCAACAATCAAATAGTTTTATTTTATACTTAGTATCGAAACTCCACTTATATTCTTCTCCTTCTTTCGTATCTTCTTCTTATCGTTCTCCTCCTTCTTCGTTGGGCTCTTCTTCTCCTTCGTCTGCCTCGTTTTCTTCTTCCTTCAATGGCCTTTCCTATGGATCGCGTGTAAGGTAAACGTTTAAAAACTCATTCTAAAAAACTTTAATTTTCATTTAATTATTATTTATTTGAGGTAGTATAAAAGTTGTTGCTGTTACTACTGTTGTTGTTGTTATTGTTATGGAAGTTTTCCACATGACTCAAGTGATTGATATTTAACTTTCAAGGATAGTTTTTGACACATTTTGTATCGTTAGAGGTTATAAAATTGCAACCACTTAAAGCACATTTGAAGTACACTCCATCTGAACACTTGAAGTTATATTTTGAGGGATTTGTTATTTATTATAATGGTATTATTTGTAGGTCCTCGTATATGTATTGAATATATACAATAATAATAAGAAATCTTAAATTCGGTGTTTAACTGATATTATCTCTCTCAGTTCTGAGAGATCTTTCGATTATCTCTGTGATCTCTCTCTTATTTCGTCTCCACTCTTCCCTTCTCAGCAAGTTCGGAAGATTTTTCTCTCAAAAAGTAAGGAAAGAGTTACCCAAGAGTTACTAAAGAGGTCAATTCTTGTTAAGAGCCAGATAGTTGAGGCAGATTGTCGGAATCCTTAAATTAGATCTTTACCAGTAAAATGCTTATGACGTTTAGAATAAGTTTCTCTCATGACTTCATTTGAATGTCTATAAAAACTCTGTCTGAAGTTTTTGAAAAACAAGACCATAAAAAAAAGAACTGAAGAAAGTCTAATGTAAAAATGGTTCTTTGGTCATCTGTCAATAGTGATATAGTGACATCTGAGATCACCGAAATTCGTGACTTTAATTGAACATTCTTTTTAACTACATGCTCTTAAAACAGTTCAGCCCCGATTTCTTTGAAGAAAAAAAGGAGCCAATAAAATTTAACTAGTAAATTAAAAAGCTTTCCCTCTAGGAGTATATTTTCACTTCTTTTCCACCGCCACGTCAACGTTGTCCGCAACATCTTCTAGTTTCAACTTGCATCGCATAACCGTCTAACCTCCTGCCCCCTTTCCGTCGCCATCTCTCACGTGGCATGTCCTAGATGCAGGCTCCAGGATATTCCGTTGTATACGGTGTCCACTTATTATTAATTTGCTGCTTCTCGCACATACGAGTACAATATAAGGTTTTATTGTGGTTGTTGTTGTTTTCCTTGTTGGGTCCTTAATTTTTTTAACGTATCCTTGTTCCTTGCTTGGCTTTAAAAGCCAATTACATGCGTTTCGAACGTGTAAAATGTGTAATTTGATTTTGAATCCTTTCTGCTGTTCCCTTTTTCTTTCTCTTCCCCTCGAACTTTCTCTATCTCTCTCTCTCTCTCTCTCTCTCTCTCTCTCTCTCTCTCTCTCTCTCTCTCTCTCCCTCTCTCACGCTTTCTTCACAATAGCCAGCCATTTTTAAGTATGCTGAAGCAGCGAGAGTTTATTTATACTATTTGGCTGGTGGCACCGGTGTCAATGGTGGTAATGGTGTTAGTAACGGTGCTGGTAACGGTGCTGGTAACGGTACTCGTGTACGGTACAATGTAGGAAGCACAAAAGTGCAGCCCGAATCTGAGCACTCTGACTGAACCGGTCAAGCATTTGCTGAGGTTGCCATGCGAACAGTTGCCAAGATAATCAAAGTATTGTCGAAAAAAGGCGGATAATGTGCGTGTCAAAGAGTGTGTGTGTGTATGTGCTGGTGTGAGTGTGTGTGTGTCAAAGTTTATCAAAATAAACTCGTATTAAGTTACTTAAAGGCTGAGCTATACTTAGATGCAATTAAGTGAAGCTTTAGCTAAACCCTTTCGTCTCTTTATTGGTCCTTGGAGCTATTTTTTGCGTTACTTATTGTACACGATTTCAAAGAAGCAACTATTTTCCATTATTAGTGTCCACAACGCTTTTTAATTGGTTCATTTGGTAGATGGAATAAACTTTGGTCCGATTTGAACCTGTTAAATTTAGTCCATTAAGTGAATTAAGAATTTTTAATTTGACAAAAGTTCTCACTCACTCACGTAATATTAAATACTACATGTAATGAATTGTAAATCACTAAAATTCACTAATTCAATGAAATTAAATTCACTGATGAAATTCATTTCTGTTAAAAAAAAACTATCGTGTAACACATTCTATCGTCAGAAGTGCAACAACAACAACAACAACTACTACAACAACAAAATTGAATAAACTGTCATGAAGTAGTTGAGAATTTTTATTGGCACTTTGACCTGGCCAACAACACCAACGATATGAATACCGAATCCTATTTTTGTAAGAATGCAAGAGGAATTGAAAAAAAGATCAACAAACAACAATAACAACAACAACAACAACACCAGCTACAACAGAGTGAAAGGAAACCAAAAAGTATGCTGTTCTTCATCGATGAAAAAGAGTGACAAGAATGTGAGTGTGAGTGCGAGTGTGAGTGTATGTGTATAGTGTTTGTATATTTGTGTTTGTGTCTGTGTTTGTTCCTGTGCGTGTGTCTGTGCGTGTGTGTGAAAATGCAACACAATCGACAAGCATAAAAACAAAATCCAATAATTGAAAATCGGATTTATACGAATCACGTGACACGAGACCATATTCGGCAAGTGAAGGGTCAGAAAACGGAGAGGGGCGATAAAGAGGGAGGAAGTGGAGAGGCAGAAGCTCTGAAAGCCAGATCAAGCAAAATAGTGAAGCGTCTAAACTGCATTAGAACACTAACAGGAACAACAACGGGAAAACACTGCAAAAGCAATGCGACAGCAATCGAAAAGGACAAGCAACACAATATTCAAGCCAACAACATGGTCGACAACAGAAGCAGCAGCAACAGCAGCTTCCGAAAGTGTTTAAAACTAACAATGAAACCGAAATAGCAAACGAACAGCGAATGAATTCGAAGAAAAACAACAACAACAGCAACAGGAGCGACACCAGGGCCAGCAGGACAACGCCAGCAAACTACAAACTAAACAACAATTGAGAACAACACGATTTCAATTCGTTGGCTAGCACGCTGTATCCTGGATAACAACAACAACAGCGACAACGATACCACCGGCTTCCGTAACCAGCAATTCAGCCAACAATTTTTACAAACAACAACCAGAAAAAAAATTAAAAATAAAAAAATACTCGTCCTTTTCTAGCATGAAAAAATAAGATGAGCTAAAAAATTCCCTCCCTTCCGTCCTTCCTTCTGTCCTATCTTTCTCTCAGCGAGACAGTTTCTCTCCTCCTCCTCCTTCTTCTTCTTCTTCTACTCCTCCCCCTCCTTTCCAGCGACTGCAGCTCTACTATAAGCCGCCTCTAGCAAACAAGGCTCAACGGTTTTATGATACACGACGATGATGCAGCAACATTTTGCATCGAGCAACAAGATGCAAAAAAAAAACAAGAGGCGAAAAAAACCCAACAACAACGCGTAGCTTCAAGTGCTGTCATAGCATGCAAAAGCCGAGCCGAATGTGCAAGGATGCACAGAATGTATGAGAAACACACACATAAACACGCACAAAAACACATACACACACACACACATCCACACACATTCAGAAAAACTACGCGAGGCGCTGCAGGAAAAAATACAAAATTGCTATTTGCACTCAATAACTGTCCAAAGGCGAACCAGAACCATTCTGACCACAAGCACTGACCCAACTATATTGGAGAGCCACAAAAAATGCTGCAATGCTGCGGAACAAAACAACAACAACACCAACAACAACAACAACAACACCAACAACAACAACGGCATATACTCATACACGAAAATAAGTAGATTGAGAAAGGAAAAAAAATATTCACGAGTTGCAGCCGAAACGAGACAAAAGCATGAACAAAAAAGTGCACTAGATTTCAGTGGGAACAAACACGGAAAAACAACAACAACAACAACAACAACAACAACTGCAGCAACAATAACAACAACAACAACAATTTGTATTCCTCCCTGCATAAAAACGACGGATATCGACAAAAATTGCAAACTAGAAATTTTGATAAACAACACGCTTTCGTTCGTTCGATCGTTCAAATATTGCATCAATGTTCGATTTCCCCCTGCCGAACCGCCCTCCGCCCGGTCTAGCGTCTTCATGCGAAGCGAGTAGATCGTGAAGGAAGGAGGGGAGTGGTGGGGGGTGAGAGAAGAACGGGAGGGTGACCAACGCTGGGTAGACGAACCTCCCTGTTGAGTGGTCGATGTTTTCGAGCTGCTCACTTTTAATTAGAAGCTTATTTTATACACTATTTAAGCAGCTACGATGTTATCTGATTATTTTCACCAGGTTCTTTTCGATTTACTTGATTTTTACGGGATACATTTACCCAGATACTTTTTCTATTTTTCCCAGACTCTTTTCTGCCTTTTTTCTAGTTTCTTTCGGTTATTTTGAAGTTTCTTGTTTTCTGTTTGGAGTTCGAAAACTGTTTGAAAGTGAGTATAGTATCTGTTACAATAGAATAATAGTCCAGAATAGAATATAATAGTCCAGAAGTCAAGAACACAGACTGAAGCCAGACTAGAACCAGAAAAATGTCCAACTTCCATTTAATATGAGTCCATAAATAAGTATTTTCTGAAGTACTACCATATTACGTCATCAATCGATCGTATCGATTCATAAATCAATGGATTACATAAAATAAACTGAGAAAACTCTAAAGTGAGTCGTATTATTTTTAAAAAAAAAAGTCTCAGAATTGAAGAAGTCAAAATAAACATCAATAAAACACTTCAGAGTTAATCCTTAAAAGTTAATCCAAATAGTTTAGAACTTCGACGATGTTGCTGAAGTACTCGTATTCAAAATAATAAATAAAATATTATAAGATAAAGAGTCCTGTGGAAGAAAATCTCCAAATAGCAAGAGTAATCCAAAAACAATAACAACATTGCAACAACAACAATATCCCATTGAAGAAGAAATCCCAAACCTCGTAGTCTGAGAAACGCTGTTTATTATTAAATGTCTATTAATAATAATTTCAAAGAAACCGAAAAAAGAAGTGAGATCAAAATAAGTTCCAAAATCTAAGTGAGTAGAGTTGCTGGTATTTATGAAGGATTAAGTTGACGCCTTCTCATGAGGCGGCTCGTGACAAGATTCGTATTATGTATAAATGGAGGGAGGGGAAGGGGGAGGTCACACTTAAACAATCATTCAGATGAGTTGCTTAGAGAAATGTTGCTCATACTCGTAAAAGCGGCTGAAGTGTGCCGAGGTCACGAAGCATGGTTTAAAATTAATGACTGAATGAGTGAATGAATGAATGCAGGAATTAATTAATTCAGATACAATTCTTCAATACTTAATTTGTGACATTCATGTGATAGTGTCATTCATGTGTGACTGTCAAATGTGAAGTGTCAAACGTGAGTAGAAGAAGAAGAAGAAGAGGAGGAGACATGATGCCACCCGCATGACATGTGACATGTGATGCGAGATGATGCCATGGTACCCTGATGTTACCCTCACAAGCAACTTCCAATACATTGAATGATGTGAATTATGAGTGTGTGTAAATACGTGTTAACATATGTGTGTGTGTTGGTGTTTGTGTCTTATTAGACCCTCCTCTATATTTACTTTTGAATTATCTGCTCGTCGTATTCATTGATAGAGTTGTTGTTCATTTAAGAGTTCTGCTTCATCTTTGGCAGGCACCTTAAAATGTCACTCTTGTTGTTGTTGTTGGTGTTGTTGTTATTTTTGTTGATTGTTTTAAGTTCTTGCTTTATTATATATTGTCGCACAAGCTATTAAACTATCAATTTGAAGTACCATATTTACCCTTCACTTTCGTCATGGATCGTTCACTTTTCCGCGACCCTATTCTCCTTAACACCCACACCACACCCCACCCCACCCCCTTTATTCTTTTATCGAAGAAGTTCGTGCCTTCTGGTTTACATGAAAACTTAAATGTAAAATCTTCCAAGATTAACACAGCTCTTTTAAGATTAATAAGGTATTTAAAGTAGCCTTTAAAATCAGTGCTTGAATTTTCAAGCGTTCAGCGAATTCAAACTTTCTGGGTAAGAGAAGGGCCTCTGAAAAAAGGAATTCACACAACTGGAAAAAGAAAGGGCCGAGGAGGAGGAAACGCAATTAAGAGGAATCCAGAATAGTTTTAAAACTGCTTTAAACTCTGTTTATTCTCCAATAATCTCTCAAATAACCATAAAATCTGAATGCAATCTCTTAAACCAGCTCGTAATATGATCGCAAAAATTAGTTTAAGGATTAACAAGGTTTAATATACATAGGAATATATGTATATACAATATATATAATATATTAGTTAGTTTAAATACCGAAGTATGTTCCTCGGTTTATCGTTTCCTTGAAATTCCTCCAAATTATTTCACTGATTTCATTGATTATACTTGAAGTGGTTGACTTCCTGACAAATATTTGCAATTATAGACCAATTACGGAACCGACTGAAGTACCACCGAAATGCAATCTTAATATAAAGCCATTAAACCGACCGGAAGATTGACGAAGATTAACGCAGAAAAGCAAACCTAAAATCGGTTTTAATATAATTTGGCCAAAGTTGCTCGAATAAATAGAAAAACAGAAACAGTAGCAGTAAAAGCAGGGTGTAAACGAGGCGTGGCAATGACCAGAGGCTACAATAACGTGGCCATATGATGTACCACGTGATGACGTCTGTATAGACGTATGTCTGGATATATGTCTGTATATCACGTATGCCTCAAAGGCAAGTAAAATTCATCGATGTTACAAGGAAACACCGAATCGAGACATACATAAAAATTCAATTACAACTCGTTACACGCTTAATTAAAACACAAGCGAGAAAGAAAGGAAGAAAAAATATTCTGTCGTCAACTAAAGTGGCTGGCTACATGAGAAATACTCGTACATGCATGTAAGCTTGGCCAGAGGATGGCCAGCGGGCGAGGGGAGAGCGCGTTAGCACGAGGTCAGGTCAGATCACATCAGGACGGGGGCTGAGTGGACCTATTCTAGAGTCTGAGAAAAACATAAATAAAACGAATTCTGCAACTCTCTCTGCTCTGCAACGCCCATCAACCAATTTAACTGGTCATAATTACATTGAGTCCTTCTCTGAGTTTGTCACTGTGTGTGTTTATTTGTGTGTGTCCCGTTTTGCCAACGAAATATGGCCACATTAGCACCCTCGCATTTTTGGCCAAAAATTGGCTTGTTACTTATTTGTCGTCGAGAAACTTTTCTGACCCTTGCAGCAGCTTAACGAAGAGGCAATAAAAAATGAAGAGATTCCTGCCAAAGCGTACACGGAGAGAAATAATTCCATGGGATGGAAATCGAAACCCAGAAACGAGTGATTCCTGGTCGAACTTCAGATACCCGATTGAACCTTTGGACTTTGGATACTTTTTTCTGATTTCACCGCCGATTAAGCCCTATAAATTTGGAAAAATCATATCTATCATTTGTATTATTATCATTTCTCTCTGTGTAGATGATAGCATCAACAACAAAAACGAGAACAACAACTACAGTGCTACTCAACAACTAAATATTTGAACTAAATGGCTAAAAAGGTGCTTGTAAAACTTTCTCTTGGCAACATTTTTGGAATTTTCTATACATTTATTTTGCTCCAACGTTTCTATTCTGTTTCTTTCCTTCGCACTTTCTATCCGTCTCTCTCTGTCCCTCTCCGTGTCTCTTTAATTGTTGCTCTACAAATATTCCTCTTGATGTTGTTGTTGTTGTTATTGTTCTACATAGTGAAGTCCGAGAGTATGTAATTTCGAAATACAGAAATCGGATTTTAATCGTTCTACCGTTATAAGTGGTCAGTAGACATCCACAACCTCCTCTGTCGAGGACAAGCAAGGAGGGCAAAGGATGGAGGATCGATGACGGGCAAAGAGTGGCGCCGAGGGAACCTTCCTGCATGGGTCTTTCTGGGTGCCTCCCTGTGTATAGCCACCTAGTAAGTGTGTGTGTTTGTGTGTCATGGCTGCAGTGGCAAGCATGCTTGGCAAAAGTTTTTCTTGTACCTGACACAAAAGGTTCCGCTTGTTCATGTCGCTTCGGACATATGTAGCCAAAGGATGTCGATGTTTGTTGAACTTTTTGCTGCGCTCCAGAAAGATTAATGTGTGTATATGTAAGGGAGCTAAAGAGAGGGCGAGAGAGAGAGAAAGAAAGAAAGAGAGAGGTTGAAACCTTGCCCATGTTGTATGGAGTCATATCTGTGACATGTTAAGCACTAAAAACAATGAGTTGTCGCGTTGCAACATTTTGGCCATTGAGCCAAATGTTATTCCTCTAGGAACAGTGGAACAAAAACAACAACATTTTGGCAAAAAAAAGCAAGCCAATCAATTAAAATAGACAAGGACGGAATTTTAAAAAAAGCTCTATCAGTCTTTGAAAAATGGTTTTATATAATTTGGTCATGTATTTTTTTAAACTACAAAGAAAAAGTTTAAGGAATCATTTAAATGTATTCTATAATCGATGTTTCCAAAATTTAAAGTTCAGTTTAAACCTTCTGGATGATATAATCCAAGAAAAAAGTCCATTCTTTTATTATGAATTGTTTTTATTTTATTTTAGATTTCAATATGAATTCGAATGATTATGATCTCAACATTGTTTTTATAGCAGTTCGATTTTGGATTAATTCTTTTCGGGATGAATTTTTCTGTTACTTATAGTTTTTTTACCTTATCTTAAACTTTGATAGTTTGGTTTATTTTAATTTTCTTCTTTTTGAGGTACAACCCATTCAACCCAGCCATAAATCGTTGGCCCATTTTAGAGAGCGCCGCAGAGAACCGTGAAAATCCTGCCAAATCATCGTGCATGGAACATTTTTCACCGTATGTGCAACAATAAATATTATACTCGTAGCATTCGGACAGAGCAACAACAAGAACAGCATCATCAACAACAACTAGGAAGTTCCGAACAACCATTTGGTTCATTCTGGATTGGTCTGGGTTGGTCGGTTGGTTGTCCACTGAAGTTACCAAACAACTTGGGTTTTTTATGGCCACAGGCGTTATTTTTATGGTCGTCATATACATTTACAAAGTGGCCTACTATCGCCCCCATACCAATACTTCCTTTCCCCTTCACTTCCCCTCCCTTCCACCATTCGTCCCTTCGCCCTTCATTCCTCCGTTCCTTCCGCTGTTCGTTTCTCTTAAAGGTAACTCATGTGTGCATCCATACACATGAGCCCATTCATTGGACACATGAGTTCATCATCATGTGTACAAAAGCGGAGTGGAGTGATTTTTTGTGGATTTTCTTTTTTGGAGACGTCATGTTGCCAGTGCTGTGAATGGAGGCAACTGTGTCAAGTGCTTTATTCATTCACCCACTCAGTCAGTCACTCTCTCAGTCACTCACGCATTCATTCATCCATTCGCTGACTTCAGCGGTAGTTCCTTTTTGCCCCGGACCCCACTTCACTGTTGCTGTTCTTGTTGTTGTTCGTGTTGGTGGTTCTTTGCTTTTGTCGTGTCACTTTGTGAACAACTTCTGGACATGGGAGTGATTTCAATTTATGAACATGGCTGCCCTGTCAAACGAATGGCCGGACCCACACATTCGCAACCCCACCCACTCTGGTCCGGCACAACGAATTTAAATTTTTCTTTAATTGCTTGCTTCTGCGGGAAATTGCAGTTTCGAGTTCAACTTCCGTAACTTAATGAATGACGAAATGTGTTCTGTGTCTGTTTTTGTTTTTTGTTCAGTTCTGTTCCTTTTTTTACATCTCTTCTGATTGCGAAAATTAACTCCATCGTGGCATGAACGGACGGAGGCGGATGGCGTCCAAGGGAAGTGAATCTATGACCGTAGCTCGGGATGCTTGAGACCCACACGTGACGACGTGGGTGACGTCAGGAGAGTGGGTGCTTGTGTTGATAGCAGTTGTTGATTTATATGAGTCTAGTTAGCGTCAGTATTCAGAACTGGCTGGTTTTGTGGCAGTTATTGCTGTAAATTTAAATTAAATAAATTGATTAAATTAATTAAAAAGTACGGACAACAAAATCTACACTTCAGCAAGAAATCAAGAGAATAGATACGATGATGGAACATTTCTAGCTAAAAAAGTATCATACAAATTGTTGAATTGATTGAAAGTCCCTGTTTCTATCTTCCTCTCTCTCTCTCTCTCTCTCTCCCTCTCTCTTTGTGTATTATTACCACGATTTTCTCACACTCTCTCTCCGTGTATATAATTATCATTATTTTCTCCTCTCTTCTGCTTTTTTAGCTGATTTTGAGTCTCTTTTTCAATTTTACGCATTTTAGTTGCACGCGACAATTTCTAAGCAGCACCGACACCGTGACATTGAAATTTTCCGGTGAATCATAAACTCTACAGGAGTAACGTTACTATAGCGTCGTTCACCTGAGAACGATCGATCTTTCGGTCGCTCAATCGATCGAGAGAAGCTCGAGAAGATTGCAAACAATACGAGTGACGACGACGCTGCTCTCAACGCTACTCACGCGCTTTCGTCATCCGAAATTTCGTGGAAACACTCGCGTGTTCGAATTCCTTCGAACGCAAATAAAGGACACTCGGCTGCATTGATTTAGGATCAACACGCGACGAGACATCGTGTCGCAAATAAAAGTAGCTGCTGTGCGACGTTCGCTGGCCAAACGAATCATGATGCATGGAGCATGGACACGCTTGGTGGCCACAGCGGGTTGTGCGGATGCTGACATTTCCGCCGAACCATTCGGACGTCCCTCGGTGACCAGAAGTCGCTAAACAAAATGGAAACAAGGTTGCGAAAATGGTGTTTCGCCACTGACAGCGCAGTCGCAGTTGCTGTCGCTGTCGCTGTACACGCCGTAACCCAAGAAGCCGCTTGGGTGCTGCTGTTGTGAAATAGGATTCTGGGCTACTCTGCGGTGCGATGCGCAGAACCTGGCTGTCTCTCGACTGGCTGTAAATCTTTCAACTCTCTCCAGCAGAGCGTAGATTGCAAGTTTGCTGTTTTGTTTAATGTTGGTGCTGTTGTTGGTACCGTTCTTTTTGTTGTTGCTGTTATTATTGCTGTTGTTGTTGGTGTTGTCGTTTGCGTTGCTTCTCTGCAACGTTTCCCTTCGACTTTTGGCAGTTAAGTCGAGGACACATCGCCGCGGGTGGCCCCCGTGCAAAACAACTCATTAACATGTAAGCGTGCAACAGCAGCAGGAGCAGCAACGAGGAACGCGAGCGACGAACGAAGGACGAAATCAATTGGCAGCAGCAGCCAGCAGCGGAGGGTGTCATCTTGTAGCCAGCCTGAGCGTGTTTAGTGAGCGTTTAGCAAACAATTAGAAAAGCGTGCAGCACCAACAACAACAACTACTAGCAGCGACTGAGACAGGCTAGGGCTGGGCAGGTCAGAGGCAGAGGCAGAGGCAGAGGCGGCATATCGAATGTCCTGGCACACGTTCGGTGCTGCACTCGCCGGCCGGGGCGTGAATAATTATTTTTGATAAGTCAATTTGGCAGTTGTTCATGTTGTCTCTTGTTAACTTGGCCACGTTGGATATTTTTACAGGAAAACCCTTAATTCTTTTTCAAGATTATCTCTCTTTTTTGCTCATTGTTCTACTAAATTATCCACCAAGGACACTCAAGCATTCGACTTTAAGTCTCGTCAGTAGTCTCTTGGTGGCCCTTGTATTTATTTCTTGTGTTTCAATTAGCAGAGAAAACAGACTGTAGGAAGATTATTGTTCGTGTATTTTTCTTGAGCAGACTGAAGTAGAAATCACATTTTTCTTAACTACATACATACATTTAAGTAACTACAATCATTTAAAACGTCTTCCAAAGAATAAGTAAAAAGCCAAAGACAAAAACTCTTATTAAAGATTATATTCAGTTCCATTTAATTATAATATTTAAAGTTTAACATCTGGAAGAGAAATCAAAAGAGAAAGAATCTGCTACTTTGGTCTTGCATCATTTAGCTTCAACATCTTGCAGCAGCAATATTGCAGCAACAAGTTCTCATATCTTACTCAACAAAATTTTCTGCTCGTAAAATGTTTTCTCCTCATAAAAACTAAAACTCCTTAAGAACTCCTTTTGATCTTCGGATCCAGTTCAAGGCAAGCGATATTCAAAATCCTTACATATGTACCATATATTTACATATGTATACGATCAACGTATGTATTCGTAGTACACTCATTGTAGAAAACTCTGCTTGCTTGCATTTGCATGAGTTTCCATGCCTTTTATAAGGTGATAACTATAACAGGACACAGCAGGACATTTTATTGGCGGTCATTAAAGTGTGTTCGAACTTTGTGCTCGCTCTCTCAGTCTCGCTCTCTCCCTCTTTCTCTCTCTTTGACGATATTTATTTAAGGATTTGCTCTAGTTATCTGTTGTTCATATTTTTCTGGTTATTTCATTGAAACGATTGCTTTTATTACTGTTACTCTTCCCATTTCTGTTGGTTTTTTCTTTTGTTCTGCGTTTTCTAGTTCTTCCTCTTGCTGTGGTGCATGTGGTTCCATTATTTGCGTAATGCAACGCCATTTCTCTAGTGCATCATTCTGCTTGGAAATGGTTTTATAACTTCTTTGATCCTCTTTATGATCGAGCCCTGTCCTTGGCTACTCTGCGATGCATTCTACTCTTCGGTCCGTTGATTGCCATTCGAAATTAGGTACATATTTGCTTTGGACGCTTGCGCTTTTATGACGCATCGTATATAACCAGAGCACCGTCCATCATTCGTCCTGCAGCTCCTTTGTCCCGTCCGCCCGACCGCTTTGCAATTAGTTAGAATTTAGAGTAAACTTTGTTTGTTTTTCGTCCTGCGTACGTCGCTTCATTATATAAGGTTACGCATGTTTGTTTTGCGTGGAATTCATGTCATTTTGAGGTTGCTTTACAGACTTTTATCCTTACATTTTTCGTTATCCAATAAATAGACCGACGGACTGACTGACTAACTGACTGGCTGAGTGCTTGCCTGTCACTGATTCCTGATGTTATGCTTTGTATTTGTTTTGGAAATTGTTTACTTCCTTGCTAAGGATACGCTGCTGCTGTTGCCCAATTCACTCAAAGGATAATATGTACAAATAGTTGGCTTGTTGTTGTTGTTTTATATGCTTGCGTTTCCCAGTAAATTCGGTGCCTCTTGGAATATTTATTTCGATGCCGAAAGACTAAAACAAAGAAAGACACAATTTTTGTCAACTCTTGTTATTCAAAATAACATTTGTTGTTTCTTCAGAACAAATATTTACATTTGCATTCAACTTTGAACAAAATACGATACTCGAATTGAGACATCTTCATAAAGCCAAAAAAACAGACACGTTCATAGTAACATAGATAAAGATACAGAAATACAGATACTTTCAAGAAGCATTACTTCGAGTATTCTTTTCTGAAGAACGAGGAATAATATTTGTAGATATGTTAATATACATAAATACATACATCTAATGTATTTTCTCTGATTCTATAGGATTGAACTTCCCGGTGACCATTACAAGCTGGGATCCAGACCAGGAATCCAGGATCCAGGCCTCGAAAAAGATGAATCAATGACAGTATACAGTATATTTTAGAGTAGAGTATATACTCTACTATCAGGTCAGGTTATGAGGGTGTCTAGTTAAGCTTCAGCCTTTGAAAGACAGTCTTCAAAAAGAAACTTCGTTGTGGTTTTCGAAGCAACTTTGAACCCTTTAACCCTTCGTTTCGATTAACACTCGTGTCCATATCATTGCTATCTAATATTTGAAATTTCTACAATAATATTTCTTATTAATAGATATGAAAGGACAACTAAAATAACGGGGCTTACAAATTAAAAAAATATGTTTGCATTTTTATAGTTTTCACTTTCATGTCACTCAATTAATTCGTGCTTCAGTGGAGAAAAGCAACGATGACAAATTGAATCCTCAGATGTGCTTCACTCCTTTTTGTAGCATTGGGTTTGAGTTTGGGTTTAGGTTTGGGTTACGGTTACGGTTACGTTTGTACGGTTGCCGGCTCTAAAAAGACACAGAAGCGATTCGCGATACTCCATGCAACTCTTTTGTGAGCCATTAAAGGAGGGTGAGAGCGCTGAAGAATGGAAAGAAAGGGTTGGGAGGGCTGTCGCGTAACATTTGAATGGGTGTTAAACTATAACGGGACGGCGTTTACAGTTAAATAGTGCTTTGTTGCCAAGTTATGGGTTTATTAACGACTGTCGACGCACGTTTTAGCGACCGCTCGACTGTGGAACTACGTGTCTGTGTGTCTGTCTGTTTGTCCCTTTACTCACCCCTTCGCAGACACATTTATATTCCTGACGACCGTCTCTGATCCGTATCCTGATCCCTAGCCTGGTTATCCTCCGTGTTTAATGCGTGTTCTTCTGAAGTACGAGTAGCAAACCGTTAGTTTTGCATTTCGTCCTGTCTTTCGATGGTCCATAAAATGAAATAAATTATCAATTTTTCGAATTGCAACACGAGATTTATTCGTCTTCTCTCTCTCTCTCTCTCTCTCTCTCTCTCTCTGTGTTCGAAAAATCCCATGTGAACACATGTGAACCCTTTCCTTCGACAGTGATGCTGAGCAACCCTTTCCTTCGGCTTTGCTTTTAGTGTCCCCGCTGTCCTCGGAGTCCTTTTTGTCTTCTAACTTATCGCGGCGCGGTGGTCGTCGGTAGCCTTTGTTGGGTTGTTTAATTAATAATGTAAACATAACTTTTTATGACGCCTTGTGGATCGTCGAAATTAATTTGAAACTGAAACCGAGACTCAATTGATAAATTAAGAGATTAACCGAGGGGACCGATATATTATGGAGGGGGAGACGGGAGGGGGAGAGGGGTTGAGGAGAATATTAAAATGAGGCGAAAATAATAATAATTCTACGAATGTCGGTTTTTTGCCGATTTTACTTGCTTCAATAATAGTTAACGCTTTGTAAACCGATTTTTTAGTTTTATATTTCTTCCTCTTGTTGGTGATGAGGTCGGGGAACGGGGGTTATTTATTTCACCTTCCCCTTCTTCACCCTTTTTATTACATCAGTATATATACAAATAAATATGCATAATAAATGGTTGAAGACTTTTCCGATTTTCCGGTTTATGAATGGTTTCTTAAATACTACAAAATGGGTTATAAAATAACGCAAAACTCTTTCGTAAAAATAAAGACAAAAATACTGTCTTTTTGTATTACAGGAGACCATGAAGGCGGTTCATATTGAAAAAATGTTCTGCTTCAATATCGCAATCTTATTTAATATAATAATAAGCAAATCAAAAAATTCCCACAGAATTTCAAATGAAGCATGATTTTTGTACTCCAAAACAAATTTAAAAACTTGCTTTTTTTGGAAGTCGCATGAAAAGAAGAAAGAAACAACAACAAAAGAAGAACAGAAACAAATGAAGCAACACAACGAATATCATCATTTTTCACTTTGTTTCACATGCATGTGTGAGGACGAGGGGAGTGAGGAGTGAGGAGTGACTGCAGTTAATGCAATATGTGGCAGCAACACCACCAACAACAGCAACAACACCAACAACATCGTATAATGCTAAACAACGGAAAGGGTTCTGAAATTTTAACAACCTTCCGCGGCTTCTCATAAAGAGTTCAAATATCGTAAAAGAAAAACGTTTTCGTGTCCTGTCTTTAGTTTGCTGTTAGAGTTGTTGTTATTGTAGAATTGTTGTTAACGTTGTTGTTGTTGTTAGTGTGTTGCTTTAATTGTTGTTCTCGTTTCATTTGATGTTGCTGAAATGGTTACTCTTATGGTTTTTGTTCTATACAGGGTATTAAATCTAATGAAATTAATTTTGTTGTTTGTTGTTGTTATTGTTGTTGTTGTCCATTCGCCATTTATAAAGTAATCACAGTTTTTCATTTACGGATAGAAATCAATGGAAAAAATAGAATTAATCACATTGCTCTCTGTTGGTGGCTTTCGTTTTTAGTTCGATTTAGAAGAATTCAACAACAACAAGAATAAAAACAACAATGACAACAGCAATAAAAACAACAATGACATAAATTTAAAACAAAAAAATAAAAACCTATAAAAATAGAATTTTTGAACCAAAGAGAATCGCAAATAACATCGTTGAAAATACATTTTTCGCCAATCGCGAAACGGACACTCTGAAACCCTCTCACATACTATTGCACACACAAACATACATACACACATTAATACATATACACACTCACACATACACGTGCTCATATGAAATGTTTAAATTGTGTGAGGATTAAAATTTTGTTTGGTTTTCTGTGCTTCGTGATGTTTTTTATTGTCCCTTTTTTTTTGTTTGAACGAGTTTAAAAAAGATTTTAGAACGAATACGAATGCAAGTGAATAAGTATGAGTGTGGGCGTGTGTGTGAGTGTGTATTCGTGTTATTTGTTTGTGCGTGTGCTTATTCGTGCCGTTATTTTACCCTGAGCTAGCTGAGCGTATCCGGCACCGGAGCCGGATGCAAATTTTAGACGCCGCGTGACATGCAAGCGTTCATTGTTGGTGTTGCTGTTGTTGTTGTTGATTTTTGAAATCTTAAATTCAAAGTCCTACCACAACAATAGCAGCATCAGCAAGAACAACAATCGAAGATCATTGATTATATTTTCGATTCATTCACGGAAATTTTGTGCAAATATTTTAAAAACGTACAAACGTATTTCATTACTTCTTTCTTCTTTCTTTGTTTGGCCATAAATTCCTCTGATATACGAGAAATCTTGTTCACAAATTCACCATCTCCACAAATCAGCTGTGGAGTGGTGAATACAATCCATAACTCACCTTCTTGAAGGCCAGCGAGTTACCTCGATGAGGTGTTAGTATTTTTGATAAACGTAAACAAGAAGTCCTCGAATTTCATATTCCTCTGTCTCTTTCACTCACTCACTCTCTCTCTCTTTCATCCTCCTTTCCGATCACTCACCAAAAGCCAGAATGGTTGTCCTAAAATTCAGATTCTATTTGCCTCAATTTGAATAATAAAACAAAGCTAAAAAAGAAGAGAAACAGGAGAAAAAAGGGTGGGGGGGAAACCGGAAAGAGAAAGGAAAAATGAGAGAGAGAGGAGCGATAAAGGGCTAGTGGAGGGGAAAAGGAGGGAGAAAGAGGAAAAAAGGAACAGCGAAAAAACAGGACCCCAAAAAAATGCATCGCTTTCGACTCGCTTTTCATTGCACTCTGCTCAATGACAGGACAAGCATCGCATCGCATTCGTCCTGTCGTCCTGTCGTCCTGTCCTGGGATTACTCTCGTCCGCTTTTATTGAGTAATTTCTGATTTCAGTCGCTGCGCACTTTTCAGAGTACACGACAGGATTTTATTCTAAATACGATAGTTTTTTAGTTGCATTCCCTGCAGATTTGTTGTTGTTGTTGTTCGATTTCGTGATTTCGCATCGCTAATCACCGTCGTTATTCCACTGTGAATATATCACTATACAGTTATTTTTCCATACTGTGTTCTGTTTTTATAGAATAAAGTGTGATTTCGAACAAATGACTTACATATTCACATGGTTATTTATATGTATGAGGTATAAAAAATATATTTATGATGTATTTTAGGATTTTTATAAACTTGTGAAGGGATTTACTAAAGAAAAACGTCAAATATTCATAATTCTCATAGAGATCAGCTTTGAAATTTATGTATTTACAGATATAGAACCCGATTTTAATACTTGAGAAGAAGGAGTGAAAGAAAAAAGGGGGCAAACAACCCGCTCATCTCCAAAAATGCTTAATCTTTGTATTTAAATTTAAAACTAATATTTATTTAAGATTAAAATTTCTTTTCCCAATAAAAGAAAAAACTTTCCCATTCAAATCTCAAAATTTAAGCCAAACTGTAAACATTTTTATACTATTTGCTAGGACATTTAAAAGAACTACAACAACAAAGAGTGCAACACCATCATAAAGAGGCTAGAAGCCCACACTACTAAAAAACGCAACAAAAACAACAACAAAAGGCCAAAAACAAACAAAGGAAAACCAAACCGAAACTAACAAAAAAAAACACAAAGAATTTGCATCTCATGCGTAAAAATGAAGAGTGAAAAATTAATAAATAAATAAATCCGGTGCTTAGTGTCACAATCAATCTCAACTTTGTCAACTTTGGCAACAACAGCAACAACAACAAGAATGGGAACACCATCTGACCTCCTTCAAAACACGAAAAGCGGACGAAAGGACGTTGAAATGAGTTGACGTGAGTAGTGAAATTCGAACCCTTATTAGGACACGTTCATAACTGTTCATTTGAAAGTTTCGACGCCCGTCCCAAACGATGCGTTAAATCAGGGCAAACATATGAGTAACATGAGCTTAAGCAATAACAATTCGAATAAGAAGAGGAAGAAGAAGGATAACAACAACGACAACGACGACAACAACAGTGGCAGCGAGCAACAATATTAAGAGCAACAATCACCACGGTGACGCGATCCACTCGAAGAGAACCGATGCGAAGTATTTATTGTCAGTTGGGTGTGAAACGCGCTCAACGCGCACCGCGTACTCGTGTATCAATCAACAGCAACAACAACAACAATAGCACTACAACAGTAATGACGCTGATGATCTACAATGCGATGCAATGAAAGAAAAAATGCACAAAAAAAGGAAGGCTTTAATTTTAATCCTGCTGAACATAAGTTTTTGATTTGCAGGACAATCAATTGTAACGAATTCGGGAACAACGTGAAAATTACCAAAGCTGCTGTAGACCGGGAGGGTGCTGAGGGTGGTGGATGAAAGAGAGGGGTAAACAGCGAAGCAGGTGAAGATGAAAGCGAAGCCGGAATTCACCCTGCTTAATTTGAATTCGAACCACAATCGAGCCAGAAGCAGGAGCAGCAGCAGCAGTTAAGCGTGTCTAAATCATGCCTAAAAAAGTGTACGCTTAAAAAAAGTTTGGAAAAATTATGGTATTTAAAAGAAGCATTGTAAAAAAATTCGATATATTAAAAAAAAACTTCAATATTTGCATGCGTCGTCGTAGAAAGAGACTGAAGCCAGTGCAGCTGACGATGATGTTAGTGATGCAGGAAGGAGAAGCGGAAGAAGAGGAGTACACGCTTTGGCCGCATTTCGTTAAATTTTTGGTCCATCTAATAAACAGCAACAACAACAACTGCCACTACTGGCATCACCTCCCCTGCCAGTACATACACCAGCCTCTCCCTCAGTCTATCAGTGTTTCTCAATCGCTCTCTCTGTCGTCGTTTCCTCAGCGGACGACTGTAATTGCACTCGATGTCCTCTTATGTGGCTCACAGAACTCTTTTAGTTGGTAAAAAGAGTCGTAGACGAGAAGAGTGGGGGGGGGGGGGGGGGAAGTGTGGAGGAAGATGAGGGGGAGAAAAGAGTGGCAGGTGAGCCAGCCATCATCATCCGTGGATGTGAGAAGCTCAACGGCTGTTGTATCCTGTGGTACGTATTGTTTTCGATCCTGACTACTGTTATTCTTGTTGTATTGTTGTTGTTGTTATTGCTGTTGTCCTTGCTGTTATTCCTGTTGTTGTTGTTGGTGCTACTGTTGTTGTGTATGTTTGCTTTTAGTATTCAAATCAACGCGTACGCAAAATAGTGAAAAGCACGTGAAAGTCGCAATCGTTAGACGCTTTAATCCTTACTTCAGCGTGCCTTATCCTGTATATCCATATGAGACATACTCCTATAGATGTGTGTCTGTATTTAAATGCACGTGTGTGTGTGTGTGTGTGTGTGTGTGCCCTCGTATGTGCGTAAAAGTATGCGGCTACATTCTGGGTTCACCCCAAAACGTGGTGGTTTTGTTCTGTGGCGTTGGATTGTGTTCGATTGGGTTCATCATCAACGGCGGGTCGGTGGATTGACGGGTTGGTGCCTTGATGGGTGGATTCGAATGCGTGGCTGAATAAAAGGATGTTTGATAAAAGGGGTTGCCTGGATATCGCAGTACTCTATACTATCCGTGATATTTACTGAAATGCGGAAAGAATATGAGAAGAATTTAATTTGAAAACTAAAAGTGAAAAGTAATGAATAATGAAGCGAATGAATGAAGGAGTGGGTGAGTGTGTGAAGGGCACAGTGGGCATGGGCGAAGATATTATATAAGATATAACGTAATAATTTGAATTTGTTACTTAAATGGATAAAAAAGTAAAAGATAATTAAATCGTAAATAAAAAATCACATCGAAGACAATGCAGAGGTCATCTTATCTGATTAAAAAAATTAACAAATAAAGAATATCTATTATCTTCGGAAATCAAACAAAATTGAACAAAAATATTACATTTTCGGCATGTTATAAACGCTTAATAGGATTTTTTAAAAGATTCCGAAGATTTCTTTCGATCGATCCGTTTTTTTGAAGCATTTGCAATAATATTCAAGGTTTTGTGGTTTAAATTTGTCACAATTTCCAGGAATTTCTTTGATATCCTCCCGTACTTTTTTTATGCTTCAATTTCTTCCTTTTTTTTGGTCTTGCGTTCTTTTTTAATTGATTGGAATGGGTTTTTAAGACCACTGTTTGGCGCAAGGTACCACATCCCGAACACGTGTGCCTCTTTAGCCGCAACACACATCTTCTCGGACGTCTGCTCAGCACCCACCCATCATCAACAATCACTCACTCAGCCACTCCGTCATCCGTGCATTCATTCATTCGTTCACCCACCATTTAAATCATATTTACGAGATGTCCTCAATAATGTTTTCCCAACGATTAGCGCGACGTGCCCACTTCTTGTTTGATGTGGATTTTAATTGAACTCAAGTTTTTGGTGACGGCTACATACAACTACAACAACAACTACAAGAAACATAAGAGAACAAAACACAAGAAAAAACAAGAGAAAAGAATTCAAAAGTTTTGCGGATTTTAATGTTGATCCTCATCGTAGTCGTCGTCCAACAACAGTCCAACACAAGTTTCAGACTCTTCAACTTTTATTTACGATGACTTTTTTTATTAATTATTGTTTTAAATACGAGTAAAAAACGAACAGAAATGAGTTGTGAATGAAAACACGTTGTACTCATTCTCAATTTCATCATTTAACCATACAATTTCATCATTTAACCATGCAGTCCATCAATCAGTCAGTCAGTCACTCAGTCAGCCATTCATTCAGTCATTCAAGAACTCAGTTGATCTACGGAGCAATAATAATTCACCTCGCATATGTCAAGCAGTGACGCGTAAAAAAGAGGGCTCGTTCGCTTTTGCCCTCTTTTTAAACGATCAAATCCAGGGGCTCGTTGCGTAATCATCCACGTCAGAACAAATCAAAGAGAAACAAAGTAAGAAGCGCAGAGGGAAGAAGAAGAAGAATAGGCAGGGGCAACAGCAGTGACAGCTACATAACGAGTGCTTAGTATTGTACTGAAAATAAGTCTGTGATGACGTTTCGGATTTATAGTAGTAGTCGTTGCTGCTGTTGTTGTTGTTTCTATTATTGTTAATTTAAATTTGATTAATGATGCTCTAAATAAATCTACAAATAATCAGAGTGCAGCGAATCACAAAAGACTGGGCTGGGCGACACCTGCTAGAATTTTAAAGTCTCGCTCAATGAAATGAGAGGAGATGAACGCAAAAAGGATATTCAACCGATTCTGAAAATGAGCAGCAGCTGTTCGGTGGTTTGGAAGAAATCAACAAAAATTAAAAAAAACAGAAAGCAAAAAACAAAAAAGAAAAGATCTAAAATGAATGTACGAGTATACGGGATGTAAAGGGTTAATTTATAGCACTGATGTGGAAAGTTTTAATGCCTACAATTGTACAAATCATCTAACAAATTGAATGAAGGAATGAAAGAACGAATGAATGAAATCAGTTGAGATCATTTGTGAAGTGAAAAATCAAAGCAAAGCATTGTTAATGGATTTGCTATGAAAAATCTAAAAAGGAAGCGAGATGAATTGAAAATTGAAAGATTTTAAAATGATCCTTAATCGAAAAATACATTAACCTCTGTCACTTTCACTTTCCACTTCAAGAGAGCAGAGAGAGAGAGCGGGAGAGAGAAAGAGAGTAAGAAAGCTTGAGAGAGTAGATGGAAATAATGAATGACAGACCCCCCTTTTTTCCCCCCTTAAATCAAGAGCCATTCTTTTTATATTCTTCAAATTATATGCAAACTTTTTATTCATAATTTTGTTGTATTTTCATCCTTCTTAACATCATCTGCTTTCACTTTTTACCGACTTCTCTGCACAAACTTTATTAACATCCTTAAATTGAGATGATCCACCTTCTTGAATATAAATTTGATGGTGCTCAATATAAATTGATACTACAGCGTATAAATATTAAATCAAAAGGAAGCGTCCTTTCGTTGCCTATGTTGTTGTTTCTATTACTGCTGTTGTTGTTGCTATTTTGTGACACATTTAATTCCCTTGGCAATGAAAATGTTCACTAACAAAAAAAATATACACGCTATTCTGTGCAATTTCCCGCAATTTCCGGAGGTTCCTTTTACATCCTTTCTTGAGTTCTTTACTTTGCTTCCTTTTTTTTGGTATACGACTCATATACTTTGTGAATTTTATTTCTTGTTGTTGTTGTCGTTGTTGTTCCTTGCCGTAAAGTCGTCCTGTTGCTTTCTTCCTGTTGTTTTTGGCGTGAATGAAGCTACTTCAACTTGTGCTTGTGTTGTAAGTATTGTTGTTGCTTCTTTCCGTGATTCAAAATATTCTATCAGCGATTTGGTGAACATAAAAAACGCAGCACCATTTTTTTAAAGGATTAAATTGTTGCAAATTGTCGCAAAAAGGTTTCCCCAAAAGAAATGGAGAAACGAAAGAAGAAGAAATAAAGAAGAAGGGCGGAAAGAGGGAACGGATGGAAGGAAGGAAGAAAGGACGATGAAGACGACAACGTAGAGTCCTTGTATTGCGCTCCTTTTAACACTCTGCCGTTTATTCTCCGTCTGATCCGTCTTCTGTGCGTGTGTGTGTTAAACCAGCAATTTTTATACCCTACATCCGAAGGAGACGCGGTATACGTTACGTTCCCTCGGTTTGTAACGCACAAATGGAGGCGTGGCAGGTATAGAATGGTTTATCAGCAACATCTCTTGCCCGCTTCAATAGAATAGCATTCCATAAATTCCCAAGGGTCCTAATGTGCCACTTTAGCAGTTCCTTTAGGATCTCAGAGATTAAAGGCTCTTCCGTCACAGGTCACGAGGTTGTAGCATGTATTTCAGCTTCGGCCAAGTCGAATATAGTACTCTTTCTGGTTTCGTGTTGTTTTTGTGATTCTTCTTCTTCCCCTGCTTCTTCATTTGGGCTTTCATGCTTGTTCTGTGTGTCAAATATCAAAGGACGATTTAAAGACGGCGAGAGAGAGTGAGTGTAGCGCGTAAACTCTATTATCCTGTAAATCCTGTGCCAATTACCGAGCTGGCAGGGTGCAGGGTGGCTGGGATTTGACTGGCCTCATAACGGAACAAACGAATGAACTCAAAGAACGACCGAACTACTTATTAATTTTTCTTTGTGTGAATAGAAGTAAAGACGAAGTGATACGCCGGAAATTGAAAATGTTTTGAAATTTTTATAGATCACATTCTTGCATATCAACTTAGAAAAGGTATTAAAAAGTCAACAAAACCAGAACAGAACAACAACAAATACAACAACGAAGATAAGAAACCAAGCAAAGAATTATTAGTTGTTTGCATTTAGTGTGTGTGTGTGTGTGTGTGTGTGACTGACTGAGTGACTGACAGGACATGTTAATGTTGCACAAAGTCTCTGCGACACACACACAATGAAAGGTGTGAAATATTGTCTAATCCGCCAGGTAGATACACACACACACACACACACACATATATGCATGTAGTTGTACTTAAGTGTTGCTAATCCTTTGCGTTGCTCATATCTGTGAGCATGTGAAGTCATGAATGATTGTCGTCTGGACCGCAGCGGCTCTCGTTTTCTGTCCTGCGTATCCTGGGCATAAAATATTCTTCCTTTGCGCTACTGTGCAAATTTCAACACATTATTTATTGTAATAGGATCAAATGGGATAAACAAACACAGACACATAAACGGAGCCACACATACACACACACAAAGGACAAACATCAGCTTAAAAGGACATCTCATTACATGGGTGTTGAAATTTGTTAATTGATTGATTTTCAACATCTGAATAGTGAGCATTTATGGGAATCAAAAAAGATGGCATTCGAAAAATGAAAGGAAAAAAGATTTTACAGATTCCTGTGTTTGTTGCTTTTCCTTTTTTTTTTTTTTTTCGTTTCTGTTCCTTTTCCAATTTTCATTTGAGGCGATTTACTGCAACCGCTCAAAGCTGCTTTCGGTTAAAATTTGCATAGAAACCGATCACCGGAAACCACTAAAAGAACCGCAAATCTACAGACTACAAGGATTTAAAATATTGTCTGTAAAACGATCAAGACCAGGATCAGTATCGAGCTTATTATTATAATTTTTTAAGCCACGCTATTAAAATGAAAACCACAAAACATAAATAAAACCACAGATTTGTGTTTTTCATTATGTTCTGTTTATGCATGTATTTCTACAGTATACAGTAATACTTTTAGACCAATTTATAGGCGAATAAATAAAGATTTCAGCGGATTCGACAAATCCTTTCGGCGTATTTTCGCCGTGTTTCCATGAAGAATTAAGTTTTATTTATTTATTAACTCAGTTTGATTGCTACAACCGTGGCAACACTTGGTAACGCCTGGCAACTCTGTCACTACGTATTTTACGCTATAAATTTTCAATGCAGGCCCAATTAAATTACGATTTTCTACGCCCATCCATTATAAAGGAAATTCGGGACCGAAAGTGCACAACATGACACAATAAAGCCCCCCGGTCTTCAATTGTTGTTGTTGCTGCTGCTGCTGCTGTTCATATTGTTGTTGTTTTTATTGTTCATACTTCGTTCATAGAATATAAAAAAGCGAAAGCATTTCAAAAAGAAGAAAGAGAATCGCGCCAACCAACTCAATGAAAAGTACAAAAAATCAAATCAAAATATAATAAAAAGGATTTCTTTGTACGAGTATCGCCAGCAGAGAGACAGAGTAGAAGAAGAAGAAGCAACAATAACAACAACAACAACAACAACAACGAGAGCAACCACAACTAAGGCAGTGCATAGAAGCAACTCTTGTATATATGCAGCCGGGTTGCAAAATAGGGTTGAGCTACCGCAGTATATCCCCCAAAGAGAAAACCACCAAAAGACAGCAGAGGCTATATTATATATATAAAAAAAAATAGTTGGCATCGAGCAGGATGCGAGCCGATACAATTGTGATTCGCTACACGGCGCAGCGGCACCGTCAACGTCACCCGACCGACCAACCAACACCCACCACCAGCTGTGACCTCGGTGTTAATAATGTGCAGAGCTGCTGACAAACACACACGCACAGAACCATACAAATACACCAACACAAGGGACACGAAACACGCCAGGATGTGGAGACAAGGATACACAAGTGCGACATTTTGAACTACGCGTCAGATTGTGACAATAAATTGTGACAATTGCTTTTTTATTCACCATCTTCTTCGTTTTCTTATCGTTGTTGTTATTGTGCTTAAACTTAATACAGGGCTGTGTAACAGAACAAAATCCTGGATGGATGTGTTCAATGCCTGTTCTGAGCCTTTTTCACGGTTCATCATCATATTTTAAACAGATTCACGCGGTTGTCAGTTCTACGATGGAAGAAACAAAAAAGTAAGGAAAAAGCTTGTACTCAAACTTAAAGCGAAATTAAAAACAACAACAAAGTACAACTACTAAAGAATCCTTAATTGAAAATAATCGAAAAATGCTTGTTACGCAACATCAACTTAACGAAAAGGATGAGAGAAAGGAAGAGAGAGAGAGACAGTGATGCGTCCGTGATTTTCGAAGGTTTTTGGTTTCCGTGGATTTCAATTGATTCGATCGGTCCTTCGGTTGGTGAGGAAAAATGATTGATGTTGCTCGTAAAGTGGATAAAATGCGGAGGAGGAGGAGAAGAAGGACATTGATAAGGAGGTTGAGAATAATAACGGAGAAGATACACGTTTCCTTTATAGATTTCCTGAATTCCAAAAATTTCTGACTCCATTAATTGATGCAGTGATGATGTTGAACTCTACTCACTTCTTGAAATCAGTAGATATTACAAAATAAGTGAAGTTTGATGAAGATTGCTCTTGAAATTTTAATTAAAAAGCTATAAAACTTCTGAGTCGAAACTTTAATAAATTCTTTTCAAATAACATCATAAACTTATTTATGTAGAGAAATAAAGAAAGGCCCTTGTCTTTAAAGGTTTTTCTCGTAAATGATAAAAGTTTGTCTATCAAAGAGAAGATATTATTGAAGACTAACAGAAGTCTATTGATTTTCGGGAAAGGTTTGTCAAAATCTATTCGAAAGCTTCCGGTTTTTATAGTCAAATTTGGATTGGGTTTCCAGTTGGATTGCCTATAAAAGCGCTGAAGAGCAGAAAGGTTTCTGAGTGGTTCTTTTTACCAACCGCCTTCTCTCTCTCTCTCTCTCTCTCTCCTTCTCTCTCTCTCTCTCTCCTTCTCTCTCTCTCTCTCTCTCCGCTCTCGTTCTGTATGATTATTCAAATTAATTTCACAAAAATGCACCGAACTGAAGAGCTTGAAGATGAAATTAAATTTAATTAAATTCCACATCTTCAGTGGACTGCTTTTTTTATTTTCCTCCAGCAAAGAGACCGCCACCTCATAAAAGGGTAGGTCAAAAGCGTGGAAGCGTCAAGAATCCTTCATAGAAAAATTAATCCAAAGAAAAAACAAAATATACACACCAAAACGGAATCATAAAAAACGTGAAATTAAAACAATGCTGATTAGCGTAGCAATGAAGACAGAAACAACAACAACAACAACACTACTAATAACAGCATAAAATCGCGTAAAATTAATTTAATTTAACACACAAAAACGGCCACTTCCGGTCCGGTGCGGAAACTTTTATTAAAAAGCGCTCTAAGGAAAAACCAGTCAACACAAAAGCATTAGCAGGAAAAAAAAACAATTCTATAATAATCAAACTCAACCCTCCTGAACCCTGCACAACCTCCTCACCCTCTTAACCTTCACACTACTTGACAGTAGAACAACACGCTATAGAAGCAGGTCCTTCGAAGGCGGCAACGGCGGCTAAGAAGCTAGCGACCTCATCGATGCCCTTCAATCATCCAAAACAATTGACTGGCAGCAGGACGAAAGGACGCCGGAGCTTCCAAACGTGATACCGAATGAATGACGCGACGTGACTGACGTTTATTTGAAGCTAATCAATATACGAATTGCAAGCCAAATAATAAAATTGCAAAGCGAAACAACCACCCTGTCGCAGAGCAGAGCAGAAGCAGAGCAGAAGCAGAGGAAGAGGGCTGTAAAGAGGGTAGCGTGGCTTGCTGCACTAATAAGATGCTTTCGATTTTTAATTTAAACTTTATGTGTTTTCCAACAGTTGAGTATTGTGTTGCGTTCCTCTCCTTCCTGTTCTTCTTCTGTTCTGTTGTGCTTTCTGTTGTGTTTTTTTGCTGCTGCCGGTGGGCGTCCGCTCTCCGGTACGCATTCATTGTGTTTGGCCCAACTTCACAATGCAAAGTGCGGTGTGTAGGAAACCCACAGCGCACAGGAAACCGGAAACCAAGAGTACGTACAGCTCGGTCTCGGCTTGGTCGGTAACGTTGATGAAAAGGCAAACAGGAACAAAGCAGAAGAAGGAACGAGAAACTGCGTATCGGGTGCTGGAGTTTTTATTTTCTTTGCACTTTTTGAGGTTGGCGGAAACAATGCAATGGAGCAGTTGGTTTAAGAAAGAGTGAAAGGGTGGGCTTGGTCTGGTGGGAAGAGTATATCAGACGCGATACTTTGGTGGTTATCGTATCATATATACCTTGTCTTTTATCCTGGATATATTAAGAGAATCATTTCTCCATGAATGTCTCCTCGAATCATCTGTGATAGCTCTCTATTTGAGATCTTTCGTAACTAACTTGATATTGTATAACAGTATGTAATAATGTTTGCACTATATTGAGTCTTTTTTGTATCTTAAGAACTTATAAAACAATATTATTCCGGATGTGATATCTGAGAAATGGGAGAAAAGGCGTAACTCTTACCAATCAGAATTGTTTTTATTGTTATAATTTGTTCTTTATGTTGTGATTCCTCTTTAGTTTAACCAAACTATCATTAATAATACAAAATTAAAGTAAGCAAACATTTTAATTTGTACCATAAACAAACAGATCAACAGCGGGGGGAAAAAAGGCAACAATCAAGTGACCAACAAGAAACACAAAAAATAAAAATAACAATACTTGCAACTTAGAAAAACAGGTAGAACATGTAGATAAGGAAAGACAAATAAAAGAAAACGAAAATTTCATCGTATTGACCAAGAACATTTAAATTGAACCATCAGAGAACTGAATTGAAATGTTTTATTGAATTATAATGGTAAAGAAGAACAACAGGCACTGAGAAAAGGAGGGAATGACAGGGAAAAAGCAGGAAACCATGAACAAACCAAACAAACAAACCATGTTGCTATCCAACAACAAGAAGTGACCGAAGATGGAAAAAGAAGAAAAGAATGGATCTATGAATGGATGATTAAAACGTGGCTTAACAGCTGAATGGAGAGGATCTACGAATCCATGGAAAACAATGAAGAATGAAGAAAAAACACGGATGGTACAGAGTCAACTCGCCAAAGCTGCTCCGACCTGACCTGAACGGACGGACTCCTTCTCTGTCCACTATACTGTTGTCAGGATTGCTTTTTTTTCTTTGTTCTTTGTTCTCTTTTCTAGACTCTTCCTCTGTCACTATTTTTTTATATAAAAACATTTGACTAGAAATAAAGGTGTTACACTCAACGTTTATATTGTTGAGCGAGTTTTATTTTATTACCCTAATTTAACGAGAGGTGAACGAAGTGACCCAAATACAAACACACACAAATCATCTACAGATAGGAGCTAAAAAGACAGCTAAAAAGTTTGTTTTTCTATAAATAAAGGCTTCGAATTGGATTGTTTTTCACGTTGTTTGTGTCCTTTGAAAGTGGAATCTCTTGATTTGTATTGTATTGTGACCAATCTTCGGTCTGTGTTCAGGATCCAGTTTTCATCTCTGCGTGGCCACTTTAGGTGAGTGTGTGTGCGTTTGTGTTTGTATCAAAGCCTGTGACACTGCGTTTAAATGTGTGAAATTGTGGCTGTCAATTTTATGTAGTCGTCACTTCGTCTGCTGATTTATATTTTGTTTTCTCCTTCTTCTCCCTCCCCTTCCCCTTCGTCTTCTTTCTTCTCTCTCCTTTTTTCAGAGTTTACAGGTGATTTATCGAGTGATACTCGCTCTTGACTTGACGCTCCGATTTTTTGTCAACTTTTTGGTGATTTTGTGGCTTTTGTGTATTCAAACAAACGTTCAACGTTTGATGTATGATTCCTCCGTTTAGACCAACAATAGTTTTGACGGATTTCTTGTAGCCTGGCTTTCGTTGTTTATTCTTTGCTTTCTGATTAATTTCATTTCATGATGCATTGAACAGTTTTATTGATGATATTATTGATCAAAGATAAAAATTGTCTTTACTTCAGAAGGAACTCCTATTCAAGTATTAAGGAGAAAAATAATTTGTTCCAATTTATTATAATCATCTGAGGATAATGCGGAATAATATCTATATTGACTTATAATATACTAAAACAATTTATATCTACCGTGACTTGTATCAAAGGTGACCTTAAGTATATCTTATATCAAACCATTACAAAACAGAGTAATATTGGAAGATTTAATGTAGCTATAGTTATCTTTCTTAATATTATAGTTAATATGTACTTTCCAAATATATTTATAAGTATAGATACATAATATATATAAAGGCTATGAAAAATGGATCTCTTTTTAATAAACTTCTTTAATTTCCTAGAAAGCAATTGTAGTGATCATTACAGATCGTTAAATAGGTTTTCATTTGAATTTTCGTAGAATTTCCAATGATCTTTTAAATTTTTCATCTATTGTTCCATATAATAAAAACGACGTTTTCTACGATGAGAAAAATTCAGAATTCATAGCAAATGGTAACGAAGGAGTAATTTGTCAACGAAAACCCAAAGAATTGTGTGTCAAGTTGTCAAAGTCAAACAAAACTTCAACGTCCACCACCACAGAAGTGTTCTCCGTTGGCGAAATACGAAAGAAACAAAGAATTTATTTAGGAAATGAGCAAAAACCGACAGAGAATGAAAAATAATACAGACAATTGTTGCATAACAAAGAAACGGATGGCAAACTGATGAAAGAAAACAAAAAACAATCATACTTCCTTGGGAAATAGAAGTTGGAAAGAGTCTAAATGTATACATAAGTGAATATAGCAAAAAAAATTAGGACACATTTGCACTTCACTCAAAGAAAACTGAAAGCAAACACAAAGCAGAAAAAGAGATCTAGAAAATCAAGGGGAAAAAATAAAGAGATCAAGATGAGGTGTGGGAGAAAAATGAGAACAAAGAACATTCAACTGAGAACTCGGTGATTTAGTAGGTTGGCCACTTAGTAAAGCAGTCACTCAAATGGTCAATCACTGAAACAGCTAATCAGTCAATCAATCAGTTAGCCATTTAGTCTCATTGAAGAACCTCGTTTAACGAAAAAACGTTGTGTTGTAAGGTGCTGAACCGTAGACATCTCAACCCACATGAAGATTGTTTACAAACCGAACCTGGTTTGTTTAACAGCATTCGATTAATGATTATTAATGGTCGTTAATTTAGTGAAAAGATGTCCGATAAAAGTAATAAAAAGTGAAAACATCTTCGTTTTGGAGAAAAAAAGTGGTAAGGCGGCGGAAAACCACACAAACCACACACATCACACGCTCTCGGGACACGGACACTCACTCAAACACACAATCGGACACACACTCGGACACTTTCACAAATTAAGCCGCTAATAAAAAGATGACTTTATTGCTTATTTAGGGTTGCCACAGCATCAACTTGTCGGATTTCAGAGCAGGTTGTGGAGAATTCTTAGAATTTCTCCTTCGTCGTCGTCTTCATTTCGGAAAAACCATTTTTCATTCATTCAGTTTGCTTGTTGTTGGTGTTTGCTGAGCACTCAACCGAACCAAACCGAGTCGGTGGATTACCAGACCCAAATCCGTTGCAAGTATAAAAAAGCAACTCGTCTATAATTCACTGGACTTTACACTGTACAGCAAGTCTATGGGGGTCTATCTGTCTAAGCCACACAATTACACAACATTAAACAATCTTCTCCTTCATCTCCTCCTTTTCCTTTTCTTTTCTGTTCTCCTTCGCCACCGCATTTGTTTGTTCGTTGAATTCATAAATCAAGTCAGTCAAACAAAATCGGAAAGAATCACCAACACTTGTTACAATAACACTATGATTTGTTATCTCTTGCACTCACTCACTCTCTCTCTCTTTCTCTCTGTCTGTCCTACGCTATCTTTCGATGATGATGACCATCGCTTGTCCGCTACGAAGTTCGACATAAAGGAACGAAGACTATTATTATTAACAAAAATGTCTAAATTTCGAAAAATAAATTTAAGGAGTAAGAATCATTTTTATTGTCAATTCTTTGAGAAAAGGAATTTGAAAATAAGAATTGAAAAAAGTGGTTAAAACTATTTGAGGAGGGGGTGAAGATTTCATTTACCAAAAATAAATAAAAATGTTACTTCAAATCATGGTTGATCATAATTTTTTCGATTTTTTCCCTTTTCAAGTTTTCATTCATAAAATTTGATTCATCATTATTAAAAAGGAAGGTAAGGAAAGGGAGGGACGGATAACATTATCCTCCGATGATATGTTGGAAAAATGAAAAACCAACCAATATTATTGTTGGTCATAAATTCCATGCCTTTAATTTACCTTTTTTCCCTCTTCATTGAACTAAATAAGCAAGTAACACCTTTTGACACAATGATTAATAATCATCTGATAGGTTATAAAGTTTTAATAACCGCCATTTAACCACCGATTAAAGAATGATTCTGCTACTTCATTAGCGAGGGTCAAAGTGTACCATCTTTTCGTTTAAAAAATTACTTTTTTGTAGGGTTAAAAATTGCGTTGAAATTAGATATTATAATTTCTTATTATTAATAGTTAAATTAAAAAATACTAGTTTCACATGTAGTTTATATGGATTTTACGAGTAATCGATCCCCATGGAACAAAACATCTCTTAAACATGTCTATATTGATATTGTATATAAAACTATCAATACATTGCGTTGAAACAATAAATATTGGCAACACAAAATATACCCAAAAATATTACCTTCTTTTACGAAATGAAAGGAAAAATCAAAAACGATGGAACGAGAGAATCGAGAAAGATTTGAAAGACTTTTTCTCAACTCTCCGAGTCAAAATCAAAGAAAAGAAATGAGAAAGTTCCGCTCGAAGAGATCGATCCCTAGAATAGAATCGATCCTTCTAAAGTAAGCATCAAATTTGAGGTATACTAAAGTAAGTAAGGTATTCTTGCGTAGAGTTAATTTGCAAGGATATTTTATGATATATTGGAGTGTTGCGAAAGGTACAAAATTCAAGGAAGAAATCATAAAACCCATAACTAAACACAATCAAAATAGCCACACTAAATGACAGACTAACAACTGCACGAGGACGAATGGACGGACCGAGCAATTGTTAGAATGTACGGATTACGGCATAAGGTTGAATAAGAGTTGCATAGAGTTACACAGAGTTGGATAACCAAAGGTTTCGAATTTGACAAAGACCGAAGCGCAAAAGGAGAAAACGATAGAGAGGACGATAGAGTTACCTGCGTCTGAGCTGTCTGAGGACAAAGGAGACCATCGTTGTCAGCAGGATATACAATTTACGCAATAAAATATGGTGTTGGCAAATTTTATGTAATTCCGAAAACACTGCAAGGATATTTGCTCAAGTCAAGGTCAATGGTTAGGCAAGGATGCGTCACAAAGACAGGGACGAGTACAAGAGTGAGTACGGGAAGGTTTAGAAGAAGAGTGAGTGAGTGAGTGGTTAAATGGCTGAGTTATTTGATTAGTTGGAGTTACTAAGCGTACCGCATGAATGTAAATAAACTGTTCTTTTCGCAGGATGCCGCTCGGAATGTAGGCGTTGTTGACAAACGCGTGCGATCATAAAATAAGAAGAAGAGTAAAAATAAGAAGAAAAAGTAGACAATAAAAGATCTCGGAAAGGTTCTGGAGACCTGCGTCACAATTAGCAAGTCAGACGGTAAGAGATTTTCTAGTCACTGTCTGGTAGCTGAATCTACACCACGCAGCAGCAGCAGCGGGGTGTCGTCGCGCGTTTTATTGCCCCACTAACTCAGCGGTTGGTACGCGTTTTTGTTGGGAAAAGGAAAAAAGCCATCTGCAAATCTGAACAATTTGAGTGATTTTTTTCTTACTAAAAAAGAGTGGCCGAAAATTTCAGAAAATCTTCTGTTTTTGCGGCTTCCTTCACGAAAGGACGAATGGACGAAAGGATTTCCTTGCACGCTCGCACTCTTTCACTTTCACTGTAAACAGTGGACGCGTGAGTAAAGGATTTTTTTATGTTTTTAAGGAGTTGAAAAAAAAACAAGGAAAGGAGTCACGTTCTGTCATAAAAGCAGCATAAAAGCAGTCGGCGTACGACGGACTACGGCTTCTGCGTCATGAGCGAGAGTCATCGAATGAAAGATCCTTTTCTTCAAGTATCCGTTTCGCGTGAAGTTGATTTTTCAACACTTTTTGTTGGCTTGTGCCCTTTTTTTGGAATGAGGCAAGAAACAGTAAACAGCAACAACAACAACAATAATATTAAGTAAACAACGTAACGAAAGGATGCCCAGAATTAAAAAAAAATAAAACTGTTGAGAAAAGGATTCATTTTTTTGGCAAAAATGTGGGCAGGGCAACAAATTCCGGGGTTTTTCTTTACCATTTTTAAAGTTCCCTGTTTTTCCATCCATCGTTTCTCTCTTTCCTCCTTCCTTGATCCTTCCTTCTTCCGTTTAACTCGTCACCGTAAACGCGTTCATTACAGAGTTGTTTCTGTTGTTGTTGTTGCTGTCAAATGTTGACAAATATTTAGTCGGCAGTTTGACAGTTCGTTACATTCATGTGTGTGTTATAAACATGAGTATGTGTGTGTGTTTGTATTTTGTTGCTTTTTCCTTCCATTGTGTAGCATTCACATAAATGTCGGTGTAGCAGAACCCATTCTCTGAATTTAACCCTTTCCTTTGTTCACATCCTCCTCTACCTCGTCTACTTCTTCTTCTTCTTCGTAGTCTACTTCAACCTCCTCTTCCTCCTCATCCACTTCTTCCTCTGGTTTGACATTTCTTATTTGTTGTTTGTCATTTCACTCGTTTGTGCAGATTTGTGAGGTGCAAATGTCAACAAAACAAGTACAACAACAACTCAATTCGCTTGCGTTAGTGTCACGTGTTGGTTTAATTTTAAGCAAATAACTGTAACACTTTCAAACACCCCACACCACCCCCCCCCCCCCCCTTCCTACACCCCACCCAATCGTTTACGGCGCGTCGGCGGCCGTTGAACAACGGTTTTGGTTTAAAACGGTTTCATGTTTTTTTTATTTTTATTTAGTGTTATCTCTTTTATTTTTCTTTGGTGATTGGCTCCAAAGTAACAGGATTGGGATTTAGTTTGCTAGGATTTGATTATTGCATGGTTATTGTTTTTGTTGTTGTTGTTGTTTTACTATTGGTGTTGTTGTTGTTGTTGTTGACAGAAGCGTTGTTCTCGTTGATGTTGTTCTGGTTGATGTTTTTCCTGTTGTTGCTATTATGCAATTGTTGGTGTTGTTATTTTTTATTTCTTTTTCCATTGTCGCAGTTGCTGTTCTTGTTGTTGTTGTTGGTATACTCCTTTACTTCGTTGTTGTTGTTGTTGTTTTTGTTGGAAATTTAGTTAAACTCTTGTTAACACTGAATGCATATTTATTCAGTTGATTGTTGTTTACGCAAGAACTCATCGATATGGAGCAAAATGGGATAACACGGTGGTAGCTTCGATAGCTGGGTCGAGGGGCTCCAAAAAATTACCTACTCTACTGTGCTCTGCATCCAAAATCCAATAGCGAAAAGAGCGGAGAAAAACGAATTACAATTTCAAGTGCTTAGACTAAAATGATCAGCCCACAATTACTTCAACTGATCCACAAAATGGCACAAACTCATTCAGTCGATTCATCATTGAGCTGATTGGAGTGACGACTCCGCGTTGAAGTACATTTAACCGTCCTTCAAAAGAAAATGCTTGAGACACAATCAATCGTTCTGCAAGAAAAGATCTTTGTTATCTTTGTTTGTCACTTTATAGACCCTTGACATAACGTAAGTCAGTAACTATTATACAATAAACTTCAGTTAGACTCATGGACTTGACTTTTGACACAGACTTTGCACCCAAAACCGGACCCTTAATAGATAAGCTTTGAAGAAACATACGTACATTTATGGGTCATTCCTTTAACCCATTAATGCTAAAAGGTATCGAGAATGTCACCCATTTTTCCCCCCTTCCCACGCTTCTCTGCTGCAAAAAATCAAAATGTGTCACAGTGTGAAAAACCATGCAAAAAATATACCCGAAATAAAGATAATAAATCAAAATGTTCAGAAAAAACACCGCATTTTCAATCCGTTCGTCCTTTAGTCGATTCTGCGATTTCATATCAAGTAAAATATACTTAATGACCGCACTAAAGGATACATAATAAAATCTCGATCGGTCGACAAGGAAACAGAAACAATAACAAAATCTCAGTGGAAAAAATCTCGCTTTTCTCTGCTCGCGTCTCACGCGAAAAGTGAGAAATTCTTTATCATTAGACATGCCAAATTTATGATTGCAGTGATTTTATACGCCAGGACATGAAAGCGGGCGTCCTTTTTTCCACAGGACGTTAATAATTTTTTGAAGTTATACTTTTTGTTGGAACATAAATCGTCGGTTATTATTTTTCAAGCTGTCAGTGCAACATTTTGCAACAGTGTGTCGCACGTGCAAAGAACGGGTTAAGGAACAGAGTGCGCGCAGAAGGAATGGGAAAGGAGTGAGGAAGTACGGAAAAATGAGAGGGGAGGACGAGGGACGTATTACGCGACACAGGGTATGCGTATATGATTTAAGAACTGTAAAGGCGTTGATGGTGAGGGAGATTGATACAAAGAATGGAGCGAAGAATGGTGCAATGAATAATGCGAAGAATGGTGCAAAGGATGGTGCAAAGGATGGTGAAAAGGATGGTGCAAAGGATGGTGAAAAGCATGGTACAAAGAATGGTGCAAACTATGGTACAAAGGATGGTGCAAAAGATCATTCCAGAATTTGTTTTTTCTACTAATAAAATATCGATGAACATTTTTAAATCATGTTGCTGAGTAATAAATAAATAAATTAAATACAAATTTGAAGCAAAACTTTTCTCGGTCATTCATCATCCGAACCTGCTTTGGACATTATTGGACATTATATAGTGTTGTCAAAATGTAACTAAAAAACCTACAAACGAGTCTCCTTTCCTGAGTAACCGTGACTTGTGTGTGTCGTCACCTTCTGATCGCAAAACTGATGTAACACGCTGCAGGTAACAAACCATTACCGCATAACTGCACAAATTTCATGCCATTGTTAATCCCTTTCATCCTTTTTTATCCCTTCCCTTTGTTTCCACATCAGGTTTCCCATCCATTATCGCTGCTAATTTTAACCCCTATCTAAGGAAAAAATCAGAAAAAAATTTAGCAGAATGTATTTTTTCACCCAAAAAAGTAATAAAAAGGCAAAAAAAATTCGCAAAATTGATTTTTCACCAAAAAAGGTATTAATTTTTATGGAAGGCGTGTTTTTTTTCGTAAAAATTACATTTTTACTGCAACTCTTTTTGAGGAATTGACTTTTCGATTGCGAAAGGTTAACTAATTGCTTTTTTAACCTTCACTCTTTCGCATTTCTCAAAAAACACAAACACACAGACACCAATGGGTTACTTAATGGTTAAACCAAAAAATCCTTTCATGAGCCTAATGAAAACATCAACCGTAACCTTAGTTTTCGCTAAAATGACAGCATTTTGCAAAAAGCACAAAGAATTTTATGATCTTTGGCTAGAAGTCAAAAAAGTCTACACTGAAATTAACCCCTCAGGAGGATAATTTTTCTTAAAAACAATGAATACATGGTAGACAATGAATAAGTGGTATACAAAATATATTAAAAGAGTATATACATGTGTCCTTGAGCGCTTTATTTAAGTATTAATAGAAGTTTATAGAAAATATGTGAGAATCAGTGAGGACAAAAGTTAAGCAATCTTTATAATAGTCTTATTTATTGTTCAAATTTTTAATAAATTTATTTATTCATCAGAGATCACCAGAGATCACAAAAGAGATCGTTTCTTCTGTCCCACTCTTTCTCTCTCTCCCTTTTCAAGACTTCTTCTTATTCCTTATAATCAAGAATTCAATTGTATTTTTCCACAAAAAAATACCCACTCATTTCGCAGGAAAAACGGCCATCATCTAGAATAACCAAAGGGTCTAAGGATTCCCTATTTGAAGAAGGAAGGGGGAGCCAATAGAGAGTGTGGTATGTAGAATGGTTGGGCAAATTGAGTATGTTATTGAATTCTAATCGAAAACTTAATCAGAATATCACGAGAGACGTTATTGAGCCACTTAAGGACTTGAATGATTTCTGTTTATGGTATAATACTAAAACTTCAAATTGTTGTTGTTGTTGTACTGTTTTGTTTGCTCCTTTTAAAGCTATCAAAATGTATGATCCAGAAAATGCCAAATGTGCCAAAAAGCTATTCGTTCCAGTCTCATGCCAAGCGACTCGTCTCGTCTCGTTTCGCCTCATCACGTCTCTTACCGTCTCTCCCCGTAGCATCACGTTCCGTCTCGTTAAGATAGGAACAACTTTTTAGAGAGACGTTAAACTTTCCGATTGCCTGATTTGGCTCAAATGCCAAATGAAAAATAAAACGTTTCTGGACGTAGTTAAATTTTATTGAAACCATCAAGTTATTGTTGTTGTTGGTGTATTGATGGACTGATATCCTGCTATTGTCGTTTTTTCCCTCTCCTAGATTCTGTTTATAAAAGTTTCAATGGGTCGAAGTCGGGAAAATGCTTTTTTATGATGAGTTTGAGAAAAGGAATTCACAACATTTCAACAGCCGCTACCAAACGACGATGATGACCAAAGCTGACCAATGTACATATACATATACATAGATATATACGAAGGTACCAATTAAAGCAGCGATATACGAATAAGAGACATAAATATTACATTTTACTGCATTATAAACCAACAACAAAGGCTTTATGGCCAATTTAGAGCGAAAACAGAACCGAAAAGTAGCCAGATCTCTATAAAAATAATAACAAAGCAGTACCATTAAGAAAAAGAAAATTAAACACCACAACAGCAACAACATTGGTAATGTTTCTTTAAGCAGACTTCAACAAACATATTCAAGTCAGTCAAGTTATCGAAACAACAACAACAACGACACTTCTTCTGGACCAACTCTTGGCCACTGCGGCCAACCAATCAATTGTGTTGTTGTACCCAAAAAGTAGCTGGCTGCCAAACTGAAAAGGACACACAACAACAACAACAACAACCAGACTCACTTAAATCAGAACAGGAAAAGGAAATGACAATGAGACATGTGAGTGTGTTGTTGTTTGTGTGTCACAATACAACACAATACAAAATCCAAACACGAGGAATGACATCATCGCCCATTATAATTGGCTAAAAGAGCAATTAAGGCTCCTCGAAGAAGCTGCCACTGATGCCACACACAGACACACACACACACACAGTGAGTTGCTGCTACTGCTAACAAGAACAACAATATTACTCGTAACAGCAAGGACGACAACAACAACAGTTTAGATACAAATGTGACAACTTTTGGCTCTCTAAATGCGTCTAAATGAGTCTAAATGGAAGAGAGGAAGTCATCTCTCAACATGAATTATAGACGTCCATTCATAAACAACGCTCATTCGGGCCCATATAACAATTACAAGGAGTACCACAGGCGAATGGAGTCCCCGATGGATGATGGAGTGTCCTGCCCGGAGTGTTGAATTGAGTTATGTTGCTGATGCGCATTTCTTCTGCGATGCGTTGTAGTTGTTGTTCTTCTTCTCATTGTTGTTGTTGGTCTATCGTACCTATCATTCTTATCATTTTGATTGTTGTTGGCAACTATTTTTAAACAATTCTAAAGAATTTTTTATTTATACTGCGGATGCATTTTTTTCCATATCCTCTTATATAAGTTTTTACTTTTATTATTATTATTTAGTGTTTGTTTTTAGTTTGGGTTTTATTCTGCTGCTTTTACTCTTACTATATTATTTGTCTTTTTGGTCTTCGGTGGTCTTTTGTTTTATTTTATTTTATTTCATGTTTGGCAACATTTTCGTTGTTCTCCTCCGTTAATAAATCGCTGACAGATGACGTTATCAGTTGTTATTAGCAACAACAACGACATCACCGCATTGGAGCTGTAATCAAGCTGTAATTTAAAGAATATTTATTATTAAGTACAATCATTTAGTGAGGAATTTATTATTTGCTTCATAATAAAGAGAGAGGAAGTCATTAAATTGCCGATGGATTAAATGAAGCTGCTCATAATTTGTTGCCTTTTTCGAAATGGGAGACAAACGAAGGAGTGGTGAATAGAAGCGAGGAATCGAAAAGGAAGGAAAGAAGGGAGGATCTAAGGAAGAGTGAAATAAATTACCTATAAACGAAGACGTCAAGGAAAAACATTCAGTCCTGTTCGTATTTGTGTTCACTTCTTTCATAAAATGTATCACTAGAAGCAAAATAAACAGAAATAACATTTTTAGCTATTTTATAAGAAACTAAAAGGGGACTTTCAATTTAATTTAGTATACAACATAGGATATTCATCATAAATGTTTAAAAATAATTTAAACATTTTGCACCAACCATTCTAAGGTTCGAATCTTGACTAAAAGGAACAAATTCCTGAAAATACCTAAATTTAAATTAGATTTAGTTATTTTCGAATTAAGTTTACATATATTTCTTCCAGTTTTCTGTCCAGAATGTATTTGAAAATATTTCTAAATAATTTAATTTATGTTAATTCAATGACTGTTCAATTACAGGGATGCTTTTTTAGAGTCTTTATTACCACAAACAGACAAAAAAAACAACAATGGAAATGGTTGGCTGTCAACAAAAGAATCTCTTCACATATCTGCACAAGAGTCACAAATTTTATATATATAGACATTCAAATTGGCATCTCTAACCGAAGAAACAGCCGCAAGGGGACTTTCAAATAAATCTATCACCCCAACAACAACCCCAAACGCCCAAACCTATAATCGAATCACATATCAACCACCTTCTCCACCTCCTCCACATTCAACCCCATATAGCCACCTCCCCCTCCTTCCCAACCCAGCCCAGTTTACGGTCAAGTTTTGGTTTAATAGAATTTCAAATGCAAACAAATGGAAAAGTTAAAAAAGTTAAAAAAAAGTTAAATACCAAGAGAAAAAACCCAAATCACATAAAAAACGATGTTTGGCAACACAGCAAAATTAGATTTTTATCGAAATTCATTTGAATTTTATTATAGTGAATTTTCAACGATCAAAATGTCGACTCCTTTAAATGCTTGCCAATTGAAAGACGGCAGAGTGATTGGGGGACGGTTGTATAGAGAAAGTATGATCCATAGAGTCACCACCCAGTTGGCCATTGGTTCGGGTGGGTCAAGTGGACCCACCGTCGTTGGTGGCTGACATCGTTTTCTACGCAATAAAATAAACATTCAAAAATGAAATCAACGTAAACGATTCAACGTAAACGATTCTCAAGTTATACGTATGTACGTCGTTGCTATGCTTACGTTTCATTGCATCGCATTTAATTTTATTTTTATACTTATGTGAGTTTCGTTGTTGTTCTCATTGTTGTTGTTGTCCCAACGGACAACTTCAGTCGTTTAGTCCTCTTATTTCTGGGTGATTTCTTGGTTTATTTGTTCTTTTATTAGTTTTTTATTTGGCCAGCTTATGAGCCGAAAAAGCACAACTACTTTTTCTAAAGCAAACACAAAAACAACAACAACAAGACCAAAAAGAATACCAACAATATTAGCAAAATATCTTTTCTTTGTTGTTATTTTTGCCTTGACCACTGCTTTTGGCTCAGTCGGTTTCAAGTTCTATCGGAATCCTTTTCGTATCCTTTGCCTGACACACACACATACATCCTTGATGATTGCTTACGTGTCTCTGCACCATTTTTAGGGTTGGTCCGAGTTACGATTTTTAAACGATTGCCTTTTATTAAGGACATTTGAATCCTTTTAATGTGACGCAAAGTATTGAGTATTCGATTTTCGACAGACAGCGAGAAAGGGGACATTTGAGAAGCCTGAAAAGGAATTGTTGAGAGGGGGACGGTGAGGGGTAAGGAGGGGTGTTTCTAATTTTGACATTTCTTCTTACATTACATTGCATTAGTTGATATTTAAATCCGGATTATTACAGGAGAAACATAGTAATGTAAGTATCAAGAGCAATACAGGGTTTGCTAGACCTGACATAATACGGTCAATACATATATCGAGATCAATGTTGGATCAGCCTTCATGTTAATAACTCAATCAATATTGGATAAACCAAGGCATCATTATAACAACTCGATCATTGTTCGATGATGGTTGGATTAACCATGGGGCCACGATCATAATGGAGCCAAGAGATAATAAATCGAGAGGTGTCAAATCGGTCGTGTCCATATTGCGGACCAAATGATTGCTCCATTTTTCGAAATCAATTCGATCGTTTTCATAATTTCACCCTCAACCCTCTAAGTAATTTTTTAACTATTTCAAATCTTGAGTAACACAAAAGATCGAAATAAAATCAGTAGTTACAAGATTGCGACTGTTAAGAAAGGATAAGTTGACAACTTCTGGGGGAGTGATCAGAGCCTTAGGCACGAACCTAGATTAGCAACTAGAGAAAAAACTGAAGAAATACTTACTCTCAGAAACTAAGGAACGCATAAAAACAAAGACAAAAATTCAGCCCGAAGAGCCTGAAACAAAAAACTTTTATAATAAGCCTTAAACTGTACTTAATTTATCTTTAGTAGATCAATTGTGGGTGATATAAACAGAAGAAAAAAAATACAAACAAAAACAATCACAAAACATTCCATCCATCCATCCATGTTAACGTATCCTTTGTGGAAAGCGCCAGTATTAGAGCAAGTGTAAAACACATGTTGAACGTTTATATTGTTTGTTACACAATCTGTGGCCGGTGTAGATCTTTAAAGGACGACTTCACTGCTTCGTATGCAAAATAAACCCCCGACCGAATTCGCTGTCCTGACCTGACCCGATCTTCGTATTCTGCTCGACTCTGCTTTCATTTATTTTGTTGATCTTTTGAATACGAAATCCAGGCTAAGTTTTGGTTTACATTCTTTGAAAAATTTTGGATGGATAAAAGATCTGGCCAAAATGGTAGGATGTTGATGTGGTCTTTAGTAAGGATGAGATCTCATTTGCGTACGGATGAGGAGTGCTGAGGGTGGCTTTATTTTGCTTTAATTTTCTTTCAGGTGGCTTTAGAAGTATTTTCTTCCTTCGGCTCTCCCTCTTCCTTGTCTCTTTCTCTGGCGGCGCTCAGTCTTTTGTTCCAAACGCCCGTAAGTCTGCGATTACTTTTTCTTTCTAAGCGCTTCCTCGCAGCTCAATCGGTTTTAGGATTTTTTCAGTCTTCAGTTTTGGTTTCATATTCAACAACAAGATACTTACTCCCGAAGATAATCCGTATGCTAAAATGTTTGTCTTTAGATGATGTCCTTAATATGTTTGTTTTTTTGTTGATGGAAAAAAACAAATAAAGAATTAAATACTGTGGTGCCCTGGTGTTCGTATATGGTGCTGATACAACGATACATGAGTGAACATTGAACAAAAGGAATTACTTTTGTTGTAAGAAGAATTTGAATAATAATTCCCTTTGTGGGGAAATAATGGTCAACTGGCTTTTATTATTTCCTCAAGTACTATTATTATTTCCTATTGTCTCTTTAAATTGTACCACAATGGAACGTAGCGCCGTCGGGTTGAAGTAATATAAGCACTCTTATGGTTGGGTGGATCTCTAAGGAAATGTAAATCCTTTTTTCTTTATTTTCTTTAAACCACTTTTGGGATTTCTCCTATTGAATAGAACACGAGTATGAGATCAATTATTCATATGCTCTAGATATACTCGTACATACATGTATTACCTAAATTGGTCTTTAAAATACGTTTATTCAGAAAGTTTTATAAAAATACTTCAGAGTAGTTTTAATAATAATAATAATCAGAAGTGCTACCTTGGACTTGCACGATGCTTTTAATTAAGGACCTTTCGAAAGAAATGCTCAATTGAGGATTTTTTTGAGTATTTGTTGTTATTTTTTTTTCTTCCTAGTTTTTATAGATTTTTACTTGATATACATAGTTTAATCTATAAGTTATAGTTATCTATAGTTAAACTCCCAGATTTATACACAGAACTAAACACTGGTTATGAATATTTATGATTCCTTTTCGGACAAAATATTTCAAATTCGAAACAAAAAATGGCGGGTGGCTTTTCCCCTGATGCACTCCTGATTAGAAGTTGGATCCGAAGTGGTACAAAAATAGGGAAAAAATCAAAAGAGTAACTAAAAAATATTCACAGTTTTCAACGAGGGACATCAATATCGAAATCAACAAAAGTGTCAACATCGACATAAACAACAACATCAGTAACAACAAAAACAATAATAATAATAAAAACATTAACAACATCGATAGCGATAGAGATTTAATAATCGATATCATGCCATGAATATGAATACCGAAGTGAATGAATCTGGTTGTTTCGGTTTTTTGTTGTTACTTTTTAGTCAAATACCCTCGAGATTCTTTCATAGTTTGACAAATTTTAGTTGTTAGCGGAAGCTTCTGTTAGAAGAGATTAGAAATAAAACGGAATTTACGAGTGACATCGAAATGGATTCAGAGGTCCGAAAAAAGAAAAACAAAATGTTGTAAATAAATAAAAACAAAAAATAAATCAAAACTAAGTTTTATTCATGATACAGATCATTAAATAATTTTGATTTTTCGTTGGTATACATTTCAACATTTCAATTAATAATAATGTAATAAATAATAAAATTAAATAAAAAGAATAAAATAGCAAGAGGTACAGTTAATGGAGAGTCCATTCCAAAAAGAAAAGAAAAAAATTCCAAGAAAAAGATTGGAAAATCAAGAAATGATAATGATAGAGTCTATGACACTACCTACCCTATCACACTTACTGCAATGTAGGAAATGTAAGGATTTCAAGAAGGTGTGGCCGTCAATTTTGCGTCGTGAACATAAGCGTTTCTTGTTCATTCAATGGAATAACTAAAACCTTGAACTTTTCAACTTCGATAAATTTACGGGTTAAACAAATCGCGCACAATTGTGTGGCATCACTGTCAGTCAATCGCAAAGCTTATTGTTGCACCTCAAAACAATGGAAAACAGTACAAAAATCCACTTAAATAGGGCACAGAATAAGTTCGCCTTTAAGACAGAGAGAGAGAGAGAGAACGAAAGGCGTAGAGAGATTTTGAATTTTCCGCGAAGAGGATCCACCACGTACGCCCACACAAATTCGCCCAGGGTAATATTTTTAACGTCGTCGACGGTAACACGAAAAAATCGTTCTGGCTTCCACCGGATGCCTGTCGTTTTGGGCAACAATTCGACTTGCGGCTATTCTTGCATCCTTTCTTTACCCCTTCTTCCTTCCCTTTTCTTCTACCCACTTCTCCCAGTATGATTTTTTGTACGATTTTCAAGGAATCAGAAATCAAAAACTGAATGAATGATCCGCAGCTGTTCAGAAGCTCAAAACGTGTCGATGCAATAAAAAATCCGGTGAAAAAGAGTGTAGAGGAACATGGAAACGGAAAAAAGGAAAATTGGGGGGGAAAAACGAAAAGCTAGGATACCCAAATGGTATCCCGTTCTAGAGCATTTCGATGCATTGAACACACAAGCACAGCAGAGCACAGCCAGAGCGTAACCAAAAACGGATGCAGAATAACATGGAACATGGAAATAAAGAAAAAAAAGACGTCTCGAGTAGGAGGAGTGGTGAAGGAGGAAGAGGAGGTGGAGAAGGTGTAGAAGGAAAAACAAATCGGTTGGCTTGCATGCAGCACAATGCAGCGCAATAAAGTTCCCGGGCTCAAAGATGGCAGAGAACAGCAAAGAACTACAACAACAACGTCGACATTGTGTACCGTCATCAGGACGCAGGATTCAAGTTGCAGGATCCAAGCTGCAGGCTGTCGACTGCCGGCTGCCGGAATGAACTCAACTGAACTGAACACACAGAACACGGCGCATCATCAGCGTGCAAACCAAGCTTGTGCGGATACGATTTCTACCAATAATAAACAGGATACGATAAGGCTTCTGCGGCGTAGCAGGGTGAAAGAGGAGGGGAGGGGGATGGTGGGGAAGAACGAAGGAGGAGTGTTGTGCGGTATGCGATGCGGAAAGCTTCGGCATTCGAGCGTATATTTTCTGCATCACCGTGGGGACAAACTGATCCAGAAAAAATAAAAAACCCCGAGTTGAACTCTTTTGCATTTCCTTTGTGCATTTTTTGTTCTTCTTCTTTTTCTTCATTTGCTGGCGTTTTTTCTCGTCTCGTCATTTTTTGTTGGATTTGTTCCTCTTTCGCATGGAGGATGGATGTCTGTCTGTCTCTCGTACGGATTTCATATCCTATCATTGAACATCTGTAAAAAAATGTGTAAAAAATCATTGTATTTCCGAGATTTAGCTTTGAGCTATAATATCGGAGATTTTTTAAAACGTTCATCGTAGTCATCAATACGATGTTTAGTGAGAAACGAGTTGCGGAGGAGGGGAAGAGGACGAGGATGACGGGAGAAAAGGAAAGGAAGGAAGATCCTTAGAGCGGTGTAGAGAAGGGCTTTAATTAATGAGGTTAAAAATCAAGTCAAAATTCATAAAAAATAATTAAAGGAACAATACGAAAGATTACGAGTGAGTGAAAGACATGATAGTTGAAGTAATGTTACACAGACTCAAAGAACTCGTATTCGTTCTGTACTCGTTCATGTCAATCCATCGATCGGAAATGCTGCAGTGCTTCAGCTCAGGCCAAAGCTTGGACCCGGAGGTGCAAAAAAGAATTTAACTAGATTAACAGAGAAAGCAATCTTTGATATGAAAACAGAGAAAGATTGATATGAAAATGAATGAATGGAAGAGTGCAAATTTTGTACTTGACTTTTTTACTACTACTATTTTCCTACTTTGCTTTTAGTTTAGGTTTCTTTAGTTGTTTCCTCTTTCGATTTTTTGTTTAGTGGACTGAAGTAGAGTTGAGTTATTTTCTTGTTTCCTCGTTTTTTGTTCCTTTTTCTAGTATCTCCGATCTGTTTCCCAAGAATTCTTGGGATTTAATTTAATTCAATTAGAATTCATACCAACGATGAGCACTTCAAAGATTGCTTTGTTTAGACGGTTCTCGTAGCTTTGTAAATCTCTGTTCGATTACATTCGACGATACACTCGTTGGACGATATTCACTTTGACTTTGAAAAAATTTAATTAAATAAATTGAAGGAATTGTTGTTGTTGCTGTTACCATGTCATGTAGTAGATAAATTATATTGTATTTGGAATAAATAATTTTTATTTGTTTTTACCGATTTAAAGTTATTCTAGAAATCCAAATAAAGTCGATTTAAAAGAATTGTTCTTTTAATAAAAGAAAATTCTATTGTATGAGTAAAATAGTAGAATAAACATTGTATTAATTCATCTTAATTATTAATTACTAAATAAACCATTTATAGATTAATCAATTCTTTATTAAAATTAATTATACATTTCTATTCAATGAAATAAATAATTCAATTAAATTAAAATTCAATTCATTCAATATTCGATTTCTTTTCGCTTTTTCAGTTATCTAAACTCTTTATAAGAAAAAAGAGATGAATCTTAAAAAGTTATGAATATTATTCATTGATTCCATGTTACGAGATTTTCTTTTACGTCACTTGAACTATTTGTAAAAATGGACCCTCGTAAACCAGAATTCTCGCCGTTTTTTATTCATTTCATTCATTTCCTCACTCTATCCGTATGATGCAGTACACCATCCACTCCATTCCTTCATTTATTTATATACTATATTCTTCATGCGCTCTCCCGTTCGTTCGTTCGCTCACTCATTCATTCATTCATTCGTTCTTGTTAATTATTTAATGTCTGTCACCCGGCGGCTAACACTTTAAGCCAAATGCAAATTGGAATTGTCAGTGTCATGTACACCCAGTTAGACCCGTACACATACAAGCACTCTTTTGTATGTGTGCATATGGACCACATGGACTCAGATGGACAACTTTGCCTCAAGCTGGTTCTCGTATGCGCCATTCTTTGCTCGCATTCGTGTTGTCACGCGTGGGTGTTCCAGGATGACAAAATACAACAACAACAGTACGGCAAAGATGACAATAATAGCAACAATAACAACAACAATAACAAGTATAAGTAAGTACAAGCAACAATGACGTTGCTGGGGGGGAAAAAAACCCGTAACAAAAACAGTTAAAAATTTAAATTTCTCTACACAAAAGAAAATCTCTGAAAATGCCATTGGATGGATATCAAGCGGCAACAACAACAACAACAACAACAACAACAGCAGCAGCATTAGCAACACCTTCACTTTATACCACCAACCTACATGCACTTCTCTGTCTCCCTGCCATCCTCCATCTCATCTCCTCCGTTTGGATCATACGATCCAAGCACCACTCATTCATTCATCCTCTGGCTCTCTCTGCTCTCTATCCTCTTCTGTTATTCGTCCTTCGACTGTCAAGTGTTGGCTGACGGTGGATACGTGCTGCGGATCCTGCGGAAAAAATCCAACAAAGCGCACTGTGCTCTTTGCTGCTTATGCTGAGAAAATATTATTCACATTACAAGCCAAAGCAGGAGGAGGAGCAAGCGAAGGAGAGGAGAAGCAGAGGAGAATGAGAAGAGAAGGAGAGGGACAAGGAGCAGGACTGGGAGAAGGAGCAACGCCAGCAACATCAATTACGTTGGTGGGATTTGCTTTGTTTATGCGACGTTCCTCTTGTTGTTGGATTTTCTATTATCTCCACCGCATCTGCTGCTTCTTTTAACCTCCCCCATTCCCCTCCCCCTCCAGTAAAGCTCGAGAACCCCGCAGCCACCAGTGCTATGTGGGGAAGCCGCACGTGGCACACAGAAGCGAGGCCACAAAGCAATGGCACTGAGGACAACCAGAAGCAGCAGCAACAACAACAACAACAACATCAGCAACAGAAACAAGAAGAGTAGCAACAACAACAGTCCCAGCAGCAACAATCAGAAGAAACAACGGAGCCAGCGTCACCAACGACATCTAGAGCTTCTAAAAGGACAAAAAAAATTACAACACGATGGAGGTTAACAGTGTATGTTTGTGTGTTGATGTGTAATTGTGTATGTGTGTTTGGATTTTTTTAGAACCCAGCACGAAAGAACTAAAAATAAAGTGTCCCGGGAGTAAAGGATAGGAAATTCAGCGAAAGAAAACTACAAAAAAACCCCCAACGAGAACTACAAAAACTAAAGCATCCAGCTACTTATTTAGATCCAAGCATGCAATTTGTACTCGTATCTGGGTCCAGGTGCTTCGCTACTTTGTTGGTATCTACGATAGTAGTTACGTTAATGTACTATATAAAGTTGTTGTTGTTGTTGGTGGTGGTGGTAGCGAACTAAACCTACCTGCATGTCCTTGCCTTGTTATGTGTTTTATTATCCTGTCCACTCGTACTAACTTGTTAGTTGTTAGTTATCAGTAGAAGTGGAGCAGAAGGAGAGAAACTCAGATAGTAAGGACAAAAGAACGGGAGTACCAAGGAACTGAAAAACACGAGAACCAAACAACTGACTGACAGAAGAAGGTGAAGGAGATGAATGGGAGGACGACTGAAAGTAGATGAAATGGTGAACGATGATGACGATGGACTGCTACTTTGAAGAGTTGGTATTTCAATATAAAGAGTTCCTGGGTGCTAGTTTTTCTAACTATTATTTTTCCAAGCTAATTAATAAAACTCGACACTAAAAAATGATAACTAGTTAATATTCTTTCGTCACAAAATCTAGAAGTCAAATAATCATTTCATTAAAAATTAAGTTAATTGAAATCACAAAAGGCCACTTCGTGTCAGGTGGAATACTGAAATTTAGCAAACCGTACCCATTACTGGATATATAAAAAGAATATCTTTTATACAGATTATAATGGAAAAGTGGACGGTTTTGGCCCATTATTGGGTCAGAGTGAATATTTTAACACATGGACAAGAGTAAAGATTCACTAAATTTAGCCCTTCTAACTCCATCTCCGATCTTTTAATGAAATCCTTTCATATGTTATATGAAATCATATCATATGTTATATGAAAAGGTTGACTGGACCACGCCCATAATTTTACGTATACATAATACTGACTAAAGAATTACGTATTTATGAATATTATAGTTTCGCTTTCACCGAATTCGTCTATACAGAGTTAAACCACAAAGAATACTTGTAAAACTTCATAATATATTGGTATGTATAGCAGAAATAATAATTCAATGGAGAAAAGAGATTTGAAAAAAACTGAAGAAGCGATGTCACAACTCTATTTTCCTGGAATATAAAGTACCGTACTGTGGTCTTTGTGGTGGTGAAACAGGCGGCTTCCTTTGTATCACTAAACAGAAAATAAATTGTTTTGTCCCACAAAAAAGGTTCTGCTCTCCTTTACCACTCCCAACATATCGTCTTCGCTCTTGTGAACCAACCTCCTTTTCTAGTTACTAATGGCTAATTAATGAAAAATCTAAGGATTGCTAAGAAACATTGATTCCTATTGAGGGCGAACCCAGGGACAACCCAGACCGAAACATTATTATTATTTCGGTACTCAGGCTTCTGCTTAAAAAGCGGCAAATAAAACACCTCTTTCGCCGCAGGTGGTGACGACGAAAGAAATTGCAGTCCCCTAAAAGACACCATGGAATGGAGATAAAAGAAAAGGAGCAGGAATCGGAATTGGTCACTACGTGAGCTAAAACAATCGAAGAGGGAGATGGAGAGAGAGGGAGAGTGAGAGAGAGAACCGCTGAAGGAGAGATCGAACAGTAGGAGTCGATGCCGAGGAGTTCTGATGACGGGGTGCCGATGCGAGCACGATTAAAATGTCATCATCAGGACGCAATAATTGCTCCTTTGCAGCAGCAGAACAGTCTGTTGTCTGTACTGGTGACAACAACTAAAAGGATAACGGCAGGATGTATGGTCTGTCTGTCTTTCTCCTTGCTTTTTTTCTACAGGCTGGAGTCTCTCTAAATCGAAACATCCTCGTTTGTTAACTTCTGAGGATAAGGATGAGGATGATTTAAATGGTCTACGGATTTTCCAAGGCGTGTCGGTGAAATGTCAAAGCAATGAAAATAGTTTTTTCTTTTTCGGGATTCGATTTGGTCTTATTTTTCGGATTCGATGTAAATCACGCACCCGCTGATAGGCTGGACAACTCAATTATGTAGAATTCTTGGAAAGACTCAGACTCCGGACACTCAGATTCCGGTGTCTCCAGATCAATTTGTAGATTTTTTTTGGATTTGGTTTGGTTTTTGAATCGAGCGGTTTTTGTGGTTTTGATGTTTATTTGGGTTTTCAAAAAAAGATCAAAACATATGCACACAGGGGGAGAGAAAGAGAGAACGAGAGTGTGACAGAGAGAGAAAGATAGGGAGAAATGGACTGAAATTGAGACTAAAACTGATACTGAGAATTACAGACAGCAGAGTGACAAAAGGAATATAGAATTCCTCCTAAGCTTGTGTTAATCTGTGAAATATATGATTTCAGGCATATATTATCGTTATATACATACATATATGTATACTCTTTTCAGAAGGATAAATAAATGATACAGGAGATTACATTTAAAGTTGTTGAAAAACATACACAAATTAAATAAAAATACTATTTATGGTATAAATACGAACTTCATATGCAACATATTATTTTATTTTATTTCGGTTCTTCTCGACACCATCAAATTTTTTTCCCACTTTTTGTGTCAAATCAAATTTATCACAAGACACGTTCTTCAAATTGAATGGCACCGGAAATGAAATGACCGGAAGCCGGTGACACACCAGCTACGGCAGAGAGCGGTCAAAATTTAGACAGACACATGGATGGGTACGAATGCTGTGGGGGAGGAACAAGTAAAAGAAGAAGAAGAAGTGGAATCACACCTTTTATTCAATGCTTACAGAGGCGTGTAATAATTTTCCAAAATTATTTTATTCATCTCTAAATTCACTAACTGCTGACCTGACTTTGCACACCGACCTTTTATTTCATAAGCCTTTTTTACAGAAGCACACTCATACTTATCTATATTGTATATAGATGTGAGACACAACCAACACAACCACCCACCCACTGGTCAAATCTCATAGAGTGACCCACAGCATCCTTTGAAGGTAGTTGGTCAATTCAGTCAACACTCTTTGACGACAGATTGAGACAGACAGAGGGAGAAAAAAGGACAGAGAGAAAGACAGACAGACACATAGAGAAACGGACAGACAGGAAGTCAGGACAAAGGTTTCGTCTTGTTAGTCCTTTTGTCCTTTCAATCTTTAGATCATTCCTTCCAAAAAATTCGACATCAATTTATAGACATTTAAATATATACATGCATATCTATTTGTGTATATTATGTATTGTATGTATGTAAATATATTTGAATGATATTAAAATTGGCTTTTTGGTCAAACTGAGGTTGATTATTTTCACTGCTAAACCATTTTCTAAATTGAAAAACTTGCACTTTATAAGTATGTGTGTGTGTGATCATGTTTGTGTCTGTATTTGTTCGACCCCAAAAAAGGGGCGGCTCTAATGTCTGCCCCAGCTTAACTTCTGAAGGAATGATTTAATTTAGTGGAGTGTAATCAAAAAGGAAGACCGAAAACCCGAGAACCCAAAAACCAAAACCAACAACAACAGTAAAATGACCATCTACGAAAACACTAACTTTGGGTCATCCTTGTTATTGTTGTTGGTTCCTTTATCTTGCAGCACTTCAATAAACATTTATAGCTAACCCTTAATACCGTTAGATGATGCTTGTTAGCTGACCTGAGTAGAGCTCGAGGTCAATTTGCGTTACAGTCCTCTGTGGTCAAGAAATCAGATCAAACCTAATCGAGTCTCTAGGTGAAAGTAATGATGAAGGTGAATGTAATGGATGGGATAAAGATGAGGCTAAAGATTCAGTGTCGAAGGTGTCACTTTATTAAATCCAATATATTTTTATTTACACTCATGCTAAAGTTTTGCCCAAGTTTTCCAAATATAGCAAGGATTCTTCGTATTCGTTATTTACTACGACTAAAAGGAGAAGACGAATAGTGGAAATGATAAAGAATTGAAAAAGAAAAAAAGGCAAAGAAAATAATTCATGACACTGAGAAATCCCTTAACCTTTAATCCTTATTTAAAAGAAAAGGCCAGACACTGTCGCTTCTATGGAGACTCCGGATGGGGGAGAGGAGGTGGGAGGGGCTCACAAGGAATCACAAATTAGGGTTAAAATTTAGAATAAGATTAAGCATGTATCGAACGCCCCTTAAAAGCAGAGTATCCTGTCCCTTTTCTTGTCCCTGTGCGCTCCCCATTCGAATCATACGGTTGGGTCAAATGGAAATACGAACAGACTTGTCAGCATGCGTTACCATAAAAGCAAATCAATCCGTACTTAAAGCAAAAAGAAGACGATGGAGCACAAGAAGAATAAAACATGAGATACGAAAGGGAAAGAAGGTGATAGAGAGGAGAGAAAGTCAGAAAGATGGAGAGCATAAAGATGTATGAGCTTCCTTAAGTTAATTCAATAAAATAGGAGATTTCATAGCTGTCCGTTATAAGCTATGAGAAATATGAGACCAAAGGACAAAAAGTCCTCGCTGTTTTTCCTAAATCTTTGACATGTGGCACTTCAGGAGATTTTATTCATTTTTTATCTTTAGTATATCGTATATGTCTGTAGCTAAATGTTTTATTTTTAAATCTTTTCAATTTTTTTATTCTTGTATATATACGATATTTTTCGCATTTATTTATTTTTTATTTATTTATCTTTTATCTTCTTTTATCCGGAACTTTTAGTACATTGCGAGTATGTTTACTCTTTCACTGATTTTCGGGTGCGTTCTTTTTTTGGGAATGAAACTGAATTTTGACACAAGAGCAGTGACACAAAATAGAGTAGCAAAAAAGATTTAAATCCGTAAAGCGGATTGGAGAGCTTATTGTCACGTACTCTTTTGGCTGCCCTCGTTGGTCAATTATAGGGTATTTATTACGGAGGAGTTTATTTTTGTTTTAATACGTCGGAGTTTCTTTTTATTACGACGAAGCTTATTTAATATGTCGCAGGTTTTCTTTCTTTGAACGTTTTTATATGAGTATGAGAATATAAAAACTGTTAGAGCAGATTTATTAAAAACCGTTTAAAAACCCAATTCTTTAAATGTTTGAAACCAACAAAATTTCAAAAATGTAAATAAAGTCTTCAAGAGCAAAATCATAACCAACATTCAAAGGAAACCGATTCTGACACAAAGGAAAATAAAGAACCGAAATCTTAGAAGTCCTTTAAGATTTTACGTCTTTATCATTATAAAAAATAACCCCAGAAATCTTTAGATGTGGAAAATCTTGAAGCATTCTTGTCTTAATCGCTATTTTGACAGAAATAAAATTTAAGACTTTCGAGAATAATAATGAAACATTCGGAAGGACAGAAAGGGAAATGACAGCATTCTAATATATTGATTATTTCGTCCAATATCAACAAGGAACCACTTAGAAATGGCGCCGGAATTCGTGTGAATTTCTCCCACTTTACTCATCGTCTCATCGTCTTGGAACAGCAGGAAGTGTTCAGCATCAGCATCTTAAACAGAAAACACATACTTAAATTTATATCTCGTTCAATAAATTTCGATATGCTTGAAAGTGTCCTGCCACGAATATCCTCCGCTTGTTTGCACACAAGTGTCAAAAATTACGCAAGGCTCGTTAATTGTTCTCAGTGATAACAATTTCACAGTCCTTCCATAAGCAAGTGTTTCTGCCTTCTGCCTTCTTTCCGTCTGCCGGCTGTTCCGCGCCCTCCACCGTCTCCTTTCTTTAAATTTCCTTACAGCACACTTGATCTCACACTCGCATGTGTAACGGGACACCGTATGTTGTGTCATGTGTGTCTGCCTTCCGTACTGCGTAACGATTTATTTAACAGAACACATCACAATTATTAGTCGGTCGCCCTTTCGAGGGTCCTCTTTCTGGTGAAGCACTAAAACACAAAACTAAACAATGGCAGGGTGCTTTACATTAGAGCTCCTGACACCGGAGACCTGCAGGACGAGCAGGTTGCGCCCACGTGTATCATGTTGACGTGTCTTTAAATGCGTTGATAAGTTACGAGCGTGTCGCTTGATTCAAATAATGGTAGATTTAGGTTAATGAGTGAGTCTTGAAGCCTTGCCAAGATGGACAGTCTTGAAGTTAGTGTATGTAGTGTAAAAACAAAAACCAACGGAAGGAGTCTATTCATAATATTAAAAATACAAAAATTCTGGAAGATACAAGAGCCATATCCAGTCAAAATATAGACCAAACATGATGCCATTCCAATGCAACTCAAATTCGGTTTAAATCTATATTAATTCCAAATTCAGTCCAAGTGCAACCGGAATCCAATCCAGCTCAAATCCACACCAAACGCAGTTTAAATCCAGTCCGAATATAATCGAAATCCAATCCAAATCCACGCCACTTTCGGTTCGATTCCAATGCTTGAAAAAGCATCCATAAATATTCCTCCTTCTCCAAAGATAAAAACCATACACGTACGTACTATATACCTACACATGCCATATACATATGTGTGTATAGATAACAATTATTAACCTTATCTGTTGTACCGATGACGACAGCGTCACCATAGCGAATGCGTCCAGCACTCAGCCGTGACCGAGCGACCGGACTCTGATGACCATGTTTTTATTTGCGCTGCTATGAGCATAGAAAAAGAGAGAGATACGTTTTATTTGCAAAGTTTTTGCTAAACTCTGGGTTTTTCTACGACCGACAGAACTGACATCGAAATTGGTGGGTCCGGTGACATTCCACCATCGACCACAGTTGCTAATCCACAGTTGTTTTTTTCTCCTAAAAAGATAAATGATCCTTCTAGATATTTCTGATTTTTCAGGAACGTTTGGAACATTTGAAAACCCTTTTTTGAAGTTTTTGGAATTTTTGTTTATTTATTTTTTTACCCTACACTTTGTAGGGCAAGGAATTTGTATAGCATATACTTGTATATAAACTAATATAAAAAGGGTGATATAAAAACTGCAACTTAAGGGCTTTGTATCTCTAATATACATAGACTCTTATACCTTTAATATGAGTCCTTATAGCTGATATACATAGTACAACATACTCGTATAGTGCCTTGAAGACACCAGGGAGTAAGTCAGATAGTATAGTATAAACAGCCAAAACCTACTTATTGTAGGGTACTCAAAGCTGATGGTTGAGAAAGCAACGTATCTCCCTTCTCTGTCTCTCTCTCTCTCTCCACCACTTTGCCACTCTTTCTCTGACCCCCTGTGATCCCCTCTCTCTCTCCCTCACTTTTCTGGTATAAGTTTATTGATGAAATTTATTACATGTCCTCGATGACACCGACTCTTCTGGTCGGTTGAGTGCACTCCCGGCCGATGGTGTCACTCGAATGTCAACTTTAACTGAACTTTCAAAAAAGAGTAAACAAGAACCTCCGCGGGGTCTCAGTTGTTGATCAAGCTTTCCTAACGGAATATTTATAACGACTACGAAACTATTTGAAATTTTTTTTTCCAACACTAACTTTTTTTATAAACGTATGTATATTTTTCAACTAGTTCCACTCTCTCTCTTCTTCTCTCTTTATTATAGTTTTATGCCCATCACAAGATATCCTTTTCTTTTTGTTGTTGAAACTTTTTCATTGCTTTAGTTTCATTACATTCGATGTTCGAGAACCAAAAGAGCAACTACGAGCACGTTATCAGTGGATAACGACCACGTTTGGAGACTAGAGTTGGTGTGATATTTAATTGTTGTTATTGTTGTTGGTTATGGTGGGGGCGGTGGTGGTACTGGTGGTGGAGGTGGTTGTTGTTGTTGTTATTCATGCTAGAATTGTCTCTCAACTCGACGTCTCTTTTTATTCCATCTTGTTACAGTTGTCAACTTATTGTTTTTGTTGTTCCCGTTGTTGCCACTATTTTTCTTGTTCCGCCTGTTGTTTTTGTACGTTTTGTTGTTGTTGTTGTTGTTGCTTTTGCATTACACTGATTGCAAGAATATGTCAGCGGATGAGTTTCCGCTGAAGTGGTTCCACTTCATGCCATTTAATCTCGGGCACTCAAGTGGATGAGTGGATGTTTATTTTTATGGATGTCCATAAAGTTGCCCTGAATAACTGACTGTACAAATGCAGTAGTTTTTAAGCTCTGATAGGTTCGTGTTGGAGGTAGCAACGATTATTTCTCAACACATCCAAAGAACAATTATTTCCCAGAGAGGATGATGAAAATTGTTGCCTTAAATACTCAGTGATTTTGACTTCATTAGCCGATATAGAATGGATCTTTAAGTATGGTTTTTAGAGTAATCTTAGACTAATAAAGAGTATGGAAGATAGGAATATTTGTATATTGAACTATACAAACATCCTCCAATTCTAGGTGCATAAGAGAACAGAAATGTCAGGTACCAGCTAATGAATCCTTCAAATTATGACCCATTTGGCGAGTTACTCCAGCCACCAGGAAGTAGGCCACATTTGAGTAACATTTCCATGGTTTCTGTCTCCTCGAAGCCTTCTCCACACGACATGTCCGCCCGCCGCAAGATATCCGGACTCTCAAATCGATACCGAGGCACCAGTTCTCAACAAACTGGGCGAAGAACCTTTCTGTATGCTCTCTAAAATGTGACGACAGTCGATTTGTTGCGGTGATCGGTAACGATTACTCATTAAGTACACTGGAACCATGATGATGAGGATGACTGCTGGGTGCTGTTGCCGTCCCTTCCCCGTGTGTTCCCGCTCTCCTTCTCACAGCTTCGATTCGAAACGCTCAATTTTGATGACATTATTACGAAAATTGATAGAAAATTTTTCAATTGTCGGCTCTCGTTTATTCAATACTTTTGTTGGATTTCGGTGAAAAATCCATCGAGTCCTGTGGCATGTGTTGCTGAGCGTGGAAATTGCAATTTTATGGTTGATGATTCGATTTCTTTATTTTATGTTGGTTGCTGATTTTTGGTTGTTTTCCTTACTTTTTGTCCTCTTATTTTTTTGTTAAAATTTACACTTCACAGTTTTCTTTTTTTTTACTTCTTTGGTCTCTTCGCTTTCGATCGATATCTGAACAAGAAATTCGTTGCGGTTGAAACGTTGCTTTGTGGGGTCGACCACAGTCGTGTTTAACCACAGCAGGACTGGCTTCGTCCTTCGTGCTTCGGGTCGCATGCGGCGCTCTCCTGTGGGCCAGAAGCGGAGTCAATAATGAAATTAACGATGCAGCATTAATTGCTAACAAGAGAACCTCTCCGGTTGTCGATAATTGCAATTCCTTGGTCGATAATGTGCAATTTTGTAGCGTGAAGTTGCATCTTTCGAGCGGTGGGAATCCAGCGTTGTTCCATGTTTGATGGATTGCTTTTTGTAGCCTCTTTCGCACAATCGTCTTTCACTTTTCTGCTTTTCTGGAGAGTGGAACGAATGCTAAATGGTGAAAATTCAAAGCGAACGAACTGTTTGACTGACAGGAACTTTTGAATCACAGTTAAAAGAGATGCAGAGAAGATTCTACTCACAAAATAGTACGGTCACAAAGTTTTAACAAAAAAGAAGTATAGAAAAATTAACCATTAACTCACAAATATGATTTAAGATATATACTTACATAAATATATACATATAATATATGTACATAATTTCAGGTAAATAATGATGAACAATTGCACTTGGTACATGTTAAGTATCAAATAACACATAAAAAGCATAAAAGAGTTGATTTAAGCAAGATGGCGGACACGAAGCTGGTTGCAGCGATAACAGCGTTGGACACGAATCCCCAACAGTCATAATATTTAGTGCTCGATGTCTGAGCAATGAAGCCGAACAACAACAATGGTAAAAGAACAACAGTGCCGTCGTTGTCGTCTTTACTTCGTCTCCACGACGAACACGAAGTTGGTTTGCATTAACATTTTGCAGTCAATAAATTTTTATCATTTCGTTTAGCAGAGATTTCGTTTAACTTGTTGTTGTTGCTGCTGCTGTAATTGTTATTGTTTTATTTATCTTTATTTTTTGTGTAATTTTATTGTTGTTTGTAATAATATTTGTTGTTTTTATTTCTGTTGCCCATTCATTGAAGAAATGAACAGTGAATCAAGTGAGACGAAGCGAAAAAGCCGAATAAGAAGAGGAACAGTAATTGCAACAACAACGACAACAATCTGAATCAGATAACATTAATGAAAACATGACCGACTTTATTGTGAACATGAAAATCAATGAAATGAATCACTTGGAAAGCGTTGGCGGAGGGGGGAAAGAAGGAGGAAGAACAGTTATTAAAACTACGGCGTACACGCCTCATTGAGTTCATGACACAAGCGAGGCCGCAATAAAATAAGTAAAAGAAGGACAACACCATCATCAGCAAGGAGCAAAACGCATGGAAGTGGATGTGGACAATTATTCCAAATATCGAGGGCACAGCAATTCACCAGCCAAACAAGAAATACAAGAAAAAACTTTAATATGTAAAGTAAAACAATTTAAAACAATAAAAACGAGAAAAGAAAAAGAAAAGACAAGCATTTACATGAAATTAAGCAGAAATGCAACAACACGGTAAAAATGGCGGCCGTATTTCCCGTTCCGAAGAAGAAGACCAACAAAAAAGTGAAAATAATTTCAAGTTCCGTGAGTAAATGATGCGTGACCATCACTTGTTGGCTCCCCTCAAGCGTGGCCATGTTGCGTGGCGTCGCGTCGGTTGCGTCGCGTTTCCGCTTGTTTAAATCTGATTAATAAAATGCACGATTTAACGACGCGAACAGATGGAAATTTTAAATAGTTACAAGCCAGCTCTGCTTCTTCTTCTTCTCCTCCACCCGCAAAATAAACTGCTTTCTATTCGCAGTCAGAAATCACAGCAGCAGAACGTCGTCGTCTCCCCAACCGAAGTAATGGCCGAGTAGCTGTCCATCTGCTGCTATCTCGCTCTCTCTCTCCGGACATTTGACAGTCTTAAGTTGCCGAACATCAACAGCAACAACAACAAGCTAGACTTTGACGCCTTCACAAATTATTCCGTAACATTTGACATCGCTGTTGAGAACATGCTTTTATTGCTATTATTATTATTGTTGTTGTTGTTGTTGTAGTTGGGCGGCTGTTTTCTGCTGTGTTTCTCGCTTTTTTTCTCCTAATGTTCCTGTGACGTTGTCACTTTTTGACGTTTTATAAAACAAGCGTGTCTCTTTGGGCGATGACATTAGAGTCCGTTGAGCTTTATTGAAATTTGAATGTCACCATCATCATCACCCCCCCCCCCCACCCCCCACGACCTACCGGCTTCAACCACCCTCGAATCTTGCCACTTAGATTATGGTCACCACCCCTCCTTGTAGAGGGTTCGTTTTTTATTGATGACCCACAACTGTGCTTTGGTATTTTTTTCTCCTTCAGTTTCGTAGACTACAGTTTTTTATTCACTGTTTTAATGGTTCTGTCAGCTGTATTAAAATCCGTGTCCTTATTTAATTAAAGCGATTGCGATGCTTATTTTTCATCAAGATTTCTTCAAGTTTAGTGGAAAAAAAATAAATTCTGCAAGCTTCACAGCGACTGCACCGAATTATTTGCCACAACAACAAAGAATGAGGCACACCGCTGCATTAGAAAATAACCACGATTACGATGCATCACTGAACCGAACTACTTCGCTGATTCGTGTTGACTTTGTTCGCGATCACTTCGTGGACACACAAGAATAAATTTCTACCAACAAGGCAACGTCAACGTCGCTGCTGTGAGTGTGCGTTGGCAGAGACAAACGCCATCATACGATTCTTACTGATTTGCTCATGTTTAAGTCGCAAATGTTTTAATATTTTTATAGAATTCATCTAAAAGGATTACCATTTAATTAAAAAAAATTAACTATTATATTATTTTACCTGCTTCACCCCTTAAATGAAGCCCATTTTGTTTCTCTGTGTTTGGGTGTCTGTTTTTAGATCCTTTCACTCTTCAGTTAATTCAGAAACCCACACAAAAAATGTTCCCCGTGCAACCGACCGCACTCAAAGTCAAATATTGATTTCTGCAATTAACACCAATAAGGATAACAATTTTGTTAAATAGAATCCTTTAAAATTGGATGAAATTACAAACAACACAATGAAGCTCATTAAAATAAACGAATGAATGAAAAAAAAATTGTGTATTTAGTTAAAGAAACAAAAATTTAAACAAACAAAAAAAAACAACAACAACAATAACAGTAGCACGGCGAGTGACCCTTTCGGAAGTGTCCTTAAATTAGCCAAACAAAAACCAACTCCACAGTATGAAAAAAACTCACAAAGGACAATAAGTCCATAAAATCTGGGGGGGGGGGGAGAATTTTTCAAAAAAGGATAAAAAACAAGGGTTTTAGTAGACAGTGTAGCAGCTACTCGTCGTATTTCCGTACAAGTATTATTAAGAGAGGCACAAAAATATGACACCAACAACAACAATTACAACAAAACGAACACCGAATAACGAGTTCCTGTCTTGGAACATTCGTGTTCGTAGACTTAATACACGAACCTGATTCGCAATCGTATGTACGAGTCTTCATTCGTGTATTATTTTTAAATATAATTTTTATTTAATTCTTTCTAATGGATTCAGAGGTTTTACTGTGCAAATCGAAACTTTAAATTAGTATAGGAAAAGATTTGCTTATCTTGGATCAGTAAAAATGTTTATTTATTGTAAGCAGAACATGCGTTGTGAATGTTATTTAAATGGGATAACATTGCAGGGTCTCACCGAATCATCGTAAGCACATTAAACTAAAAACCGAGTCTCATATGAGTTCCGGCTTAAAGGACAAGCTTAGGAGACAAGGAATCTTTCCCAAGATGGCAGATCATCTTGAAATCTTAAAAAATACACTTCATTCACAAGTAGAATCAATGAAGAAATGGAAAACTATTCCTTTTATACGATATACAACACGAATTCACATCCTGTGAACGAAATCCTAATGTAATCCTGGCCAAGAGTTGGATGTATACACCTCCATACATACAACCATGTAAAATGTAACTCATGCCTTTCAGAGAAACTAAAAAACCGAAAAAACCCTTGCGATAAAATCGATGAGGACAAAATAATTTGCTCACAGCTATTCTCCGAGCGATCTTGATATGATTTACATGCGCAATAATTACCCTCGATGCGAGTCCTGCCGTCCTCCTCGTCCTGTCGTGGCTTAATATGCTGTGTAAACAAGGTATCGCATGTCAAGGAGAAACAATCAGAGATCCGCAAACAGCGATAAAACCCAACAACAGCAGCACCCGAGTAAAATTTAAATCAATTTAATCGGCAGGGAAAATCTAGAACCTTGTTGTTCCTGGCAGGCAGGACACAGCAAGGATCGAGCCGCAGTTGGCGAGGTGTTTCGGCCGAACAATGAGTGCCGAGCGGAAATCGAAGCTGTCAGTGTCGCTGTTGTCGAGTTGATCGGCTTAACGAAGGTTCTCGCCTCCGCCTTCGCCGGCCGATCCGCCTCCGATCGAATCGTAGCCGGCTCGATGACGATCGCATCACTTTTCCCCATCCAGCGAAGTCCTTCGGTCGCCCTGCCAACAAAACGCTGCAATTTGAGTGCACAATCTGATAAGAGCAGATCAAACTTGTCGACCTTTGCACCCTGTATTGGCACACACACCCTGCGTAATGTGGCGTAAAATGAGTAAAACGAGCCACTTAGAAGCTGTTTTTTTATTGAAAACATGCACTAAATTTTTCATTCAGAATTCGTTTACGTTTATTTTGTTTTGTTTCTTTATTTTTTCCTTTTTATTACCGACTGCGTTGGTTGGGTTGGTTCCTCTGATTAGCGGACTCGAGGACCAGCGAGTGTATTCAACACTTAAACCAGGTCCTTGTAACGGTTCATCGGGTTTCTGTTTTCCGGTTCATTGCAGTTTCTGTGTGGTTCGATGTGTTGTGTAGTGTTTTATAAACAATCCTTTCAGTCCTTGATTCCGGTCGTTACTGTGCTTGTTGTTGTTGTCATTCCTGTTGTTAATTTTTTTCCAATTGTGTTTTTTGGATTTTTTATAACTTAAAATAACTGCTTGTGTTTCTGAATTTTAGTGATGAATTTTCTAGTATTGTACACGAATGCAAGCTCGCTTCAAATGGATATAAAATAGATAAAATAGATAATAGATAATATAAAAATTTTTCCGATTCCTCGCCAGATTCATACCGAAAATAAAAGCATTCAACATTAATGCCGATTCGATTAATACAAGGACTCGAACAAGACACACGTTCGAGTTGTGGATCTTTTCTCCTCTTATGTGGATATTCTTTCATTATAAACGAATAAAAATCATAAAAAACTTAAGCAAAAAAGACAAACTCTTTGAAAAAAAGACAAAATAAACTCATTCATGCAGAGAAGCAACAAAAAAGAAACAACAGATCCGTGAACAGCTGTTAATAAACACGAAAACACAACTGAAGATCATAACTCAATAAGGTTGGAAGAAAGGCATAGAAAGAGAGAACACAGCAAAGAAATCCTTTTAATAAGCATTTCCTAAGAGTATCCGAAAGCGTTAGAAAGAGCAACACGTTCAGATATCGAAGGTCCGCTTCAAATTTAATCCTATTTTGTAGGGAAATAAGTCTGCAGGAGGGTTAAGGAGGGGCAAAGAGAGGAACATTCCACGTTCCTTTTCTGATGTCTTCTTCGTAGCCATGTCAAAAGGCAACAAAGTAACACATTTTATATTGCTACTTCTATGAACTCATGGTACAATATATTATCTATATTCACCCATATCCTTTTCTGGAGGATTTAGCTCACTTTTTGGCGCTCGCCAAAAATTTCACCAAAAAAAACCAAAACACACTCCTTTATGATTTGTTGATGACTTCATTTTTTCTTGGGCTCATTTTTTACAGTTACATTTTACTGTTAATGCAATCTAATTGAAAAATAAAAATCTTTTCCCTCCATTTCTCGCTCCGTCTCTCTCTCTCCCTTCCATTAATTCCTTGGCTCTCAGCTTCTGCTGAAACACTTTTTGATCCTTGTAAAGAGGAACCCGACGCAGAGCAAATGATTAAAAAACGTGTGAATGTGTGCGTGTTTCTGTGCGTCCCGCTGTTCTAAGCTGACGCTTTAATTGTGCAACTTTTTTCCGGGTGCCGATGCTGAAGCCACCGCCGTGGCCGGTGTTTCGCCAGTCTAACGGATGATCCTTGCTTTGTATGGCTGGCGGCGTGCGGCGTGCGGCGTCTGCGCTCTGCTGCAAGCCCCCTCGTCTTGCATTCAGTCATTTTAGTCCTTAGTCAGTTAGTTTTTATTCGCAGCTTGTTGCTGGAGCGTGAAAATTGTTGTTGTCGGCAGCCAGCCATCGAAACAATAAACAGCGAGCCAGTTGAATGGGTTCAGCGTCGTTATTGAAGTCGCCGTCGTCGTCGTCGTCTAGCAAAAGTTGTGCCTTCAACTCGAAATCCTTCAGCTTGCATGTCTTTTTGTTGTTTTTATGTCATGTTGATTGTTATTTTGTGTTGATGTGTTGTGAAGTGCTGATGGTTATTCTTATTGTTGTTGTTTTCTCACTCACCTCAGCTCAGCAACCTCACCTCAAACATGCTTCCTCATGCTCATCGTCATCAGAGTGGAAAATGTTGCGCTACAAAATAATTGAAAGGATAATCAAGCATAATAATGTTGAGCTCAGTTTACTCACCAACCAACCATTCAGTCAGTCCTCCTGTCAGTCATTCAATCACTCAGTCAGTCAGTCATTCAGTCACTTAGTCAATTAGTATTGTGTCATTCAATCGGGGTGTCTATCACTGCCTCTTCCCTTCCTTATGCACTCCTTTACTCATCCATGCAGTCCTTCATTGTCGATTTCAACGTGTGCGACACTTCGTCGTACATAATTTGAAAAACGGATTCATTTAAAGTTGAGCTCAGCCCCCTCCGGTGCTAACTATTGTCCTGTGCAAGCACAAGAAGCGAGGCGCAACCCGTTTGGCCCCGTCAAGTGTTTGACACACACTGCGCTCTCTCTCACTCTCTCTCTCTAACGCTCTCTTTCTCGCCTTCTTTCTCTCTTTTCACTACAAATGCTATGAATGAATTAAAAGAATGAAGAAAGGAACAAGAAAAAACCAACTGATCCAGTCTTTTGTTCTCTTCGCCGTTTGAGCGGGTTTTTAGGCCATCGTTGCGGGGTTGCTCTGGTAGACCGACGCCCGGTTGTGGCCTGGGTTGTAAGCCCACAACGACTGGGTTTCCTCAACGTTCGTTCGTTCGCTCAGCCACACCGAAACCAAACCAAACCAACGAAACCAAACCAAAGCAGCCCACTTCAGGCGGCTTCAAGTTTCCCTTCTCCTTTTTTCTCTCCCCCCTCCGAAACAAATGTTATACAATTTGATACAATTTTGATCAGCTATACACAAGGTGGGTTTTTTCTTTGTTATTGAAATCATGCTGAGTGTGAGTCCTTCGTGGTCGTCCTTCTGCCTGTCTATCGGAACAACGCAAATGTAATTTTAATCGAATTCATCGATCCACAATTATATTTTAATATGTTGTCGTCATCGTCGTTGTCGTATTTTGAATTGTTTCGATTTTGTTTCGGGTTTTTTTGTACTTTACTCAGTTGGTTGTGTGTTTTCAATTCTTTTTTAAAGTTTTTTATTTCATTATTAAATTTGCAACACTCTCGAAGCTCTTGGCATAATTTTTGTTGAACCAACATCTGCAGCAGGACGCAGCATGGACTCTTTTCGAATTAAATCAGTTGGAAGCTGATTGAGTTAGCGGCCAACGGGTTGTCGTCGATCGAGAGGGTTGCAGAACAGAACTCTTTCTCTCTGTCAGAAGAAGAGTTGGACGACAAAACGCACTCCTTTCTTTGTTTTGTTTTTTGCAAGGACCCTTAAAGCAAGGTCAAGCTAAGCTAAGTTAAATTCAGTTACAATAGAATAGAGTGTCGCATGCATTCGAGAAGAAGCGATAACATTTTAAAGTCCTCAATGTACACACCGATTTCCTCAACAAAAAAATAGGCAGCATATGCTACTAATGATGGTGCCTCATATGCTCCTTCGAATGGGCCAACACGGTACTCTAACCTGAGGTAAAGTCAACATTTTCTACGGTTAAAGTTATGGTCTATGATCCTGTCACTCATTCATCTATCTATGATCCTTTCTAGTTATAAATCTCCTATTTCCCGGTCTACTAATGAGACAACGTACGACGTTCTAATAATTGTAGTATAAATTCTAATCTTATTCTTATATAAATTATAATCAAACGAGAGGTCCACATTAATAGGCATCTTTCCACATTAAAAGGCATCTCCAGTTCTTTTAACCATTAAAGTATCATCGGAAGAATCCTCGAAAGTTGATCGATCGGCGATTTGATCCCAGTGATTCGTTTATAGCGTTTATATTTGGACTTTGGCAACTCAAGTATCAGCTTCTTTCTTTAAAAGTTAAACTCAAAGGGCAAATCGATCGACGAGTTGTTCGAATTAACCTTGAATGGCGTATACTCTTAAATAAAGAGTTTTATAATTCTATCAATTTAGCTGGGACGTCTTCAAAACCATCGTCCAATCTTTTAACAAAGAATTTAGTAAAAGATACATACGATATGTAAATGGAACCATAGTCTACCGAACAGTGGCGCCGGTAGCCACTTGAAAACACCACCGAAAACATGGAAATAGCTCTGTGCTCTACTTTGGTTACATTACCGCATCTTTATATTCGACTTATTAAACTCAATTCTAAGTACCAACAAAAGACAGGACCTTTTGTGGTAAAGGAAAAAAACCATCCTAAACCCGAAAAAACTTGACGAAAACAACGACATTCTCTAGCATTCATTGACAAGAGCAACCAGAGCAATTAATTGGAAATCCTTTCAAATAAAATTAAGCTGTCAAACGAGACACTTGCACCGGGCCATCCAACTGAAGTGGTTGTTGACGCAACGGATCATTGAGCTAATTGTAAGATACCAGGAATTTTTTACACTTTCCTTCATCTTCATCTGCTAGAGATCAACACGCTCATTTTTCCACAATTAGTGTTTCTTATCTTACTGCTTCTCTTCGCACTGCCTCCGCTTCTGCTTCTCCCTCTGTGTGTCATATTGTGACAACATACGCGCCCACGCCACGCCACGATTAGTGATCCTTGATCCTTGTTGGTTTCTGTTTTCCTTATTAGTGAGCGTAATTGGATCTGCTGTTTCGATCTGACATTCAAAATTACACATAATTTTGTCTGTGTTGTGAATTTGAATTTGTTTTTGAATCACTTATCACAGCGCCGCCGCTAAGAGTTGATCCTCGTAATAAGGATCCCGTCGTAATGATCGTATTACTTGATATGAGCTGCTTAGCAGTTGTTTTGTTGAACTGTTTGTCTGCAGCTTGTTAATTCATTGTTTGCACAACAACAGAGTATGTAATATGAGTTAATTAGTGTTGTTGTAAAAGTAGTTATTGTTGTTTTGTCATTCACTAATTATCCTTTAGAAAGACACTTCTTTATTTTCATTATTTTATTGTTTGCGTTTATGAAATGGCAATGTTTTTCTGGTCCGTGTTTCTTTTGTTTGTGATTTAATTTGAGATTTTATTTATATACTTCCCATTGGATGATTATTCTATTCAAATATCCTAGTTTTGCGTTTCATTTTTCATTTTTGAGTCCCTTATTTCCTTGAGTCGTTATTTTAATTTCTTTTCAACTATCTCAATTTTGCAGTTTCTGTAAAGGACTTGTAATGAAGTCTCTAAACATTTCAATTGTCTCATATTTGCTACTGGACAGAATCACAGAATCATTCTAGATCGTTGAATAATCCTATATCACGGGATACATCACATCCATCCTCGTGGGGGATGCTCCCTATAGCACTTCACGTGCTGGTGAAAGCACCTGTCAGTCACCAGTCATGTTACATACTTGTATCGATCGAGATTAAGACGATCCATGGTAATGAGACATCAGATGGATGCAAAAAAACCTATGATCACTTGCGTGATCACTTAAAACCTTTCTCTGATCACAATTACGTTGAATACTTTAAGTGATGACCCTGATTTCACAGTCTATGGAGGAAAAGGTGAAAGAGATACATCCCTCAAAAGCTAAAGAGGTACATCCATCAAGAAGCTGTCAAGTTTTTGTTGTTTGCTGTTTACTTGAAGTGCCATAAATGGTATTCAAAATATTTACTCAGATTATGTTTTCCCTCCGACTTTCCTCTCCTCACTCCTCTACATGGAGAGGACCCCAACAGGAGGACCACCAAGAAGACCCTGAAAAGAATTTTTACCCAACGCTTTTCTTGACTGGCTTTCGTACATTTTTGTTGTCACCCGAACGCGAGCAACATATTTATTTAATACTCGTATCATGATAATAAAAAGAAAGAAAACAAAAGAAAAGTGAGGCAAAGCCTTTGATAATGATAAAAGCCTGAGACTGAGAGGGGCAGAGACGGAGAGGAAGGAGAAATACTGTGACGAAATGACGATTTTAGGGAGGGAGTTTGAAGTCCTGTATCACACTCAGTAGGTTTTCTTTTAAACATGTGCGAGCTCTCAAAAGAAAGAATAAGAAGGAAGAAAAGAATATAAAAAAGTTGAGCTAAATTGAGCTCTATTAAGGCGCAAATTTATTACGACCGACTTATTGCGAGAACAGAGAAATAGAAAAGACGAGGGACTACTTAAGACTGGGATGCATTCGACTGAAAATGTAACTCAATTGAGAGCTAAAGGAAGTTAATAGAGAGGTAAAAAAGAAGCAAGGAGAAAGGAAGGCGGACGGAAGCATTTTTGATAGAAATCAACGAAGGTGTCAAGACAGTTTTTAGGCTTGTACAGCGAGTGTTTTTATTTAAGAATATAAGACTTTATCAACAGAATAAAAAAGAGAGGGTCATTGAGAGGGAGGGAGGGAGTGGTTGTTGTTGTTCTTACATATGCTTCTGCTAAATACTCCTATTTGTCGTAAGGATATCAAGGATTTTAAAGATTTATTACAGGATTTTAGCTGAATCTTCTTCTTCCGAGTCTCGCTTTTTTCTCCAATTGATTTTCTAAGGAACTTGGAAAGGAAGGTGAAGCAGAAAAATTGCCGAGTTTTTTCCAGGACCAGCTGGTGGATGCACATGAGATACAATCTCTGGTACGCTATGAGGAGGTATTAAATATGGCGCGTTCATATAAAACGCTACGTATGTCCTGATATATCCTGTGAGGGATAAGATTGAATATTGTTGTTGTTGGCACGAGGCGTCTGTTAAGCGCCAAGTTCATGGATATGTAAGAGGGTCATCAGCTGGAGGGTGTTTGCATGGCATATGTTATGACATCTCTCTCTTTTCTACCTTCTGCTCGTTTAGTTCTGTTTCTATAATTCTCCATTCTCTTTTCTTCTTTTTCGTTTTCTATTTCTATGACTTTTGTTCAATAGTCAATACTGTTAGATGCAGAACCGTACCGGCTACTCTACTTAACGTCAAGCTGTCACTATCGCTGTCACTGTCACTATCACTGTTACTGTGTCACTGTCATTTTCGGTTGCTGCCTTAAGCGGATTTCTGTATGCAATCCATCTGGGAGGATCGATCCACGTTCCTAATAAGGATTTTTCACTCTAAATAACTAGTAAAGTGATTTTATTATTAGTTTGTGTATTCCTACATCTAAAATTCAATTGAGACCTTTGATAAATTGCTTGTTTTTAAATTGCTTTCTGATTTCGGGTTCCGATGTTGAGGATTTAATTAACACCGAACATAGAACAACACGAAACAATGTCACGTCCTGTCGTGCCGCATATCTGGCCGTTTATTGGCTAGCTGCTGGCTGATGTCGGTCAGGTGACTGATACTGATAATAAGTAGATACCAGATACCATGTGGCACCTCGTGCTGTGGCTGGCCGTCTCCGTTTCTGTTCGATTCTCTATCGTTTTTCTCAACTCTTGACTGTTATCACACAAACGTGGCTCACTCTCTGCTCACAAAGACCGACAAATGTACCTCTAATTGCAGCACTTAGCGGGGGACGACATCTCGTCTTCTTCAACGAAATCGATTGTGCAATGACGATGGGACATTCATTGTTCCTTGCCGTCATCACATGTTATGCCCTTTGGTCACATTGAAACAGTTGGCCATAACTTTGGACAACAATTTGTTCGACAACAGCTTCATGGAAGAGCAATGTAGAGAGCCAGAGAGAAACCATCTGCGTACGTTTTTTTCTCTCTATTTTTGTTGCCCGGTCGATTTTCTAGAATTAATGGGAACTTCTAGTATGCTTTTGCAATTGTAGTTGTTATTGTTGTACCTTTCAATTCCCTACCATTTGTGAACCGCTTTGTTTATCCTTCCAGAAGCCTAACTGCCGACAAAGTATTCTGTTATCTACTTTCTGTTGATTGCTTGCTGGTGTTTTAGAAGCGTAACCAACTGCAACCCAATGGGCTACCATCACCCACTGGGCTATACGCTCTTATAAAAGTGATTACTCTATGGTATGTATATCAAATGGTTGCGTTGCGTTACTTTGCTTTGATACGAAAATATTTCAGGACATTTATTGGCTCTTGAAAGATGTTTCACGTTCTACAAAGAATAAAGATCTCAGGTGTATCAGAGAAAGCATTGAGGTGTATCTCGGAAACAATCAAACTGCGAAATCTCCAAGAAAATTTATATGTATACGGTTTCTTTAGTCTTCTGGTCCATGTAATTCACTGGGTACTTCAGATGAGACTATTTTTGTACCTATAATAATACATACAATATTAAATTATATTTAATAATAATACAGTATTATATCAGATCCATCTTCGATCTATGTATTTATATTTATAAGTAGGACTGAGATATGATTTCAGAGATCTTCCTCATATCTATCTCTCTGTCTCTCTCTCTCCCTCTTATCTGAAATCTTCCTAAAGGTGACCTTCTTAGAGATCACCTTCCTGAAGATCCTAAAGATCACCTTCCTGAAGATCACCCTCGTATCATAAACATCCAGCTGTGTTAAATTTTGAATTTAAAAAGCTTTAGAAGATTATTTAAACTAAAAGAAGAAAAATAAACCTCGTAACTTTTGAGATCTGCCTAACGACAACAAGAACAACAACGAAAATGAGTCTCTGAAGGACTCATGCTGCTCCTGTACCACTGAGATCTGGCACGATCGATGACAATCAATAGTTTTAACAATTTAATAATGTAACATCACCTGCTACTAACAATAAAATCGAACTAAAATGAAAACTAAAAAAGAAGAACAATAAAACTAGAATAGAATAAAAATAGAACAGGAATGGAATATTTAAAAGGAAATTCAACAACTCAACCAATCAACAGACACCCCCAACCTCTGTATGTCATGCGTTGCTCATTGTGGTCCCTCAACTCACAGGCAATGTGCAAAATTAAGGACATCAAAGGACGCACGCGCCATGGGTAGCCATCAGCACTGCCAACTAAACACACATCAAGCATTTCAATTGACCAAACACACGTTGACCAACTGAGACATCTAATAATAAACGATCACCACCACCATCACCATGACCACCACCACCGCTGACCATCGGAACCCTGAGTTCCGTTAAACAACCGAAGGGTCAGCCACAAAGCCTAAATAGATTACTTAGTAGCTTCATAATGGGCGTGGATGCGCCCGGGCTTAAACAAGCCTGATAAATACAGCTTCTCCATGATGCCGCTTGACCGATCAAACGACCAACCTTGCTTGATAGGGAGCTTGACCACCACCAGCTAACCAACCAGCCAGCCAACCCACCCAGCAATCCACCAAGCAAGCCAGATCTTGTCGACAGCGTCACAGTGCTGCCAACGTGACCGATAAAGTAGGTGCGCAGATTAGCATTGCGTTGCCTTGCGCTGCGCTGTGTCGCCTTCGTGTTGTGTTGCTTTGCGTTGCGCAGCGCAATAAAAGAAGCAAGCATTTCAATTTCACTCTTCCGAGAGGCGTTGCGTTGGGAACTCGTTTAGTAACAAAGGCGCTGCAGGATTCAACGCGCCCTGTTGACGACTTAATGAAGTCGTTGTCGTTGCTTGCTGCCTCTGGTGCCTCTGGTGTCTTGTCCGCTGGACACATCATCACGTTTTCCGCTTGCGTTGCGTAACCGCTGTCATCGTCATGAATTATGTGCCCGCTGTTCCAACGAATGACAGGGCGGCCGACTCACTGTGCCACTTATGACGCCCCTCGATCATTAATTTACGTAAATGCTCTAAAGTTGGGTGTTGATCATGCACGCTGTCGTCGTTGTTGTTGTTGTTACTGTTGTTGTTCTTCCTCTTGACGGTTTTGTTATCATTGTTAGTGTTTAAAATTTGCATATGAAAGCATTTTCCTTAAAAGTCGCTGAGTTTTTGTTCTTTTGAATACTTTTCACATGATTATATGAAATTGTTTCAATTTCGTGCTCTCTACACTCAGACTGTGTGTGTATGTGTGTGTGTGTGTGTGTATGAGTGACTCTGTGTTTTTCCTCATTCTTTTTTATGGTTTATATACTGGTATTTATTTTATTTGTATACTTCTTCGCAGTTGAATTTGTACAAAGAATTGTTTCCGTGGTTTTTTCACCATCAAGCAGCAGCTCTTTGAACATTTTTTCCATCTTCATCGTACTCTAAACTCAAAATTTTATGATCTGCGGTGCGCCACTGCGTTAATTATACGCACGCAACGGATGCCGCAACAGTCGACACTCGGCGTCGATACAAACAACAGTTTCGTAAGATTTGAAAACCTTTCATGCTTCAAATTAAGTTTATTTCAAATGTACTAGAAAACAATTTCAATTTTTCGAGCTTTCGAAATATCAAAGGAGTTTATATCGCAATATTTAAATATTTCTATGAAAGTATTTGCGTGTATATAAATAAAATACATTTGTACACTTCAACACACACTTAAAGAATGTATGTTTGCATACATTCATATCGAGTATAAGTACAAATACTGTATTTCCATAGAACAATAGAACAACAATAACAAAAACAACATTGAATTACCTACACGATCATCAAACACAAGTCTCATCCTCAAACGCAATTCATTCACTCAATTTGCATAAATTCCTGAAGAAGGTTGACATCTCTGAGGTTGATTCCGAAGCAACTAAAAAGCCACTCAAGTTATCTAGCAAGCGACATCACCTCCACCACCAGAGCCATTTTAAAGCCCCGATTAGCTTTCCGGAAGTGCTGCCCAGTCGCAACAAAGCAAGGAAACGACGCGTAACGCAACGCGTTCAACTTCCTACATGCTGTTGATGTATGCAAATTGAAGATATGAAGAAGTCGTCGTTCTTCTGTATTTCTCGTTACTGTGTGTCTCTGCTTTTGTTTTTTATCTGTGCTTTTAACTTTGCTTTTCCTCTTTCCATGGTTCCCTGTCTCACCACAACCCACCAACACCTCCCAAACAACTTCTCCAAAACCATGTTATCCGTTGCTGAGAGGAAGATGTGATGAGATGCGATGAGATGAGATGCGATGAAATGAGATGAATTGCGATACGAAGAGATGAGATGAATAAATGAGAGAGTAGCTGCTGTTCTCATCAGACTCACCAGGTATTTATTCATTTTTTTTACCTGTTTTCGAGGCTGATTTTGAGGTTCGCTTCTCGGCGGCTGCACACGGTTTGAGGTCTTCATTTCGTCCCCCTGCCGTGGCGCTCGCTTTTAATGTGACAAACGTGACGAATCGCGGAATTTCAGCGTGATGCCGCATAAGTTTTAATAATGGACAGAGCAGAATCAGAAGCCCAAGCAGATGAATCCATACGTTTTCTGTCGCTTTTGTTGTACGCCAAATTTTATGGAATCTGGTTGTTCGTTTTTTTGTTTGCTGTTTTGTGTTGAATGTTGGTATCAAAGACGGGCACCAACCTTTGAAAATTATGCAATTTTATTTGACGTAACGAATGTCATTATTTTTTGTTGAGTGATTTTTGTGGTGATAAAAGATGGAGTTGTCGTCTTTTTTACAGTAGTTGGTATTTCTTTTGAATGTATGTTTGTTCTCTTACTTCTTCTCCTTCGAATTCTTTGATAAAAAGCAAAAATATTCTGCGGAGAGTATTTTTTACACATTAAATTCTCTTTGATATTCAAATTTCATATAAAAGGTTTATTTAACTTTAAATAATTTCATTGAACGGAGGTTTGAATGTTGCAAAGGAATTTTTACGAGTGTTTAACTAACACATATAATATTTTATTTTTAATTTCAGTTTATATTACAATTACATTTTTCGATTTAATTACAGTGTTGAATTAAAGAAAAAATCGACCTCAAAAAGGGACAACAAAATTTAAAATAAAAATATATAAAAATTAATAAAATATTCATGTCCTGAAATTTCAACAATTTTTCATCATTCCCTTCTTTTTATTTAGTTAAATCTTTATGCGTGCCCTCTGCTGGAAAATAGCAAAGGTTGTGCTTGAGAAACACCGAGAAAAGACATAATCCCAAAATATTTACGAAATTTTATGTTTCTATTTTTGTATATTTTTTTTACATATTTTTTTTAAATTTTATTGTTTTAATTAATCTAAATACCTTTAATTTGTACTTTTTCCTTCTAAATTTACAAATACAACAGCGCCATCTGCTATTCGGCGGGCTTAGTTTCGACAACCATACTCAATTGTCACTTTAATCGAATTTAATACACAATCCTAACTATAAAAATCGTACCTGTACCTGTCCGTACCTTATCCTATCTACACAATTCTATCGATAAAAATCGATATCTCAGATTCTAAAATCAAAAACTCTGGTTTTCATTGCCGACGTGACGTATATGCAAAAAGCGAAACCACTTTATGCGTATTTTGTTACTGCAATGAAGTGTCGACAGTTAGAGATGTCAGTGCACAGCTGATGTCGCTGACGTATTTGAGCATTATTTCTAGAGCCTGCTTTGAAATGTCTTTGAAAAAATTAAGTAAATGTAAATAATATAAAAATAGTATTTTATCAGAGACAACACTAAAAACAGAAGAAATTGTAAGTTATATATTTTTTAACAAATAAAACGATGCTTTAATAAATGTCGGGTATCTATCCAAAGGCTGGCAATCAACCCCTAAAACACGTCATCCAAAATATGGCTCGCCAAAGACGTCACGGTGGCGTTAACAGCAAAAGCAGCAACAACGCTACGTCAGCCAATAAACACAACGGCACCAACAGCAGTAATTCCACTTCCACAACAACTTCTTCAAACTCGAACGGAAGTAACACAAATGCTACACCAGCCACGGCGGCTAACAGTAGTCATCAGCCGGCTCACAAGGTCAAAGCAAATGCCAGGCACGGCGTCGGTCACCACGAGTCGCTGTCGACGCATAGTGGCAGCAGCAGTGGCAGTAACACCTCCAAAAACCACAGCAGCGGCCACAGTAGTGGCCATAGTAGCATTCACAGTAGTGGCAGCAGCAGCAAGAGCGCAGCCACTGGATCACATAGGAAATCCACGCCACTTGATATCTCTTTGAAAACCATGCTCGGCGGCTGGAAGGTTCTACTCGGTTGCACTTGCCTCCTTGTAGCTTCCACATTTGGCTATCTGGGTTACCTGGAGACGCGAGTGAACACACCTTTCGACAACCAGAGAATGGTACAGCGCTCTGGTCTCGATGATCCGGAGCGCTACTGGGGCAGCTATCGACCAGGCAACTACTTCGGCATGAAAACGCGCGACCCGCATTCGCTCGTGATGGGCCTGATGTGGTACGCACCATCTGATTTAGGACACGGCGGGAAGGGTATTCGGCACTGGTGCGATCTGGGCGATCATCTGGACCACTACGGGTGGTCACATCACGATGGGCGAACGTTCGGCGTGCAGGAAATTCAAGATTCGGCGCTCGAGCTTAAGACTTCTTTTATCAAGTATCCGGGCAACAAGCAGTTCGGAGGCGACTGGACAACGCGTATATCAGTGCGGAACACCAGCTCGCTCAGGGATCGCACCGTCTCTCTCATTTGGTATGTGGCGTTGGATGATCGCACCAACGGCCTCATCAAGTACGTGTCAGACGAACAAAGTCCGGAGCCGGGCGTCTATGGCGAGACGCAAGGACTGGGACAGTTTCAGGCAAGTAAAGGAGCTAATATATATGTATGTAGGATTGATGTCCAGAATGAATCGTTGCAAACCTTTAGTTTGATGACTTAGAATTGATCTATTTTGGCACACTTTAAAGAATGTTACTCCTTGCAGGTTCGATTCCATCCCAACAAAGGTCGAATCTTACATAAATCCTACCTGAGCACGGTTGCCAATTCGCTAAGCTACCTAAAGGAGTCTGTCTTCTCACACTTCCGTATCTTTGCCAATAAAATGGGACGTCGTTTTGTCGGTCTTCCTGGAGCGATGATCTCTCAAAGTGCGGGCGCCGTTCCAAGTCCGAATTTCATCGCCATTCAGTTCACAGTAGAAATGGATTTCTCTATGGACATCACTTATCACTCGACGACGGGATTCGAGGTAGGCGAGACTATTCCGCTGCCGCCAAAGGCGCGATTGTATAGCGCCGCTTTGGAGGTGAAAATGCTGGAGTTCGACGAACGCTTCGAGCGCACATTTCAGCTCGAGGCCAAGGGATTTTCCGCACAAGAAATCAGATTCGCCAAATATGCACTCAGCAATATGATTGGAGGCATTGGCTACTTCTATGGTTCCAGTCGAGTGCAGTCTGTGCACACCAAGAATCCGGTACCGTATTGGAAGAGTCCCCTATACACTGCGGTACCATCGCGTTCCTTCTTTCCACGCGGCTTCCTCTGGGATGAAGGCTTTCACGGACTGCTCATCTCCTCGTGGGATCTGGACATTGAGTTGGATATAATTTGTCATTGGTTTGATTTGTTGAACGTCGAAGGCTGGATACCGCGGGAGCAAATACTGGGCGTTGAGGCCAAAGCGAAGGTGCCCGAAGAATTTGTTACCCAACAAAATACGAACGCCAACCCACCCACGTTTTTCCTGACGCTGAAGAAGATTCTAACACACCACAAAAAAGAGCTCTCGTTGAACAATCGATTGGCTACGTTGGACCGTCTCTATCCCCGTCTACAAGCCTGGTTCAATTGGTACAACGTGACCCAAAAAGGTAAATGAACGTGTTGTAGGTCATGCTGATTATTGATCTCGTTATCATTTAATGTCAGGTGATGAACTCGGAACATATCGTTGGCGTGGACGTGATACGGAAAGTGAGCGCGAATTGAATCCCAAAACACTGACATCTGGTTTGGACGACTTCCCGCGAGCTTCACATCCCACGAACAACGAACGACATGTCGATTTGAGGTGCTGGATTGCATTCGCCGCGGGCGTCATGTTTGATCTCGGTACCCTGCTGGGCAAAGACAGCATCAAATATTATGAGACCGCTTCGTTCCTGATGGATAATCAACTTCTCAACAGACAACATCTGAGTCCTTTTACAGAAACATATGCAGATTGGGGTCTCCACACGGACTCCGTTGTGCTGAAGCGGCCGCAGCTCACACAACGAAGTGGAAATAAGGTCCAGCCACAGAAGCAGGAAATGGTGCGCGTTACTCTGAAACAGCCCGACTACAAATTTGTAGATTCTACTTACGGTTATGTGAACCTTTTTCCGTTCCTATTGGAGATCATCGAACACGACTCACCGCATTTGGGGAGAATGCTGCGCGATATTCGCGAAAAGCTATGGACTAAATTTGGTCTACGTTCACTGGCTAAAACATCACCGCTCTACATGGAGCGCAACACGGAGCATGATCCGCCTTATTGGCGTGGACCCATATGGATCAATATAAACTACCTAGCATTGAGGGCTCTAAAGAACTACGGCACCAAGGAAGGTCCGTACGCGGCGTCGGCACGCACTCTTTACACAGAATTGCGCGAGAATATTATTGCGAATATTTTCAAGGAATTTAAACGAACCGGTTACATTTGGGAGCAATACGATGATGCAACCGGTGAGGGCAAAGGTTGTAATCCATTCACTGGGTGGAGCTCACTTGTTGTTCTCATTATGGCTGAGCAATATTAGTTTAATAAATAATTGACTTACGTAAAGAATTGCAACGGAGGAACTTTAGTGAATTTGTGTTGTTAGAAAATAGACATAATTGCGAGCAGTTTAACTAAAACAAACTCTATTTTAATTAATGCTTATTTTAAGAATTACATTAATAAAATTTTAATCGAACTTCGATGCCAACGTTGAATTGTGTTAAGCTATATGATATATTTAATTGAATTTAAATAAAATTAGTATTCAGAGCAAATTCCGAATTTATTCGAAATCGATTCTGCTCGTTTTTAATCACTCGTGGATATAATTTTATACTTTAATGTCGTTTGGTTTCATGTAGGCCGAACGAACAAAGGTGCGTTAGTTTATATATGTTTATGTATATTCTATAAGTTAATATTATAGTAAATTTAATTTAGCGCATATTCGTTTACTGTGTACTTCATGTGTGTATATCACAAGTAGGATTTATTTAACATATTTTCAGAAAAACGAAGTAACACTTCTTCCGATCAGTGGAGTAGAAGGTTTAAAATGTTTATGTTCCTTAAACTAACACTTTTCTAATAATAAGAACAGTTCGAAAGAATTCACTTGTAATATTTCAATAATAATAAAAAACTCATCTCTTCCTTCAAAATCGTATTCACCATTATACGAGTATAGTTTATTCATATCGATAAATTAGATTAAATAAGTTGTCATACAAATCTTTTGTTTACAATTGCTCAAATATGTTTATGTATATTCTATAAATTAATATTCTACTGATACGATTAAATCGTAACATCAAAATACAATTCATTGATTGCTCGCGCAATGTTATCACTAAGAATTACGTACGTATATTTTCCGAACTCAGTTACAACCAATTCAATAATTTCCAAAAATTTTTAAAGCAATATTATCACATACATATGGAATTAACATTGTAAAAGGAAATAATATAATATGTATTTCATTAATAATTTCAAACATACAGCAACTTCCAGCATCGCGAAACATAAACCTTAAAGATTTACTACGTAAACGATTAGATTATAATCAATCTGTGGATGATATCTTGGTCACATAATAATATGTAATAATAAATTGCTTTTAATAACAAGCAAAAAAAAAAGAAGGAAGCTATTACTTCGTCAATAGCTCTTAATGTGAAAAACCTTAGTCGTTATATATTAATGAACAACTTGTTACCACAGCATAAAAGTTAGTTTATTGGATTTACAAAGGTCTTAATTTTAATCTGTTTTGCTTCTGAAGGGCGGCAGGCGTTCGAGCAACGCATGAAAAATACTCCCCGGAATACGTTGATGTTTATTAATAAGTTCTTCCAATGCCGCTGCAACCTGGTATAAAGGAATAACGAACAAAATCGTTTCGTAACAAATTACTATTACTAACAACAGTAGTACTCACCTTCACTTGTAGCTGTTGCGGCGTTAAACGTGGATCGTACTCGATCGGTGTACCCAGATATGTACGAAATTTCACCGGAAAACCGCCATAAATCGGATAGACCGGAATACGAATTGCATTGTATAAACGCATGAAAAATTGGCGAAAAATGCCCAGCTGACGGAATCCCTCTCGTAAATTCTGAGTAAAACATGGAATTATCGGTGCCTTCGCTTCCATCGCGACTTTGGCGAAACCGATACGATCTCGCCACAGTAATTCATAGTAGTTATCACCGAACTGTGCCTCGTACACACCACCAGGCGAAATGCTCAACAGATGTCCCTCTCTCAAAATGCCGACACAGGACTGTACTGTGCCTGGACTAATGTGGAATGCCTCGGACAAAGTGCCCCAACCGGGTAGTTTGAAAAGAAATCGATCGCCAATGGTGTAGATGAGGCGATCCCTTTGCAGCAGCATGCGTGAGTTTAGGTAATACATGTCGATTGGGATGGCTCCGTGATAGTAGACGATTAATGCGGGGCCATGGTCGGGAATGTTTTCCATGCCAATCACTTCGTAGCCATGATAGATGCGTGCATGTGCATCCCAAATGGCAGCGACCAATTTACGGCCGAATTCCCAGAAATTTCTGTCGGTTCGGACTGCTCGCATTATCACCTGCCTAAAAAGGAATGAATAAATGATCAATAAATTAGGGGGAAAAAATATAACGAAAACTACTTTATAGTTAAATAATAAAAAAGGGCTTAAATATAAAATTTGCTACTATAAAAATATAATTGAAAATCGTTTAGTCAACTAAAAGTTCCATTGATAGTCTATCGATCACAAAGCTACTCGTAAAAAGTCATCCGAACTACATACTTCAGACGCAATTCTCTGTTAAGACCCTAAAATTCATTCAAATTGAACCGTAAAAATCGTTAAAAATCAAGGGACCACCACATTAACTGGTTGTGCAACACATAAGATCATCTTACTAACAACTGCATAAACGTAAATAAACAGAGAGAAAAAACATCATGGAAGTCGTTCATTCCTTCAATCATGAGAAACGTGATCAACAACCTTGACTTTCTCTTTCAATGAAATACAAACAAATAACCATGCAATAACGAGATGAGACGCTCTGAACCTGTTGTCAGTAATAAAATCTTTGCAATCAAATCTGACCATTGTAATCGCAAAGGTAATGTGTAATCGTATTAAAATCCGTAGGAAATATTGCATGTTCAGAGTTCGAAATTGCTAACTCAACAAATCGAAATTGCTAACTCAACAAATCTAAATTACTAAGTCAACAAATTTCTCAATAAAATAAGAAATAAAATATAATTTATTTATATGTATGTATGTCTGTATGCATATCTTGCTTACATATTTACATACTAGTAGATAACTTAAATGAGGTACATATATTATTTAATATGTGTTTTTAAAACTCACCTGTGCAGTTTGTACACGAAGAGCACAAGGAAAGAAATGTAAATTAATGCTACAAAAACCAAGGGCAGCAGGAAGGTAACCATTAAGGGCGTCAGTAGTCTGTAGAGCCACAGTGAGTAATCGATGTCGATGTAGGCCCCTGGAGTTGCATCGTCCAAAATTAGTACAAACTATTTTGAAAATATACAAGCTCATATCATTCATACCAAGAAATTCCCGAAGACTTGTTGTAAACATTTGGCAATAGTCCATTTTTATGATTAACTCTATTAATGTTTGGAATGCGTCCCTGTAAAAGTTATGTGCCCTAAGAAAGGTGTATGAGTTACTTTTCAAAGTTAGAAATTCGAATCTTTGTACATTTGGTACTTGTATTACTTACCCTCTCGCGCTTGGCCTTGTTTTTATTTTTCGCCGCAAAGCAAGTCGTCGTTTTCTGCTTTTGCACTTCTGCTTTTTTATATGCAACCCGACATGCATTTGTGATTGATAAAAAACTGGATTAAACTGAATCTTTGTTCATTACTTTAACAGCCGATCTTCATGTCACACTATTTCCGTGAGTATTCATTCCCGTTTCAAAAGATTTAAATAAAAATGCTGAGGAAAAATAACCGAGACTAGTTTTTTTTTTGCAGTTTTGACAACAATTTTTAAGGCATTGCCGTAAAACGGCTGTCAGACAGTCGTAAAAAGAAACACAGGGTGGCTTCTGTACAGATACAAAAGGGAATATTTGAGGTAACGACTTAAAAATTGTTTATATTTTAATGAATGCTTACTGACAATTTAATGGATGAATTACATTGTAATTTCAGCTTATTTCAAAAAATATGCACATTCGAAATTAGATTAGACTTGCCGATTTTCAGAGTGTGAGAGAGAGATAACTTTTAGAGCTACGGTTAAAATCTAGTTTTTATTCTTAAACAGTGTTGTTTTATTGCATTAATATTGCATATTCACGCGTAATTGCTGCCCACGGTTGAGGTCTAACTTCCGACCACTCCAACTTCTTAAAATTTGTGATGTCTTTCTCTGGTTTACCCGCTCTCCAAGAGAAATCTTACCCAACTAGGTTTCTGAGTTTTAGACCTCTGAATTTGCTAAATTTCAGACGGTTTTCAGAAAACTGTATGAGGTACCTACCTAAATGTTATGGGTTGATGGGAAGGTCATCATCTTCTCTTTATTCGTAGAAGTTGGTCATGCAATTTGGTTGCAAATTAGTAATGTATATCGGTGTAGTAATGATGTAAGATTGTTGAAAAATGTTTTTATAAAACTAATGAGAAAAGTTAAAATTTTTGTGGTAAAATGAAAAATGTTGATATTTATTGAAGATAGTTTGTTTAAATTTTGCTTTAAAATTTGGTTGTTTTGAAATTTTGTTGTTTGCGTAGAATTGGAGGTTCGGAAAAGCTCTTTTTCCTAGTCCTAGAATCATAATTGAATTAATGAACTTCTCTTTTTAATACAAATCAAATTTAATTTTTATTAACTAAAGTAGTAATTTATATATGTATTATATAATATAAAATAATATATAATGACAAAATTAAATAAAGTTAATAATACGTCTATTTAAAATTCACGACGGTGATATTTGTCGGGATCAAAATATGATGTGACGACAACACGGTCGCTGAATTTCCGTCCAGTCAGCGCTTGCTGAGCCTTCTGGCAATCAATAACCGAATTGAATTCAACGAAAACCTTGCCACAGCCGGGCACATCGACGCCCTCAATGGGGCGTGGTATTTCCACACTACGTACAACACCATACTTAGTGCATTCTTCTTTGATATCTTCAAGTATATCATCGTATTCATCCTCATCGCGCAGCTCATCTGGTGTAACCATATTTAGTAAACACAGTACCTCGGTGGGTGGACCAGAGGCCACACTCATGGACGATAAGCCAGGAACCTGTACAAAGAAATATATGTAGATACTATATTTAAAGAAATAAAGTTGAACTACAAAATACATAAATATAAAGGTTCACTTTTTTTTACATTTAAAAAGAATTCCATCTCAATGCATCCAGTTCATTTTCAATATTAATAAACTCATAACTGACGAGTCCCAGTCTGTTTAAATTGATAAGTTTTAGTATGTGAACTATTTTCGTTTCTCGAAGAACGTATTCGATCGGTTATAATGTTGATTTAAATTCAGATTAATTTTGAATGCAATGTTTTGTCAATTAATAGTGAACATTAAACAATAAATAAATCTACGTTATTTCTTAGTTCCTTTTGCAATCTAGTGAAACGAAATAACACGAAACCAACCTGTATAGTAACGGGTGCAGATGAAGAAACCATACTTTGTGCATTTTTAGCACCGATGCTGGCACGCTGCACAATCAACTTCTTTTCGCCCAGCTGCATGCCATTCAAGCCAGCGATAGCCTATTAAATACGTTAGACATGAAATGAAGTTCTCAATTAAGCATTATTTCTGAAGTGTACCTGATCAGTCATGGAACTGTCCACATATTCGCAGAATGCATACCCTTTTGTTAATCCGGTTGCTGTGTCTTTCACTAAATTAAAAGAGCGTAGTTGTCCAAAAGATAAAAGCAATTCCCTAACCTATAGAAATTTCGATTAGAAATACGTTTCAACGAGAATCTGTCGACGTTGTAATTACTTACAAATGTGTAAATATCGTATACGCGTATATATGTATAATAAGTAAAATGTGCATCATTAAAGTAACTTAAAGAATACATAAATATTAATGTACTAAATACATATGTACGTGGTATGTACATATATATGTATTTCCTTTTTTTCGCTTTTCCTCACATGTACAGGAAACAAATGATCGCGGCTGCTGAAATATGCTTAAAATTGTTTGCAATACTTTCTAAACTTGCCTTTCGCTTAGTTTAAATGTTTCATTTTCATTCAAATGTTGAATTTGAAAACACTTCATTGTAATTATGTGGTTTAGTTTGTGGTTAAATCATGCTACATTGGTATTAACCTGCGCATTGCTAGTGTGGCAACGTATAACAACAACACAGCTGCAACGTAAAACAGCTGTTGTGTGGATAGGAGCAGAGCTTGGCTCAAAGTAATCTACAATTACATAATTGAAAATTTCATCAGTAAGGTAGAAATGGTTCAATCACATATTACATTTATAAAGACTTTAAAAATAGATTCATTCTATTGCTGAAAAAGATGTGGAAAATAATGATTAAGCTGGAATAGACGAAACACGTGCTTAAATCTTGCAGTATTCTTTCCTGTATAAAGTAATCTCCTGTAATCAGATAATGTATATGCTAGAAATTCGAAAAACAATCGCTTGTTGGGTTAAGTTATAGCCAACATATGGTAAATTGTTAACTCAGAGTTCAGCAATTGTTTTCAGATCAGTCAGGCGAGAAACTGACTACGTAGACTTTATCCTGGCACTAAAATAGGAGGGTACCACCACACAGAATCACAAATACAAAAGGAATGCGTTTAAGCAGACTGCTTACACAGCGATAGCTTAATTAAAATTATCGATAAAGAAGCAATAGCATTTCTTGTTGTTTCTATTAAACACAAACCTGCTCGTCATTAAGATAATTTGGTAAACCACCCAGAAATATCTTGTGTGCAGAGTCCGGAACGACAGTAGAAATGACACCGGATGAAGCTATTAAAATGGACCATGTTAGAAACATATAACATAGATTATACAGAATAAAGTACACACCGGCGGCTGTTTTGGATGAATCTGTGATTCCTGGCACTGCCTGGTAGTCATGTGGACGACGTATTTTCATAACTTGTCCCTTAAAGTTGATGTTATCGAAAGCCATCGCCTGAGTAGTTTCGTCGATTGAACGGAATTCAAGAAATGCAAAATTCTTATCAAGATTTATTTGGCAAGCCAGCACTGGATTGCCTGCTGCCTGCGCCAAACCTGTGAGGTGCATTTGCTGGTTAAAGAAATCCATCATCTCTTCCTCGGTGACGCCAAACGGTATATTGCCCACATAAAGCCGTCTAGCTTGACGTGTTATTGTCGAACCCACTACGGGTACTGCAGCCTGTGGTATCTCCGGCTCTGAATTTGCTGGTATTTCTCCGGAAGCCTGCATGGCTTTGTACTGCATTGGTGCGATGTGTTCAAATCCCGGAGGAGGCACGTCCCAATATAGCGACGGTGTTCGTCGTGCAGTAGTTCGTTTGCGACGGTCCCGGGAACGCGAACGCTCGCGATGGCGGTCGCGAGAACGTGAACGTACGCGATGGCGTCTTCGGTCTTATGGAAAGAAATCATTTAATATAGTATTAAAAGGATATTGGAATTTTGGAAACTTAGGTTCAGATTTTCAATAAACGATTGAGGTAATACCAACGTTGTCTATAGTCGAAATTATTAAACACGTGAAAATAGCAAGGCAAAATTACTAAGAATCACCTCGTCCGTTTATTGAAAATCTGGCTGTTAATAGTTTTAAGTTACCACCGTAGCCCATTTTGTATACAAATGAATTCAATTATAAATAAATGTATGTATGATCTTGGAAAATAAGATTAAAAAGCCATAGTTAAGATAGCAACACTCTAGAAATGTCAAATTTGAGAGCAAGTGACATTTAATAGTGTTTTCGTTAACAAAGCAAGTACAGTGAAAACTGCAACACCGTTCAGAAGAGATAATAGAGTAATAAAACGCTCTGAAAAGCCACGGAAACACTAAAGGTTATCTTTAACACCAAAACTCAAGAATATTCTGCTATACTCCTATACCGACTCAGACAGAGAGAGACCGACAAAAGAAAATTATTACTTTTGCTGCTAGTGGCGGATATAGAATCTGATATTTTCAAATTTTAAAGGGATATCTCGGAAACCAAGCAAGAGCGAATAAAATTCTTGTTGTTTTTGGAGTTGACGTACAATACCACAACAAAAACAACTATATAGTAAGAGCGTTTATGCTACATTCAATCTGTAGCCAAGAAATTAAGAGTTTATTTATAATTATATGGTTTGTAAAGTGAAATAACACATTGTTCATTTAGAAATATTGGCACATTTATTCAGACACGAGAAAACTGGTGCTTACATTAAAGTGTGACTTGTAGACGAGGGAGAAGAATCACATGGTAAGTCGTGCCTTAAAAATTGTAAGCGATTTGAAATACGAAAAACGATTAAAAAAGTCCCTGTTCCTCACGTGTGTGACGATGAAATAAAATTGTGCATGCACAATTGATCTCGTGAACGGTCATTGTGAACAGTTGAGTAATGTTTTTAATAGGCAATACAAGCATTACCGTGGTACCTAAATTAATGTGTCTTGCGTTGCGTTTTTCACTGCGTCTTAAATACGACGCTGCGCTAAACCGAAATAACAGCGTTGCGAGAATATATGTATGTTTTGACAAAAATTTTTAAACATTCATACGTCATACGTTAAACAGTCTCCGTCAGTGCGTTGCTTATATCAGCCACTGCCATATGACGCCACTGCGTCATCCAATTTCAATTTGACAGCAACGCATCGCATAACGCACTTATTTAGGCGCCACAGTTGCTGTTTTGTTGAATGAGTTAACACCCTTAAACAATATGGTGTTTCTTCGAAAATATGTTTGTTCCTTTCCGACTCATTTCGATTTAGCACTCCCAAACAGCCTTGTAAAGTTTCAATTGTCAAAAATCGTCGTGGAAGTGTGAAAGCCAGCAATACATTTTTTCAGCGAAATTAAGCAAATATTTCCTGGCTTTAGGACAGCAAAAAAACAAGAAAAATCGAATTCAGGACATTTCAAATACTGTGAATACATTTCCTATATCCTTAATACTGAACGCATAAACATGGGAGCAGATGGTAAGTTCAAAATGTGCAAATCAATAATCAGTCAGTACTTTGAAAAATATGTATTTGTATGTATATAGATAGAGACCGACGCCGTCACAGATCACGATCTCGGGATCGCCGTCGCTCTCGTTCGCGCGACCGCAAACGTGGCGGTGGTGGTGCTGATCGAAACAGCGCCCGATCCCGACGTCGCAAACCATCTCTGTATTGGGATGTGCCTCCTCCAGGGTTTGAGCACATCACGCCGCTGCAATACAAGGCCATGCAGGCGGCGGGACAGATTCCCGCCAATACTGTGCCCGAGATACCTCAGGCGGCGGTGCCTGTGGTGGGTTCCACAATCACACGTCAAGCACGCCGTCTGTACGTTGGCAACATACCGTTCGGTGTGACCGAAGAAGAAATGATGGAGTTCTTCAATCAGCAAATGCATCTCACCGGTCTAGCTCAAGCTGCTGGCAGTCCGGTGCTTGCATGTCAGATCAATTTGGATAAGAACTTCGCCTTCTTGGAGTTCAGATCTACAGATGAAACTACGCAAGCAATGGCATTCGATGGCATTAATTTCAAAGGGCAGAGCTTGAAAATCCGACGTCCCCATGACTACCAGCCAATGCCGGGCGTAAGTGAATCGGCGCCGTCGTCGACACCAGTTGGTAAGGATCTGATCTTTTGTTAAACTTGCTTCTTTTTTCAACTGTAGCAAAGACTTTTCTTTAGTTGCAAACGGTGTTATTTCGACGGTCGTCCCAGATTCGCCTCACAAGATCTTCATCGGAGGTTTGCCCAATTACCTTAACGAGGAACAAGTAAGTTTGCTTGCAGATTGTGCATATATTTTGATTTCATTTAAAAATCACAGCAGAATTTAGGTTGGAATGACACGTTAACTCGGCACAAAGTCAAACAGAACATAAGTTTTTCAGATAAACCTTTTTTCTTTTAGCCTAGCCTCCTGGTGCTGCTATTTATATGTTGGTGAATTTTTTTCAGGTTTTCCGTTTTCAGGTTTGCTGCTAACAAACCGCTTCCCTTCATGCATTGATAGCAGTTCTCTGTTCTCGACATTTAATTCCCTCAAAGAATTATTTGTCAGCTTAAAATATATGACGTTTGAAGATGGAGGATTTTATTAAAACTTCTTTTTCATAAATACACGTATATTAAATACGATTCAGTTTCACTTAAAGTATGGTTAACTGTCAAAATAGCGATTGTAAATCGAATACCCTCTCTTAATTTGTAGTTGGATAGAGTTTTTAACAACTGAATTAACTTTATACTGCAAATAAATCCAACAGGACTTCTGATACGTCGGATGTAGTTTTGAAATCCCTATTTTATATATTTTAAGTACCGATAAGGAACACTGAAAATTTAACTAAAGCGTTATCGGTTCATTTTTTTCTGATTCATTGGCTTTTTATTTTGATTTATTCTTCTTACCTTTAATATAGCACCACAGGTTTAGTGATCTGTATTTATACCTTAGACACGTGGTCTTTTATTCCACTCCCCTCCCACAGTTCAGGGCACACTTCGTCATTCCAATCTGAATCTATAGTATTTTAAAAACAGTATTTAAATTTGGTCTGGGTCTTGAAGTGATTCAAGTGAAAGTGATTAATAAGATTGAGTGCATTATTTAAGTAAAACATCATAATAAGTCTATGGCGACCATTTTATATTTAAAAATAAATCTGAATACATTGTTAACGTTCTTTTAACAATTTTATAATTTCAAAGTCTGTCTAATCAAACTACATCAGGGTTTCAGCCATCAATGTTCGGGAAATCGAAACAAAATTCTGTTTTAGTGATTATAAACGATTATGATAGCGATCACTAAAGTACAAAAACCCAAAAAACAATGATTCAATTCGTTTCTGTGTACAGATCATGATTGATTGAACGGTTTTTATGTTGAATTCTTTATAAATATAGAAGGAATTCACTCTTCACCATACAGGATGTAGATTTCTCAGATACATTTAATCTTCATTATTGTGAGTTTATCTGTGTTTTTCAACTTTTTTCTTTGCTCATAGCTGTTATCACTACTTCTAGAATGGTCCAAGTCTTGGGATCGTATTTGATTATATCTTATAAGTATTCTTTAAAGTAAGAGTACCCTAAAGTCTGTATGTTGTTCCTCCCATCCTGCTCTATTCTTTTCCACCTGGTTTCTTTGTCATTGTAGAAGAATATTAATGCATTTAGGTGAAGCGGTTTGTACTCGTACATGTGTATTTCTCTCTCTCTCTCCCCCAAAATAAGTTTTTATTCTTTACAGCACTAAAGATTTTGAAATTACAAACAAAAACAACAACTTTTCTTTTTAGCCACATATTGTAAAACCCTTTATTAATGTTTCATTGTGTCATTGTAGCTTAGGTTACGCGCTACACTGTCGCCCACTTCAACCACTCTACTTCCCTGTCGTTGTCGTTGCGTTGAGCGCGCTTACGTCGTGTATCTTGTTTATTGAGTTTCGTTCGTTAAAAATAACAGATCGTTCCTGTGAACCACAAGCATTAACATAAAACAAGGCAAGTTTAAAACAGTTTTAACAGATATAAAACCAAACTTTGCAGCTTCCACTCTTTATACAAATATTAGCAATGATGCAGCGAACAACGAAACAATTTTATTTAATTTAGCATACAGTTTTAGGTTCCTCATAATTTTAAGAGACAAATCTGGGTGGCTTAAGAAACCAAGAAACCAACCAACCAACAATCAAACAACCAACCACTCTCTTACCAATAATAATACAAAATGCTATGGATTTTGATAGCAATTAAAAGAGTGCTATCAGCAATTAAATCACTGTAATTTTTTCTTAGTGAAGACATTATTTTATAGGCATTAAAGCATTTATGCTTTTTTTTTAATAAACCTCTTTCAACAACTTATACTTTAAACAGGTTAAGGAGCTTTTGTTGTCTTTTGGTCAATTGCGAGCTTTTAATTTGGTGAAAGATGCAGCCACCGGCTTAAGCAAAGGTTACGCATTCTCTGAATATGTGGATCATGGAATCACAGATCAGGTATAGCTTAATATATTATATAGTACATATATTAGTTTTAAAAGATTGCATTTTTAAAATTACAACAAACAAATTATTTCGGTGCAGGCAATCGCTGGTCTGAATGGTATGCAGCTGGGCGATAAGAAACTGATTGTTCAACGTGCTAGCGTTGGCGCCAAGAATGCTCAACAAGGTGGTGTTGCTACAGCAGCTCCAGTAATGATACAAGTTCCAGGCCTGTCTATGGTGGGCACCTCTGGACCACCCACTGAGGTCTTGTGTCTGCTTAACATGGTCACTCCGGACGAGTTGCGCGATGAAGATGAGTACGAGGACATTTTGGAAGATATCAAGGAGGAATGTAATAAGTATGGCGTTGTGCGTAGTGTGGAAATACCACGCCCCATTGAGGGAGTCGATGTGCCCGGCTGTGGCAAGGTTTTCGTTGAATTCAATTCGGTTATTGACTGCCAGAAGGCGCAACAAGCGCTGACTGGACGGAAATTCAGCGATCGTGTTGTTGTCACATCCTACTTCGATCCCGACAAGTATCATCGTCGTGAATTTTAACTTATCACTATAGAGATATCTCTAACTTACATCTATATATGTACTTTTTTTATTTCTGAGTAAAACAACAGCAGCGTAATGCTTGCGAACTTAACAAGGTTCTGGCATAATAATAAATTATAATTTTAGCAATACAAGTACCATGGCGTGTTAAACGTCTCCATTTTAACATAAGATTGCCACTAAAGTATATGAGTGTGTAATTTTAGTTTAACATATTTTAATAATTCCCTAAGATTGTGTGTGAATCGAAAGTCCTTATAAATTACTTTGCGCAAAATAAAATATGCAATAATTATCCACTCTAAACTGATTTAGGTGTTGTTTAGGGGTTTGAACACGATATATATTTAATGCGGTTCTGGACATTGATATCGTAATGGGACGCCTATAATCTATCATCACCGGTCCAATAAATGTAATTGATTTGTTGAAACTTTTAAAGCCAATTATAGAAACTATAAAAAGAATAACGAATTTTTGTCAAACAAGTTTGTAACTGTTTTCTTGTGACAAATGAGAGAATATGATAAAATTGGGACAAGACTTTGGAAAAGCTGCTACATACTGCCTAAAGCATTTTCATTGATAAAAACTTCACACATTTACCATCTGGAAATCGGTGTGGAAAATTGCGATCACTTTACACCGATGGCTCAAGGCTTAACTCGCGGTAGTTTTTGGAGTATATTCCAAACAGGCTGGGGCTTAGTATAAGCAGCAACCTAAAAGTATAACCATCAAAATAAAAACAGCATTATCCTTCGATTAACCAGCGAAGATATCAGCTTAAGTACGGTGGCAAACGTAAATATGAATCCCAGCGAAGATACCGTAGACGAAAAAGTAGAAAGTGCTTTTGCACTGATTCAATTTCAGAGATATACGAGTAACAGCTGAAATCTAGACTCCAAACTGAGGCGGCATATTTAAGATTGAACGTGATGCGTATACAATTTTGATATATGGATCTCTAAACTCCTTGGCCCAACACTTCTTACCTAAATACTCTGTCTAGATCTAAATTTTTATTGAATCCAGACCATAGATGTATTTAAACTACTCTAGTTACATATCGAGCTGGTACTACATAAGATTACCCTACTTAATATATTAATATATACAGTCGTGGATAGCCAATTTTCAGAAATATCTGAAAGCCTGATATATGATAGCTTGAGAAATTCCTGAGATGGACAGACACTGACAACCTACATTCTGTGGTAATAGTCGCTGTCGCCTTCAGGTATTCGGCTTGTTATTTCAGCTGATTATTATACATACTTCCTTCTGGTCCTACAAAATACAGCGCTTTCTTCGTCTTCATGATCTTTGTTAACTATTTACAAAAGACTAAAAATATGGATATTATTATTTTCGTCGACTTTTTCAACGATGAAATAGATTTTCTTCAAGAATAATTAATTATAAGCAGAACCAGCGTGCTGTTGGGTAAATTTCACGACGTCTTAAGTAGCAACAGCAGCAGGAAAAAAACCACAAACAATAGAATATCTGTACAGCTCATAAATAAATAACTTGGAATGAGGTAGAGTCTTCATTACATTCAAGCATGTCCAAACCAAAGAGCGGGGGAAAACAAGGGTCATGTCGTCCCGTGAAATTCCTCTCGACAAACAAATATCGCTGTCGAAATTAAATAAACCGTTCCCCCTAAGATTGGGCGTCAAAAGCCGCCTCTGAAGAACGACCACGCCGAGTGCTGAGCTTGAAACGCTGATGGCCAAATGAGTCAAGCGTTCAACTTGGCGTCCGTCAGTCATGCAAATGCGTTGATTGCAACAAATTGTGATTGTGATTGTTGTTGCGTTGCGTTGCTGCTGGCTTTATTGTTGAAGAGATGATAAATTATGTGTTTTTTGCGGTTTCTCCTTGGTTTGTTTTTTATTTTGTGTACTGCTTTTGATCTCTATTGTTACTGCCCCCAAACAATGGAGTGCCTTCGTTGTTATCTGCGTTTGTGGCTGCTTCAAAATAGTGCGCTGAATTGTAATCAATTAGAATTGGAATCGTTGCGCTACTCACCGCTTTTTTCGCTCATTCACAGACACGTCCGGCTCCGTTCTGTGCTCGTTTTCGCTGTTAACCGCTGCGTATACGCAACCTCCGTCTCAGATACACTTCGTTCCATCTGCTGGGTACGCTTTGAGTTGTATTTGTTAATCTTGCCTGATGATGACTCTGAGTTTCTTTCTCCATTGTTGATTGTGCTGTGTGCAATCAAGATAAAATCTCTGGTTGGTTTTTCTTTCGGATTTTTTGCAAAATAATGTAAGACAACCAGCCAGCAACTGTTCACATGGTTGGTTAAATATTCACATAGTTTGGCTTCACCGCCAAGGCTTTTGATAATTATTTGCCATAGTATTTTCATAAGCATTTCTGAATTATTATCTCTGATGAAATCGGTTACATTTAATTGCCGTATGTACCTAAAACTATATACAAGTCTTGAACTAGCGTATTCAATTTAGTCTCTGTGAAGTAAGTTGTGAAGATTATTAGTGAACGAAAATTCCAATTCACTCGACGAGAATATAAAATATCTAATTCAATATACAGTAGTTACTTCGCTCAAGACAAAATTGTAATCAGGCGTTCTTCCATAAACGAACTTTGTTAAATATTGTCAACTGTTACGATCAGAATCGGATTGATTTTGGCCTACTAAAGGACCTTCGAATTTACGGAAAGCAAAGTGGAAATCTCTATCTATTGTGCTCTCTTTTAGATCAGATTACAAATGAGAAGTCGCTAAAAAGAAACATTGATAAATAAAAGTCAACCACTTTTCAAAGTCGATAAGGTGCAGAGAATGGATAACATTGCCTTCCATTCCTCCTGTTCCACACTTCTTCAACGTCTAAACAGCTTTAATAACTAGTTTTCCTATATGTATTGTATACAGATTCCTTTTTTGTTTTAAATAGAAAACAACGATTTTTGTAGAGAAAAAAAGAGAAGCATTTGTTTTTTCTATGGCTCTCGTATGAATTCGGTAGATGTGCATAACATTAAAGCTATAAAGCTTCATCAATGCACCGGTGGCATTAAAGTAAATCGTCTCGAACAACCTTCAGTTAATTCTCACACTCAGATGATGAGTGCCTCCTGAAGAGATCAAGATACGGGTACATACTATATCAACATGTTTCCAAGATACTTGGACTTACAATACGATTAAATTAAACATCCAACAAGATCAACAAATGCTCAACTGGCTAGCTACTGGAAAACTATATACGGATATCATCGACAAGCGTTGAAACATCTATCGGATGGATAGATACTTAAAGAGTACATATGTGTACATACATACATAGTGTAATATGTCAACGACTTTGTAATGCGTTCACCTGAACAGCATGGATTTAGTGCAGAGCAAAACCGTTGTATGCTTTGTTAATTAATGCGATCGATGCGAATGACATTCATACGAGCGAAGCGAAGCAAGTTCCACTGTTGGTCGAATGGTCCACCTGCAAAAATGCTCTGCTGTCAATCAGCAACAGTTATTGATTTGCAATTATTATCGTCTATTGAAAATGTGTAGCTTTTGCTCTGTATTGACATTTAAAATTATTTTTATGGAGGAAGCTTGAGGAGAAACACCAATTGTCAACTTGGAGACAATAATAACAGTTTTTTTTGGAGCAGCAACACCAACACCGTTTTTGGGGCCAATATTAGCGACAAATTGAACACATGTCTAGTACGTGGGTAGTCCCATAAATACCCGAGCTTGATGAACAAATGGCGGTCGTTGTTTAGAGAAAAATTAATGTAGTCTAAAGTAATCCTTATAAAGCTTAAACTTGAAGACGTTAGTAGTTTTTTAAAAACTTAAATTGTGAAACCTCGAAGTCAACTATAGTAATAGGTCGAAGAACTCCCGTTATCTATACGTCAATTCGAGGACTATATTCAGTTATATTTTTAAATATAACTTCGATGATAATGATTATTGATGATGATGTCGTATGCATCGGATTTAGCTGGTATATGGATTTATACTGGTATGTACAAGATTACCAGACCTGTCATGTTGCAGAGAAGAGACAGAAACTAGTTTCCTTTCTCATTCAGTTCATCTGGGTTCATCTGAAGGCTACAGCAACTTGAAGTTTGCATTAAGGATGAAGTTTTTGAAGATTTAACATGCGTGCAGATCAGCCAGATGAGCATGGAAAGAGAGTGAAAGCTATTAATAACTGACAGCTCATAGATATAACATTGAATGCGTTTCTAATCTACGATTATATGTTCGCAATGATGAATAATTTCTCAACTCAACGGCTTCAACTTATTGTGTCAGCTTGTCTCGGTTAAGAGGTTTAAAAAACAACTTGTTATGATTGCCGAAAAGACAATCTTCAGATTTCACATTCTTTGGAATTTATAAGGACACGGTGAGAGTTCATCACTCGTATCATTGGACTCAATTTGAAGATTTTATCCTATTATCCACTCTACGATTAAGACAAGGAATTGATAAGGGTTCCGCACTTTTTACTTAATCTTTTTGTAAAACTTATGTAACAAATATACTTATCTGCTGGATAATCTTGACAAACCGTTTGTGTGAAAGCATCAAAGGCATCTCATTAAAATTTACTCATATTATATGATCCATTCAAGTCCACAGTTTTTACGAGTTTAGAGATTCATCAAAACTATTTATGAATTGTATTTCCTTCACTCTCTCTCCTCAACAACCACTCGACGGTTGTAATAAACGGGAAAACAGGTAATCAAATTATCTAATCAATGACGAATGTAAAGCAAAATAAATAACAATAAAAAATTACGGTGCTCCCCATTTTGTGATATATCATTACGAAGAGTCTCTCTATAATCATATAATCATCACGATCGCATGATCAGATTGAGTAATTTATGATGTACCCATCTTTTCAGTGTGAATTCGAAGATTACAACATCACATTCGGTGACGACGCATCGCTCTTCGTTATGTTATGTAAAAGTATCTGGGAATAAATGGTAACCGGAATCAAGAAGAGATCAGAGATGAATGACGTTTAGAATAATGAAGAGATTTGAAGAAGGGATCAATGGAAGACAAATTATAACCAGAAGATGGAAGAAATTAAAGACAAATGATGGAAGAAGAGATCAGAGAGAAATGGTAACTAGAAGAGAAGATAGCAGAGATCAGAGATATGATAACCAGAAGAAAGAAATGAAATATTAGGAAAATATAAAAGGAGTCCGAGAAACTCCGGAAAATCGGTTATTACTTAACTCACTGGTTTCGTTAAATAGATCCGAGTTTTTGATTTAATTATCGAACCGTGACATTTTTTACGGTTCGTTGAAATTTCAAGAAAACAACCAAAAAATAAAATAAAAACCTAACCATTCAATAGAAACTCTTTAGGCAACAAGCTTCAAGAGGCTTCAGATGGGAAAACAAGTTGGATCGGACTGCTCTTGTTTCTGTTGTGGGGGGGGGGGGGGGGGAGGATGGAAGAGGGAAAACCTCAATAATAATAATAATCGAACTCCTTTTTCCACAGCTCTAGCAATGACTTTTAACACGACTCGAGTTGCAAGTACAGCAACTCCACAAATTTTGTGGTAATTTTTACGTACGGGTACAAACACGGGCTGGTGGGGGAGGGAGGGGAATAATGGGAGAAAGGAAACAACAAGAAGGATAGAGAGCATAACATAATAAATAAATAAAGAAACCACTGCTATTGAATGTGAAAGAAAAGCGAAAGTAAAAATAGTTTTGTCCGCGTGATCGCGTTGTCGTGCTTGTGATCGTCATACAAGCGCTTGTAGAGTTCACAGAGATTACTTGTTACAACGGCAGCAGCAGCAACCACAGAAGCAGTCAACATTAAAAAAGCCTGGTTTATGTCGTAGGTAAGCCTGCGATCGGGAGAGCAACCGGCCGGATTGCATGACGACCACTCTGCGGCTTGAGGAACGAGCGAGCGGACGAAAGCCAGTTGTTGAAGTCGAATTCGAAGCCGCAACGGTTCCAAGGTGCTTCATTAGACGGCTGAGTCCAACTTTTACCTTCAGTTGCAGACCAGTTTTATTGCAGTGCGGTTCGGTTTCAGCCAACAAACAGACGGTATTCAGCGGTAGTTGCGAATTATAATCTGAGTCCCATCGAAATAAAGTAAAAGAAATACAAGAAGAATAATAGTAATCAATAACAATACTTTTGTTTTAGTGAGAAACCTTAAATAAATAATTTATGGGTTTATTTAAATACATATTTTTTGTGAAAAGAGTGAAAAAAATGTGGAAAATGGACAAAATACAGTGAATGACACTCGTTTAAACTATCAACTGAATTAATATAATATAATGACTTAATATATACCTATAATTAATAATAATTTCAATAGTCATTATATTATTACTGAAAGGACTTTGCTCAATTCACTTTCGAATATATTGTTTTTTACTTTTGGAAACAACCATTTTTATGTTCTAATAAAGAACGTCAGAGTTGCAATTTTCTGCAATATTTTGGAAACATTTATTTAGAAACACTTAAACACAACCCAAAGAAATATCGAATTAAAAGGGTTTAAAAAACTCAATTTTTTTTTAGTTTTTCTTTGAAATAATCTGTTTAAAGCGAATGTTTCTAAATAAATGTCCTGAAATATTTCAGAAAATTGTTTTCGTTGTTGTTGTTTCATAGGAATTTGGAATAATGTTTTAAATCGTATTATTATCATATCAACATATCTAAAAAATCCCAAATCAATCCCTGTTCATGTTGAATCAGTTCTGTCATAGATCATTATCTTAGATTTTTATCTCTCATCTTATAGATAGATCTTTCTATTCTTCTGTTAAATTAAATTCGTTAATTTTCTAGGCATATCAAAGAATTATTAAAAGTTTGCTTTAATAACGACAACTTTGTTAATCTTTATTTTTTAATTGTTGGTAATTCGAATCTTATCAACTCATCGCATTCATCGCCTCGATGAGGATGAAATTTCAGAAAAGCTAAACCAAAAAATATAGAAAAGGAGTTAAGAAGAAGATAGAGAACAAAAATCCAGATGAACACGTAACAAACATTTCTCGGATCATCTCGTTTGTAGGCCACAAAGCATGACCAGCAACAACATCTTTCGCGGAGATAAAAAATACGAGTACAAAAGCAGACTAAGAAAAGTTAAAAAAGAGTCATGCAAAAAATGTTAAAAGTAATGCAAAAATAAGTAATGCGAAAAAAGTGGTGCCTCAAAAAAAGTGCACCACAACTTATTAAATTAGGAAGCAAAAACTGGCACGAGCCATTAAGCTTGGAATGTGGTTCGTGTCCAAGCCGTTGCATTACCATAAAAAACTGCTTTTGGCCTGCTCACAGACAGACATCTGCTCTGTCTTTCTGTCCGTACTCGTTCACGAATGACGTTCCAAAAGACACGCGAAAGTTTTTCTTGAAAATGTATGCTGTAATCCAGGCAATTTTCCGTTGCTCTCTTTTATCTCCTGTTTTATTCTTCTAGTCTTTAAAAATTTACTTGAATATCAAAATAGTTTTAATGTTTTTCAAGAAAGAGCTTTAAAAGATTTCAGAAAGAAGAAACTCATGGAATTGAATTGAAAATTGAATTTCTGTAAAAAAATACAAACAAATTTCTACTAACGAGGAAATCATAAAGAAAAACAAAAGATTTTGAAAACGCATCAGTGGAAAAAAGTAATTACATCTGCATACTTTAATTACTTTAGTAGTTACACGACTGTTTGTTTTGCTTTGTAATTATTTCCGTATTACAGGAATTAAAAAAAATACCAAATAATATAACAATAATTAGTGCAACATGTTGCAGCAACAAAAATCTTCAATGTTGTTAGCTGTGTTGCTGGTTTTAATGGGTAAGCAGATTTAAAGAAATTAATTTTTAATATATTCCATAGGATTTGATGGGAAAAGAGTGCAAATGTTTTAAGATTTTTTTGTAAAACTTTTTCTATTGAAAAATACGTACATTCTTTGTATATAGTAACTTATTTGTATAAATTAGCACATTATATAGGGTGGGCCATCGGCTGATTTCTTTATAATATCGTATTTTTTGGAAATATAATTTGAAATTTTTTTAATTTTAATTTCATTAAAGAAAGACAATTTAAACAAATAACTAGCTGATGCCAATAAGTTTCCATATACAAAGAGTGTACATACATATTATGTTGATAATTCGAGTGTTCATAAACGAAAAGTCACTGAAACGTGACTGAATTTTTAATTTACAGTTAGAACGGCTGACCAAAATAAACCTCTTTTCGGATATAGCTTTATATAGTTATGTATACACATAAGTTATTCATAGATATTTAATTAATTTATTTATATACAAATAAAATTTTTTACTCAAGCATTGGATATTCTTAAAAATTCTGAAAAGTTGTTGTTTTTGTGAGTATAAATACAGTTTTTAAATAAAGAATTCTAATTCCGATCAGGTACAAGAACAGTTATTCTCTTGGATTGAGAACAGAACGTACTTAAATATATTCGGCCTTCCTTTTGACAAAAATTGCTAGCTTTTGAAGCCACGAGCAACAAGCAGTTCAAAAGAAACCGTAAACAGCTTAAAAAGCTAAGCTGAGTTGGCTTTTATATTGAAACCTCTTCGATTTAGTTACGAAAACCAAATCTATATTTAAAAACAAATCTTTTTTCCATGCCTAAAAAACATTCAATACATTTTTTCCTCTCTCTCCGTGTCGCTCCTTTGGCACACGTTGAAAACGACGGTTTTAACGAAAGCGGATTTCCTTGAACCCACCAGGATTTGAAAAAAAAGCAACAACAAATATGGCAACATTTTAAAGTGAGGGACAAGCGGTGTCAACGTGAGATAATCCAAATTTAGTTTGGACAAAAGTAAAGTGAAGTTGAGTGGTTTTTTTCTTTTCTTTCCTTCGCACCCACTTCCTCCCCTCCCCCCCGACCGACTTCCTCCCACGAGAGGATGAGCAACAGTCCTTAAGTGTAAAAGAAGGATATAAAAGAAAGTAAAAAGTTTTTTTTAGGTTTTCAGAGCGTTTAAAAGGCGAATAACTTAGTGAAGCGAAATCGGTGTTGAATAAAGTAGCACAAAAGTTTTCTTTTTTTTACTTTACTTTTCCAAACCGACCACAGAAGCAATTATTTTCGAATTGACTACACTTCGATGAACTACACTTCGAGGGTTGGTTACGATGAGGAGGGTGGTAATGGATGGAAGTGGGAAGAGAAGGATCGTGGCGAAGCCGGGAGGCGGGTTTGGGAGAAAATTGGGGGAAAATAAGTAAAGGAAGATGAGTTCGTTGAAGATTATAGAGTGTAGAGTGCACGACTTAAGTGTAAGAAGCTAAAAGAAGAAGCATTAATGATGGATGTTTTGGTGGATGGATGTTTGGTTTAAAGAAAACGCTGGTTTGAGAAAAGAATCAGGGGACGGGGAGGCTTTTGAAACTTTTAAACAATTTCAACAAAGTACAGTTAATAAATTCGAATGAAGACATTTCTATGTTCGTCTTTATTCATCTTTAAGCCATTACTTAAGGACAGAGTAAAAATGGGTTTAAATATGACGCTTAAAGCGAGCTTGAAATCCATAATAAAGCGAAAAAATAGCCAAACTGAAAACAGAATGGAAGGCAATAAAAAGATAGAATTAAGGTGATATTAAAACCGATAAAAATCGAGATCGAAAACGAAATACCATACCGAGATTTGAGGACATCAAAGTGATACTAAAAACGAGACTAAAACCGATATCTAAAGTGATTCAAAGCTATAAAAACGACGAGATTAAAGTGAAAACAACTAAAAGCTAAGGAAACCAGGAAAATTGAAGCATCTGAAAGCGATCAAAGTCTAAATTTAAGCGAAATCCATAGACTGAGTGAGAGTGGTTCATCAGTGTGACGATGAGTGTGACGGAAGGAGTGCTTCACCTCACCTCATCGCACCTGTTCTCGTTTCTCCGGAGCACTTACACGAAAATCCACTTAAAAAGCGTTTTACTACATTTTTTGCTTGTCCCGCTTTTGCAGAGGGTCTGCACTTCATTGTTAATGTGTATAAATTGAGAGAAAAGAAGAACAAAATCATTGACAACTGCTCATTGGGTCCTTTTTTGAGATAGATTTTAATTTTTCACACTTCTCATTGTTTTTTTCCAACTGTTTTTTCCAATCAACTGGTTTCGGTAGCTTCGGATCACTAGAAACCAGTCGTTGTTGTTTCTTTTTCTTGAATCCTTTTCACTTCCGATTGTTCGAAGTTCATGTATTTAATACATGTGCCTCTTCTTCTTCTTTGAACTTAATTACAGTGTCTAAAAGAGATCAGAATTCAGCTTGAACAAGGAAATAATGAAACCCGACAGATTTCTAGGGAAGTGACACAGGAAAAGGGCTCAAAGGACTCTTGAGAGTGACTGGAAGATTTCATGTCCTTTAAGTATCACTTCAAAAACCACTTCACTGTATAACGGCGCTGATGGACACAATGCGAACACTTTAGAGACAAGACAATTAAAATTTAATTGATGATCTCGGGATAATAGTTTCATCTCTCCCTCGCTCACTCTCTTTTTTCTATCTCTCTCACAGTCTCTAGACTTGGACAAAGAGTGAAGAGTTGATTCAATTGAGTGTCGATTCGTTGAATTCCATCAATAAACCAATGAAGGAGAGCGAAAAGCAACACAACTTTTCAATTTAATTTAATTCAATTGATTGTAACCGATTGAAACTAATCGAAGGGGAGAAACAAACAACAAAGAAAGAGAATAAAAAGCAACACAAAAAAAAACCATAAAAAAACGGGTGCAACGACTTCAGTGCAGCAGGTGAAGTGAATCCCGTCAAACCTGCTGCATTGGTTGCTGGTGACTGGTGGCTGTTGCTGATGGCTGTTGCTGGTGGCGGTTGCTTGTGGCTTTCAAGAGATGAGGCAGGCTGGCAACCAGCGCAACTTGTTTAATCTTGTGGACAACTTTTAAAGTAGGTTTTCAGGTGCGTCACTCGCTGAGTGCGTGTTACGTCTTGCAACATCTGACGTAACGAGTCTCTTGCTCGCTCCTACGCGAAATGAACCACAAACGATATATTTACCAGCTCTGTCTGGCGGTGGGGAAATAAATGATGAGGGGGGGTGGGGGGTAATCAATCTCTGATGCTATCCGTCGTCCGTCGCGCGTCTCTTCTGCGGTATTAAAAGCATTTAATTGTTTTTTTTCACCATGCTCCTTTTTTGCTCTTTTTTATATATATTTATAAAAATTATCCTGTGCCACAATGAATTGTTTTATCATCACTCTCCCGTATCTCTATGGCACTCACTCTGTTCTCTGTTCCTTAATATTTATTTATTTATTCAGACCTCAGAGTGAATTTTCATAGAGGAACAAATTAAAAAAGTTTCCTCATTTCGCAGCGTAGCGACGCGACGGACCGCCGACCACATTGAAAGCAGACAGACAGCAACCGCAGCGCAGTGAAACTCTGCTACACTCGACATCATATACTAAAAAGCTTGACGCTTATGTAAGACATGAAAAAAGAGCTACCAAAAAGCCACCTCTTCTGAAGTCTGCGGTTTACTCTTTGGTTTTTATTTTGCACTCGATTCAAATGACGTTCGTATGCACGATAAACTGTCGTTTGAAGGGTGGCGGTAACCGTGTGGAGCCGATCAGATGCAACGATTAACGAACTGCTATTCATGTGCAGTTCGGTCGTATTCGCGCCTATTCCGAAGTTCATTCGGCTTGAACTTCCTTCCCAGCAGTCAAGCAACAACACTGTTCTGTAGATGAAAAAAGAAGGAGAATGAAGTCGACGTCGTCATTTTCAGTCAGCGTCCTCAGTTTCGAACGATCACAGTTCACTTCATTCCATGGTGGGAAAAGTGCTGCACTGCGTGGTGTTCTCTGTTGCCTTGTGGTGTGCTGCGGTGGACTCTGCCGACTCTGCGGATCAGCAGTGGTAAACCAACACTTTTCGTTATGATACTAATTTAAACGCTCGAGGTAAAACTTTGAGCAACACAAAAAGCGCCAACACCAACACGTTTAATCCTGCTGTCTGATTTCTTCCCTCTCTTTCGCCCTTTAATTGTTGTTGTTGTGCTTATGGAGTTAATTTCCACTGCAGGTGTACAGTGCATGAAGTGTGTGTGGAAGAGAGAGAGACAGCTATAGAGTGCATGATGAGTGGAAAGTATTCGTTGCTTATAATATATCATTGTTAAAAAACACCATGTTTTTATTATAAATTCACTTATTTTCTTTTATTTGTGGTTTCCTTTATTAAGTTTTTGTTTTCAAATGCAATTTTTGTTGTTTTTGTTTTTCAATTTTTTTGAATTTTTTCATTTCAACACGCATGAAGCTTTAAAAACAGTTCTTTTGCCATGCTTTTCTTTGTGGCTCTCCAGGGAATCATTAAAATAATGAATGGTTTCACTAAAATACAGGTTTTAATTAAATAAAGGTTTAGACTTATTTTAATTTTAAACTTTTGCGCATCTTTTTTAAATATTTTCTTTTTTATTAAGGGTTGATTTTAGACATGATTTAGAAATCGTTTTTATTTATATTTTATACTCAAAAAATTTACTGCGACTGAGAGAAAAAAAACAAAAAAATATCCTGAAACCAGAGAGATTTTGTGATCACAGTTTTCGGTTTTACTCAGAGGAACAGAGCCAGGAAGAAGAGAGCAGGGATGACTACCAACAATGATCGAGTGGAGGGTAGAGGTGAATAGCGACGAGCAGGGTCAAGCGACGTCGAACAAACGTCACTCGAGTGCTGCCATCTGTTGTGGTTTAAACCATGTGGCGCTGTGCTCGTGTGTGGGTGCATGAATGTCTTGTATTTCATGCAGAGAGTTTATTCATTAAAGTTTTGCTGAATTTATAAAGTTTAAAGTTCCAAACAATGCGGTCAACGCAGCAGAGAAGCGAAGGCGACCGACTGGCCAGCGTCTCTGCTGCTTCACACAGACGCTGCTGGGAGACAGTATACAGTACGGTAGACAGTATACACTGAGAAAAACTTTAAATAAAATTTTATATTAAAGTTATACCAAAGTTAAAAGCTAATAAAAGACTTCAAGAGATGTCAAAGGACTCAAGGAAATTCTTTTTCAGAGATGATCACCGACACTTTTTCGTGAGTGTAACTTAAATAATAACAAAACAATCACAGTATCGCACAGTATGCGATATGAATCCACCAGACACACAGTTACTCATATCGTATGCATCTGTAAGGAGTTTGTAAGGATGTGTGAGTGGCTGGAATTGCGAAGGTTCGCTTAATTAAATGCACGAGTACGGCTTCGCTTCCACATGAACTGAGGACGGTGTCTTTGAGGACGGCCTGCAGCCGCATTCAAGGCAATCAAAGGAAGAGGATCAACCTCTCAGATACAACGTAGTGGACGGCGGAACCGCATTATTTAGAATCTGGAGACCAACAACAGGAAGCTAACAAAGGGAATGAGGAGAAACGAACGAGAAGGACGTGGAGAAGGAGAAGAAGCAGTAGAAAAGAGCAAGAAACAGTTAGCCAGTAGTTGGTGTGGGTGGAAGAGCGAGATGGAGTGAGAGAGAGAGAAGAGTGACGACGACGTGAAGGTGTCAAAATGTCAGAATGCTTTTTCTGGGTTTCAATTTGCAGCTGCTCACTGATTATGTTTCTTGAAATGAACGAATGAATGAATAAATGAATGAATGGATTTTTTTGTCTTGACCAAACAGCAGCCAGCGAAGTGCTGGACTCCAGAATCTCTTGATTCGGAATTCTTGTAGCTAGTAATTAGCTTATGTAAATAATATTGTAATTGAGAAGTGATGCTGATGCTGTTGGTGTTGTTGTTGTTACTCCTAATGTAAAGCTCTTTAGTTTATTAGGCTATAAATACACACATCTGTCTGTTTGTGGCGAGGGGGGGAGGGATGGGGGGGGGCGATGGTGAGGGGTTTCTTGAACACACTTTTAATGAATTCAGTAATCGTGAAGGCAATAAAAATACCAACATCAAGAATAGTTGTATAATAAATTACATTATTTAATTTATAACCTTTACTTAAGTATGTACATTAAAAGTATCAGAATAAAATTAAAGAAAAGAAAAGAAATCTTTACTCATTATTGCTCATGCATGTATAACATGTTTGTATAACACGTCTTTTATAACAGTTCATTGCCCGAAGATTAACCTGCATACTGTTTATTTATAACATTTTAAATCTCTACTATGAAACTTCTATTAAAATAAAAGAAGAAAATCTTTTCTCTGATGATTTCTTCTTTGAATTTCTTGATTACTCTTTATAATTCTTTAATAATTCCACAATTTCTAGAACTCATTCAAACCACTTTAAAAGATTACTTTAATAGAGGGTATACACACGCATACACATACTTTGAGTGTAATTCTTTGATTACCTTCAACATCCTCGTCATCAACATTTTAGATTTTAACGCTTCGTAGGCAGAAGATGTGAATGTGTAATCAAAATGTATCACTTCAGCTACCCACAAATAAACCAACCGACTTCTGGGTTCTAACAGCCCCGAAAGAGTCCTTTGAAGTTAATGAAGAGCAGGTTACAAAAAATGTAAGCACCACAACATATCAAATATACAATTAATAAAAATATTCTGTACCAGGTTATATGAAGTACATGTAAATACATCCTCTATCTGTCTCCCTCGCTGTCTCTCTCTCCCTCTCTCCTCACTCATCATCATTAATACTTCACTCGAAAGTGTAATGAATGAATGCATGTCAGCATCATCGTCAACAGCGCCAACATCATGACGACAAACACTCCGTTATAATCACTGTTTACAGCGCGCCCGCATAATTTTGATGTGCTGAAATTCAGTCGCTCAGCGAGCCGAAAACGTGCGAAATCCAACCGTGCTTGAAACTGTGAAAACGTGTTGCAGGATTAAACAATTTTTATCTTGATTCGTTTTTATTTGCATAATCTTGTTTTTTTTAAACATTATGAATAAATTCCAGGTTATTAAAAAAAAAAAAACAATAACCATAAATACCATAAATAAAAATATTCTCAAGCCTCTTGAAAGACTTTCATAAATAAGTCGCAAATGATTAACATGCTGGCTTTTTTATCCGCGCCTCCGCATTCGCTGAGTGTAGAGACTTCATGCATGAGACATGTTTTTCAATAAAAAGTTTCATTAAAATTTTGTTACATGTTCCTCCCTCCCACCCCCCGTCAGAGCCGTTAATAAAAGAATTTTTATATTTTCTGCTTCGTCTTCTGCGACTTCTTTTGTGACTTGAAGCTGGAAAATGTTGTTAATACAAATATTAGAAGCATGTTGCAAGGATACACATACACACACTCATAGAGTACACACACACACATACGTACAAGGAAATTTCTAATGCAACACGTTCCTGTGATGTTGTTAAGTTGTTATTTGCAATACATGTTTTTGCTTAGCTGGATTTTCGAGTGGTTGGCAAATCTTGAAATCGCTTTATATGCTCCTTTCGTCATTCTCATCTCTTCTCTTGTCTCTTGTCGTATCAATTTTTCTCTCAACGTTTCTTCTTTTTGCGTCTGGTCTGGTTTTTCCGTCAGAACACCCAACAAAGCCGCCATTTTATGTAGCTTTATTTGGGGCAGAGGTTAACTTTAGGCAGCCCAACTCCTCGCGTCACGCGTTGGCTTCCTTGGTAGACGTCACAGAAGCAACGATATAGAAATTCATGGACGATTTATTAACATTCATTAAGGCAAGGCTCATAAAGTTAACTGTAAATCGTTAGCTGGGTGTAAAAAATACAATCCAATAAAAACATGACGAAATGTCTCTTTTAATGTCTCAATTTATTAAGCAAACAACCAACCCAACCAAACCAACGAAACTGCTGAACCAAACCTGGAACCGACTGGTGAAAAAAGTTGTCTTTTAGGATTTTAGGCGTTATTTAATTAAGTTAATGAAATTGCTAAATTAAAGTTTAGAAAGGCAACAAAATAATATAAGAACAAACAAAGGAAAGCAACAATAAAATAACTCAAGCTCTCACTGAACATCGAGATTATGAATAAAGCGAAAATATTTTGCTATTATATATTAAAATATCCGCAAAATGTTGGCTACTTTTAAACTAATTATGATTAAGAAACTGAGAAACAAAACTGAGAAATGAAGAACGAAAGCACAACCAACCACAAAAAGACCAACAACAAATTATACACGATTTTCTTGGAAACTTTCTCGATTTTCTTGTCATAGTTTTGCTGCTTTGCTTAAACTATGATACCGGCTTTTACCTTTTGACCCGTTTGTCAAAAGTTTAACATTTCATGCAGTTAAATAATCATTTTATTACTCGGTGGAAACTTTTTCCCCACAAAAACAAAAATCAAGAAAAACATTTCAAACAAGGAATTAAACGAGAGAAAATCGTCCTGAAGTTCATTTAAAAGAATGTCATTTCTCGGCCTGTTTTTCTCTCGATATCTCGGCATCAAGTCTGATTTTTGGAGGTTATTCTAAAAGCAAAAAAATAAAAATAAGGATTGTGGAATGTTTCTTGGCATTTTTTTTAGTTTTTCTTTTCGTTTCCGTTAGTATTTCGATATGAATTCTCGTGCACGTGACCGAAAAAGTTTGTCTTATGGACACTTTTGCATAACCTCAAATTTTCAGTTCAAATTCAGTTTCTCTCTCCCTCTCTCTTTCTCTGTCTGTCTCTATCTCTGTCTCTTTCTTTATGATAAGTGAACCTAAATATTCACCGTTATTTAAACAGTTACTCCACGAACATGCTACTTTTCGTGTGTTTAAATATCATTTGAATTCATCGTTCATCATTTGACGAAAATCGGGTCAAAAGGGTTTCAAGGGAGTTCAGGGTGTTCTTTTTTTGGAGAGTCCTAGATTGTGGGAAGGGGCGGGGAGATAAGCTTTGCAGGGGTTTTCCATAAAAAAGAATGGAAAATCATGAGTTTGATTTCAATTTTAATTTGCATGACTTTCGGTTCTCTGATGTTTTGTTAACAGATAATCTTTCGATTAACAGCTAATAATCTCATAATAACCTGCAAATTATACGAAATCCGTCAAGCTTTTTTCCAATTTTAGGGTGGTTCTAAAGAGGGTAGATCTTCCTTCCTTAGAGCTTTATACGTTTTAATAACTTTGCAGACATTTTATTTTATTGTTTTTGTTGTATTTCATTTTATTTTGTTTTGTTTTTCGTCTTCCTGTCGACGTCTGGCGATTTACATAACATTTCAAATAAATGTCCACCTCTACAAACTCTCAAGAGAGAAAGAGAGAGAGAGAAAAAGAGAGAGAGACAGAAAGAGATACGAGAAAATGTTTTCCTGGATGGTGTTTTGGTGAAAAATAATACAAACAAATAAATGCAACATAGAGTTGGTTCATCATAAGAATTTGTTAAAATTAGCATAGAAAAATTTGCTGCGGAAGGACGAATAAAACAGTGTACGTCGCGTGCGGATGACGATGGCGCCAGCCCAGTCAACTGCGCTGTTGTGGTGCATCCGTCCCTGTGTTCCTTCGTCCTGCATCCAGTCCACGCCAAGCTGCAGTCGTCTTGCACTGTTTTTTATGCTGATTAGTCACCAGGTGGTGGAGGTGGGTGTTGGTGGTGTGGTGAAGTAGGAAGAGTGACAGAGAGAGAGCGATGAGTAGCGACATCGGAGACGTGCACTTAACGAACTTCACGCTAGTTACGAAGTAGCTTGTTTACTGTGATTTTGCTTATTTCCTTGTTGTTGTTGCTTGCTTACTTACAGTAGTTTTTGTTCATTTGTTGATGCAGTCATTTCGTAGTTGTTGTTGTTGTTATTATTACTGTTTTCTACAGTTTGCTGTATTTCCTCAATTGTTACTGTGGTCCTTGTGTACGTTGTTGTCGTTGTTGTTATTCTTGTTGTTGTTGTTGTTGTTGTTGTTGTTATTATTTAATACAAATTATATGCAGACGCAATTCATGCGCAATCCAAAAAGCGAACGAACTTTTAAACTTCTGCAAACTTCATTTACGCTGTGAAACGGCGCATGAACTCGTTCTAAATTTAAATGACTTAAATGACAAATGAACCGTTTTCCGCATGACAATAAAAAGCTACAGTAATAAATACATAAAAACACAAACAAACCAGCGCAACACAACAAAACATCCAACAACTTTGCAGCAATTGAAATCAATTAAAAAGTTTGCACTTTATGCCGAGGCCATAGCGAATCGAGTTGCCTGGAGTTTCAGTGTTGCCATTTGGCCATGATAAATGCACAACAGCACCAGTAACAACAACAACAACAAGAATAACAAGAACAACAGTAAAAACAAAACAACAACAATAGAAGCTTCATTGAAAGCTTAAAGAATTATTAAATTTAATGAGAAAACGTGAAGGAGAAGTTTTTATTGCATGGAGGATAATAAATGAATGAAGAGTCTTCAACTTGAACAAGATTATAGACAGACCGATGGACAGACCGGCAGACGAAAAGACTGACGAACAAACAGTCAGAAAGCAGCAAATAGCAGATCCGAGAATAAAACAACTCTTCGCACATCGCGGATGAATAAATAAATGAACGAACTGAATGAATGAATGACGGAATTGAATGACTGAATGGAATGACTGAATGGAATGTCCAATTATTAAGTTTTCCTGTTTTCCTGTTTGTCTTTTTATCTGTCTATCTGAGGTACAACTACAGCAACTACTAAATATATCATTGCTTCAATGCAATCAACAAATTATACGACGATTACTTTTAATGAAGATTAATAGTTACCGTTAGGGTTGAGCTAAGCTGAGTTGTTGTCTGTCAAACGGTATACTCACCATGGTTATTTGCGGAAGAGGTAGAAGTAGAAGAAGAACAAGCACAGGTTAAAAAAGATTGACAGGACACTGAGAAGAAAAGAACAGTGGATTATAAAAAGTGATGAATATGTGTTTAAAAACTATCAACATTCGTTTTCAATTTAGTGGCATTTACTCAAAGTTCTGCAAAAGTAATGAGGAGGTGTTCTGACTTTCAATTAATTAAGATAAAAAAATAAATATATGTTAAAAATATGTAGTGTTTTTTATGAATATTCATTTCTATAGATACATTTTTTCTAATTGGCACATTTTTATGAAGCAGAGGACACTGTTAATTGCGAGACAGCGGCAACACTGTCTAGCAGCGATTGCATCTATCCGTCTCACTTCAACAAATAACGAAAGGTGAGCGAATGTCTGCGATGTCTGAACAAAAACAATTTCCATGGACTTCTTTGGAGCAAAGAACAATGCAACAACAACAACACATGCATTCGCACGGTCACGTTTCCAGTGACGAGCACGTCACTCGTTTCTTCGTCTTCGTTGCTTTCTTCACAAACAAGAACAAAATCGTACCAACAAAATGGCTGGATTACTGCACACGAGGACGTCGTCTCTGCCTGCCGTTCGGCTGCATCAGCAGAGATGCGTAAATTGCAACGAATGCACTTCTATTATTTTTCTTCTGCATTTTTGCTCCTTCAAATATTTTAATGGTTTCGTTTGACTTTGCAAAATTCCGCAACTTTTTTTAGAAACCAAACGTATTTCTTATCTTCACTTCTAGCTTGTTTTGCTCTTCCGATTTTGTTGTGTTGTGAAAAATTTCAAAATTGAATTCGTTTGCTTTTCGAAAATCGATAAACTGAAACAAATCAAGAAGAACATTTATTTTATTTTATTTGATATATTTTGTTGTATTGAGAAAAACGAAGTAGCAAGAGAAGAAAGTGCGTCTGACAAAATAAATCGAAAATAAATTTTCATCACCACATCTTTGAACAACAGGCAGCGAAAATCCTTTTGTATACATTTTTGCAAGTTTACTCTTTTCTCAAAGAGTTCCGCCGAGTAAATCACGTCCAGTGTTGTTTCTTTTTTTGGTGCAATTTTTATTGGGGCCACAAATTCGAAGGGCATTTTTTAAAATCCAACGGAAGCTAGTTTGTCATGCTTACGATGGAGAAATAAGAGAGAGACACATATAGAGACAGAGACAGAGTGAGAGAAAGATACAGACAGAGAGAGTTACAGACAGAGAGAGAGAGAGAGAGAGAGAGAGAGAGAAAGAAAACAGCTAAATATTAAAGAACAATAACTACACCAACAAAACATCAAAATCAGTATCAACACCAGACTAGTTTTACTGAAAAAGCAACAACAAGTAGAAGAACAACAACAACAACAGCACGAAAAACAATATCAATAAAAGCAATAATAACAACAACAGCCGTAATAGCATCAACAGTAATCACTACAATAACAGCAACAGCAACAACAACTACAACGGCAACCAGTTATAGTCGAATAGTTTTGTTGAACAGAAATTCCAGTGTCTTTGAGTGAAAATGACAGCTGGAGGGGCGGGAGGGGGGGGAGGCAAGGAACAACGAAGTCTGTCGTAAAAAGCCATTGACAGCTAAATACAATAACAGGATATTGAAAGGACAACGATTTAAGTCAGACCGACAGACGATGATGAGAGTTTGTTTAAAGTGTCAAAGGTTGAGACAAGAAAGAAAGAGAGGCTGAGGGAGAGTGAAAGAGAGCGCAGTCTCTTTCTTTCTTTCTTTCTCGCCTTTCGAATGGCGAGTTACTTCTTTGTACATTTTTGCTTCTCGTCTGTTGAATTCGTGGAATTTTTTGAAGACTCACTTGAAACTAAGTGCTGCACTTGTTAACTTGTCTGCTAACGTGTCTCCAATAACAATGAAGTTGGGAAAAAAATATAATAAACAGTATTGGAACTGAAGGATGAACAGGATAATCAATAAAAATTTAGATTAAAAAAATTAACACTGATCTTATTAGAATCTTATCGAGAGTAAACGATTTATAAAACTTTTTTGGACAAAAATGGACGAAAATCAACCCAAACAATGTTCCTCCATCAAAGTCGAAAATGAAGATTAGAATGATGATTAAGACAACAATAAGGATGATGACAATATATTTGAATACAGAACACAGAAAGTTTTGTCCAAACCGAAATTCCCCACCCCTCCCCTCCCGGGCAGCCCCTTTCACGATCCTACTCTCATTCGCTCATCTGTTAAATAATAATTTATTTCCAAACCATTTGCGGAGACGAAAAGCTTTGCAGCTTTTATCATCATCTGCAGCATTTCGTGTGATTACAAGTCTGAGGAGCAGGGAAGTGATGGAGAAGGGGGCAGGCGGAGGGACAGGAGGGGAACCGTAAAAGAGGCAAATTAAAAGCGAAACAACTTTTGACTCCAACTAAAATACTAAACGTCAAACTTTTCTAGAAACGTCAACTCAAAAATGTGTCGTGGAGCGGGTGGGATGGTGGGAAGGGGGGGGGGGGTGGTAGAGAAATGGACGTGGAGTCATTTTATATGCAAAAATCGTGTCAAAATACTCACAAAGCGACTCGTTAACCTTCCTTCCTTCCTGCCTCCCACACTGCCGACCAGCCTGCTTCCCCGTCAGCCTGCCAGCCTCCGCTGCTCTCCGCCTACTGTCTGTCTGACTGTCTTCCTCCCACCTGCCGTCTTGCCCACCAGCAGCGGAAGCAGAAAATAGCAGCTCGAGGCTAGGAAATAAATCTAAGTTGGCAGCAAGAAAAACTCTTCCGTGCTGCAGAAAACTACTTTTAGTCAGTCGGTTTGTCGGTTGGCTGGTGGATTGGCTGGTGAGACGGTCGGTCGGTGGGGTGGCCTTTAAAGTTAGACGGTTTACACCGAATCTTTCTAATTTAGTGTATCCGGCCTCAAGAACGATGATGTCCCGTACTCGTATGTGGGCAAAGCCATATTTCTATCTCTCTCGCACTCGCTCCATCACCCACTCTTTTATGAACTCTCTCGCTGGGTGTTTGTTGTCATCTCTCGGACTCTCTCGCATGTTTGCTTGTTTGTACGAGAGTTCAACATGAACATGAACTGGAAGCAAAAGTTTTGCAAAACTTTACACCAGTGCATAACGAATATCAAGATTTATTTTCAAAATTTCGCAAAACATTTGAATTTCACGCAAAATTTTGCAACTTTTCTAGGCCGAAAGTTTTGAAAGTTTTTTTAAAAAAATTAATTTTTCAATTTTTTCCACCATTACAATATATTTGGTACTTTGAAAACAATGAATCGGATGAAAGGATGAATAAAAAGGAAAACGTATGAATCCTTGTTTCCGCTGGAATGAGACAAGACAAAAGAATAGCCGTAAAAAGCAGAAGGAAGGGAAGGAATGTTTAGGAAACAGCGATTGGGCAGATTTTATGGCCAGAGGATAGGTTAAAAAAGTTTGAAGATGTTTTGTGTTGATGATTATGATTATTATAATAGAAGGCTTTCATGAGAGGATCCCTCTTTCTCTTTGTATTTGTAATTCTTCAATATATAAATTTGCTCTAAACAGAAACAATTTCCACTTCATATGACAAAATCAAAAATACAGCAACAACAATACGCAGAACAAACACGATTGCTCGTCGCTCGTTTCTTCGTCTTCGTTGCATTTTACTCGTATACAAACAACAACAGAATCGTACCGAAAAAAATTACCTTGAATTAGTGGAACACTACACGAGGATAGCTCTGCCTTTCAAACGATTCACATCACTACGATAGAAGCGCGGTGGTGATCATTTAAGTAACAACATCAACAACAACAATGAGAACACTAACTAGAAATGGCGGAAAAACCAACCAAACCAATTGTAAACAATTTGTCTGTAAATCCATTTAAACAACACAACTTCAATTTGCAAATGCAATCAACAAATAAATTAGCCACATTTGTAGGGGTTCTTCACAAGTGAGGTTGACGACCGTTGGATGGAATTTGTGTGTGGGGGGGGGGAAAGATGGGAAGGGAAGTGTGAGAGGGCGAGTGTGATGTTAGTTGTGCTGACGGTGGTGCACTGAGTGCAGGAGAGAAGAAGAATGACGCTATATGGCTTTTATGAAACTAACAATTCAAAGCCAGAGAAAAGTAAACGCGATCGCTCTCTCTTCCTCGCTCTCTCTTCCTCGCTCTCTCTTGTTGTTGTTGTTGTTATTCTTATTGTTGTTGTTGTTGTTATCGCATGTAAACCTGCCATCATTAGCTTGGGTGCAACAGCTTTTCAGAGCTGCTTTCAGCTGTTGAAAAACAGAACTCGACGCTGCTGCTTCGAGTATCCTTGGAATTTTAATGCGAGGTAATTGTTTTGTGCGTGTGTGTGTTTGTGTTTGAGTGTTTTTTTTTGGTCTATTTTCCCCTGCAACTCAACAACAGAAGCTCCCCGTAGAAACAATGAAAACACAGAACTAGTGAAATAACAACAGCAGTAATAAGAATAAAAACTATACAACAACAACAAGCTTTTGTTTTTTATTTTTGGTGTTTTTTTAAAATTCTAGTCTTAAGTTAAGCTTATTATCTGTAAGCTTAAGATTATTTTCCAGGGAGTGATGGTGGGAGGAGAAGGACGGGAGTCTCCCTGCGCCACAAACAGTGATACTTCACTCTTAAAGCTTTTCACAAGGACTTCCAGGAACATGGAAGCTTCACTTCACTTCACTCTACTGCGGAATCCTTGACATGGCGAGCGAAGGAGGAAGAATGTTCTTCGGTTGCTTTTTATTATTTCGATGGTTCGTTAAGTTGTTTTACCACAAAAAAGAAAAACGGAACAACAAAAGAAGAACCAAAAACAAAGAAAACGACGAAGCATTCCTTCACGGATGCCGCTTGAATGCGCATTTTTGCGAAAAACAACGAAAGAGCGGTTAAATTTTTCCGGTTGCTTTCTTGAAATGCGTTGTTATTTGCATTTCCTGGCCAACATTTCATTTAGGAAATGAAAACCGAGTCCAGGTTCATGTTGCATGTTGATAACTGTAAAGAGCTGGCATTCCTTCCTTCGGTCCTTCCTTCCTCCCTGCTTTTATGACACCCTTTCTTCTCTCCCTCCTCTCTTTATTTGGTTTCTTCCTTCCTTCCATCCTTTCGTGGTTTATGACTCCTTTTCTTTCTCCCTTCCGTTTCTTCCTTCTTGTCTTCGTTCTTTCTTTTCTTCATTCTTTCATTTCTTTCGTCCAATCATTCAACCTTTTTTCAATAAAAATCACCGAAGCGTTGTTAATTTAACTTTATTATTCAACTTAATTTCGCGAAGTTTCACCGAAAAGCTTCTTCATCGGTTCCTGAAAACTGAAACTTTAACAAGTTTCTTCAAATAAGTAAAAACAAATGGATTTCTATTTCAAATCAAGTTCGAATTCTTGGTTTTTTCTTACCATAACCAATTTTATTGTCCCACAGAGCTTTTTTACCTGCCTCACGGAACCATCATCAACTCAAGAATTTAGAATTTATTTCTAGACCCTATACAACAACAATAACAACAATAACAAAAATAATAATAATAACAACAACAACAACAACAACTAAAAACGAACATAAAACAATAAAAAAAGCTTTCAATTCTCCTCCACCGATTAAAGTGACAACAATTCAGGGAGTCAAACTTATCTAAACGCTTGTCAGACCCATGTTAATGTTGTTGTTGTTGTTTATGCGTTGTCGTTGTTGTTGCATGGGTTGGTAGCAGTACATTACGTTATCTCTCTTCGGTCGTCACTCTTCTCTAATCGCCAACTCAATAGAATGAAATTAAAATGAATTGATGCTGGTGACGGTGATTTGTTTCCTCTGGCGAATAATTTTAAAATCCAATAAATACCAGGAGGAAGGGGAGGGGGGCAGGGCCGAAGAGGAGAAGAGGAAAAGGACACTTCAAGAAAATGTACTCTAATAGTCACTCAATTCAATAGTCTCTCAATTCAATCGTCACTCTTAATTCATTCAATTGTTCCTTTAAATGCAATTATTAACTCATGTGCAACATACTAGTTTTTATAATTTTGTTTGTTTTTCCTTAATATTTCTTTGAATTGTATGATTTTCTTAATTATGTTGATTGTTTCAGTGTACGCGTGTATGTCTGTAAGTATGTCTGTCGTCTATCTGTTCGAAGCTGTCCAACTTGTGATATCTTCAATCTGTGTTCGGTGCGTAGAGGTTTCAGGAAAACAGTAAGAAAAACAAAGCGTCGGTCTGTGGATCCTGTCTGTGGGTTGGATCCGTGAGTTGGGTCTGTGGGTTGGGTCTGTGGGTTGGATCCGTGAGTTGGGTCTGTGGGTTCGTTGCTCGGTCGGGTGGTTGGTAGTTCCTGCAGTTGGTCGGTCTCGACAGGTCGTCCTTTTGTTTATTTAATGAGTCACGAACAGGGATAAATAAATATCAATGTGCCGGGTGCTTCGAGTGATAAATGAAGCTTTTCTTGACTTGTGTTGAGCTGCGTAGAATTTCAACCGACCGGAAGGTCGAAGTTCTTAAAAAAACCCCCTCCCACCTCAAAAATCATTCCATTTCTTTTTTGAAATTATATTTCCTTTTATAGGAAAGACAAGAAAAGACGAAGGAAAATGTTATGAACTTAGATTTAATAAATTAATTCTTTTTCTGCTTCTGATTTGAACGGGGTGATTATATTTGATTTATATTTGATTGAAACACTTGATTTTAATTAAAAAAAATGCAACTCGGAGTTTAAGCAATGAACATTAATTGTGCAGAAATTGAGATTTTTTGACGATATACAAATATGATGAAAAAGAAATAAAACTCAACACTGCAACGAAGTGAAACTCAACACTGAAACGAAGTAAAACTCACCCACATCCACCACCTTTGCTCTCAACATTGATTATAGCAACAATGTTGGTTTCGTTTTTGTGTTGCTTCCATAATTGATAGCAGTTGGAGTTCATTAATATGGTTAATAAAAGCATAACTAACAAAAGAATATGTGTTTGTGTGTGTTTAGTTAAATCATGTGTGTGTGTGTGTTACTCTTGGCGACCGTTTTTTGTTGGTGGGTTTTTTTCGCTACTGTAACTCATTGAAATTTGAAATTTGAAATCCTCTAAGCTTTCATTAAAAATGCTAATTTACATTCCTCTGTGATTGTTGTTGTTGTTGTTGTTTCATACGGTGGCATTGTAACGGTTTAATGTACGTAATTCCCTTTAATGTGATGCGAAAAAATTTGTAGAGCTAATTGAGAGTATTAACAACCATGATATACGTTTGATATTGCTCAAGAGACCGTCAAATTGATTACTAAACTGAGAAGATTTATTGTATTTATAGATTAGAGGCGAATATTTTAAATAATACTTATATGATTTAATCACAGGCACACACATAAAAATACACACTTTATTTGACACACTTTATTACGATTTTAAGTTTTTAGAACGTGATAAAATACCAAGTCACCCAAAAATATGCAAAGAAATTCTTTGAAATAATATTTTCAACACTTGCAGAATATTTCACACCCTCCGCATCGCACTTCATCGGTTAAAAAATACCAACACATGCAGGAATGTCAGAGGTCGGGTGTTTTTTTGCCGGTGTCCTGTAAATCCACCTTCCGAACCCAGGCACTCTACACACTCACAACGTAAACATTTTGCAGTTCTGTAAACAAACAACATACACACATACATACACCCACGAGCAAACACATAAACAACCCCGCCCCACCCACTAAAGAAAGACGCCTGTCTGTCTTTGCATCTGTCCGTCCGACCGATGTATTTATTTGGAGCATATTTTAATTACTCTCGGTCATGAACACGATCATCAATCAGTCTCCGGACAGTCTGTGTACAAGGAGAGGGAGAAGGAGAGAAGTTGAGAAGGAGAGAAGGAGAGAAGGAGAGAGAGAGAGAGAGAGAGCGACAGAGTTAGTGGAAGAAAACTGGAGACTGTAGAGTGTATATTAGTGATCCTGAGAGAACTAAGGAAGGAGTGTAGGGTGAACTTCCCGATGACTCAGCAATGAAAGAAAAATGGTGTTGTTGTACTTCTTCTTGCTGCTTTAATATTGTTGTTGTTATTATTGTTGTTACTTTTATTGCAATTTTCCGAAATTATTTGTTGTTGCAATTCTTGTTGTGATTAATTAATGAGCTTCATTGTTGCGATTGATTGTTGCGATTCATTGTTGCAATTCATTGTTTTGAATCATTAAAACCAAAATGTAGATTATCTGAATTTTTGGATATTTTATAGTGCTAATTTCCCTGGATTTGAAACCCTAAAAAGCAAATTGTGTATGTTTAGTGAAGTTCAGTGTTGCCGTTTGCTTTTATTCCGAAATTAATTATTCTTTTCTTTTCTGGACTTGTGTTGACTTCAGGAAATCAAACACGAAACGAAAGGAGTTTTCTAAAAAAGAAATCCTTACCACCTCAAAAATCATGTATTTTTTTTCTTGTTTTATCTTTTGTACATAAAAGAACCTTTCTTTGTTCATAAAAGTTGTCATATTTTTTGATGTTTTTGTATTTTATTACTTATTTTGGTTTGTGTTTGCTTACTTAGTACTTTGATGCTACAATTGATTGTCTTAATTTGTAAACATTTCAATTAATGAAAATCTACGCAGTTGTAAGCTTTGTTTTCGTGTCTCAAAGAAAAATGATGCTGTTGATGGATTTAATTAAATTCTTTTACAACAAAAAGGGGCGGAAACAAAAAAGCACGAAGAATAAAATTAATGAAGAGAAAAAATCATAAAGGCAGGGATGAAGGGAAAATGAAGGAGTATAAAGATATAAAGGAAGTATAAAGATATAAAGGAAGTATAAAGAAAGAGATGAAAGAAAGAAGATAAGTTATGATAGATTTTTTAGTATTTTCGTTTTTCGTTAAATTTGAATAAAAGTAGTGGATTCTAATAAAAAAAGTAACTAAAAACCCTCCAAAAATTCATTATTATAGCCCATAATGGTTTTAATGTTGTATTTCTGAAGTTCTTTCGTGTTTTAAGTGCAACTTTTCAAAGCGCAATTATTTCAAGGAAACGCCCACCCCCGGCACCCGCTCCCCCTTCCATGAAAGGGAACAACTCCCGAATCCCTGTCATCCTCTAATCAAATATTGATAACCTTCATTCAAAGGATCTCTTGGAATTTTCCTTGTTTTATGAATTGTTTTCTGTTCTTTTTTTAATCTATTTGTTTTGGTTATATTTTAAACATCACACAAAAACAAAAACAAAGAACAAGAATGCTAGCAACAAATTGAACAACATCATTAACATCAACAACATCGACAACAAGAACATCGCCACCTTCGACAACAACAACATCGACACCTTCAACAGCAACAACAACTCATTAACAAGCAGACAACAATTCCGTTGACTTTATAAGGATTTTAATTACATGACTTTATAAATACAAAAGCTTCGTCTATCGCGGCATTAAAAAGGTGACGGCTGTTGTTGTTATTGTTGTTGTTGTTATTGCTGTTGTTCTTGTTATTGCTGTATTTCACTATATCGAGTAACGGATACATGAGACGTTTGCTCACTTTTAATGACGTCATAAAAGTTGATAGTTGTCAATAAAAATTTGAGGGATGAAAGAGAGAGGAAGAGAGAGAGAGAGAGAGAGATCTTATCTGCTTTCCAGCATGAAGGTTTCATTTAGAGGTCTTTATTGTTGTAGGTGGAGATGTTCTTGTTGTTGTTGTTATTGTTGGTTATAGTGTTGTGGTTGGTGGGAGTTGTTTTCTTATTGTTTCCAATTTAGCCTTTAGTAATACACAAAAGTTGTTGAGATTTCCTACAATTTGTGTAGCACTTTTTATTATTATTACTATTTTTATAGTGTTATTTTCATTAACAGTTTCTAATTTTCTCATCTCTTTCAGGTAAGTTTTTCGCTAAAAGATTCACTCTAAAATAGGCTTTGAACAGTTGCAGTTGCACCAGCGTCTGTGTCATTACCTTGAATAAACACCGTTAGTTAGTTCTTTGGCAAAGTAACGGTACGTGTCTTTGGAGCCATGATATACATTCACACATATTGTACATAACCTCTTACGTTACTTCATTGAGTAATTCGATCGAGAACCGTTCATCAACAAACACCAAGAAAAGTAATGAAGAGAGAGAGACAGAAAAACCAACGAGAATATGTTAGTATGTACTTACATATAAAATAAACCGTTAAATTTAATAGCTCATGCATAAACATGTACGTTTATGAAATTAGAAAAGCATCTCCTCTGTTGAGTAACTAAGCAGATGCTGTCTCTGTTGTTCTGCTGTACCTGCTTCAGTGGTTGTTGTTGGTGGCTTTGTTGTTGTTGCGTTGTTGTGGCTGCTCCTGTTCTACCCATTCGATGTATTTGCGAGGTACCGCTAACTTATAATACACAGGAAATTCAAAGGAAATTCTCTATAAAAGGAATGGAAAGAGAGAAAGAGAGAGAGAGAGAGACGTTCTGCTCTAACCATCGAAGTACGAGAATGTATGTTAAGTGTGTACTCTGGGAGAGGGGGGACCGGGAGGGGGGTTTTAATGAAGAACATAACGGCAATTGAAAACTACATAACTTTCTTTGAGAGATAATTATAGGAGTACATAATTTGTTAGTGGTTTAAATGATGTTTTCAAATCCTTATTAATTTCAACTCATTAAATTTTTTACAATTAAAAAAAAAAACCAAACTTTTAACATTGTAACTATTATTGCTTTATCAGAATGATGTATGTATATCATTTTATAAATTAATTTTGAAATTATCATATAAAATATTTTAGTTAGTTTAGTTTTCAAACGCTTTCTCATTGAAACTTCCGTACTTCCGAAAGAATCCGTACTTTTCAAGGAGTCGTCAAATTGAAGCTTTAATTTAATTAGAAACCATTTTCGAGTGTTAATTATTCAAAAGGGAGCGAGACATGAGAGAAGAGAAACAGAGAAGAAAGAGAAGGAACTTTCAAAAGTATTGAACCATAACAGAAGCGGATGTTCTGCTATCTTGAGTTTTATTTTAGATAAAGTCGCGGTGAACAATACACTACTCAAAAAACCAAAGGAAAAGGAACTAGAAAATGAATTAAAAACGATGTCAGATGATAGAAGTACAAACACCAACACACACATGAACAATATACAGTTATTCTTATTGTATAGGGTGGTCCAAAATAGACTATAGGAGGTCTTTTTTTAAAATAAGAACCATACTCCTTTTTAGTTCAGATCCAGTTTGACCAACTTGAAAACGTAGAAAAAACTGTGTAGGTTAGAAATACCAGGAAGTGTCAAGAAACAAACATTCGCATTCAACATCCTAAAGTTACTGTTGGATAAGTCTTTATTATTATTATTATTATTACTATTATTACTACTATAATATAGTAATGAAATGTGATAATGCTCTAAAAGATTTAGAAGAAGAGAGACACTCCAATAATTTAGTCAATGATGATGATAATTCAGGATGAATTCAATGAATGGTCATGATTTCTACGTACTTCATGTACTATTTATGCATTCAAAGTAGTTGAACTTTCTTCTTTCTTTTTCTATCTCTCTCTCTTTCTCTCTCCTTCTACCCTTTCCACTCCACTCCTCAATCAGCGAGAATTTATTTTGAAAAGACCAGGACCTCATTTTGAATGTTTGTTCGGTGTCGGCGCTCTGGCAAAGTGCACCGAATGCCAGACTGAATGGCAACCGGCGAGTGCTGTAGTGAGGGGTGGAATAGGGGTGGGGGGTAGGCAGAGGGGCAGGTGGAGGTGTCGGCTGAGGATTGGTTCATGAACTCATGTTGAAGTGAAACGAAAGTGGTAACAAATCCATCAGCATAGCGACCTTTGCTTGTCTTCTGCCTCTTTTCATCCTGCAACTTCTTTTCTTTCTCTCTCTCTCCTCACACTCACTTTGCGAGTTCTTTTTTTCCTTTCTTACTCTTTTTTATTCGTGGTATGAATAACGGTAATTTTTGTTCATAGTACCACGTCAGAACCTCTGTTTTTCCCCTCAGGTTGGCGTTTCTTGTGGACCCTATTTTTTGGCGATTTTTTGGTCTTGTTTCTCATAAAGCAGCTGAGTAGTTGAGCAAACGAAATTAACGCTAATGTACGGAAAAATGTTGAATTCCGCTTCGTTGACAAAAATTCATCACTTTTTTTCGGTTGTGGGCAGGGGATGTGTGGGGGGGGGGGGTGTTGGGTGTTGTCGGACTTTTCCTACTATTTTTGTTCAGCTTCTGTGGTTTGGCACCTCGACTAACTAACTAGAGACCAGTTGGGAAGGAGAGTGAAGAAGAAGGGTCGAGAAAAGGGAGGAATGGGAGGGAGAGTGGGGGGGGGGGGGAAGAGTGATTTAAAACTGGACCATTTGGAGGCTCCTAAATAAGGCGCTTAAAATGTTAAACGATTACATTGGAGCGAGTACATCTTTTGTTAAGCACGTGAGAGAGTTAGAGAGAGGGAGAGAGAGAGAGAGAGGGAGAGAGAGAGGGAGAGAGAGGGAGAGAGAGGGAGAGAGAAAGAGTGTGTGTTTATGTATTTGTGTGTGCTTAATTGTATGAGTGGCTGGCAGCCTGCTTTATTAAAATAAGCTGCTCTTTCGGTGCTTCAGTTTGTCTGTATGTGTGTGTCTATCCGTGTGTGTAAGTGTACGTGTTGTCCATGAGTGTGTGTCCATGTGTAAATGTGAGTGTGTCCATGCTAATGCTTGGCTTAGCATTTGTGGTTTGTTTATGGCTACTAAATTAATGTGCAGTGAAGCGAAAAGGATTCCGTCTGCAGGATGGTCTCGTTTTGGGTCCTGTGCAGTTTTCATGGTCTCGACAGACTCGACGGACAAATATTTAGTTTAAGATTATTATTTAATATACAACTTTAATGGATGAAAAACAAGAGAATTGAAAGAAAGGATTCATTTACTGTCGTGAGAAGAATGAATTATTAAACAAAGACCATGATATAAGAAAAACCACAAAAACTGAAACTCTTTTTAATATGAGTGATCCAATAAAATTCTCCAAAAATAATGTGTTAATGTTATGTTCTTTGTTGTCATAAGTTTAGACAAATGTACACACAGAATTTCTGAAAATCCCTTCAAATCAATGGACGTGAACAAATAAATTGACAACGCGTTCTGTCAACATTTTGACAGCAATTCATTCCGTACAAAAGCAAAATACCACAAAAGAAAAACAAGGAAAAAATTATAAAAAAATTGAGAGGAGAAAAGAAGGCTGAAAGTGAAGAAGTGAGGAAGAGATCACCACAGAAAAAGAAAGTCAACACGAGCGAATCAACATGACGACATGGAGGAAAAAAGGAGAGTATGTTGACAGCTGAATCTTTGTTGACAACGATTGAAAAACTCCAACACAAAACTCACACACGCACATCAAAAATCTACACACAATTCAAATTCAGAAACTGAAATTCAGAATTTGCATTGAGCATAATAATTTGTCAGCACTCAACAGACGTGCATGATGATGCCTTTCATATGCCAATTCGACTCATCGGCTGGGGACGAGAAGGATGAAAAGAAAATGTCGACAGAATACTCTGTACAAAAGAACGACACAAGTTAAATAAAAACATGCCGACAGAAGTTTATTAAAGTTTTCATAACCTATCAGAATCAGGTTCTACTTTGTTGCTTATACAGGCTCCATGAGTGCGAAATCCCATTCCTTCTTTCCTTTTCTTTTCCATACATTCTTTTCCTCTCCTTTCCTTTCCTTTCCTTTCCTTTCTTTTCCTTTCCTTTCCTTTCCTTCCCTTTCCTTTCCTTTCCTTTCCTTTCCTTTTCCATCCTTTCCTTTCCTTTCCTTTCCTTTCCTTTCGTTTCTTTTCCTTTCCTTTCCTTTCCTTTGATTTCCTTTATTTTTCTTTCCTTTCCCATCCTTTCCTTTCCTTTCCTTTCCTTTCCTTTCCTTTCCTTTCCTTTCCTTTCCTTTCCTTTCCCATCCTTTCCTTTTCTTTCCTTTCCTTTCCTTTCTTTTCCTTTCCTTTCCTTCGATTTCCTTTATTTTTCTTTCCTTTCCCATCCTTTCCTTTCCTTTCCTTTCCTTTATTTTTCTTTCCTTTCCCATCCTTTCCTTTCCCATCCTTTCCTTTCCTTTCCTTTCCTTTTCTTTCCCATCTTTTCCTTTCCTTTCACATCCTTTCCTTTATTTGTCTTTTCCTTCCTTTTCTCTCGTTTTCTTTCCTTTTCTTTCATTATCATCATCACCTTTAAAGGTATACAAATGAGTACATTCAAATGTGACAGTTTTTATGTCAAAGTGTTATTTAGTAACTCACAATCGCAATCGAAGTCACTCCCACATTTAACGGTATTATTATTGTCATTATTATATTATTAAAGAAATGAACAGAAACGCGGAGATTTCTCTGGCGATGAGTGCGAAGAACGACAACGATTGGCGATATCAATGAATGTTTACTGAGGTGCTGAGGTAAGTTTGAGTGTGTGTGTGTATGTGTGTAGTTATGTATATGAGTGCATGTTATTATGTATATGTGAACACCATCGAAGTGGTCTCTGGCTGCCAATCTGCATACATGATGAAGTGTCTGCGGGAAAGGGGATTAGAGTGAGAGCGGAGAAAGTTTGTGTGTGCGTTTGAGTTTGTCTCAAAGTATTGGTAACGCACACACACACACACACGGCAAAATACAATGACGACGGAAAAACGCATTGTACTACAGTCTCCCGTCTCACACACAAACAATACTCGTATTCCGTTAAAATTGCTTTGCCGTTATTGGCATATTTGCTTGTGTGCTGGTGGCACGCACGCACACACACATAATCACCCACCTCACACATCTCAACCCGCTCCACTTCAACTCTACTCAACCTCCCCTCACCTCCCCCTTCACCGCCGGCTCACACTTCTACCGCACTCTGTCCATATCATGTTAGAAATCATGTTCCTCTTCCTGTCCATGGAAGAGTGTGTCTATGTGAGTGTGTGTCTGTGTGCGTCTGTGTTTGTGTGTGTGTGTGTGTGTCCGTGTGTGTGTGTGGGTAGTAAGCAGAGAGAGAGAGACAGAGGGATAGAAAAATAGCAGTATAGCGCTTCGGCGGCTTCAGTTGAAACGAAGCTTGAGCTTTGTTGCTCTACGCTTGTTTGTAACCGGAAATTCCTGTTCGTCGTTGTTGTTGTTGTTGTTGTAAGAATGCACGTTAAATGTTGTTCCTCCTGTCATCGTAGTAGTCCTCGCAATGGTTGTTGTTGTTGTTGCTGCTACCTATAAACGTGTTGCCATTGTTGCTCGTCCTCTGAAGCAGAAAATTCCACTGAAATCATTTCGTGATTTGTTGCTGCTGCTGCGTCCTCGTCCTCGTCGTCGCCATCGTCACCGTCACCGCCATCGTCGTCGTTGTCGTTATCATTGGCGCTGTGTTAGAATTTGAAGAGCTTCGTTGATAGACGCATATTTTTATTACTCAAATATTTGCATAAAATTTGATGTTGATGGTCTTTAAAATATTTGCGAAATAAACAAATTGCATTGATTGAGCGAACTTTCAACGATGACGATGAGCTGCGGAAATATCGACAGCTTGTCTGCATGTCTGTCGGAGTTGAAAAAATGTGACATAAAATAAATATATTGACTTTCATCGAAGTTTACGATTAAGTGATGAGCCAGGAAAAGCTAAAATTCAATTTCTTTATGAATTTAATCCAATAAATCCATCCAACTTAACGAAAAATTGTAAAATTGAAGAAGTCTGAATTTTCAAGAAGTTAACAACAACAACAAAACTAAGTACCATATTTGAACTACATGTAAAAAAAAGTTGAGGTGAAAAAAAGGGCAAGAAAAATAGAAAAATAAAGAGGAAAAATAAAGCTATAGAAGCTTCCAAAAATGGTACACACTTTTTTAATAATGCATCCGATTTGAGAGCTGAATTTCTCAGCTAGTAGTCTAGATCTAAAGTTAAAATTCTATTCCCGGATTTAAGGTACCAGAGTAAAATGGACCACAAAAATGGACCCATGATCCGCCCACTGAATTCAACTATAAATCAATACTACTGGTGTAGGGTGTATAAACTTCGGCCAGGCAGAATTACTGGGTTTGTTCTTATTTTCAATCTTATTGAGTCTTTTGTGTTCGGCCACGCAGTTCACACTTTTACCGAGTTCGAATTCGAGTTCAGCGAAAGAGGTTCCATTATCTGTCCTTTGTTTTTGCTTGAAACACATCGCACTGTGTTCCACGCTGCTGGCTGGGTGCTTCTTTTTTTCTGATTTCTGTCACTCGTACCCCGTTTATAACCTATCCCATACCTCGCGCTATTATCTAAACAATACAGACCCAAATGGGGCAAAATGTGTTACAATTCCGTTGACGGGAAGTGAAAATTGTGGCAATATTCATGCAAAAGACTGCAGCAGTGTGTGGCAATCAGAGTGTAGCTGGTGTTGCTATTGTTGTTGTTGTTGTTGATCGGATGAATGACTGAATTCCTGGCCGGATATTAAAATTTTCCAGCGCGAGTGTAAAGTGAATAAAAATATCCGGCGAATGAAAGATGTGATGATGAGCAGCAACAAAAACAGATTCTCATACAACTATAATAATAAGAAAAAGAAAACCAAGATTAAGAGAAAGAAGAACGAAAGGATGACAAGATTATTTTAATGAGATTTAATAAGATTTTGTCCAGCTTTCGTTATCCATCCGAGTGGAAGGACCAAAGGATCCAATAGTCTCTGGATCCCATCAAATCTACTAACCTATACATAAGATTAGTGCACATAAAGATAATAATAAATACTTTTGCGCGAAATAATAATCACTCTAAGGTTGGATATTTTAGTTTCTCTGGTATTTAAAATGATTCTTCTGCTTTAAAGATATTTTATTTTACGACTTTCATGTTTGTTCCTCAGTTGAAGTATTCGTTTCCTTTCGGTGGCCCTCTTCACTCCTTCAGGGGGTACTTCACGGTCCTTGATTATGTCATCAATAAAGCGATGCACAAAGGAGGGTTTTTAATGATACTTTTAGTCGGTTTTGTTTTATTGCTTTTACTCTTTGGCAGATAAAACTAACAAATGCAAAGTATTCGCTGATAATTAGTTGAATGAAAGCGAGCTCTCGAAAGAACGACGCCGCCAAATGAATGCCGCAACTGATGTCAATAACGAAGTCCCCAGTTGATGATGGTGATCATGATGATGATGATGATGATGATGATGCTGGTGAGGGTCCTTCAATAGCACTGATGATGTGGCAACGTTTGTCGGATATGAAAATCTTGAGCCCTCAATTTAATGAAATGACAACTTTTTACTTCCATCCTCACTCGTTTGTTCGTTCCTTTTTTCTTATTTTGTTTTGTTGTTGTTGTTGTTGTTGTTGTATGCCAAAGTAAATTCCTTCTCGAATTTGCTTCATTATCTGCTCGCCTGCAATGAATTTGTTTTCATTTTCAATTGCTATTCATTAATTTTCTCTACACTTTGCCAAAGCATTCGATGGTTTTTAAGCCAATAATGCGGCGAATGGAATCGGAAGTTGCTTCACTGCGAACACTGAAGCGTAGAATTAATATTATTTTTATTGAGTGTCTAATTGGCAAAAGTTTCGAAACTTTGAAGCACAATATTTGCGTAACCCGGTGACATTCCCTCTGTTAGTTCTTCTCTGGTCTTCACTTCTTTTCTCTTCTCTCTTCTTCACTTCTTTTCTCTGCTCTTTTCTCTTGTATATTCACCTCTGCCATCACTTCTCTACTCTTCCTCAAGCTGAGCACGTTGGTGACATTTTCAGTATTCGGTTGCTTTTATTTTGTTATGGAAATTTTGGAATTCGTTGGACCAGTTAAGGGTTCAGCACCAGGAGGGGGAGGAAGGAAGGGGGGATGAATGATTATGATAATTAAGATGAAGTATGTTCGATCTATAAGCAGTCTGATGATGAGGATAATACAATTGATGTTCATGATGTTATACTTTCGGATGTTTTGCGAATGTGAAAATGATGCAGGTTTCGGTTACTCCAAGCAGACGATGTTGAGGGTGATGATTAAGTATTACATGATAGAATGTCATGAAGATGATGATCATGTTTATGTTAACGTTTTAAGATTTATTATCGAAGTTGAGTCTTTTCATTGAGATGGTTTAACCGATGCTGATAACGAATTCTTGTATGATGATAGTACAGGTTTAGTAAATTATACCAATAATCGCGATATTGTCACTAACAACTGATGAATACAGATAGAAATGGGCTACCAAGTACCCTATAAAGTTCCTTGTTAATTTTAAGGACGTGAACAGTGAAGAAGAACGATGAAAGGACGATGAAGAAGTTGAAACCTAAACAAACTGAACCCTTTGAAAAATGAACTGAAATGAATTGTAGTGGAAACATTTTAGAGAAATTGTTTGCTTTACAGTTCAGTTGAATCGAGCTAAATTGAGTTAAGTCCTGACTCCTGGATCCTGAGTTGTGGAGGGAGGGTTTTGAAGAAGTTTGTATGAGCTTTCGTTACATAACTCATTCCAAGCCGTCGTTCAACTTTGTTATCTTTCACTTGACTCTGTTGGAATAACAGACTTTTCATGGTTTGGTTTCGAAATTTTATCGCCAACCAACCAAAAAAAAGAGAAAAGATTGTCACCACGAGTCCTTCACAGCAGGACTTAAAACTGGAATCGTAACACTTAATTTAGTGTCTAACAACTAAAGTAGAAAGAATATGAGAACCTTCTAAAAATTGTTATCCATGAGTTGGTTACCAAGAATTACAACCACAGCGCATTACATACGCTTCGAAGATCGAAACACTCTCAGATCTCGTCTCAGTTCTCTTCATTATCACGTTCGCCTGCATTACGCTTATATAACCAATTTACCACTTTTAGTAAATTAACGAGACGTTGGCAACCCGACGCGTAAAGCTGAGGAAAATTCTTACTTAGTGCTTTAGAAAAATCATTTCATCCTCGTTGTTGTGAAGCTAAGTTTGAACACACACACACACATGCACATACACATGTGTATTAATATCCCTATTAAGTTGGATGTTTATGCTCGACGTCCACACAACACAACACTCTGGCCATCTTGTTTCTCACTTTTTAAGGATCTCCGAATATACAGAGTAGAGCTTTGCAGATCCACGTCACAGGGTCACATACACACACACACACACACACACACACTCACGATAGCATACACACTCTGGTGAACACAACAGCCACAGAAGAATCTACTTCAGCAACACAGTAGATACAACATCCCAGCCCCAGCCCCCGCCATGTCATCGTCGTCGTCCACCGCCTCTTCGTCCTCCGCCACGTCATCCTTCGCCTTCTTGTCCCCCGCCTTCCCTTCCTTCGCCTTCTCCTCACGGTTTTTCATCGCCTTCTGCTCGTCCTTCTCGTATTCCACCCACTGTTCTTCCGTCTCCTCCTTCTCCTTGTTCGTCATATTGTCAGCCTTAGATATTCTGTAATCCTGCTGTGATATCTGAGCGAGTACTCGAATATGCCTGAGTGTATGTGTGTGTGTGTGAGAGAGTCGATGAGAGTGTTGGCTAGAATGTGCTCGCATTATTCCTCACTATACTGGTCTTGTACTTTCCGCTTCAACGCCTTTTTATTTTTCTAGCTTTGTCTTCCTCTCTTCCTATCTTTTTATATATCTCTCTCGCTCGCTCTTCCCTTCCTCCTCCCTTCATTTTGCACTTCTTTTCGAGTCCTGTTCGCTCATCGTTGTATTCTTTACGCTGTTGTAAACCGTTTTTCGGCTTAACTTTAGTACTTCTTTGCGCCATTGTTGCCACCATAATTTTTTTTGTTTCTAGTTGAAATGTCGTTGAGATTTTTTGCTACGCTTTTCACCACCATCGTCGTCATCAATGGCCGATGTCAGAGCAAGCCTCTTGAGACCGCTTTCACTCGCTCTGACTGATTGGACTATGTCAAATGCCACGAATCAACCAAACAGCGTAAGTGAGTCCGGCCTCAAGAGGCTTAGTCTGACATCGGCCAATGGGGACATAATTGCAATTGACGTGCACGCATTCATGAAACTCGTGATCTAAAGAATCTAAGTAACATGTTTTATTCTTCTTGTTGTTCTGCGCTCTTAATTTTTTCATTTTTATGGTTTCTTTTTCATTTTTATTTCAATTTCTTTTATGTTCACTCGTTTATTGTTTTCTTAACACTTTTATTACTACTACATGTATAGCATATATTCTATATTCTGGTCTCTTATCCTGAGTGGGTAGAAGAGAGTTAATATCCTTTAATTAAATGAGTTTTTGAAATCATAAAACCACAAGCGTTGCTCTACTTAGCGTGGAGAGAGTTTAAGTACCAACCATTGCCAGGAGGATGGGAAGGGGAAATATAGCCCAAACTATGAAGACGAGTGGCTTTAGGTTTATACGTGTATAGTATAGTATTAAATTGATTACTTATGCGCTAATTTAGTCACAATTCATAGCCCATTCTACTGTATTCTCCTCAGTAACAAAATCCGAAATGTTTATTAAATAAAAACCATTCCGAGACCCGTGAAAAGGCCTGTAAAAATCTTTCTTAAAATCTTTCACTACTTTTCAGTGATGCATTACTTCAATTTACACAATTAGTGGTAGTAAAAAGTAAGAAACACAAAAAAATGGTAAAAGCTTGAAATGGTTTGAATCGTAAAATGTTCATTAACAGAAATAAAACCGAAATTGGAACGATTTTAACGCTTTTTATACGTTTTTTTTATATTTTGCAATACTTTTGCAATAAAATTTAGTATTAAGACGGAAAACGGAAAATTTATTGTGTTATTTTTATAGCGTATCAAACCAGCCACAAGAAAAAAAAATAAACTTCCGGAGTGATTTTATTTTATTTTTATTACTGAAAATGTTCATCGTCATGGCTACAGCTTTGACAACAACAATAACAATTTAATACACTGAGCTGAAGTAGTCAATTGTTTAAAAATAAAAACGTTTTCAACTGATTTTGACACTTAAAATGTTGACAGGAAGTACGATGAACTTCGTATTTTCTAGGGGAATAGAAAGTAGAATGGACTGAGTAGAAAACTAAAAGAAGGAAAATAAGAAAGACTCAAGGATGAACAACGGAAGACGACAAAAGATGGATGCAAAAAATTCACACATTTTAAAACATTTCAAAGATTTTAAACATTGAAAAACTATTCATGGAACTCGTCTGCGTGAACGACACAGAAACCAAAACAACAATAATAATAATAATAATAATAACTTAAACAATGGCAACAATAAAAAATTCCCAGCGAGAGCCGCCAAATAAAAGAAAAAGAGGAGAGGAAAGAAAGTGGGAGAGAGATAGAGAGATTGCAACAGAACAAACAGCAAGTCACGTGAGAGCCATAAATCGTGAGACCCGTCGTGAAAATGCAAAATACATGCATGTACGGTATAGTATATTGAGAGATATTGAAGCGAAAAAGGAAGAAGCAGAAGAGGACGAAGAAATCCTGCTGGCGAGGCTGATGATGACATCACCAAAAGCGATGAATTGAGATGTACCAAAGCCAACACCAACAGCAACAATATTAGCAAAAAGAAAATGAACAACAACGACAACAGAAGCAGAGGAAACGATAACATCCAAGACACCAATGATGATGACAAATACAACAACGAACAAGAGACAACAATAATAAGGAACGAACAAACAAATACAGGAAGAAAACAAAAGAATAATAATAATAACATCAACAATAACAACATAAGAACTCTAAGAAAAGTTAAAAGAAGAACATTAATAATTCTAAGACAACACACAAAAACAACAACAGTGAGACTATTAATGATCAATAAAATAGCATTCATATTTATCCATTTAACATCATCTTTGTAATTATAACATAATAATAAACTAATAAAGTAATGAAATCCTAAAATATGTGGCCTAAACCACTGTTGTTGTTTTAACGGTTTATTGCAGTCCATCTCCAATGATCATTATTTCTTTTCTTTACTGTTAACCATCTTCTTATCAATTCTCTTTTTTTATATTCCTCTTGCTACACTTTCCTATGCTATGCTATTCACCACAGAAAAAAACAAAGTAAGGAAAGCATAGCCGCCTCTCCCTATCCTCATCTTTCTCTTCCCCCTCTTCGACACCATTCTCACCGTTCTTCCGTACTTTTTTCCCAATGGCCAGTTGGCCAATTTAATCCAGTCAACGATGTCGAAAAGTGGTTTTGCACCAGTGTTGCTTGGTTGTGGGTTTTTTGTTTTGTCATTTCGAGGATGAAATTGAATAAATGTAAAAAATGTTTTCAGTCATGCTAAAAGCTCAACGTTGATGGAAAGGACAAAGCAGCATATAACGGGACCTCTTAGAGCGGGATGTTGTAGAACGAGATGTTGTGCGATGGGACGTGGCTGAAGGGGACGTTGTACGATGTGACGTTACGTGACGGTGTCGTCACAGTCAGGCTGGGAGCACTGGACGTGACGTGGGCGTGGCTATGGGCGTAAACCTTTGTAAATGTCGATTACCGGTGTGTCCAAGCGCTTGGTGCGGCTTAAGGACGGGTGGGACGGAGGTAGGTTAGTAAAAAATACACGACCAGACCGGGTTCCCTTCTTAACTTAACATCTTTGCGTCTGGGTGGGTTTTTCTTCTGGTCTCTGTTGCTTAAACTATTTAAACACTTTTTAGATTTACGTTTTCTTGTTTCTTTCTTTTATTATTTCATCGAAAAGAGTTTCCGGTTTCCGTCGATGTTTGCTGCATATCAAGTTCTCATCTTCCTGTTGTTGTTGTTGTTATTGCTGTAACTATTCTGCTCCTGTTGTTCTTGCGTAGTCATCCGAAGTCACTTTGCTTTCATGTTGTTCCTTGCAGGATTTGTATTGAGTATCGAACGCGGTATCGAATGTAATTTTATTTCAATTTTTATTTTTATTATTTTATTTTTTCTGGGCTGCTTTTTTGTTTTGTTTCAACTTTTATTGAACCCTAATACTCGTATCTTGAGGGCCCTTCCTTTATTTCTATTTTCTTTTTGTTTCCTGATCCTTTGGAATGTTTTAAACTTTTATAGTAGAAGGAGTGGAAAGAGAACGAAAACTTTTCAACTGTTGTTATTAAATTAGGTACAGAAATTGAAAAATGTGAATTGTAAAATTTGGCGTGGAGTGGGTACATGAATCGAATGGTCCCTTAGAGGTAGGTAATGGTCCCTCGTCCTGTTGGTAGGTATTTTTTGTTTTACTTTACGCTGGAGGAAACTTTAAATTTAAGTTTAGACTTATGATGGGTTTTCAGATGGATTTTCCTTCAAATTTAAGACTCGGCACAGCGGTCACTTTTTAGGAAGGAAGGCAAAGAAACGGGGTCTGCTCTGATTTTTACTCTAATTTAAATGCTCTAAGGTTCTAAGGTTTTGGACATCGACGTCCATCGCATCTCGATTCATTAAACATTCTCATATATAAGGTTTTTTATAAAATCTTGTACAAACTTAGAAGAATTTATGGTCACCATAAAATGGTCTCCGGGAAATTCGCATCTGGACATAAAGTAAGATTAACTACTAAATCAAAGCTTATAAAAGGAAGTCTTAAATATCTTTCTTTCTTTCTTTCGAGGACGCTAAACACTAAAAGTCGACCGTAAAAGAAGAATTATAGAGAGTATTTAATGAATTCTTTCCTCACTCTTCCCTCAGAAAGTTGTTGAAGGTCTTCCTTCACCGAACGAATGAACGAACGTTCACCTGACACATCCGGTCTTTTCATCGTTGTTGTTGTTGTCATATAATAGCGGAAACTTCAAGCCTGATTGATGATATGTCAAGATGACACAAATGCTTGACTGCAGAGCGTTTTCTCAAAGTCACTTGTACGCTGTACACTGGCGATGTACTGCGGTGAGTGGTTTTGTGATGACCTCTGCGACTCGAGAACTTTTAGGTCACTTGTCAGCATGTGTAGAAAGTGTAGTGGCATTCACCTGATACACCCTCAACCACAACATCTCCCTCGAGGAGGACAAAAATATAAAAAAACTTCCTTCTCGGTCGCTTAGAAACTCGGAACAATTTGGTTCATGCTTCTATTCTGGACGGTTAAGGATTTGAGAACCACATCCTGCGTTCCATCGAGCGTCGAGACACGAATTGGGAACTTTAGAGGGGGAGGTGGGGGTGAAATGCCAGCTAGCAGCGACCCACTCTCCCCGTTTCTCCTCCAGTCTCCTTTATCGCATCCTTGTTTTGCTCGGAAATAATTACTTCACTCTAAAATTAGCCGTATTTGTTAGTTGAAACATGGTTAAGTTGGGGCGACTGTAACCACGCGATAGGCTGAAATCCGGGCCGAAAGTAAGTAAATTGAATTAGATTTTGACCACGCTTGGTCAATGGATTTTGTGTTTTTGTTATATGAAGTTCTGTTGTTGTTTTTTTTATTGCTATGACTGGAAACAAGGTTTTATTTTTCGAAACAAGTTGAACAAGCTGCAACATCAACAACAACAACAACCGAATCAATAACAACAGAAAGAACAAACAGAGGAATAACAACAAAATCAACAACAAGTCTAACAACAACAAGAACATTATCAACATGTTCGAGTAGTTAGACTGGCAACATGGCTCGTTGTTCGTAGCGTGTGAGACGACTTCATTACCGACAGACTATGTTCAGACGATGTTTAATTGAATTCAGGCAAACTATTGTAGCCAAACAATTTTAGCCACATGTTGACCCATTAATAACCGTGATCAATTTTGGCTCTCTGCTGCAGGCCAGGTACGAGTTCCATATCCAATCGAGTTAAAATTAACCACAACGACGACAACGACAAGGACGCCGACACCGACAGCGATAGAGACAAATATTGACAAATATACAATAAAGCAACAGCAACCTACACAACAACAACAACAGCTACCACAAAAATTGCAAAACAAGCAATATAAGTTGACCTGATTCAGCTCCATGATTCAACTCAAAACAGTCAACCGGATTCATGTTGGCTACTTTTTTAAGCTCTACACAACAACAACATTTAACTACAGTTTGTATTCTCTCATCCACTGTACTCATGTCGCTCGGACTATCGTTTATTCTACTCAGTTTTATGTGAAGCTTTTCCTTTTAAATAATTTCTAAATGCCTCCCTCCTCTTTCTCTCTTTTCTACTTGCAGCTGCTTCCTTTAGTCACGGCCAACAACAGCTGAAGGGCAATCAGGAGGATCCGTGCAAAGTGAAGGGGCGTGTCGTTGGCGATGAGGGCTACTGTGACCGTTACTGGGAGTGCGTTGGCAATCAGCCCGAGCTGTACGACTGTCCGAACGGCCTGGTCTTCGCCGGCAAGCATCGTGGCGTTACAGAGGGTTGCGACTATCCTTGGCGTGCCAACTACTGCGACGGCAAGCAACTAGCAAGTGAGTAGTACCGAGTAGGATCGATTACCCAGCACCGAATACCGGACCCAGTACCGAATACCGGGTTCATGTAAAAAGCCCATTTTTTGAACCGATGGAAGTATCACATGCAAACTATAGTTTGTCCCTGAATGTGATTTCCGAAGGTACCACAGACCTGTTGTCCCATATTTTAATTATCTGGTTGTCTTGAGAAGTCACTATCAGTAGTTCCTGGTTAATCCTTTAATGGGAGCAAAACGTTAGAAGCGGGTCCTAAAAAGTTACTGGTTCGCGAATTGTTCTCAACTCTTCATTCAATCTTTAGTTATCATTCACCAACAAACAGTTATCACCTGAAGCCAGTTATTAATCTGGAATTCAATCCAGATATTCTCAATTCAATTAGAAACTTAAATTAGAATAAATAGAACTTCAATAATCACAGAATACTCTACAGTCAAACCAGTTCCTCGTATTAGTCCCGAAAGTGTAGTTAGGTTGACTCGCATCCTTTTGCAGAGGATGAAAATTAATGAATGCAGTTAACCATGCGGTAAGTGGCTGGTCTTCCTTGTCTGGGAGGCTTTGAGTTCGCTTCCAAAACTTCTTCTGAAAGCAAAAACGTTCAAATTGATTCCGGATTCCGACATACGCTCAGCCGCTTATTGGCAATTTATGAGCAACAACGGGGTAACATTTCAATTTGATTATTAACAGTTCAATCTGGACAAAGTTCCCAGACGAACACCGTTCAGGTCCGTCCTAGATACCTTGGAGAAGTGGGGCTTTGTCGTATTTCAGTGACCACGTCTCGTGTTCCATTTCTTTATTTCTTTCGGCAGATGGTCCAATTGGCACGGAGCATTGCGACTGGCTGTACGGCATCTTCGGGCATGAGACGTCCTGCACACGCTACTGGACCTGCTGGAACGGCACAGCCACGGAGCAGCTCTGCATCGGAGGCCTGCTGTACAACGAGAACGCGCACAGCTGCGACTGGCCCGAAAATGTCGATGGTTGTCAGAAACATCGTAAGTATTGTGAACGGTAAACGAGCCGACCGACAACTGACCGGATGACCGACTGACAGTCGAGGTTTCGTCTATTATCGGTTGGTCGCTTCGCCGGTTAGCCTTGCAGCACTTGTGGCCACACAATCGGCATCTCGAGTCCAATCAATTCGATTCGATTTGAATTGGCAATTGCAATGGATACAATGTAAGCTGTTGTAATTGTTTGCAAGCGTTTGTCGCGAGCTGTTCAACCGGCGGCAAACCGTTCATCACCGTTCGTCCGTCCGTCCATCCGTCCGTCCGTCCATCCGTCTATATGTCCGTCTGTATTCATCTGTCTGTCTGCATATTCGACTTTGAACATGCACGTCCGATCCGTGTTGTTGTTATTTCTGAAATTCTTGTGCGGTTCGAAGTCTCTCTGACTGCCACTTGTCCGATTTCGATAATATTTTGATGAAAAAAAAACATTAATTCCTTTCCGAACTCACCCCGAATTCCCCAAAACATTTCCAGCTCTCTGCAACGATGACGCTAACGGCAACGTGCCGCTGGGAAAATCCTGCAACCGTTACTGGCAATGTCAAGGTGGTTATCCTCGCCTGCAGCGGTGCCCCGCTATGTTGGTATTCGACCGACATTCGCTGAGGTGCGTCGTGCCGCCGACCGAGGAGTGCGATGTACCCACAACACCGTCACCCATCGATGTCGAAGGGGAGAGCAACAATGTCGGCGGTGGTCAGCAGCTGACGAAGGATGAGCAGGAGCGAAAGGTGAGGATGGCGTGATTTATTGTTATAGTTACTGTACTGGTGTACTTGTTATTGTTGTTGCTGTAGATTGTGGTGGGTGCTGCTGGGTTGATGGGTTGGGTTGTGTTGGATTGGATTGGGTTGTGTTCTGTCCGGTTTGGTTTCTCTTGTTTGATGAAATGGCTGAACAATTATTGAAGGCAGTCACTTTTGTGTAAAGCTGCCACCGCTCGGAATGCGTTTCGAACACTGAAGCGGTCGGGTAATTAATTTGAATCGAGTGGTTTGGCTTTTCTTGTTCTTGTTAGTTAGTTTGTTCTTGTTATAGTATGTCTGATTAAAATGTAGGAAATTGGACGCTGAGACGATGTGAAGAAGAAGAAAGAGATTCAGAGATGACCTTAAGTCGTCAGTTATCTAGAAAATGCCCCAATTAAAGTCTTTGGAAGCCGTATAACTTCACCTCCGGATGGTGAAATGGATAAAGAATATTACGGAGAATTTAAATCAAACGAAAAAGTGTGATAATCCTTTAGACGACAGAAGCTAAACTACGATACACATGCATTTAAATACAAAAACGAACAAATGTCAGTATCATATGCGAGAAAACACACACACAGACACACACACACCCAGTCATTTAGTCAACAGGTGAATTCGTGTATCATTCACCATTCACCTCATCTCCCCCTCCCCAGGAGTTGCGACAGGAGTTGAAACACGAACGCGATCCTTGGATAAGCGCGGCAAAAAACACAAGCATTTCTGTAGAATTTCGCGGTGCACCGGAGACGAATGCATCTTCCGACAAGAGACTGAGAGAAACGTATTCGTTAAACACGCGCTCCTCGTTGTTGTCTTTGTTGTTGTATATATTGTTGTTGTTAGTTCTGTAATGATGTTGATGATAGCAAGTATAAAATAACCGTGTGACAACCGACACTGTTGTCTCAGTGTGTCTCTCTGTCTGTCTGAGTGACGCTGATGCTGATGGTGATGTTGACGGCTGCCATGCGACTCTACTCGCGCTTCTCGACACAAGAATGACAGGAAGACTGCCAGTGGCAATGTGAAAAGAGATGCCTAAGCAATCTTCAGAGCCGCTGGAATAAAACAAAAACACAAAAAAAAAACACATTAAAAAATAACTATGCACCACAACTAAAGTTGAGTTATTTTTATTTCTGCTGCAGCGGGAAATATTTTCATCTGTGTCGCCTTCGCAATCATGTTGATTGTTCGCTTCGGTCGTTCAGTTGAGTCGTCAACTTAATTTATAGAGTGCCACAGCGCGACATGATTAAAAGTCGATTACTACGGTAATCGATTACCCAGCGGCGGCAGGGCGGAGCTGCAGTCACAACAGCAGCAACAACAGCAGCAACAACAGCAACAGTTGCTACAATCCTCTTGTGCTGCTTCGGAACATATTTCAAATCGTTGCCCTCGATGATTCCCATGGAAGTTTATTGAAAATGCGGAAAATTGTTGTTGTCACGGTTGCTGTGCTGTATTCTTTGTTGTTGTTGTTGTTTCTGCTGTTGCTGCCGTTGACGATGCTGTGATAATGTGGTAATAACTGCAAGCGACAGCAACAACATAATTTGTTGGTAAGAACAGCCAACAGCAACAGTATTAGCAGCAGCAACAGCAGCCACTGATTGTGTCACATGAAAAGTCTATTAAGCAGGAAAAACAACAACAACAGTAATACAGTGCTTAAGGAATTCCAAACGATTATCGTTCAAATGTTCGTGCGTTGTTTTCAATGAACTGAATAGTTTCGAACTTAAGCGGCAACAGTTTTCGTTGTTGTCAACATGTTGAGCTTAAAATAGAGCTAAGGAAGGTTTTCGGACAGGTTTTTCTATTGAATAATTACTCTAATGATGGACTATAAGTTTTGAGCTCTGCTTAAAGGTTAATCAAATGGGTTTAACGGTTAAATGGACCATTAAATTAATTAAAGTTGGAAAATAAAGATGAAAATCATAAAGAATAAGAAACGGAACCTTAAAATGTAAGGTTTTCGTTATTGACCTGATTATTGATTGATTGAGTAAACCTTCCTGAGTAAAACCTTGAGTAAAATGTTAGATTTTTCCAGGATCAGTAATGATTCTATAAAATATCCTCGGATGCATCAGAATATTTATTGATTAGTTGAAGTATTTGGTTTAAAACTCAAAAGATTTTTCAGATTTGAAGCTTCTTTCTGAACTTCCTGTTTCTAGAGAATGATATGGATTTTCTTAAGAATGGAACTCTTTTCAAGAACGATTTTTGTTGAAAAGTATTGATTTAAAAATCTCTACAAAACACCATCAAGAAATCAACTCGTTTGCAAGAAAACGAGGAAAAGAAAAGGGGAAGAACAGGAAGACGTAGAAATATGAAAGCAACCTGAATCAAAGTCCTGAAGTAGTGAAGAATAAGTATGAGAAGCTGCTTCATTGCAAGTGCAAAATACAAATGCAAAAGAAGACGAAGAGGAAAGGGGGGGGGGATATCGAGGAACTACCATGAGGGAGGAGGAAGAAGCTGCGCCGATGTTGTGCTGAAAAAAGGGGCACTGTACTGTACTGTACACTATACTGTACAATTCTTGATATTGAATAAATTGAATGCCGCCGTTGCTGTTGCTTGGCAACGCAGCACAAAACTTTTCTTCACTTTAAAAGGAACTTCATTTCGCCTGCGGGTTTCATCACTCCACTGTTTCAACAAATCTCTGTTTTCTTCCCGTGAAGCGCGAATACAAAAAATTGGATGAGGGAAACGGTGCATCAACTAATATTTCTACTGCTATTATTACTACTTTTAGTCTCGGTTCTACCTTTCCTCCTGCTTCTACTCCTCCACGACGTCTACTACTTCTTCTCCTCTTCTATTTATTCGTATATTTTTGCTGCAAGTGACTTCATGGCAGCAGCGACCGGAAAAATTTCTCAAAGAGGAAAATTTTCAATTTCCGCATCAAAGCGATATCCTGCGATACTCGATGTATTGAGTGTCGATGAGAAGAAAAGCTGTTACAGAAAAACAGACTCGTGCTTTGTTTTTGCTTTTTTTCTTATAACTTCTACCTGCGTGCAGTGGAAAGTGAGTGAAAAAATGGTTGTCGAGAATAGTAGTAGTAATAGTAGTAGTGAAAATAGTAGTCATCATCGTTGTAAACCGGTAAAATGAATAAGAAAATAGACCGGGTTTTTTAACAGGTTGTTGCTAGTGTTGTTGTTGTTAAATTCTTTACAACGACTCAGCTGCCAGCTGATTTACCATCGCCTCTTTCACCTTCTCTCCCCGGCCCCTCTCTCTTTCTTCCTCTCTTTGTCCTGTTCTCCCTGATGCCGTGTGATTGCTTCATAATGCTTCGAACAGTGTTTATGGCATTTCGTACTTTTGTGTTCGTAGCCGTGAGGAGGAAATAAGATTTTCGCATGGTTTTCCATTGAAGTCACGCAACATGGCAACAACTCTCGTGACACAGCTTCTGCTGCTGTGCCATAGATGTCGCTGTCGGTGCCGCGGCTCTTCGGTTTCTTCCTGTCTTTTGTAGTGAAGTTATTGTGCACCTGTAATTTCCTTCTTCCACACTCCTTCTCTCTTTCGCACCTTTTTTTCTGGCGCCTTCTTCTTCGAATTCTTTGCCTTGTCGCTGCGATTATTTGCTGTTGATAACTTTGCAATTTTCCTTGTAAAAAAGCATTCCCATTGAATATTCTGTAATAATAGCAGCAACAACAAGAAATCATTGATGTGCAGAGATATCAATTGGAAAATATCATGATCTGGATTCCTCAAGTGGATATGAAAAGAAACAAATCTCATCAAAATTATTTCTATGAATTCTTTATTCTGTTCCCATCATTTCTTGGGTCTGGTATTTCTATGAATCGATACTCTAAGAAATTCAAAGAGATTCCAAGAGTCTTCATTCTCCTGGGAAATGATACGGAGTGAGTGAGAGAGAGACAGAGAGAGAGAGAGAGAGAGAGAGAGTGGGAGATGGGGAAGGAGAGCGATTCTATAGAATTATTCTATAATTAAAAATTAAGAGGATTTAAAAGCTTTTCTATATAAAATCTATCAATTAAAAACAACAAAATCAAAAAAAAATAAAGAACATATTTTTTCTCTATCAACCGCAATGGCAACTAATTGATGTAATCGCAAATTTTAATTGACAATCTTTTTTCCCCTCCATAAATTCTTTTTTTTTAATTTTCCTGTGGTTTTTTCTTCTTTTTTTTCTTGTAGTTGGCCAACGATGGGGTTCCGCCGCTGCCACTGCAAAGTAAAAACTTTCAAAGGGCCAGAAATTAAAAAGGAAGCCAACGAAAAGAGGAAGTGAAGCAACGGATCAAAAAAGCCGAAGGGTATAGAGAGAGAGAAAGAGAGTGCGAGAGAGAGAAGCTACAGTGAAGTCCTGGTGAAGAAGAGAGAAATGAAAGGAGCAAAGTTGAACCAACAACATCTGTTCTAAAAGCACAACAACAGTGGAAACAACAACGATAGAAACAATCTAGGAAAAGCGTCAAATAAATGTCTCAAACACTTGAACTTTTCTCGGTCCCACTTATTTTTAAATTAACAACAACAGCTGCAACAACAACAACAACAGCACGGAACTAGTGCCGCAATTAAGTAGAATTTTGCCACCAGTAGCAACAACAACAATATTAACAATAACAACAACAACAACATTGTCAACAAGGAAACTCATCCGCTGTGGGGGAAAAGAACCTCATCAGCAATTCAACTTCTATCAGCGACATCAGATTCTGAAAGAAAACAACAACAAGGAGATAAATAAAGACAACAATAACAACAACAGCGACCGCAACAACAGCAGAATCATCCAACCATCCATCGACATCTTAATGTAACTCACCCGCTCAGATGATTTTCATAACCAACAGCATCTCATTTCTTCAAGTTCCATCTACAACTCGAACCGGCCCACGTTCCCCCATTTTATAAAAAATGTCCGCTCAACAGAGTTGTTTTTTAATTAATTTTTTCTTCGTTTGAATTTAATAGACCAACAGACGGATAGACAGCCTTACAATCATATAGCCAGATGTACAGACGACGGATATAAAGACAGATAGACGGATAGACGGTTAAACGGACGACACGCATAAAATACCATTTGTATAAATTAAGTTGTTCAAAAACCTTTCGGTTTTGCACGCATATCCAAGAAATACAAGCTCATAGATATCTATGCCCATGGATAAATGTAGAGATATACTTAGATTTAAGAAAAATTTTTAACTTGTTAATGTATGAAAATATTTTCAATAAAGAAAAATAATCATAATTTTAAAGGATTTCTATAGTTTTAATGCCTGGTTTCTTTCTAGGAAACAAACAGATGGTTTATTAACATCGATGACGCTCGGAAATATTTTGGGTTATTTAAATATTTTAGTTATTTGATTTAATAGGGCAGTCGGGATATCAGCCCACTAAAGCTAATTCAGCCCTGTGTAACCAGTCGTTTCTCTCAATGATTGTTTCCTCCATTGATTTCGCTGCAGTTTTCGCTCAAATAATTAGAGTCATCGATAACAGGTCACTTGATATCGGAATAAATTGATAAAGCAAACTTAAAATCAAAGTACATTAATATTGGAATTATTTTATATCAGAATCACTTCATATCCAGCATTCTTTGATGTGGAAATCACTTGATATCGCCATCACTTTATATCCGAATAATTTGAATTTTCCATCTACGAAGAAATACCCCGCTTATTTCTGACCACGAACTTATCCAACCCTCTGCGAATCCTCTCCATATTCTTGTTAATCCAACCCCAGTTTCCATCGTAGCTTATATCATTTACAGTCGATTCTGTTGATCCTTGATATGTTTGCTGCGTCACAATTTGTTGTCAATTAATACAAATCATGGCCATTAGTTTCGCTGTCCTGCGTTTCAGTTGTGATTCCACAATTAATGTGAACTTGTAAAGGAAGAAGCAGCTGAAGAACGGAAAAAAATCTGAAGAAATGCGAGTAAAACTGGAAAATATTCGAGAATGAGTGAAATGAGCGGATTTAGCAAAGTCATGTGCCAAGTTGTTGTTGCCATTAGAATCGTTCGCCGGGTTGGATTGGATTGGGTGGGTTCGGGTTGGGTTGGTTGGGTTGGTTGGGTTGGCTTTTCATCGTCTATCGTCCATCTTTTTTGCGCTCCATTTATTTGCCTTACTATTTCTCTTAATTAATTCGATTAATTTTCTGATCCAGGGCAGTGAAAAAGGAACAAAAAACAAGAACACAAAAACAACCAGTCACCGAAGGAATCTAAAGAGGAAGAGGAGACGGAGAATAGAAGATGGAAGAGGAGGCGCAGAAAAGAAGAGAAGAAGGACATGCGAGGAGAAAGAAAAGAAGTTAAATACGAATTAAATGACTTGCAGGAGCGAAATCTCATGGCTTTTGTTGTTATAGTGACTGATGGTTATTAATGGGTGGTCGTCTCTGAGGGTGGTCATATAAACACTTTAGCACGAGTTCAGTTCGCGCAGGGAAACTAATTAAATTAAGATTCTATTAAAACGCTCGTGTAGAGCTCAAAAGTTCATCGACGAAATCGTTCTTGTTACAAGACAATAGATGTTGTAATTTGCTTATTTTCCGATGGACCGAATGACCGAATCAGTCCTGCAAACAAGTATATTTTCTATTTTCATTTAAAATAATCAAAGTCATGATATTAATGCAGTTTTTTCTTCAGAAAACTCATTAAAATACATTATAAATCCATTATAAATACATTATTACGTATTATAGATATTTTTTAGTAAAATCTTCATGGTGATTAGATTGAAGATTGCAATTAATACATTTGGCACTTATTTCCTTAATTCACTGATAAACAGCTGATTTAAGGGAAATCAGCCTGTGAAAAGCGTATCTTAAAACTTATCATTACGGAAAGAAAGACCACGTATTTCACTTCTAAAACCCATCCACGAAGTGGCAAACATTTAATCAACATATTTCGTGCTTTGTAGAATAACTAAGATGGATATTCACAGTAAAGCCTCGTGCACATGAACGGACCTGACCAGACTACGCAGCGAGTCACTTGCAATCTCTTAATTAAATCAAATTGCTACCCAGACAGCAAATAATACATTCGACCTCGTCACTTCTGACGACATCATCCAAGTCTTGAAATCTGCATGAATTGGATAATAAATTTGGCCCAAAGCTATTGCCTTTATCTATGTAGTGACTTATCAGCATTTGTGTGTGAGTGTGCATGTGTTGTACATGCATTTGTGAGGTCTGTCTATGTGTGTATTTGCGATAGTTTGTCTTAATATCTCCGCACATACGAAGTTAGTTCAGGTCAACATGTAAACTAATTGAACCGCATTACATTCAATCTAAAGCACGACCATCTATTCGTATATCCATCTATTTACCATCTGTATATTTATCGAGTAGGTCGTTCTATCTGCAGTGACGTCTTGTCAGTATGTTGTTTGATAGTTATCTCAAACTTTTATACTATTCCAACCAGGTTCCTTTCTCATAAGCACCTTTCTTTCTTTCTAAAGAGTACGCCCAACTTCTCTAGACTTTATCTTTATTATTTATAGATCCATACGCATTTTATTTTTAACTCATATCATAGGCTCTTTTTATGATCTCCCCACGCTTTTTTAATTTAACCTAATCTAAGTGACCATAATTTTGAGTGTTGATGTCTATTCTATAAATAGTTCTTATTTTTTAAAAATCCGCATCCATATTTTGAACATAAAATAGGTTTCTTCGAAGCCTGTTCCTGTTGCTTTGTAAGTCTTTCCATGTTCCAAAGTATGAGTAGTTCCCTAAATTAAAACTTTGAAACTACATGTGTATAAAAGATGAATAAAAGTGTATATCAATAGTAACTAAAAACTATTTAATCTTTATTGATAAAATAGTCATTATTGTTTATATATGGACTAATAAAAGAGTCACCAAATAAACAAAAATTCTATTATATTTATTCTTATCACTGATCGCGTTGAATTATAACAATAATGAAGCTGAAAGTTCAGCTTTTGGAGAGCAAAGCAAACCTCACGGAACTCAACTCAACAAGTAGAGAGGTTGTTTGTTTTGGAGAACGTAAAAAAAGAACTTTAAACAAAACGGAAAGAGAAAGAAGTCAAAAATAATGCAAAAATACTTCAAGAGAGCCAGACTAATGACAAGAATGGTGTACATGTGAAACGTGAGCTCCTCAGCGAGTTTACAAGTGCTCCCGGAGAGGACGCCTGGAGGAGGGTGCTGCAGCTCGTCTTCGCTCCTCAACAAACGATGACAGCTGCATTATTTTTGCTTTCTCCCTCTCCCTCTCTCTCTCTCTCTCTTTCTCTGTTTTTGTTTGTCTTCTACTTGTTTCTGTTTTCTGATTAGGTTTTAGAATGAAGTACTAAATATAAAAACAAAACAAAAACGAACAACCATCGAAGGTTTTCATAATTCCGCAGACCAACCGAGTGACCGAACGACTTACTTTAGTCGTTGTTGCTTTCTTGCTGAGGGAAAACATTTCGTTGTGCTTTGCGGTGTGAATATTAATGAACTTCTTTAAATTATTACCTTATTAATTAATACTTTATTATTATATTATACAGTGAAAATAGTAATTATTATTGTATAGTGTCAAGTGTTGGTTAAAAATAAGTTTCATTTTTTCATAAAGTGCTGTAAAATCATTTTCTCTCTCAATTTTAGGGAGAGAATTTTTAGTTAACATAAAACTAAAACTAAAACTGCTAATGATAACATAGCTACTGGTTAGCAGAGCAAGTGAGCAGGGTAAACAGAGCTGATTAACAGTTCGATGGGTTGATAGCAGAGACGAGTAACAGATCTCCTCTTTTCTTTCTCTTTAATGCCAACATTTATGAAATAGCTACCAAGCATTTTGGCTTCGAAGCGCAACGTTGCTTTGATTATCGCACGACTTTGATTATCTTCACACATTTCTTGAGGGTGTGTTTATTTTCCTTTCGTTTGGCTTTTTTACTTGCATTCTTCTCTTCTTCTTCTTCGTCTACATACTCCTCTCTTCATCCATGGTTATACAGCGCTTCCATAAGCTTGAAACCTGTTAATCTTGAGCGATATCAAGATACAAGCGAAACGCATGAAAGTCTTCAGATGCGAGCAGAGAAGCCGAAGTTTATAACAATTCCAACGATTTCGATCGTTCGAAGGAAACTTTTGCAATCTGCTATTGTTGCTGTTGTTGTAGTTGTTGCTCCTTGTTGTTGTAGTTGTTGCTTATTGCTTTTTATTGCTTGTTTTTGCACGGCAGCAAAAAGAAGTTAACAACTTTGACTGCGAAGCTCTTTGAAAGAAGATCGCACGGATGTAAACAAGTTTTGTTTTTGCTCGTCTTCTTCTTCTTCTTCTTCTTATTCTGAATGTTTTCTTTACAATATATTTTTATTTTTAATCGTTTTATTGTTTACATTTTCAAGGGAAGGGGCGTGGTGGGTGGGTGGCGGAGGTGGTGCTGTCTTAAGTTTTTGTTGTTCTTTTTTCTTGTAATCGTATTTTTTGCTAATGATTTCGTGGCCGTAAACACGAAGAAGATGAGAAGATGAGAAGAAGAGAAGAAGAGAAGAAGAGGAGGAGGAGGAAGAAGACAACAACATGCTTTGGGGTCATAGTTTTATAACAAAATTAACTGCATCCTGCGGCTCTCGGCGCAGATTTGTGCATCATTTCGCTGCCGGGATACTGCAGGAAATCCTTCGAAGACTGCTTTTAGGCGCAAACCGCCTGCAGTTTGTATGCGGCGTGCGTCGTGAAAGTTTAACGGCACGACGGCAGGCGTCAACTTTTGTGGCAGATGGAAAACGTGGAACAGAGAAGGAGTGAAGAGTGCAGAGCGAATTGGAAGCGCTTACCAACTACGTGGATAAATGAATATTTTGCAGGTAAACGCTTCTTCTTCTTCAGTTGCGGCGCACTTTTCAGTTCATAAACAACCTGACACAGCTTCAAACACGTATTCATGTCGCTGCACCGGCCAAGTTCGCCAAAAAACATTTCAATTTAAGGAAAAGCGCCTTAAAAGCGCCATAAAAATTTCAAACTCGTTCTCGTGTTGCTCGTAGTTGTGAGCTATAACAATAACAACAACAACAGTAGCAACAACAGTAGCAATAACAACATTAACAACAACAACATTAGCAACAACAACATTAACAGTAGTAGTAATGATTTTGTTTATAGCAACTACACGCAAATGCTATAAATTTTCGCCTTAACTGCTTCTGTTCGAATATAAAGTTTTTCGAACTATGAGAAAAATTATTGCTTCATTTTTCTTGTTTTCTTTCTCAACCTGCCCTCAAACATTAACCTCGAAAAGGATATTCTTCAATCTTTAGTTAAATATTAAAACGAAGCAAATTAAAATTCCTAAATAATGTTGTTCAAATATTTGTTATTTTAATAAATACTCGTAGTTTTAATTAGGATATTGGGGGATATATTCAAGACAATGTTTGGATCATAACCATGACTTTTGCAGTTTAGTCTCTCTTTAATTTTACACACCGAATTTCATCAGAATTCTTCAGCTTATTACAGCTTTCACAAGTGATGCCCTACTGAGGTGTCTGTGCAATCTAAGCAACTAACCAACAGACCGAGCTATCAACCAACCCATCAACCAACCCACCATCCCATCAACGAACCCACCAACCCATCAACCAAGCAACTGGGTCCCACTCAAGCACTCAATACAGTCTTCTTCTGGAACATAATCTCAGCTGCTTACTCGAGCATAGCAAAATGTCTGCCAAGACCACGAAATTAACCTCATACGAAGAAATCCAGCAGGTCGCCATGGAGACGTACCGCCAAAGTTTTGGCACCGAGCCAGAGTTGGCCTGTTGTGCACCGGGACGTGTTAATTTGATTGGCGAACATGTTGACTACAACGACGGATTCGTTTTGCCCATGGTAAGTTCACTTCGGTTAACGTCATAGAGACCAGATTTCCAGAGCTTACTGAGTTCGGTGAGATAGGCAATGAAAACCGAGCGAAGGAGAGGGAGAGGGAGAAAGGGAGAGGGGTAGAGGAGTTTCCCGCTTGAGTTATTGACAGGCTGGACAGACAAACAGACAGACACACGTCTATTATGGCTTCATAAAAAGGCTCTAATTAGCTACCCTTTTTTCCATTTTTATTATTTAAGGTACCCGTTTTCCTAATTTTTTATATTAGTTTTGCATTTCTTTCGCTCTCTTTTTTTGCTCTTTTTCGTGCTCATGTTTGTGTGTGTTTTGCTCTTTTTGTTGCTATTTTTTGTATCCTTTCTTGCTCTTTTTTTGTCTTTCTTTGCTCTTTTTTATCTTTCTTGCTATCTTTTTAAAGGCTCTGTCCATGGTAACGCTTTTCGTTGGAGGTCATCGTTCGGACGATGAGGCTGATGTGATCACCTGCTGTTCCGAGGTCGACGAACCGAGACGAGTTCGGTTCAGTTTAAACTTGCAGCACTTGGAACGCGGTACCCCGAAGTGAGTGAACTTACAAAATTTATGGATGTTGTTGCTGTTTATTTTATTTAATTTTATTTTATTTTGTAACCAGTGAAAATTATGCCACTTTTTGTTTAGTAACTTTTATGCAACTTGCTTTTTTTGGTTATTTTTTTGTTATTCTGTTGAATCATTTGAACTGAATTGAATTCTTCATCTTGGTCTGGTTTGCCAACTTGTTGGATGTGGGTCAAGTAGTGATAGTGGCCAACTCGTCGAAATTTCTCAAGTATTTGGCATATCAAGTGGTCGAAAAGGCGAGAGCAGAGCGAGAGGGAGAGGGAGATTAGTGAAGATGGAGACGGTGCGGGCTGGATGTTGTTTCCCACTTTTAACTGGATTTCTATCGTCCACTGTGGTTGCTCTTCGAATCCGCTTCATTTCGACGATGGCTGTTGAAATCTTGTCCAATTGCTGTTGATTCTCAGCACCTGTCTAAACTTAGATAGACAGATGGACAGACAGATAGATAGCCCGGCCGAGAGAATCGAAGAAAAGCAGAATCAACAGAAAGCATCTCTTCTTCATTTTTAGCCAGTCCAAAGCAGGTTCGTCCGTCAAGAATACACAACAATGTTTTTTCTCGGTTTGTATATGTATACGTGGCTATACTTGAACCTGTAAGTATGTGTGTGTGTGTGTGTTTGTGTGAGTACACTTCGACATTCTATCCGATCAAATTTCCGCTTCGAGTGTGTCTCAACCTGCTTTTGTAGCTTTTCTCCGGCGTTTTGAGGCAAATCGACCGGAATCGATTAGACTTCGGAAACACCCACGGAAGTTGGCATTAAAGCAGCTTTTCTGCGGTTCTGTTTTTCACGGGAATAAATCTGTTTTCTTTATAAAAACAGCTACATTAAACTTGCCTGATATTCCATGATTTCCTGTTCCTTTAAAGAAGCTTTCGCGATTTCAGGGCACCATTTTAGACCCTCACTAAAGCAGTGAAGCTGTATTAAAGCCGTGAATTGAATTTATTGAAATAATGTAGAATTTAATGTAATAAGTTATGCACAAAAATTTAGCAAACTGGAAGCTCGATAAATTTATTACAATTAATATTAAATTATATAAAATTCAGTTAAAATTCCAGAACATTGTCCATGTTACTACTTTAAATAATGATTTTACTGTATTAAAATAATGCAGTTATTTAGAGTGTATTTATTGCATTTCTATAAAAAAATGCATTCTTCAAAACCAAATTTAATTGACTTCTTCTCTATGGACAAATTTATCGAAAAATTAAACGAATTTTACGAATTTTACGACATTCCTTTTTACACTTCGGGGGCTGTTGTTGTTGTTGTTGTTGTTGTTGTCAACTCTGTCGATTTTGTTGGATGTCAATTAAATTGAGCTGGTCGTTTGGTTCGGTTGGTTGCTGGAATTCACTTCATGCAAAAGCTTCAAAAACAAAAAACAAATTTTTGTCCTTTCAAAGACTGCATGGCTTTCGCTTCAATAAAAAGCACTATCAACCAACTACAATAACAACAACTACAATAAGAGCAATAACAACTACAATAACAACAACTACAACTACAACACTTTTACTTATGCAACTCATTTTAAGCGATACGCTTTAAAAACCCGATCTACGAGTTCGTCTGTAGCACGTACTCGTTGCATGTACTCGTAGTGTGAGTAAAATACCTCCCTATAAGTACCTCTACAGTCGGTGCACTTCAATTTCACAGATGGGCTAACTACGTTAAAGGAGTGCTGCACGGTTTCGGCCAACCTGTCAAAGGCTTTAATGCGGTTATTGCCAGCAATGTGCCAGTCGGAGCGGGTCTATCGTCCAGTGCGGCGCTCGAGGTGGCAACGCTTACGTTTCTGGAGCACTTTGCAGGCGTGCAAGTGGCGAGGTGAGTTTCAAGGTTGCGGTGAGCAGGGAAAGAGACAGACTGCATTTTCCAACCAATGCTGTTATATGTACATAAACAACATGATTTTCTTCTATTTGATTTCACTGCTACTCAACTCCTCTTCTTCTTCCTTTCCTTTTCATCGTTTTCCTCGTGTTCGCTGCTCGGTTGTTCAGTGATGCCGAACGAGCTTCAATTTGCCAGGCGGCCGAGCATAAATTCGTGGGTCTGCCATGCGGCATCATGGATCAAATGATTTCGGTAGCGGCTCGCAGTGATCACGCGCTTCTGTTGGACTGCAGGTAATCCATATAAAAAAACAAAAGAAAAAAAAACGAAACCATACAAAGAACCGAACCGACTTTTGTTCGAAAAACAAGAATCGCTTTTAAGAAAATTACATTTGACTTGCATTGGAAAAAATGCTCCTAGTTTTTATGCAAATTTAATTTGGCAGAGTGAATGAACGAAAGGAGCTGCATGACTTCATGTTTGCTGTTGTTGTTGTTGTTGCTATTATTTTTTTGTTAATTTTTTTTTTGTGTTGCCAAAGTACAATAATAATAATAATAATGGAAATAAAATATAACAGCATGCAAATAATTCTCTTGTAATCAAAAGACTTTCGGACAAAATAAAATACAACAACAAGATAGCAACAAAGCAGCAATCCAGCAACAATAACCCCACAATATAGCAGCAAAAACAACAAGAACAATAACAAGTGAAAAGAAATAGAATAGAATAGCATAGCATAGAACAGAACCGTTACATTGAACACAAACTGTCACAAGCCAAGACGTGGAGAAGCGAGAAGCTAGCAATGAAGAGCAAACGTCGCTGTTGTTGTTCGCCACGCTGTTGACAGGAGCCGCAACAATGCGAATAACTGTAAATTCGAACAGTTGCCGCAAAGAAAACTCTTGGCTCACACAATGAAAAGACTGACAAAATTCGGTGCTTTCTTTTTTGCGATTGCACGATATTAAAAACAAAAACAAAAAATAAGTATTTTTATCTGCACGATTTTTCACTCTTTTTTCTTGTGTTTCCATTTTTTTGTTGTTCGCCTTTTGGGAGAAGTTTTTCGTTGTCATTTCGCAGAAGACGCGTTAAACAATCACAATAAAAAAGCAAAAGAATTCAAACAAATCAGAAAAAGTTGAAAAATTGTGACAAATGATGTCAAAAAACATATTTTAAATGCTTCGAAGCGAATTCAAATGAAAGTTTCTCGAACGTACGACTTCTGTCACTCCGATCAAGTTTTTTTTCATGCGAAAGGATGCTTCAGCAGTGTACTGGAATAAGTTGAATAAATACTCCACAGTTTGTTTCTTTTTTCTACTAAAAATATTTCTCTGAAAGGATATGAAAGCATCTGGAATTGTTTAAATCTAGTAATAATATATTACATATAGATATGGAGTATATACATGAATTTTACACAATACCCGACACAATTTGTCACTTTACAATCGGTCTCTCGCTTTAACCCTGCGCCTCTTCTTTAACCCCAACATCCGAATAACCCAGAGCACAGAACCCAAGGAACTACGAAGATATACTATAACCGTACTTCAACCTGCAGTCTATTCAATTAGAAACAAAAACTAGAATCCTTTGTGGCTTTGCTCAGATACCAAACGGTACGCCATCGACAAACTACCAACTACTACAGTAACCAGGTTATTATATAACCAAGTAAACCGACTGCATTAGCGTCACCCTTATAATTCAACTTCCTCTTCCGTTCCGTTTGCTTCGTTCAGCCCAGCTTCAGTCTGAATCCATCCGGACTTAGCCCAGACTTACCCCGGGACCATCTATCATCTGCGAAGCTTATAAAATAATAATTTGCTTTGCATATGGAAATTTTACGAAAAACTTACAGTTACAAATTTTGTGAATACCGTGTGTTTTACACAAACACACGCAAAAGTTTTATAATATACCCCCTTTACCTCCCCCTCCCCTCTCCACTCCTCTTCAACCTCTTCTCTCCATCTCTCGAATGTGGAATTTTATCATTTGTATTAGAAACCTTTATTTGAATTCGGATTACAATGTATCTTCGCACTAAAACTTATACCAATGCAAAGACACATACACACACACACACAGACTCATTTAAAATATTCAATGTGTGTCTCTTCTCTTGTGTGTCGGTGTGTGCGTATGTGTGAAGGATAATTGTTTGAGTTTTGCGCCGGAGGTTGCAGCACTTTTAGACTATAAATGAGCGAAAATGAGTCGAGTTCAACAAAGGAGTTTAAGAAGCAAATAATGTGTATTAGGAGTAGCAAAAACGGAATGAAATTCTTTGTCCAAAAATACCATCGTACCTACATTCATACACATACACATAAAGACAGATACATACATTAATTCAAGCGTTCATTTATACATATACATATATGTATATTCATACGTACAACCATATACTTGTATGTATATATGCATTCATGCATTGACAGATACATACACATACACACATACATATGTAAATTCCTACAAACATTCACACACACACATACATTTGTACATATAAAGATTCATTGATATGTAAGTATGTGAGTATTCTCTCAGATTGCCCATATAGTCTATGGTATGGTCTACACACATACATACAGACATACACACACAGATACATACATACAAACATACATACATACATACATACATACATACATACATACATACCTAATATACATACATACATAATATACATACATACATACATACAATAAATAGGTGCACAGAATTCTTCGTACAGGTTCAGAAATACTTCAATGAAGTCCAAGCCTCGAAGGATTTATTTTAAATAGAATGGAATAGAATAGAATAGAATATCGATAGTTGCTGGTAGCTGAATAAAATGAGACCTCATCCACGGGACTGGGTATTAATTTACTTACGTGTAATTTATTGCATATGAATTCCATAAATGCTACTCATCTATCGTATGGTATTGAGTTCTTGCAGTACTGAAACACAACAAGCTTTGATTAATTGAAAAAATACGAAGTCTGTCTATAAATTAGAAAATTAGTAACATCGATTTATATAATAATAACATAGTATTATATTATCCACTATCCATTATAGTATTATACACTGTATAATGGTTGTCTAAATATTTAAATCTTTGAAAAATACCTTTCCGAATTCGCCTCACTCACTCACTACCTCTTCCTCACTCCCTATCACTCTCTCCCTCTCTCTTCCTCTCTCTCTCTTCATACTTCTCATCAACTCGTTTGTTTGTATTTCAGATCTCTGGAAGCATTCCAAATACCATTTGTTGCCGCCGAAGAGGATCTCGTGGTTTTAATTTGCAATTCAGATGTGCGCCATGAGTTATCCAGCAGCGAGTATCCGGCCAGGCGAAAACAATGCGCCCGGGCACTCCAGATAATGGAACTCGAGAGCTACCGAGATGCAACAGAAGGCTGCTTGTCAGGTAATTAAGACGCTGCGTGACATTTTAGTTCGTTGGGAAAGACGAAGAACAAGACGCCCTTTCTTTCCTCTCTCATCTCTCTCTCTCTTTCTCTTACTCTTCTTCTGTCATTGTGGTGCATCGACAAACATATGTGTGTGTCTGTCTCTCGATGCGATGTCTCTCTCTATCTCTCCATCCCTTTCTTTCGTTCTCTGTCTGTCTGGATTTGTATGTCTAGCTTTGAGTCGGTGTGAAGCTGTGTCTATCCCTGTGTGTATGTATCTATATCTATCTTTGTGTGTGTGCCCATCTCTCTCTGTGTGTGTGTCCATCTCTCTCTGTGTGTGTGTCTATCTCTCTGTGTGTGTGTCTATCTTTGTCTCTGTCTGTGTCTGTTTGTGTGGCTTTAAGTGTTGCCTCTTTACTGTTGAGCACTCACTCCAACACTTTCTACAATATACTTGAAACTGTTGATAGTTGGGTGTTGTAAAACCAAAAAAAAAAATAAATACGAAAAGAAAAACCACAACGTTTGTGATTTAATTTGCTCAGATGATTAAAATTTGTTACATTAAATTTATTTGTCTACAGAGAGTGTTTATTAAGAACCAGATTCTTCATTTCAATTAATTATTATGTACATGCATTTGTATGTATGTACTAGAAGCAGAAGAAGAAGGAAAGAACAATTAAATAATTTTGTGGATATAAAAGGGATTTTGTGGAATATCTGACAATTGATTTTGATACGCGTAGAACTTTTAATACTTTGAAATGTCTCTGTATACAATCTCTGTGACAATTCTTATGCAACCAGGAAAGAACACTTTAAAGAGAGATCCTTACTTTAAAAGGAGATCCGGTGCTGCTTCTTTTATTTCCTGATTTCAATTCTCCGCTTCATGGCTCTCTTTCGGGGAGTCCGTTTCTATGCTCTCTGCTGGACGTTGAGCTCGAGTGGAGATGGAGGCCGAGACTCTGTTTGAGCCTCATAAATAATTATAAAGTTTTTTCGAGATGCAGCTGCCCAGAGTTCGAATTACTGCCAAAGACTAATACAGTCAGTTCCTTGTGTGCCTACAGGATAGTATTTCAATGCTTGTTTGTGTGTCTCTCTGTTGAGGTTTCTTTTTTAGTCCTATAGTCCTGTTTTGTACTTTAGTGTGTTCAAACCGAGCTGCCTATCAAGTTTGGTTTTATTTTGCTTTTCCTTTTTCTCGCCTTCAAGTTTTTCGCCCTTTCCATTTCTTTTCTTTGCTTTTCCTTCCTTTTTTCGGTTTTTTCGGATCAGCTTGACAGCTCTATCGTTCGTTGCTCCAACCAAACCGACCACCCACACCTCCTTGACCCCCATGGGCCCCCGTCAAACTGTTAACATGGCTTTTGATACTCTACATCAACGCTACCGGATGTCCTGCACTGCTTTTCTATTTTGATTTCCGTATTCTTGCCATCTTCTGCTCCTAAAATTCACGGGAATTACAAGCAGCTCTCTTGTGTGTCCGCTTGTTTAGCGTTGTAATTCCTGGTTATTTTATTTCTCATGCTGAAGAAATACTAATGACAAGTTGAACATATATTTTAGCATTTTACGCTCACAATATTACGAGCATTTACTGTAATATTTGAATTTGGTTTAATACCATTGAATCATTTGTGCAACAGCTGTCACAGTAACTAATTCTGAGAATATCCTGATGCGGGTGTTTCTTTGTGTCCTTTTTGTGAGTCCCTCCCTTTCAGTGTAGACGAGACACGTTGTTGGGATTGGCTGTATGTGTGCTAATGTGTGTGTGAGTAGGTCTGTGTTCTGTATATGTGTTTGCCCCTAGAAGTGTGCAACGGATAATTACTCCTTTGGTTGAAAATGGCTTCGTTATCATCTCAGTACCAATTTCATGCTTCATCTTGTCTCGAACCGGCGTCAAATGTCCCCCGGCGGACAGACGTTCGTACATTTTCGCAAATCTGCTTTGCTTTGCTCTTTTCTATGCGACATCCAAAGAAATGAATGCATTATGAACAGAATTGCATACAGCGTGAGCGCCTTTGATTATGCAATGTTTATTTTTTCACTTGTTTATATTTGTTAGTAAATTCTGTTTTATACGAAGGATTTTTCTTCGTACTCTTAAGAAATCATATTAATATAATTTAAAGGAAACTTTAAGAAAATTAAAGTTCATAAATATTGTTATGGAATGCTTCTGTCTTTTTTTCTTTCAAAACTAAAAACTCTTCGTTTGATGAATCACTTTACACTCCTCAGAAACATAAAATTATATAATGTGAGAGAGAGACAGTGAGAGAGAGACAGTGAGAGAGAGAGAGAGAGAGAATCGCCAACTGTTTGAAGGAATTGTATTCAAATCGTGATACTCAAGATCCAAACAAAAGTCTAGAGCATCGTAAGGTGAAAAACAGAGTCATTTGTAAAAAATTTGTACTTAAGCTTTTAATATAACAATTCGTGCACCCCCCCCCTCCCTTCCCCTCCACACCCTCCCAGGCCTTTCATCAAGTGGTGAAAAACGTTTTAAGTGGGTACAAAGGTGCTTTTAAGAAATTCATCTTCAGCACCGAGTCGAGGGTGTTTATTATTACATCAGCAACAGTGATGGCGTTGGCAACAATTGCAACGTCAACAGCTGGAAAATGTTGAAGTTTTAAGAAGTTTAAAGTTTAAGAAGGTATCAAGCGACCCTTCCACCCCTCGGCAAGCACCGTATCCTGCTGTTATCCTGTCTGTCATGTCGTGAGTCGTGCGTTCGTTCGTCCTGAGCCTCTCAACTGCATTCATCTCAAGCATCGCTTCTGTTGAGGATGTCGCTTAATAACTTCATTACATGACGCAGTGAGGCGCCTCGAGGGGACGACCCTCTGATGATTTCCACCGATCTGAAGGCTGAAGAGAGCGATTTAAGCTGTAATGTCGAATTATGAATTCAAATTTTATGCTCGGTTCCGCTGTCTGAAGTACATTCTTCAGACATGACGAAGCGATGCGGCTTTAAAATGCCATCCTTTTGAAAGTTTTAAAGAACGGTTTCAAAAAATGTGTATAGTAAACTCAAATAAAATGAAATTAAATGAAATGAAACTAAATGTAATGAAATGAAACTGAATTCTTCGCTTCATCATCCTCTTTTTTCCTATTTTGATCTACAGTATCGTTTAAATGTTTTCGTTCTCCTTCGACTGAAGGACCTTCTGGAGGGCCAAACAAACCAACAAAGTTTGCAGTGGTTGAAACCTGAAAAAACTGCAACCTCACACATTTTCGTCCGTTGTCAGTCACAATTCAGCTCTCGTCTTTTTACCGGTGCCATTCTCAGCAACTTTTTTGGTCCACTTCATCCAGTCGACGACAGCGAAGTGGCTGGTGGCTGCGTTGACATCCTTGTGCACATCCTTGAGCAGTAGTTTATACAGCTTCTAATCCGCACTCGTGTCATTTCAGTCTTCAAAGTCGTCCACAGAATTATTCTCGTTCGCAGTTTTACTCTCATCGTCTCTTCCTCACTCTCGGCGAGTCATTCTCGAGTCGCCTTCCGCGTCGCTTTTTATCCTTCGAGTCTTATCACCCGGCAGAGTTACTTTTGCCTTCAGAGTCATTCCTCAGCTTCGGAGTCATCGTCGACGTCGTTCTGGCCACTTTAACAATTACGACAAACAGCTTTACGAGCGCCGTCGAAATTAAAATGGCGACAGCGACAATGACAATGACAACAGTGACACGTGATCTCAACTGACGTTCACTGTTGATAACAAAGTTGGCCAAAAAAGAGAGGGGGGGGGGGGGAAGGGGAAGGAACTAGTTTTTTGGCAAAACAGGGGTTGCTTTAATTGCGCTTTTTTGCAGCGATGAGACTCAAGTTTAACTCAACTTTATTGAAAGTGCATTTTTTACACTCCTCCTCGTACATTCGTCTCCCCCCCTCCCCCCTCCAACCGAGTGAAAACTTTTTGCATGAATTTATTAACAGAGCTTCCGAATACGAAGAAGAAAGCAGTCCACAACCACGCCGGAGACTCTGAAAGGTGTGAAAAATTCCTCAGAACAGAGAAAAGCGAGTGAAATTGCTTCAGAAACGCTTGTGCCGCAAGCTACAAGCGCTGTTTCGGGGAGTCCTCGCCGTTGAAATCCTTCCTGTGAACTTATTTATTCATTCGTAGTTTGTTGTCTTCTCTTTTCTTTCTGTTTGATGTCTCTTTTGCTTTATTGCTCTATTTTATTTAACCTATCGTTTAAACGGCGGAAACTATGGCGTGGAATAGGTGCCGCCAACGCCGGAAGTGAAGTTTTCACCAGCTGACAAAGACGAAGAAGTTGCACGAAAGCCAATTTAATGTTCAAATTAACTGGCTAGCAAATTGAGAACTATTATTGCTGGGTGCGTCCACAAAAAGAGCAGCGAGAGAGAGGGAGCGACTGAGAGGACGGAGAGAATAAAAAAATATTCAGAGAATATAAAAAATAAAATAGAATAATTTGAATTGCGCATACACTGAATACCCTTAACGATTTATGATGAGCAGCATTAGACCAATCAACAAACCAACCAAACTGATCAACCAACCAACCAACCAAACAATCAACCAATCATCCAATCAACCAAACCTACCAACTCTTTCTTTTTCTCCTTTTTATTTTTGTATCTTTACATCTTGCTGTTCGCCTCGTTGACTTCCTTCTCTTTCTTCTCTGCTGGCGGAAACTTTACACAATCATCGTCAAAAATTGGAAAAAATTCCACCAATAAATTGACGAAATCCTTGGCTGAGAGTAAACTTTATGCAGCTTGATTGATGCGCAGCTTCCATCGCTTGGACAGGATATCATGGGCAGGTTTTGCTTCTTGAGCTTAACTACTTTTTTTCTCTCCACACCTCACTACCTCTTTTGCTTCCCTCCACCCTCCATTACTCCCTTTCCTCCCTCCATCATTCCCTATCTCACTCTCTCCTGTCTCACTCTCTCTTTCTGTTATTCTCTGCCATTTTCGACCTTTTTCTTTTCATATTTCAACGATTCTTGAATTTTGAATATTTTGAGTGAAGTGATGAAGATGTTGATGGAAATGATGAAGAAGAAGTTGATGAAGACGATGATGTCTATGATGATAGAGATGATGAACTTAGATCAGTGAGACGAAAATTATTAAGATGAAGATGACGAAAATGCAAGCATTCAAGCGAACAAAAATGAAAAAAATGCGAATAAAGGTGTAAAGGGAGGGAAGCAGATATGGCGAGTAAGAAAGAGAAAGAGAAAAAAGGGAGTGAAAAAAGCGGGGAAGAAGGTGAGACTTTCTGTTGAATCATTGTTTCCGTTTCGAAAACGTGGCATTTTCTGGTGTGTCATCTAATAAACCAGTCTCAGTCAGATGTTGTAAGAAAGGGTGAAGAGAAAGAAGGGAAGAAAGCGAAGAGTTACAGTAGGAGAAAAATAGACGCTAAAAGACACACAAAAAGAGACGAAACTCAAATTTAAAATGTCCACCGGCATCAGAGTTGTTAAAGTCTTCAAATCTCTCAATAACAAAGAAAGGAAATAGGAAAAAAGCAATAAAAATAGCCACAAAAATTATGCAGCAATTATTTTATTGAACGCAATTTAAATGCAATTTTTGATGTTGTTATCGTTGTCATTTTTGATGCTGGTGTTGGTGCCCAGTGAAGCTCAACAAATCGCACGACAACATCGACGACGACGACTACAACGACGATGAGAAAATTCGAAAATCGCTAAAGTTTTCAAATTTCAATTTCAATTCGAATAACAATCCACAGAAATAAACTCGAGAACTTGTTAATAAAAAACATTGACAAAAACCAAAAAATGGCAGCAAAAATAAAGTGAAAATCATAGATAAACAAGGAGGAAGGAGTGAGAGAGAGAGGGAGGGAGAGAGAGGGGTGAAGAGAACAACAGGAGCAACATCAGCAATCATAACAACAAAAGACGGTGCCCGCGAGGTGGCAACCCTATCAGCCGCGGGGTGAGCGAGCCGCTGATGACATCGCTTACGTTGCTTGGCATTCAGCCAGAAGGAGCGACCGGAGTTTAAAGCAAAATTGAATGCTTCCGCCGCGCTCCATATTTTTTGCAATTTTTTCCCCACTTTTTTGTGGCACTTTCTTTCTATGCGAGCTTTATAATAACTGAACAAAAAGCGAAAGAGCAAAGAAGAGTAATAAAATAAAAGTCGAAAATAATTTCTTTCGCTTTTTTTGGTGCCGATTCTGATTCTGATTTCAGTTTGTGGTTTCCTTTGGCTATAATTGCACTTTTCTTATGTGATTTTTGAGAACCACATCCACGGGACCTCCTCCCCCTCCCCGTCCCGCCCACTCTTCGGCGGTTATTCGGTTTGTTCGCAGTTATTTTTGGATGATTTGGTTTTTGCGCTTTAGCCATTTCTTGGCATCTCGTCGTCGTCTCCGTCGTTGTGGTTCTCCTCCTTGTCTTCTTCACATCTTTTTCTGGCAGATCTGCTCTTCTTGCTTCTTCTTCTTCCTCTCCTCTTCTTAGTATTCAGCGTCAGTCTTTGTCCTGCCTTCAGGTCCTTGCAGACAATCATAAGGAAGGATAAACGGCTTGTTTATGTTTGATTTGCTAGGATTTTTGTTTGGAACTCTTCACATCTTTGTTATTCCATTCGTTGTGCTGTTTGTCCGCTTTCTTGGCACCAATACGAGTCGATTTGGTCCTGCAACCAGCATCGCACCGTACCGAATCTTCTACATGTTAGTGTAACATTTACTCAAAATTGTTGCTTTTCCTCTACGGATTTTTGCTTTTCTTCAGAAACGATAAAAGGGAAAAAACTAAGTAAAAAGAGAGAAAATCTTCCAAATTGAATTCCACGATTTGCGGGTTTCCATTAACTTTTCTTCATATTTTGTTGGCATTAAGTATTGTATAAATGGCCGTGGATGTGTGTGTCGGCCATTATGACCAGCCAGATAATCGTTTCGAAATATTTCTAAACGCTTCAGAAGGTTTTCCTTTCCTGTGGCTGCACTGTAATTGAAAGAGTCGAGTTTTTTATCTGATTTACGCTTCCCGAATGGTAATTGAAAAGTTGCTGATCGATGCTGATGATAACGTCTTTTGTTGGGCTCGCTGATTACTATTTCCGCATGTGGTTAAGATCCATGATTTTCCTACGAATAAAAATCGGGAATAAATATTAAATAATGCAATTAAATTTAATATTACATTAAAATTGAAATTAATGTCAAAACTCAAGTCGAAATTTAAAATCAATTTGAATACAATATGAAAAATAAAAAATAATGAAAACTAATTAAATTAAATTCAATATTAATTTTGTAAATTAAGGTAAACATTCAATTGAAATTAATATTAAAAGTATAATTAAAATGAATTAAAAATGAATTGAAATAAATTATTATAATCAAAAAACTTGCCAATCCGTATAAAATCGAACCCGATTTCAAACTTGGATTTTTATCCCTTGTAATAAAATAAGCCAGGCATTTGAAAGAATGTATTTCCCATTGTTCTTGTTTTTCTCTGCTTCTTCTGTGGCCACATGACCCCAGCTCATTTGGTGTAAAGTAGTCCCGGCTTCCAACACTCTCTCAAAAGACATAAAGTAGCAATTATGCGGTCTTCTTAATTGTATGCAAGCTTAATGCATGGCTTTAATTTTATCACGTTTTGTGGCAAACAAACAAACACATAAACAAACACAAAAAGCAGAGAAAAAGGAAGTGCAACCGAAAACAAACGACACACAAAACATGCCACCACAATTCAAGGAAGTTCATTAAAATTTGAATTTTTTCCTACTTCGATGGCGTGAATTTAAAACTGAATTCGCAGTGAGTCTCAAGTGAGGAAAGGCTAAACGATGGACAGATCAGGAGTCAATATAACTAGAATTACTATATGCTAGAGTGCAAGAGATGTATGAAAAAATATATTAGAATATATACATATAGAAACATAAGGAAGTATCTATAGATAATAAGGAGAAATACATAATTATCATAATTAAGCTTGTCAACTTCCAGAAAAGTTGCCTTTTTATTGAACTTTTTCTCATATTGAAGACTTCATATTTAAGATTCATAGTACTTTATAATTATTATAGTCTTTTAGATGTTTAAAGGGATCTCAAAATGCCTCCTCAAAATGCATAAAGACTCCTTTCTAGAAGACTTACTTAAGGACATTTTTACATTATCATCATTCCCTAAATCTTAATATCATAATCAATGTCCTGAGATCACATCTATAATCAATGTCCTGGGATCATATCTAATATCATAGTGTATATCGTAGTATCAAATAATATCTTATGTATGGAACGTATGTATCTTTATTTCCTCTAAAAGCTTTATAGCATTTTGGCTTCTGACTCTTAACCTCACCTGGATTTCAGTTTTTCTGCGAACCAACCGAATCCAACCTCATCTCCGTCCCCTTCCCCAACTCCTCAGTCACTCCTCTGTCACTTTTCTGTTACATTTCAAGCATTGAAATAATATTCTGGGTTCCTGTTATGGATTTAATTACAGCTCTCGAATGTTGTGACGAGGTTCTAATGAGAAGAGCGAGACACGTCATTACGGAAATAAAGCGGACCCGGGAGGCGGCTACAGCGTTGCACGCACACAACTTCAAAAAGGTAAAAAGTAGTCAAAGTCAAACATAGTGTAATGAAGACCGCATACATACGTACATCCCTACATACACACATACATACATACATACATCCCCTGTGCGATTATATCAAGGATCAAGAGACAAGGAAAAGCAAAAAAAAACATACAATTAAAAAGCCTTAAAATAAAGAATAGCCTCAAACTTCAAATACACCAGAATCAGAAAAAAACCCACTCGGGTCACTCCACAGACCATTCGGTCAACTTACTCGTACATAACGGTGATGTACGAGGTGTATAAAAAGTTACCGAGTTCTACTTGTAATTGTAATGAATTCGAACTGCATGTACACAACAACAACAACAACAACAAGAACAACAACAAAAACAACAATAAAAAAAAAATAAAAAACAACAACAATAAAAATAAAAATAAAAAACAACAACAATAAAAAAATAAAACACAACAACAATAATAAAAAACTCATAACAACATTAATTATAAACAACAACAGCAATAATAATAAAAAGCAACAACAACCACAAAAGTCACAACAAAAGCAACAACAAAAGTTACAACAACAACTAAAATCAACAATAACCACAACAGTCACAACAACAACAACAACCAAAAGCAACAACTACAACTATAGAAATAAAGCAACATACTCGTAGCAACTCGAATTGTTGCTGAGTGAAACGGTGGAGTTGGCAACTCTACCGACTGAGGGCGTGACTGAGAGAAGAGTGAAGATTCGTTTCATGCGATATGAAGTTACTACGTTATACTCGGTTTTAGGCTGCGTCGTAATTAAAATACGTGCGAAAATTGGGAAAGTTTTTAGAGGTGGTACTCCTAGATTTTGAAGTTTTTTTAGGTTCTGAAGTTTGTTCTTTGTTGTTTGTTTGTTGACTGGTTTACTGTTATCTCTGACACCAGCAGCAGCAGCAGCAGCAACAGGATCAAAGTTGAGAGGAGTGCATACGAAGTGTTTCGCTTTTTAGTCGGTGGTTTAATGGTGGAAATTTTTAATCAGCTGTTTGGCAGTCGGCTGCGATGGAGATGATGATGATGATGGTGATGAGGAATGGTGATAGAAGATGGTGGTGAAGAAAGAAAGGGAGTGAGTGGCCGAAACAGGAAAGAACCGTGTTTAAACAGTTTTTGCGAGGATGTTGAATAAAATACTGTTCTTTTGTGCAATCATCCTTGCTAATTTTTGCCACGTTCGTCCGCTTAATTTTCCACGTTGGCTCCTCATTAAGAGGCTCCTCCGTCGAGCTCCGAGAGAAGAGAAGGGAAGAGCAGGGACTGAGGATTGAGAATTGAGGAGTACGGGAGTCTTCCACTAATTTACACACTGCAAAGGCTGGCAGCAATCAGCAAATCGGCATCCAGGTACATTAATAAGGCGCGCCTCTTTGTTGTTGCTTCGCTGGTAGTGTTGTTGTTGTTGTTCCCAGGATATTCCAAAGCAGGATCTCAACTACTGAAGTGATTGCGAGGCGCACAAACTCGAATTGCATTGCTTTGCATTACATTGAATTGAATTGAATTAAAAAAAAAAGAAAAATTAGCGATTCATGCAACAGCAAAGAATTGAACAGAGCGCAATGCTGTGCAAAGAAACCTACACAAGCACAAATACAGACACATACGCTCCACACACCCATACACACACATATACACATACTCAGCCACCCACACTCATTTACACTGCACTCACTTGCACTTGAGCTGAACTGCAATCAACGAGTTTGATTTGTGTGGCCTCCCCACACACACGCACTCACACGCAGACACACACACACACACACACACATACACAAGCACACACACACACACATACACACGCACACACACACACACACACACACACATAGTAGCCCGTCTCATTTTGAGTCTGATTCTGGGCTCGTCGTCCCCTGAATTGAGCTCGTTTTAATGCGAATCTTTTGAAATGTTAAAAAGTGCCAAAGCTGCTTTTTGCTCGTTTACTGGAGCCCATCATCAGCACTTCACCGAATCCAGACACACACACGCACACACGCTCGTCTACGAACACTCACACTTACAAACACATTCAAATGCACGTTTCACACACAATAATTTGGGTTGCTTTTGTTTCGGCTCCTCTCTTTAGGATTATGTTGCTCCACGACTGACTACTGTTGTTGTTTTTGTTGCTATCGTCGCGTTGCAGTTGCTTCTGTTGCAAATCGTAATGCAGAATGTTGCTAATGATGCTATTTTCGGTGTTGATTTCGGTGATGGTGTGGCTTATTTTTGCTCATTTTTCCCCCATTGTTTTTATATTTTTTCCCGTATTGCTTCAACGGATGTCGTGGACTTCGACAGAGTTTGCAAAGCTGCTTTGTAGAGGAGAATAAAATCATTGGTAATAAAAAGAACACCCCCTCCCCCGACTAAAGAGAGAGAGAGAGAGAGAGAGAGAAAGAATGCCTCTTTAATTCGACTTCGTGCTAATCTTCTTCTGAATCCTTGAATATTCTAGACGCCAGTCCAACGAATCGGCTCGTAAAATAAAGTTTATGAATGGTTTTCATGAAGTTGGCACGTCGTGTGGACCACATAAACTACAACAAACACTACACCGTGACTGGTGCACCGTTTTGCGTGTCCATTTGTAGCTATCAAATCCATAAGATTAATTAATAGTAGAATCACCAGCAAAGCAGCGAAGGTTGTCGATTATTATCACTCACTCACTCAGTGGGTCACGAATCAAGCACGAACGACGCACAAATGCTCCAGCCACACCCACCGCGAGTGATTGAGTGGGAGGAGTGGGCTTTTATGGCTCTATTGAGTGAATTCAATGAAATTCTTCACATATCTACAATAACAAGCCAGCATTATTTTTATATATTGCGACTATGAACACTTTTATTCCCGATCCTCATAATTCTCATAAAGGACACATGTTCCATCATTTACCGTTAACTATAACTAGCCTCCCGTACACACACACACACACACACACACACACACACACACACACACACACACACATATACACACATGTATACATACGTACACTTTGACATTCCATCGGGACCCCAAAGGAGAGTATAGCGGCTCATTCACATCACCCGGTTCTCCTCACGCGTTAATTCAATTTCCATTCTTTGCAACGACTTCATGCGTCATGCGTCAAGCGTCAAGCGTCAAAAGAGGTCTGATGTTGCTTTTGTTATATGAGTTCTGGTCCCGTGCGATTCGAGTTGAAGTCTGACGCACAAATTTTGCTTGTATTTAATCCGTCTTCCCTGGGAAATAACTGAGCCATGAGTTTATACTTTAATTTAGTGCTATTATTATTGTTATTATTATTATTATTCCTATCATTCTTGTGGTTGCTGCTAGTGTTGTTGTTCAACCTTTTCTAGGTATTAAGATTAAATGCATTCCGTCAAAAACTTCTCCGAAGAACTTCTATGAAGACACTTTCAACGTTTTCTTCTCTTCATAATTTCTGTTCTTCTCCTTTATTTAATATTTAATATTTAATGTTTCTAGTTTTTCATATTTTTCTTCTCTTATATTGTTTCCTTATTTCCTGCTGTTCATGATGTCTCCTGTTTCCCGTCTCCCGTCACCCGCTGGTCCATCGCAGATGGGTGAACTAATGACAAAGTCTCATATATCACTACGTGACGACTTTCAAGTATCCTGCCCGGAGCTGGATGTCCTGGTGGATGCAGCCATTAATTGTTCTGGTGTGCTGGGATCACGTATGACTGGCGGTGGCTTTGGCGGTTGCACTGTGACGCTGTTGCAACGCGGTGTCGTCGACGAAGTCATTTCCACGATGCGCATGGGTTTTATCAGAAAATTCAATAAAACCGCCGGCGACCGTATTGAGTTCTACACTTGTACACCCGGCACCGGAGCGCGACGTGTCCATTTATAGATCCAGTAAAGTAGAGAAACACAAAAAGAGGAGAAAAGAGAGAAATAGACAGAGTGACAGTCGGGTGAAGGATACGGAATGGTAGAGGATTCTTAGTTAGCTGAGAAAGCGATTATAAAGTGGAACTCGGTAATTGAAACGATCGTTCAAGGAATAAAAATATAAATTATATCTATTTTTGTAACAGCTGATCGCTATTATTGTTCATTGTGCAAGTTAAAAGCTTCAAAATTAAGTAATAAATAATAATATGCTAAAGAGAGGTTTATTTAATAGATTTTTATTGTAGTTTTGGGATTTCTTTAGAATTTTATGGATATTGTACACAAAATCTGATTTTAGCTACTGTATAGCATGTATATGGGGACGTACCATAGACATTAAAAGGGCGATACTGGTCCAATTTTGATACAGATTTGACAGGATTGGACTGTTTTTGTATAATTCACTCTGTGATTATTAACGATAGATATAGACTATGACAAGTGTATAGACTATGACAAGTTTAAGTTTTCGATTTTATTTGTATAGAGTTTACTTATGGAATCAGTAACCGGTTCTTATTACTAAGCACAGCTTTTTGCAGCATCACAAACCTCACCACAGAGCTGTCACATACTCTCCCATATGGGACACACATCTGACATATTTTTTCACACACAAACACACACACACAAAGCATGCTTCGCGTGTGTTTACGCGAGTTTGGAACATTTGAAGTGGCGTTAAAAATTAACTCGACTTCGACACAACGCCATCAGATGGACACTAGATGGGGTTGTGGATTGGCAACACGAACTACATAATCAACGAACTAGAATGGGGCATTTGGACCAAGAAAAAACTTCAAATCTAATAACAAGAAGTTCAACATCAAGATAAACTGAGTTCTTCTATTCCAGTACTTTTTTATACGTTTATATATCTCAATAAATTAAGTTTAGCTGCAGCAACTTTTCAAAGAAAATATTTATTTATGTATGTATTGTATTTGATGTATTTAACTATTATATCCTAAGAGGAATATAGTCAGCATCTTCGTTAAAGAAAATTGGAACTCCGAAGGAATTTCAGTCTCCAAGGATTCAAGAGTTATTCGGGAAAAGTGAGACTAGAGAAGCTCAGAAGTCAGTTTCAAGAAGCTCAAGTTTCAAGCTCATTTAAGTTATCAAGAACTCTTGATTATTTTGAAATCTTGAGGGTTTCAGTTTTGAAGGCAATTCATTTTACTAAGTGGTATTTTTTTATTATTTTCTTAATCACTCATTGACTTCGTGTGAAAGATTGACATTGAAATTTTTACTTTCGGTAGAAAAAATATCGCTTTTTGACGCTTCATTATAATTTCTAAACTTCTGCTTTGATACTGAGATGCATTAGAAAATTCTATTCCATTAATCGATGATTATCTATTGACGTCATATGAAGTGAAATAATAAAGTAAACATTATATGTATTTGTTCAAAACGAAAGATTATACTTAGATTAGCTTTCTGTGACACTTGAAATGAGACAAAGTAGAAATCTTTGAAAACGAATCGTGATTTTGTTTCAAGGCACGATCTTTGAGCTGATTCTTGATTCTAATCTCTAGAAACATTGAAGCAATAAATAATTGGAAATCGATGTGAAAATAATGCGGTGATTATATAATACGAAATGCTTCAATAATAGACTTATAATGAAATAAATAATATCAAATATTTCTCTGAAATCAAAAGTTGAATAAAATATGCCTTATCTTAAAATTTATTGTATTTAACAAGTGGGCGTGCCTCTTAACCGATTCCGCCCATTTGCAGTTGTAGTATTAGTTTCTTCTCTGACACCAAATTATAACAGACAAAAGCAGAATTGCATTTCACTCTAAGAGTATCCTTTGACAGGAGTACTACGGATATGAAAAATAATACTGTCAAACACAGGGTAGGGGAGGGGGGGGGGTAGCGTCAAGCGGCGGTTATAAATCGGCAACACTCGACTGTAACTCAGTCACGTTCATATACAGAAAATATACAAAAATAAAACTACACTTGATAATCCGTATCCCGGTCGTTGGTGTGCTTTTTATTGTTGTTGCTATTTTTGTTTTTCCCTCAGTAGTTGTTGTCAGTTTTTGCTTTTGAAATTTTTCGTCGTGTTAATAACTCATCATAATCACTAAATTTATCAGAGTTGTGATGTATGATGATGTGGAGAGCTTCAAACAAATAAACTCACACACACACACACATTGTGCTATAAGAGCAAAGCTCACAAATAAACACAAATACACACACACATATATACCAATACTCCTACATATTTAGAATGATATACAGTCCAACAAACAGACAGACAGACAAACAAACAGACAGACAGACAAACTAAATCCAATGAATACAACGAATGACATCTGATGTTACTGTCATCAATGTTAATGTTGTTATTGTCGTTTTTGTGTTGTTGTTGCTAGCTGTTGTTGTTGTTCTTGTTGTTGCTATTACTGTGTCCATGGCTCTGTTATTGCTTTTGGTGTCCGAGAATTTCCATTGTGATGTTCTATGTTCTCTTTCTGCTTTTAGTTTTTTGTTCTTTGCTTTTTAGTTTTTTTGCTTTTTATTTGATGTTTTTTTATTTTCTTTCTCTCCCCTCCACCCTCCCTAGCTGCGTTGTCCACTGTGATATCCTCTTTAATCCTTAATGTAATCAAATGTAACTTTTTTCCGCCGCCTTTTCCGCTCTCTGCTCGTCATAAATCATGCGGAGTTCACATTCGCAAGCATTGTCACGGGTTTATTTTGCTGCGGAATTAAAGAAAGAAAACGAAGAAAAAATCCTGGTGTCACAGAAGAAACACCGGCGACCGAATGAATGATTTCGATAAAATTTATCGCATTTCTTTTTATCGCTCTTTTTTTTTGTTCGGGGCGGACCACACCCATCTATGGTTGAGTATATACACCATAATCTGGATACCTGATGTAAGGATATTCAATTCGTCTGCGCACATTTCAGGCTCTGTCTGATCTGTTTAACGGACTACTGTTTTTTCTTCTTAATGAAGAAGTGGGCGGACCACGCCTCGATACTAGGCAGTACCACATTCTTATATTTTGTCCTTCAATCGACGATTGTTCCCAGTCGTTCCGTGTTTGAAGCTTTAATTAAATTTCATTGTAGCCACTGAAAGCTGTTGAGAGCTCAACCCGCCGTACAATTGACCAGCCACCCGAAGCCAGAAGCTCAGCTGACACTTCCATTTGAGCCGACTAACCGATCAACCGCACCCACAAACTGTACTTGTTGAGCAATGATACTCGTAGCGATGCTCTCTTGAAAAGTTATCCGCCCACATTTTTCAGTATTATTGTCAAGTATTTCATCATGTTGCGGTTGCTTTCTGCTTTACTTGCTCCTGGTTGTTGTTCTTGCTTTTTTGGGGGCTGCCGTTCGTTGTTTTGTTCTGTTTTTTATTAATTTTTGCTGTTATCTGGAGTTGTTTAGAATTCCAACTTTTGCTCGTGCTACTGTTGATGTTGTTGCTGTTGCTCCTTCTGCTCTAACTTACAGAAACAATTCATCAACAACCATTTCTAAGTTGTCGGTTTCTGTTGTACACCACAGATGCAGCCGGACAGAGCCGAGTTCTGTAGGCGGCGACGCCGACAGCGACAGCGACAGCAACAACGACGACGTCTCACTCTGGTGAACTCGAGATGCTTTGTCAAGCTTCTGCTTGTTCTTGCTTTTGTTGTTCTTGTTGTTTTCTGGTGTATGGGTGGCCATGTCTATTGTTGTTGTTCTTTTTCTTCTTCTTCTTGGTTTTTCTTGTAATTTGTTGTGGGCAGAGAACATGAAAAAGGACGAAACCATTGTTGCTGCTGCTGCTGCAGACGAACTGCAGATTTGTGTGAAAATTTTGCTCAAGATGTTGTTGTTGTTGTTATTGTTGCCATTGTTGCCATCATTTGTTATATATTTGTTTAGTATTTTGTATTGATTTTCATGATTTCATGATGATTTCGCTATTTTCATCTTGATTTTATTTGTGGTTTTGACATATTTTTGTGGCTGTTGTTCAGGATTAAGCTTAAGAAAGTAAAGGAAAGGAAATCAAATTAAAACACAACAAAGCAAATCAAATCAGAGTAGAAGTTGCATTCAAATAAAAAAAATTTCACTTCATTCCACTCATTCAAACAAAATGAGGTTTCGAAACATCTTCTTTGTTGATTTTGAGATGGTTTTGAGAGAGGTTCAGCCTCAGTTTCAGCTCTTAACCCGGATTATTAATTAATGTCACCGCAACCGCACTTCGAGCCAATTAAATGAGCGATGTTAACACGGTTCAGCTGCTTCGGCTGTGCTTCTTCTACTTTCTGGCTGCTGGTCTCTGTTGCTAATCAATCATCGGGCCGGCTTCGGCTTCGGCTTCGGCTTCGGCTTCGTTGAATGAAATGCAGAAGAAGATTTTGCGGTCGGTGGATTTTGTGTTTTTGCAAACATGGTTGCTTGGATGGTTGTTTGGTGGATTAGACGGTTGATTGTCAGTCACTTTTGACTTTCGCAGTCGTTTGAATGCTGCTTCTTCCATTTGTAGAACTTTTTAAGAGCGAGTCTTTAGTGAGTAGTTAGAAAAGAACATTCCTAAAATTCATAATAATTCTCGTCATAATAATAAAAATAATGCTCGTACTTGTGCAAAATACTCTCTAATGCCCTATAAAAGTAAGTTTCGTACTCAAACTGTTGTTCGTTGTTTTTCTTACTTTAGTTTTGTTTCCGTGCTACAGTTTTTTCACTTAAGTTTGAGTGTTGTTGTTGTTTTCGCTTCGTTTTCTTTGTTGCCAACTAAAAACTTAGAATTCAAGTTTAATCTTGAGTTGGAGGGTGGCCACGTCTTCTCGTTCACTTTGCATTCCTCGTACACATCATTTAATTTCCATAAAACGGCACGTTACTCGAATTGGCTGGCAACTCGTTGCGCTTGGGTAAATAAATGATAAAAAGTCATTTAATAATTGTTCAGTAGCAGCAACAGCAGCAGAAGCAGCGCAGCAGATGAGTACAAACGAATACACGAATGTTGTCGGTCGTCGAGTCGAAGGGCGAAGTACGACTGGGCACGAACGATGGTCGGATGGTGGAAAACGAAGGACAAAGTCGTGGTGATGACAAATTTGCAGCTATTTGCAAATAATGTTCGCCATTTCCATCCACGTGTCGCTTCAGGTGCCACAGCACCCCAGCAGCAGCAGTAAAATCAACAAACCGACACAAGCAACCGTTGGAAACATCGCGAGAGGAGAGCAGCGAGAGAGGAGAGCAGCGACAGCGACACTGACTGCGGTAGCAATTTGGCATTTTTGCTGTTGATATTTCCGTCGGCAAACCGTTGATAATGGCTGCCATTCTGCAGCTCGCCCTTGCAGAAAACTGTGAAGATGCAGTTTGTTCGCGAGCGGGATTTATTGAATGCTCGCATTATGTGGATGTTGGCATTGGAGTGAAGCCAGGCATAGAAACTGACCTCAACTGAGCGTTAAGTTTAACGAAATGATGCGAAGAGAGTGAGTGAGACAGACAAAGAGCAAGGGGAGAGAAAGAAACTGAGTGAATGGGAGAGATGGAGATGAAAAAATAGCGGAGAACATGTTTGCGGTTATAATAATGCATTTACTGTAATTACTTTGTACAATTAATGTAATAAAAGAGATGGAAAATGAAAAAGAAAGGAAGAAGTGGAGTGGAAATGGAAGAGAAGCAGGGGGATTCCCTGTATTCGAAATCCGTACAAAGGATACACAATTATTTGAACATTACATTGAAAGTTGTTTAAAAACTTGTGGGGAAAAACGAGAAAAACTCGTCTGATTAAAGAGAGAACCACAACATTCAATATTGTTAAAGAATTTTGTAGTTTTACGTTTTGTTGTGCATGGAAACAGTATAGTAGTAGTTTTTGTTGTTGTTGTTGTTGTTGTTGCTGCTGCTCATTATGATGCTTCTTCTGCTTCCTTTTGTGGTTAAGCAATTGTTACGAAAGCAGCCGCTCGGCCAACAAAGCAAAAACTTCTTCACTAATGAAACAGATGCAAATAGTAATTACAGAAATTTGTTAAAACTCGAAATAAAATACGAAACCCTCAAAAAAAGAAAAAAACCGAGGAAACAACGAACACTACAAAAATATAAAAAAAGAAAAAAAAGAAAAAAAATGGATGCACAGAAGAGAAAACCAAAGAGAAAGACATTAAAATAAAATTGGCGAACCCGTTTGCACGCTCATTAAACGAACACGCTGGTCAAGCAGCCGGTCGGTCAGCCAGTAAGCGGCAAGCACGACTTCCGAATGCACCCTGCTTTCATGTGGAAAAGGAAAGAAACAACAAAGCAATCGAACGACGAATACACGAACGAATCCGTTGTTGTTGTGCTGTTCGTCGATTGCATGAGATGATGCCCCGTTTTTGGCCATGCTTACAAACTCACTGACTGCTTTCATTATTGATGGCTGTCAAGCTTCATAGGGTTCATGGTACACCTTCGACTAAAGTAACTCTTCGAACAACTCTTCTATGTCCGAATTGCTTACAATGAGTGCGTAGCGTACACAAACGAAAATGCAAACGTTTCGCATTCGAAACTAAAAACCACAAATAAAGCAGCACTATTGTCGTGTATAGTATCGGGATATATAAATATATATAGCAAAAAAATAGCGGATGAAAAGAGAAGGAAGGACAGCAGGAAAAACAGGGAAATAGAAAAATCGAAAACTATTTTGCAACTTTTTCGTTGTGACAAGTTTAATCAATAATAAGAATGAGGAAATAACAGAGAGAGAGTGAGGGAGGGAGAATGAGAGCGAGAGAGAGGGAGGGAGAGGGAAAGGATATAATAAAAAAGAGAAGGGGGGGGGGAAACAACAACAATAAAACATCAGAGCAGAGTAAAACCAATGACAATGCATGGAAATTAATTAAATTTCAACACATCGGAAAAATAATCGGGTATCTGAATGCAAAACGCTTTAAATCCAGACTTAAATTTGGTTTTGATTTGTTTTCGTTTCCCTTAAAAAAGTAAGTGAATTGAAATCAGTTTCATGGAAATAGTTTTTGATATTGAAATGTGATTAAGTTATATAAAGTTCAAGAATTTATTTAGATCAGGTTACAAAGATGAATGGAATCACATACAACTATTAATATAACTTGGTTAAAATATACGAGAATATTTTCACTGTATTTTTTATTTAACTATAATAAATCCAATAAATTATCCAAGCACTCGTATCTCCGCTTTTCTTTATCAATCAATCAAGATCGGTTCGAATCAAAGATAATTGAAAACTAACAAAGCACAGATTGTTTTAATCTTTTCTCCTTTCTCACCTCCTTTCGAATGGGTGAAAGAAGAGGATCAACGTATTTCAATCGAATTTTCAAGTTCGTTGGAGGCGGAGGGTGTGGGGGGGGGGCGAGCATCAGCAGGTGTAGTCACGTAATTACAACGTCTGGCTACTTTAATGAAGTCGAAGTCAAACAATTAGATTCGTATTAAAAACTAATTTAGAAGCCTTCGCAGTGGGAGGGTGTGGGGGAAATAGACTGCGGCGCTTCGTCCGTTGTTCGTGGTTCGATGGCCACCGATGATGGCGAAAGCGTTGCTAACAGAACAAATGTAATTACGGAAACCGAGCGAGTAGAATCGACAAAGTTTGCCCATTGGCATTGGGTACAAGCATAAGGTTAACATGTCGGGCCCAAAGAGGGGGCACGGGGAGCGGCAACGGGAGCTCAACCACCCACCCAAGCATGAGTAATGAACCACTCTATGGAAAAAACAAAAATCGAAACTTTTCACAAGTGAAATGAAAACCACAACTACTTCAAGTTTTCAATTTACCGCCTCTACGGTTCCCTCTCCCCGCCGTTCCGGGAAAATGTAAGAATTTAATGAAATACTCGTAGCTACTAGATACCTACGAGTACATGCTGGAAGTTGAAGTGCGAAAAGTGAAATTAAGAGAGGGTTCATGGAAAACTAATGAAAAACTGACACGAAACTGATGTCACGAATCATGAAAGACGCGGAAGTCGTTAGAATAGATAATTAGAAGAATTTTTCTACGTTTTCAAGGCTTTCGTTACATACAAGACAAGACACTGATCGATAGAGAGATTAGAGAGATTGTGCTATAGATTAGAGGGAGATATAGAGTTATACATACGAAGATAGACCCTATAATTTAACACATAGATCTTTTGTACTCAAGATTAATCTGCTGATCAGTTACTCATCATGACTTCATCCTTATTTTAGTAGTTTATAGTGATTATTGACTACTAGAGAAACAACAAACTACTGCCAAGAGCAACGCCTGCTGAAGTCCCACTCTCAACACTCTCACCAGCACTAAAACGAAAATGGAGGGGCTCGTTTTTTGAAAAAGAATCCTTACAATCCTTCTGTAATTGCATTTGCTGTTTAGTCATTAAAAGCGCCGCACAAGTTGTTGCTTCCATTAGCAAAATATACGTATAGTTCAGTGCTTGGTACGTAGGATCGCGACGTAACTCCTGACGTTGGTCACAAGTGCATGAAAAATACAAATTATATATGTAATTCGGTGCATTCACTGTATGCAGAGCAAGGATAATGTGAGCGACGTGTTTTCGTGCCCGAGTTGCCAGCAAAACTACACGTACTCGTACCACATGAAATGCCAATCTGAATAAACCACTCCATGTTACGGTTTCAGTTTTAATTACAAGGCAGAAAAACTACAGCTGCGTAGCACAGAAAAAGGACGAAAAAGAAGGCGAATAATAATAATCATATACTATACAACAACAACAACACGTGAAACTCTTCAAGACATGTTGAACTAATTAGCGGAAATTATAGACATCTCTCAACCACAGACACACACACACACACACACACACACACACACACACACACACACACACTATAAACATCTGTAATTAAAAGTCAACATTTAGAATGAAGAGTGAGTATTACCGACCGAGCCAAGTCAGCTTCGGGACGGAAGTCATAAAAGTCACTCACTGCTTCTCTGCTGACAACCATAAATTATTTATTTATTATTTTTACAAGATTTCCTCTTTACACCGCACCGCCATGCGTGGGTTTCCACAGTATGCAGCAGAGGCCAACAACGACGCTGACGATATCCTTATACTTTGAAGCCGTGGAAAAAACGGTTTCAATGAAAGACTTAACAGACACCAAGAATGAAAACGACGTGTGAGAAGAATCAAGTGAGATGAAATGTGGTGGAAAAAGAAATGAAAAATATAGACAAACAGACAGACAGACAGATAGACTGAGAGATGGATGGTGACTGAGATTGAGACAGAGATGGATGGTGACTGAGATTGTGACTGAGAGATGGGAGTGTATACAAATAAATAGACAGATGGAGAGATGGAGACTGGAGATGGAGATGAAGAGACAGGAAGCGAAATGGGAACCAGATATTATGCGCTATTTGAAGAAAGATGAAAGGCATTTCACCTCGCATGAACATTCACTATGGATGTATATTGTGGATTCTACATACATATACAATATAAATGCGAGTACATTGGATTGGATTATTGATTGTAGAGTATACTATTAATATTATTATCGTTCGGGTGATAGTTGCACTGCGACATTAAGGTCCATTGTGCCCCTTCATTAGTCTCGTGGCCATTTTTACAGAAGCGACATTCGTCCGTTGTCTCAATGCTGAGAGTTTTGAGATGACCCGTCTACAATGTCCAGTGAGGAACCCGATCATAGTTCTTAGGTTGTTTTGGAATAAGTCAAGATACAGATTAAAAAATAGTTCTTCTTTAAATATAAACGACGTTTCTATAGATTTCTTTAATTCGAAATTTTGCCGTTATTTGAATATCTACACTTTTGAATGGTGCCCTCTTTGGAAAAATTCTAGCATAATTCTCCGTACAATTCTCTTGATCGGTATCGTTAACAATATTGTTTATTCCCAAATGTGCCAAAGCTTCACAGCTTTTTCAAGCGTTCTTCAAATCTTTCTGCAGGTCTCTCGAAAATCTGCTTTGGGAATTGTTACCGATGAACACTACCGAGCAAGGAAAAAAGGTCTCCTTACGTCACACATTAAGGACGCAGTTCCAAACATGCGATGCTTATCCATTCGAAGGATCTGAATGTGCCATTGTCTCTGCACGAAACTCAGAGAAAAGGAAATCGAAGAGGGATGGAATCCCGATCAAATGCAGCAACACTCAGTGAACACTTCATTACACACACACACTCACACACACACAGACACACACACACACACACACACACACCACATTCAAATAGTGGCAAGCAGCCATATTGGCAAATATGGCTCAATGAACAGGCTTCAAATAAGAAATAGAAGACAAGGAAAAAAAGGAGAAACTGTAAAAAAGTGCAACAGGAAAATTATAATATTTTTTCGCTTCGGAGAAACAACAACAACAACAACAAGAGGCAAAAAAGGCAACCATGCGGCATTTGTTGAAATCTGGAGCCAGCAAATGATTTGTGTGCCTATCGAGTGCATCACCTGAGGGAGAGGAATTTCCAAGTTGTTCGTCGCATTGTCTCTGTGCCACTTTTGAAACAGCATCCGATTTTTTGTAATTTTTATCCTGTCGCTTTTGCTGTCATCGTCATCGTCATTATCATCGTCGTTGTTGTCGTTATTAAGAAACAAGCACAGATGCATATGCAACAGAAAGAGATATGCATTAGAAGGAGAGACTGCAGCAGGAAGAGGCTCTCAACTTTGATTTCTTCAAGAATTTCGTGGAATTGAATTGTTTTCCCGCAGGGCTTTGACAAAAACTGTGACAAAATTCTATCGGATGAAGCGATGGAAGCGACGGAGGCGGAAGTGAAGAAAATAAGTTCCGTTGTGCACTCTAAGGAAATCGGCGAAAGTATGTTTATCTCTCTCTGAGCTGTTTGTATTGTCTTCAATTGTGTAGGATTCGGTGACAGTAAAATCACGTTAACGTCACGAAGCCGCCGCCTCCGTGCTCGCCTCTTGCTTGAGCGATCATTTTCCGAATCCGCTTGGACGTAATCATCTCCGTTCTCATCGTCAACGGTTTCGTTGTCTTTATTGTCGATGTCAATCCATTTGTTTCTTCCGCTGCGTCCTTCGGTTCGGGGAATGTTCCGTAGCGTCAGTTACGAGCGCTTCACTGGATGCCTTTCCTTACTTCAGTCATCATTTTATTATTTTCCCACTTTTATTATATCCCATGCTGGTGAATCGCATCCATTTTATTTCAACTGTGTTTCATTTTTCATATTTGAAAACAGAAATCATCTCAAATGAAAAAGTAATCGAAAACTCGTAGACTAGGCGACATACAGAACCCCTCGGAACCAATCCTTAAGTCGTTTTGTACTCATATTTTTTATACCCGCTTAACACAGGAAGGTTCTTTATATTTTTCTTGTTTTTTATCCTCGTTCGCGTCCCTTTCTTTCTTATTCCGGTCAAGTGCTTTAAGTTTAAATTCGTCGTAATGGCGGAACCACCTTTTTACGCCTTTTTACGTCCTTCCCCGGTAGTTAAACTTTAAGAGTTACGTAAGGCAATGCAGTCACTGAAGGTAGGCTGAGGCTGAGGCTGCGTCATTTCAGTATCCTTCAGTCGTTATTGTTTTCCGCATTTCCACAATGTTTCGTTGTCCTGCTTTTGATTTCAGTGCCAGTTTTTTTGAATGATTTTTAAACTTTTCCCCTCGCCCCTCACTGCCCCTCCCCATCATTCATTTGTTTGACCTCTTTTGTGCCGCAGCATCATCATTCATCTTGACTGAAGTTACTTGTTGGTGCTGTTGCTGCTGCTGCCGGTTGTTGTTGTTTATTATAGGGAACTCTTTTCGCTGGTTGTTTCGTAAATTGTTTTGGTCCGAAAAACACGAACTCATAAAGCGGTACTCTAACCACAGCACATGTGAAACGCGCTGGACCAAGCGTGCTCCAGCTCGCTTGAGCTCTTCTCTCCGTCGAACGTGGACAAAAGGCCGTCTGCGAATTTATTGCATTGCATCTTCTTGTTCTCCTGCCATATGATTAATTGGCATATCAGTTCCTGTGGGTTGACCCATGGCTGTGTCCTAACCAAACGCCTCTTTTTGTGTACGAACTGAACAACGAAATTCGGAAGTAAATAAAACAGTACCATAAAATACACCCAGAAATACCGCACACCAGTAAGTAGTCCTTTTTTCGTCGCTTTTGTTTTTCTGGTGCGGTATGAAAAATGGTTCATTGAAATTTAATGTTCTGATAACCACTGCAAGTAAAGTGCCTGGTTTTAATATAACCTGAACTCTGTGAACGAAATTGAATTGAGGTTATGTTCACTAAAGTGGCCCTCGGGTGGTTAAAGTCAATGAAGTTTTCATTTTTGTATGAGGATGATATAAACTTGAATTTGTGGGGAATGGAGACGAACGATAATTCTATGAATTTAAAGTTTCATGTGATTTCTCTAAAATACTATATATGTATATAGTCCTTTTATAATATATTATATCTCCTTATACAACATACCTCTAAGGATTTCCTAAGACCATCTGAAAGATGGTAGGATAGGTCATGCTATTTATGCTTTAATGTCACCTACATAAAACAAATTATGACCCATGTATTATAATTTAATCAAGGACCTTCTGAGGCCTTTCTAGTACCATCTTAAAGGATGGACACACATAAAGATAGATAGATACAAGGGATGTCCCAAAATGTTATAATTCACTTCAGCTGCAAAACATTAAACGTTCATTTGGGAAAATACTGCAACATAATCTCTGACACCAGGACAGCGGGCTTGGATTGCTTCGGCATAGGGTCGTCCTCGCCGTCATTGTCAACGGCTCTTTAAATACGCATTAGGGTCGAACATCTCCTAATGGGAAATGAAAATTAAATTTGCATTTGTTCGATTCGACAGACAGAGGACAGAGAAACGATGCGCACTGCGTTCTACTGAATGCCATTGACAATGATTGATTTATTATTGAACAAAATGTCCCGACTCCAGCGCCAACAAACCGGATTATTAATATCCTTGCATGCAGAAACTTAAGCAACAAAGAAGCTTCATGAAAATTGCGTCTGGAATCATGACAAGTTATGGCAGTGAATTTATGTAGATGATGCAAAGGATGCAGTGATAAGGATGTGCTGCTGCACAAAGTGTAACGGACAAGTGATTGGCAAACCCATGCAGTGCGTTGTGTTCGCTTGTCAGATGCCCAAATGACATGCAGGGAACAGACAAACATGCAAGTTGGTTCACATGTTAAATGTTTCTGTTAAATGGTTATTGTTGTTGGTCCTCATTGTTGAGGATCTTCATCACGACATTAGCCTCATCTCCTCCACTTATCCAACCTTTTAGTGTTCAACTTGCCCAACCTTTGCTAAATCTTCAATTTATAGCAACCACTTCTGAATGTGTGAAGCGTCAATTTGCCGTGATGCGATGTTCTCACTCTTGATCGATTGCATTACATGCAAATTAAAAGCTTTTAGTGTCTATACTGTACTATTAACATTATTATTATTATTTGTATTTATATTTGTATAAAAGCGATACACGTATGGCAAGACAACATCATGACATTATAAACTAAACGACATACAATAATTCGATGAATGTTCACAGTTATAAATTTACATCTATACAAACTCGTTTAATAAATTAATAGCGTGTATAACTGCCACTCTTAGCTGATGCTGATGAGCTGGCCGATGCAGCTGAGAAAGAACCGGAGTGGGCGCCACTACCACTGCCGCCATGTGCACCGGCGTCACCACATTTTCCACCTCCACAACCACCTGGACTGGCCAATAGTCCAGCTGAGCCACCATATTCAAAGCTGCCTGCTTTTGCGAAACTAGAGCTTGAAGCACTTGAACTGCTGAATGCAGAAGAACCTCCATAGCCACCACTTGATTTACCATCAGCACCTCCCGAACCACCAAGGCCAAGACCCGCACCGCCGTTGAGACCAATATCTCCAATAATTCCAAGGCCGAGGTTAAGATCTGCGGCACCGCCAAGACTTCCGGCACCTGCATGACCACCACCACCAGCCCCAGAAACACCACCACCGCCTCCGGCAGCTTGTGAGGTGCCATGTCCTCCAGCACTTCCAGAGCCTCCAAATCCTCCGTGACTGAGTCCACCGGGACCGCCAGGACTACCGGGACCTCCAGAGCTACCATGTCCTGCAGCCCCGCCGGCACCACTAGAACTTCCTCCAAAACCTTCAGCGCTGCCAAAGCCTCCAGCACCTCCGTGACCTCCAGAGCCCGCAGGACCTCCAGGACTACCGGAACCGCCGTGATCTCCAGGACTACCAGACCCTCCAGGGCGACCGGGACCGCCAGGACTACCAGGACCTCCAGAACTACCATGTCCTCCAGCACCGCCGGCACTACTAGAACTTCCTTCAAAACCTACAGCACCTCCAAAGCCTGCAGCACCGCCATGACCTCCGGAACCTCCAGATTCGCCTGCACTACCATGACCTCCAGCACTACTATGTAGTCCAGCACTACCTGAACCTCGTACTCCTCCGAAACCACCAGCACCTCCCAAACCACCAGTACCGCCACCACCTCCATGACCACCGGAACCAGAACTTCCATAACCACCTGCACTTCCCGTACCGCTTAATCCTCCAGCACCTCCAAGACCCCCAGCGCCTCCGTGACCACCCTTTCCACCGGGACCACCTGGGCTTCCAGAACCTCCATAGCCGCCGTTACCTCCATAACTTCCACTGCTAGCGCCGCCTTCTCCAGAACCGCCGCTACCACCCCCTCCAGCACTAGAACCCAAATGAAGGCCGGCATTTCCTCTACCGCCTCCGTGTCCACCAAGACCGCCATGAGCACCAGGACCACCATGACTACCAGGTCCGCCATGACCACCCGGACTTCCATTGCCGCCTGGACCTCCATCTCCACCACCGCCGTACCCACCAGAACCTCCAAAACTACCAGAGTTTCCTTTGCCACCGTAGCCTCCGTGACCCCCATGACCTCTTTGACCTCCATGGCCACCGAAACCTCCTAATCCTCCAGAGCCTCCGTGACCGCCCATTCCATCACCATAGCCACCAGAACTTCCCGAGCCTCGGGAACCTCCAAATCCGCCACCAAATAAAAGTAATCCTCCTTTACCGCCTCCACCACCGCCAATTCCGCCATGTAGTGTATCAGCCACACCCCCAAGTACGCTGCCAACGAGACCATGACTCAATGCCAAACCGTCACTTCCACCGTTTCCACCAAAACTGACTTCCTTGTGGACTGATACAGACAAACCTTTGCCAGCACCACCTAGGAAAGGGTTTCCATCGAAGTTGCCAACACTGTGGTCACCAACAGCAGCGCCACCCACACCTGCACCGGCAGCGCCACCGCCACTTAATGAGTTCCCGCCTGCAAAGCTTCCAGCGGAGGCATAACTACTTGCGCTCGCTGAAGCCTGACTACTCGCACCAGCTCCAGCACCAGCACCGCCATAGCCACCTCCACCACCGCCATAACCACCTCCACCACCACCGTATCCGCCGTAACCTTCCGACGCATCTGCAGGAATTAAAAATTTAATTAGCAAATCAACAAAAGGAACGTCTCAAGGCGGAATATCGCCGTCATACCGAAAGTGTTGCTAACTATTAACAGCGCGATCGCTACAACTAAATCGCTTCTTCCGAATCTTTTTCGTGCCATGTCTAGAACTCGAGTGCACCGTCTTACGACTTGAAGCACCATTTTATACGCTACTCGAGAACACGCGAGAAACCTCGATCTTCATCTCCAGCGAGACATTAACATAGGAATCTGGGAAAATCCAAGCTCCAAGTGGCTCGTAGAAACCCAACAAAAAATACTGAGTGCAAAATTCACAAATTTACGCTCTCGGGATTTTTTAGCTGCCGTTGGCGCAATCGAAAACTCGATCGATTGTCTAACTAAAAACACTCTCGAGATGAAGACTACAAGCTGCAGTCGGTAACTTGATCGCCCACAACAAAAACAACATGATGATGATGCGGTGATGATGTTATCGGGCTGATAATGATCGCAGCATGCAATCGATCAGGTCGCCACTAGTGAACTCTAGACGCTTCAAGTAAACTGCTGCTGCTGCTGTCGCTACTCATGCATGTACTCGTATCTTCAGACAACACGATTAATTAACATAAGCTCAGGTCTTTACAAACAAATATTTGTACATTTTACAGCTGATCGTGGGTACAGCTCACTAACATCGCGGATAAAAATGCAAATTGTTATTTTCATTGATTTTCATTAATTCAAGTTTCAATTTCAATTTCAATTTTAATTCTTAAGCTCGCTTAAGTTGGATGTAGAAAAATAAGATTCTGTAAGCGTAGAATAGTTGAATAGAGAAAGAAACCTGAACACAGTCACATAAGATCACTCTCCAAAATCGTTTAAGGTAGGTGTGGATAAAAATATTTAAAGTAAATCCATCATATAAGAGACATAGTTTGGTAAAAAGTTAAGTTCGAATTATAGAATATTTGTTCTTCTAGTTGAATTCTATATGAATAGTAGTTGTATTGTAAGGAGATCTTCTATTTTCATGTGTTGATTGGATGAGTTTAAAGGATTCCTAGTTTGGATTAATTTCTTAAAATTGAATAACTAAAAAAGGAAACGAAGAAGTATATTTATTTATCGCCTTGAGGATAAAGAGGAAATGCTGTTTGAGATATCATTCAATATATACATTTATAGTGCTGCCTTACTTTATAACTTAATAGTCTCTAAATATTTAATTCCTTAAAGTGTTAATAATAACCCATGTGAAAAGGTTTTCAATTTCAATGAATAACAACAGCATCATGGAAACAAATTCTATAATTTTTCTATACAATACGTAATCAAGATGTTATAGATTCAGAACTCAAGCTATGTAAGTGTAGTTAAGAGGGTGTTACATATTATAATATATGATGCTGAATCCGATGATATTGATTTGTAGTAAACACTTAGTTATGTACTTAATTATGACGTGATATTTTATTTAAATAGTCTAGAAATAGAATTTAAACTTGACTCTGATTAAGTGGGTCATGAGAGTTTTAAGCCTATTAAAATTTCCTAATCTGTGATTGCGTTTCATTAACATTTTTTTTGTTTTCAAACTGTTGCTTATGATTAAAAATTGTTTATGAAGATCTATTAAAAAAGGGGTCCATTGAAAAAGTGGTTATGAATTGTAAAACAAAGTTCAAGATTCTCTCACTTACGATTGAACAGAAGTGATGATTAGTGGATGTGGAAAAGTCTAAAAAATTAAGTTGCTGAGTTCTTAGAATTAAATTTATAAAATTATTATAAGATTTAATTTTGTGATTGTTTTTACTGTAAAACAGTTTAATTACATCAAATGCTCTGGCATTTTTAACAATATTTTTAATCAAACGATTTTGAATTTATTAACTTTTATTATAAAATCCGGTATTATCAGCAGAAATACATTATTATTAACTTAAAGTAAGCTATTGAAGTATCTATTTAATTTAAGTAAGCTTTGAAATATCTATAAATTAAAGTCCCCCCTCCCCTTACCTTACCTACCTAATAACATTAAAAGTGAAAATCAGTTAATCATATTAATTATTATACATTAGTTTCAGGTAAAAAATTTATACCCTGGTGAAAAATAATCGTATTTCATAAATATAATGACTTTTGATGATGATTTGATTTTTGATGATTCACTCTACATTATTGGATTTATTAACATGTATTTTATATTATCGTATTATTTAACTCAAACATAAAGTTTGTGATTGACAATGATTGATAGCTTAAGAATGATAATTTTAAATAATGTATAACAAAGGTTTTTAATTAAGTGCATTTGTGTTACTGACTTCAATAGCGAATACAAATTATTGTATAGCATTTCCAATAATATATTAAACAACTTCTAATTATAGTTAATCATCAAACATATAACTATTATAAAACCAGCTCGTCATTGCCCAGGTGTTAAATACTCTACAGAGAAATCGAAAGACATGTTGGCAATGCAACGACTTGAAAAGAAAACAGTTTAAAAGATTGCAGTAATAATAATATTAACAATCTATCTGTTTGCTATCTGGTTTTCTGGCTCCCTGTCTTTCTGCTCATCTATCCGTCTGTCTGTTTGTATGGAAACTACGATAGAGAGGAAAAAAGGACAATTGAACCACTTTAGCATTTCCTTTTAAGGTACTCAATTAAGGCATCCTTCATCATGGATCACAAGGGTATATAGTAGGTATTTCAGCTTCGCCAAGTCCACGAACAAAATCAAGGTATGGACTCTTTTTGTGGGCCAACCCTGTTGAAGATTCCATGAAGACTCACCTTAAAATCGAACTTAGATTGTTCAATTTACGAATATTATACTCATTATATATGGTATGGATTGACTATAGTTTGCTACTTTTATTTATATATGTATATATTTATAAATTATTTTCAGGTGAGATTGATTATTGTCTTATTTCAATTATATTTTGCTCACGCTTTTTCATACATAAAAACATAGATTGTTATTGTGTTCTTAGTTAATCGTACAAGTAATTCAATGACTTTATTAACAAAAGCAAAAACAGTTAAGAACAATAGGCAGTGTTTTAAAAATTGTACAAAAAAGAGGAGGAATTTATTAAGTGGAATTTATTAAGATAAGGAATAATACCAGGGTTAACGAGATAGATTTCTAGAAAGCATTCTAGTAAGCATTTTATGCATTGAATGGGTTTAGAGAATTTTCTCTGGTTCTTTAATTTCAAAGAATATTTATTTTTACTGTTATATACTAACTACTTCTTGGGAGCATTGAGTAAACATACTCTCAAATTATTCTCTCTCGAAATTATTATTCGGAACACGTATTAATTTGTTTATTTCTCAAATTCAGCATTGAAACCTTAGCTTCTCATACCTCACCTTTAAAAGCAAATTTTTAGTACCAAGATTGGATTTAATTCACCCACGAAAAGTTGGAGTGAATAAAGCTGTATTGATATATACAAATAAATACTCAATATACGCGTATATTGAATATGTAAATGAAAAAGACAATTCTGAATGAACGCATTTATTTTAAGATTCAAAATATTCTATTATAAGTTCAGTTGTTTATTAAATTCATATTGCAAAATATAAATGAATGGTATATACCATATATTTTTTAAAGAAAAGTATTCGATGGCTTTTAGTATTATATAAAGAAAATTAACGATATTTTAAACTGAACTCTTTACCATTAATTAGGTGAGCTACTTTACTAAGGGACAGTTTTCCCCAACACAGCCTGTTGTTGGACGGCGATTAAATCGTATGTTTATTAAAAGCATTGTTAATAAACCATTATAATTCGCTTAAATAACCCATTGTTATTTTTATAATGAATATTGTATAAAATAAACGCCCCAATGAATGTTTTACGCATACCTAATTGAAGCTTACGCTTTTTAATTAATCATTAATAGTGCATTATTAACCACGTATTACTCGCTATATTCGCTTTACAATGCAAAAGCTGCGTACTTTTTAATGAGGTTTATATTACTTACTTACTTACTTATGTAATGTGGGAACTCTCAGCGTATACTCTCTGAGTACTAAAAGCTTAACATGTTGTTAATAAGTGTTGAATGAGGTTTTTATAATTCCGACGAGCACTTTAAAACTTTTTCAATGTAAACAGAAAGTAACAATAATAAACACAAAGTAATAATAATAAACACAAATAACAGAATGTTGCTTGAATTAATACGAGGACAGCAATAAATATGATCTGGCGAATTCATGAAAACTTTTCAATATCAGGTGGGGAAGTGTTTTCTTACCTAAAATGAGTTAACAAGTACATACTATACGTCATTTAGACTAAATTTAATATAAATTGAGATTATGTAGGTTATGCTGATTGAGAAATCACTTAATTACTTGAAGATGTCTTAAAGATGGACTAATAGATGTCTTGAAGTGGAAGTCGCTAGATGTTTGAAAGAGGAAGTTCGAAAATGAATGATGAAGACGGTTTCTAGAGACGTCTGAAGATGTCTGATGATGATATTTTCACGGAGAGATCTCAGGATAATTATGATGACAAAGATGTCTTCAACAGGAGGTCTGAATATGTATCGAAAAAGAAGTTTGATAGAAACAATTTATAACCAGGAATTGAATAATATATCCGTTTATAAACCGAATTTAAATAAATGAAGTTACTTTCCCATATATCTACATTTAATATAAGCCAATTATAGATTATTTAGTTAAAGGTCGATCACACAATAGAGTGATATTGGAGAATAGACTGGGGTTTTCTTAACCGCAAACAATAATAAATTTAAATCATATCCGGAAAATAACCCAATCAACAATTCTGGTGAGAGCCAGAGTGAGTGGGAGATTTTGTGAATTTTATATACAATCATATATTGTAGAATAAATTAAATATCCTCGATGTTATATTCGTATATTGTTTTACATATTTCTATACCAAACAATTGATGACAAAGTATAATAAAAGCTTAGTCATTGCAGAAACCTGATCAGAGTGTTTCTTATGATATGAATACATGATGGGAAGAACAATTAACGGAGTGAGAAGCCGTTGGCGTTAATCGAAAATGCCAAACCCAATGGCATGAATCGTCTTTGGTCTACACTATTAAAGGCCAGGAGGAAGGGGTTTCGGTGGGAAATCTGTGGACTTAAAACACCGACAAGTTGTTATTTATAATTTTAAGGTTATTCAATAAATTCTTTTAGTGAACGTCATCATTGTTCATCACAGAAGAGAGAAAAATATTGAGATGTCAAAACAGAAATACACTCAATATTTCTTTATGGGTCTGTCACTTAGATTCTAAATGATGAGAAGAGAGAAAGTTCGGGTAGTTGTTAGAAAAGAGAAGTTCTTTCACTTATTCTGTCCTGATTTTATTTGGATCTTTTATTTTTATATACAATAAAGTACACGTTTTGGAATAAATAAAATTTCATCGTCAGTGTCGAGTACTGACAGCATACTCTCAAAGTTTATAAATTTAGACTTTGTTTAATATATTAAGGTGATTAATAATCACTTCAAAAACGTGTTGACAAATGAATCGACACCCTACGATTGACAGTAAACTTTGCTAAAACAATGTTGATTGAAGACCGAGAATGGTTCTTTTATCGGTTGAGTGCCTCTATAAGTCTATAAACTGTCCGACTTTCCTTTGGTCCAGAGTAGTTTGTGGAAAAATAACCAGAAAACCAAGGTCAATTCAAGGTGTAGGGTACACCATCACACTGCTCTCGACTGCATATAAAACAATTGTTATCTTCTGTATTGAATCGAATTGAATTGAGTCGTGATTAAAAAATGAAGAAAGATACACAACGAATAGATAAGAACCGAAAAACATGTTCGGCATACTTAATCGGCATACACGAAATTATATTTAGGTATATAAACGTACATTCGTATTCGTATTGTTTTGAAAGAAAATAAATCAGACGAATGTAAAAAATATAAAACACACAAACATTTTATTGTCATGAAGAGAAAAACCCAAGATTTGAATTACTAAATTGGTTTTCTGGAAATGTCTGCGAATTTCTGGGAAGCGAGAGAAAGAGTGACAGAGGTATATAGAAGTAGAGAGTGTATTCCGATTTATGTATGGGTGTCTATAAAAGAGGAATTTTGGCAATATTTTGGTACACTCAAGTTTCGATCATGAGTCCATTCAGAGTTTTGGGTTTTCTAAGCTTAAGTTTCGCTCTGAGTTATGGTAAAAATATTATGATATTGAGAGATTGCTTAATATTGACTGATTTCTTTTTCTTTTTAGGTCATCTTATTGGAGGAGCCGTTAGGGTAGGTGGCTTGGGAGCTGGATTTGGTATTGGTCTTGGCGCCACCGCTTCGAAAGCTGGTGCTTTCGGTCTACAAAGCGGTCACGATATCAGATTGGAAGAAAGTCACAGTTCTGCGTTTGGGGGAGAAGCATCTAACTCGGGAAGCGCTTTGGTAGGTGACGCTGCTGCTGTGGGTGGTGGTGGTGGCTACGGCGGCAGCAGTCATGTGAGTTTCGGCGATGGATTCGGATTTAACGGCGGTTCCTCTGTTGCGGCGGCTTCTCACGTCGGCACTTCTTCATCTGCTTCATCTGCTTCATCTGCTAGCAGTAGTTTTGTTAGTTCCAGTGATGCATCATCGACTAAAGTACTTGGAATTGGTGTCGGCGTAGGCGGCGGTACTTCGAACTCTGGCAGTTTAGCGGGATCAACTGGCGGCCTGGGATTCTTAAATGTAGGAGGGTCGTCAGCCTCCGGTACAAACACAGTAACCGGCTCCGTTGGAGAAAGAAAACATGGTGTAACTGTACTGAAGAAATCTGTGGTGGAAATTGGAGGAAGTGGTGACGACACTGTTAATTCGGGACTCGGTGGCGGAATCGGCGTGGGTCTAAAGAGTCGCGTCGCAGGCACGTCATCATCAGGACAGACATCGTCTACCGGCGGAGTTGATTCCGTTAGAAAAACAGTGATTACGACGCAAACGGGTGGCGCTTCCTCTGGCATCGGTGGTGGCATCGGTGGCGGCATCATTGTGAGAGGAATCATCGGTAATACTGGTGCTACGAAAGCAGGATCTGCAGCAACAACAACAACAACAACAGGTGCACATAATGTGGGCTTTGTGACTGATCATGGAGTTGAGGCTGGTTCTAGAGTGCATCTGGGAGGTGGTGTTAGAGCAACGGGTTCGTCATCATCATCGTCATCATCCGCGTCAACTGCTACCAAGACCAGAATGTCTTCGGGTTCGTATGGCGGCAGCTACGGTAGTTCCAAAGGGGTGGTTCCTGGAATCGGCGTTAGTCTAACAGTCGAATCGGGAAACTCTGGAGGTCTGGAGTCTGGTCATCGTCTGGTTGGCGTTGGATCTGGTCAAAGTGAAGCCAACGACGCGACAAGCTTCATTTATGGAGGACATCGTGTAGCTTCCTCTAATCTACCGGCAGCAGCATCCGGCCATATTGGTGGTGGTATAACTGCTACAACAACAACGACAGATGCGCAATCTGGAGGTGGTCATCGATTGGAGCACAAGAAGGTACAAATGGGTAACAACAGACATCATGGTTTTACTTCCGGGCATGCTTCAACTATGGGAGCATCGTTTGGGCAACCCACCGGTACACTAGGGATATCCTTGACCAAGACACACCTCGGAGGCAGTGACTCAGCTTCGTCGGGGGGTATTTTCTCTAAAATGACAACAAAAACGTCTTCAGGATCATTTGGGGGCGGCAGTTATGGCGGTGTGAAGGAATCGACCGGAATATCGTCGGGTGTCTCCATATCGTCGGCTTTAAATCATGGCGGTCAAGGTTCTGCAGGCTACGATGGAAGTTACATGGGAGGATTGACGGGAGGAAATTTCGGTGGTTCGGCTTCCTGCTGTAAGTACGGCGGAGCAGCATCTGTGGGCGTTGGAGGCGGAGCAACCGGGTTGTCTGCATCGACCATGCAAGGAGCCGGAGCTGATGTGTCAGGCTTCACATCGACGTCTCATCACACTTCGTCGTCGTCCTCAACAATGACTGCAGGTTCATTCGGTGGTTCATCAACAGTCGTTGCTGGTGGGTCAGGAGTAGGTTTCGGCTCTGCCGGAGATTACGGAGATTACAGCGGATACAGTGGTCATAACCACGGTCACGCTCATGGCCATAACAGGGTGCACTCCCACTCTTACGGTCATGGCGGCCACCATGCTCTGGGAAGCGGCAGCAGTGGAGCAGGAATCGGAGGTGGTCTTTCTGTTGGTCTCGGCGTTTCCGGTTCTGAAGGCACTTCATACACTGACACGAAAATCTCCTCAGCTCATCATGCTGGAAATGCCGGAATAGGTCTGGGTTTGGGTCTAGGCTTAGGTTTGGGAGGTGGTCTGGGCCTCTCAATTGGAAGATAATACAAACCGAGTAAAAATTGTCAAATATCGAACGACTTGAATATTATTAAATAAATTTTATTTACAAATAATAAAAAAGAAGCAGAAAACTTAATTTTTGTCGTGGAAGTTTATTTTTGGACATATTTTAAGACAAACATCCATCATCCAATCGTAGATTAAAACATGTGAAGATGATTTGGAAGAATTGCTGAATGAGTTTAAAATGAATGGACTAAAAAAATGTCTGCTAATAAAAAAGGGGATAAACTTAAGCTTCTTTCGTTGGGAAATACAGATCCGATTACTTTAATAACTACCCAATTAGAAACGGCTTATTAATTATATTTGCAATTATCTCAACAAAAATAATCGTTATAATTACAAGAAAAAAATCACAGATTCAAATTAAATAAGTTGTAATGATGGGAAAGACCATCGTTATTACAACTGGATCCGTGTTTGGTTTTCGGAAAAAGATTCTTTCAGCGACACGTATTAAATACATGTTATTTAAATATTATTCGATATACTCTATGAAAGTTTTTGAAGCAAAAAAATGACATCAACACAAATCAGATGAACTTTTAACTTTAAGACAACAACAAGGAAAGTGAACAAAAATTGACAGCTTGACAGGTAATAAAATTAATAATTTAAATGAAGTCATTGTTTTCTCCGACAATGAAAAGCAACAGGAAAAACATATGTAGAGATACTCACAGGCAAGACAGTATACAGGCAAAATACACACACACGCACACACACACACACACACTCACACACATATGTATATTAATATATAGAAATTTGTACACTAGTTGGAATATCTTCTTGTATGAAGAACTTCACTTCTCACATATACAGCAAATAAATAAATATGTCAGCATTTAAATGACATCACTGAACACTGGTTACATGGACGATGATGAAGGAAGCGCCGCCATTTCGTTAACAAATGCAACATCAACTTTTTTAAGAGATCAATATATTAAAATTTTCTTTAAGTGTAGAGTATTAAAAAACAAAAGCTTTACTCACAGCTATCCATAATACACACATATTTTCTATTTATTATACTAAATTATATATTTATTCGTATATTTATTCGTAGACAAAAAATCTCTTCTGTGTGTTTGTGCATGTGAAGCATTTCCGGTCAGCTGGAGGCAATAACAATGCCTCACTAGGAGCTACCAGGGGACCAGAGAATCAGAGTGCAAAGTGAAATGAAATATTTATTTCAACGCCTCTGAGTTCAGAGGATATTCAATGGATATGGAACACGTGTACAACCGTCAACTACGCCCTCATATGTACATATGTATATACAGCAGCTACATGTGTACATATGTATGTATGTGTGCTTAACTCGTATTTGTAACTGTAACTTGTAATTGTGTAAGTAAACAATAAAGTGATGGCCATTACTTTTATCGCCATCAGCAATACTGGGAAATCAAAAGGCATTCAGCTAAAAAATATCGCAAAAGGAAAAGCAATGAAAATAGAAAATACAAAAAAAGCAACCAACAGAAGACAAATAAATGAAATGTTATAAAAAAGAAATTGCAATTCTGATAGAGAAAATTGAAGGAATTGAAAGAAGTTGATTGGATTTTTCTTCAATTTTGTACGATGAATCATTGAGAATCAGAAAAGGTGTAACATGAGGTACATTTTTTCATTTGCTTTGGTATTGCTTTTGTTTTTCATTTTGCTTCATGAGGTTACAATAATGTTTTTTCCAGAATTAATAAGGTTTATTTTCTTGATTTCGTTTATGTCCTTTCTTAATTAATTCTTGATTTCCGTGTTGAATAATTCAGTGCATTAAAAGAGCAGATTTTTCTACCTACAAAACAAGGAACTTCTTTGAATTGAGTTCATTTACTGAAATACACGTCGTCTCTAGCATCATATAAGCTCGACTCCGTGTAACTCTTTGTAACAATCAACTGCTTTTAATTGCAGTTGACATGCAGCGTATTTTGGCTATAGTGCTCCAATGTTGTTGTTGCACGTGAGCTAAGAGAAGATACGTTTTACAACGACGACGTTGCGATGGTACGATATTCGGTGACTTCGGTCTGAGGAGTTTCCTGCCGTAACTAGAGAAGCAAATCAGCAGATAGTTAAATTATCTGATATGAAATTAAACCAGGTTGAGAAGGAATCCACGGAAGAGGGGAAGAAAGACGCGAAAAAGGGAGGAGGGGACGTCAAGATAATGAAAGATCCAGGAACATGACGAGTGAAAGACTTGCATGGAGTGGGGAGTATATGATGAGTATTGGGTGTAAGGTTAATGAAGGAAGAGATGATCATTGAAGATGATTAAGAGAAAGAGACATGAGGAAAGTGGAAAGATGCTGAAGGTTGAGGGACAGAATGACTGGAAAGTTGATGAGTTTGGAATTCACAATGAAGGATAGTGATAGGGAGGGAGACAGGAAAAAGAGAGGTGAATAAGTATAAGGAAGGAGGAAGAGAGCGAATGATAGGTATAAGAGTGGGACAGAATGTCATTAGATATCATAATCGTATCATAAATATTTAAACTACAAGATTTTTAAAGTTTTAAACAAGAAACGAGGATCATTTTCTTTCTTTTTGAGACTACAAAAGTTTAATTTGGTTTTTAGCAAGTACATCAACCATTCTAAGCTTTCACCACTGATTCTAAAAATATGCAATCATTTTTGTCACTTCTGAAACTGATGAGTTTCTGAGATCATGATGAAGTAACTCTGGGTGTGTGTGTGTGTGTGTGTATATGTTATATGTACGTGTTGGACAGGAGAAGAATAGATATTATAACATTCTTTCCACATGGCTGCATATCGGTGATGAATAACGGTCAGTCGATGATGTATTCGCAGAGTTCGCAGCTATCGTTATTTTAACCTGTCAAAAAAACCTGCAAAGAATGTAGACCATTCCATCAAATACGGAAATGAATAGTCATCAATTGATGGCTACGAGAAGGGAAGGGATCGAGAAGAGGGGAGGGGGAATGAGAGAAGAAAGAGAGAGAGAGAGAGAGTGAGCGAGAGGAGAACAAAGAGGAGGACTTTCTTTATCAAATAAAAATGTTGTACTTCACAAAAATAAAACAGAATGAAAAATAAAATATAAAACATCGGACATAATAAAGCAACACAACCTGCAGAAGTCGACTACTGATGTTGTTGTTGTTGTTTTTATTATTGCCGTTGTTGTTGTTGTTGTTGTTGTAAAGACAACTCATATTTCAAATGTCACGATTTTCCATTAAGTGCGACGTAAAACTAACACAGTAACTCGATTTTTGTGCTTCCTGAATTGTATAGCGTTTGTTGTTGCTGCTGCTGACGTCATTCCTGTTGCTGTTGTTATTATTGTGTTTTTATTACAGCTCTTTTTTCATGTACAAATAAACACGTTCGCACAAGCACATGAATGTATGTATGTATGAGTATAGATGTGTGTGTGTGTGTGTGTGTGTGTTTGCAATTTTTTGAAAACGTTTTGTCACCGAAAAACATACGAAATGCATCGCATGCAGTTCGTGTACTCATCCAACACCAGAAACAACAACAACAACCACAACAACAACAGCACGAATACGAATCGTTAAACAAAAACCATTCTAGAAAGGTATAAAAAACAAATTAAAAAGTGAAAAAAATTTCATTTTCCGAAAGACATGTTCTCGTGTAGTTGATTTGTTGCTGGTGGCGATTTTACTCGTAAAAAGCGTTTCGTTCGCTTTTTTTTAATTTTTTTTTTGTTGTTTTTTTGTAATATCATTTTGACCAACCGTAAAACACAGTAGTCAAAAGTAAGTAACAAAAAATAGGGTGGAGCAGATCACGTGCCCTGGTAAGAGCAACAACACATGTCGCATTGCCATCGAAATAAACACAGAAACAGAGTCGAAAATAATTTTTCAAAGTTGCCAAACTGAGCAGCCGAAGAAAAACGATAACACCAACAACAGCAACAACAAATTCAGTTGCCACAACCTGCCGCAGTGTGGCAGTTGCTCGAAACTCGAAGAAATCATTTCGTTGTGTGTTTGCATTCAGATGATGCACGTACGACATGCAACAACGTCATAAATTAACTGGAAACTAAAACGACGACGACGACTGGACACAAAACCAACAGAAGGAACCAAGTTGAAATAAAACAAGAGCAACAACAACGACAACAATGAAGTGGTTACACCAACGGGTCAGCAGATATGCCAGTAAAAGTCCAACAATGCATGCAACATGACCCGAAAACAACAACACGAACAGAACCGATCTGATGATGACAAAGTAAACAAAGCAATTGCACAGAGCAAGTGCAAACACACCACCTGCACATCCCCTTTCCGTCTTCACCCATTCCGCCCTTCTCCTATGCGCCTTTATTTTATTCCCCTTTCCAGCAGCAAAAGGATTACCATATGAAGAGGTACTTTCGTCCAGTCGCCTTCAGATTTCCTTCTTTCGTCTCTTTTCCGGTCACTGGTTTCGGTCGGTCGCTGCGGCCTTGTGTCAATGTGGCGTCTCTTTTCATCTTTTCGGTCCCAAATATTTGGGATTCGGCAAAATTGCCGATCGAGTGCCTGGCAGAATCGAACAGAGTCTGTGCTGTTGACAGAGGCGCGCGGATTTAAAATTATGTTTACCTGACGGGGGAAAAATATTGTCCCTGTAGATGGAACGAATGCCTCCTGGAAGAATTCGTTTCCATGGAAGAGACCGTCTTTTTGGAGGAGACCGTCTTTTCGAATAGACCATTTAGACCTTTAGAATAATCTTTTGGAAAGATATTGTCTTTTGTATTCTAATTATTCTCGTATATCGTAAGTATATACTACATTTACTATATTTTGCTATGCCTGGCACGCCCTTTTTTGCACATATTATATTCATACATATTTCATTAGTTAGTTCATTAGTTTTCGGGTATAATAACGAAAAGTTCAGTTCTTTTTACAGATATGACCAAAGTTGAACCAATCTTAAGAAGAATCCGAATCGATTTAATATTTACTTTTGACCTCAGGATTGCGAGCGAAATGTAACTGCAAATAAAAACTTTGAAGAAACTATAAAAAGATAAACAAACGAAAAATAAATCAAAAATGCAAATCTATAGAAATAGAATGGTATACGAAAGACGACCGAACGCAAGGACGGACGGTCAACAATACGTTGTTGGTCAACATTAATAATGTCCTTCTGCTGCTCACATTTCGTTGTTGTTGCTAAAGTTGGCATTGCAGTTCTTGTCTGATTAAAAAGCAAAAACTTTGTGCATTTCTTAGTTTTGAAAACTTTTTGAACAAAATATGGACAAGCATAAAAGTACCGCAATAACAACTCGGTAAAGGACTTGGTCGACGTTTATTGGACAGGCGGCGGTTGCAATCAATGCAACAGAAGCAGTAACAACAACAGGAACCAAACACCAATAAAACTAGACTAAAACAGTAAAACAAAGAAAAGCGCCACTCGATTGAAATGGTAACTGCTATAGTCGACTATCTTAAATTGTTTTCGCAGTGCTTCCGGCATGTCAGTGGTACGGAAAAATTCTTCTTGATAATCGAGAACCAGAACAGTGATGTTCTTTTCCAGCAAATCTGCTACAGATTCGATCTGTTTTTCATACACGATAGTGGAGAGGAAGCTGGATAACTTGGCCAAATACAAGTTGGTAATAATGAAACCGCTTGCAATCATTATTATGTAGACTAGAAACTTGGCTCTGGACTCTTGGCTCTTGCCAAACCTCAGCAATCGTCCGCGTTTGATTCAACTTTACATTCAGAGCACATGTATTATACATAGAACTTTATTGAATGTTTGTTTAAAAAAATTATTAAATACACATGGTAATTATATGTTCTTGACAATACATGCTGAGCAAGTGACACTGAAGCGACCAACACAAAGCACTAGTTCTGGATTGAAAATTGTTGGATCACACCATCTGACATGACGTGGCTCAATCGTACAAGGATCAGTGGGATTTTTTAGAGTAAATATTTGCACTTTGTATTAAATTATATGTGTTCCGTATTTGTGAACTCAGATTCAACACTATCCACAATTGCGATAGTAATTCGTATGTTGTGCATGTCGGTTTATACGAAATACGAACAAATATAATCTCGGTTTTCCACAATATAAATTTGTCCAAAACACAGGAAAATAACCGAATGATGCGGAATAGATAACAAAAAACCTGAAAAACCTACTCATAAATTTAAAAACAGAACTCATGAGCTTATTCTTTAAAAAATAAGAGGATAGAGGGTGAACAATTGGAGAAAAACAGCTAAAAAGTATGCTGTTAATTGTAAGCTGTACACGTCTTTTCAAATAAAAGAATTGTCAGTCAGCTGCACATCCTCATCACACAATTAACAATAAAATTAATGCAAAATCCAAAATAAATATTTTCCTTTTGCTGTTGCTGTTGTATGTATTATTTTTCTTTAAGTGTCTTCACTTAATATACAGTTATATTAGTCGTTGTTTTCGGCTGTTTCTCTTTATGTCGTTCTTGTTTCTGTTATTCTTGTATTTAATGTGAAATCGAACAATACACTGCAAATAATTGCACATGAAGCAATAATAATCACCACCAACGGTTTGATTGGATTTCATGACTACACTATATTAAATATTAATCAATTATTAAAATGTTACGCAGCGCATGCATGTAAACATGAAGGAAAAATACAATTTAATGCGCATTTACTCATACGTAATACTTTCCATAAACGTCCATTCATTAAATGATGAGAAATCGAATTGAATCGAATCGAAATGAATTGAATTGCATAAATCTTTCTCCTCTCATTATGGATATAATTAAAACTTCATAAAAAAGAAATAAATGAATAATAAAAGAAATAAACAAATTAATAACAAAACTTATAGTATAATATAAAAAAATTACCAAAAAGAAATAAAGTAAAAAATAATAAAGGCACTATAAATACCAAAGAGGATAATATCAAAATTAAAATGAAACTTAATTAAAATAAAGAATCATAAAAAATTATTCGCCAATAAAAGCAACTCTAGGAACTTTTCACACTAAGGCAAAAAAATTATGATAATTTATACCATTTCAATTTAAGAGCAAAGTTTAACCTCATTCAAATGACGTATCTTTAATAATTTCAAAATATATTTACAAAATAAAACAAAAATTCAAAAATTAAACAAAATAATTTATTGTAAGTCGAATTTTTTTCAACAATTAATTAATAAATAATTAATTTAAAGTAATTTTATTATTATTAAATTAAAATTAAGATACATTTTTAGAAATTAATAAGATATTTACACATACTATTTAAACACACTATTTATATATTTATTTATTCGATCATTAATCATTCAATTCGAACTCGGCTTTAATAAATTTAAATTGAATTAATTTTATGTGTGTTGTAAATCACATCATTATATCCAATCAAATAGAATTCTCCTCCCTTTTTCTTCCTTTGCTCTCTGGTCATCATTAATCATTATAAAAGTTACTCACAAAATAAATGTAGCAATAAATAGAATTTCCCAGCTTGAAATCCATAGGTACGAGTATAACTTAGTTGCCCAAGAGATGTATTAAGACAGAAGGAGTAGGAGATACGAACGCTTGGAGTTATATGTAACATCCTTATATCCTTAAAATATGGTCCTTTCAAGATTCTTAAAGTGCAGGGTATTTTTTGTGGCTTTTTAATCTGGCATCACTCAGACAGCTAGATAGTTAATATGCTCAACATCCTAGTATCATTATTAAAGTCTCATCTAGAAGGAATGATCTCATCACTTTGCAGTTTTGATGGGTATATACGAGTATTATAGCTAACAAGAGTGCTATTTTCGATCTGGTCTTAGCTGAAATAACCGTCAAACCTTCAAACTCTGTATAGCATATGTAAAAGTGGGCTGAACGCGCCCATCTTTGGCACAGTACTTAATTTTGATATTAAATGCATACATTTACTTTATAGTTTTTCACTCTAGAATATTCTAGAATAGACCTTATTCCACTTTAAGGTCTATTAGTACAGATAATGCTAAAGTGAGCGTATTATGCTCATTTTTGTGGAGCAGCTAACTGTTAATATCGGGAATCATTATATTCGTGTTTCATATCATCACATCATATAAAATTTTGTTATTATAAATTGAGAGAGAGAAAGAGTGAGAGTAGCCACTGGTACCATGGTAAATGATTGATGATTTTCACATGGAAAATCATTTGTCAACACGTCGTCGTTGCTGGGATTCTGAAGGGGGATCTAAGGAGGATAATCTAAAAAGTCTACGGCTGTGAAAGGAAAAGCGTAGAGAAAAGCATCGTCTTTTTTCAAGGGAATCCAACAGCTTTTGTGTCTTAAATTAAAGATAGTTTGTTCATGCGAACATTTTTATTTTGTTGCCTTTTTATTAGTGTTATTTTAAATTTATTGAATTTTTATGTTTGTGAGATCAATAAATTAAACTCACAGCAGGGTCGAATACTTCTGGAACTATCCTCGTATTTCTCTAACAGATTTTTTATGTACAATTCTTGTATGTAGCGCACAATCATATAAATAATAAACTTCAGACACATGCTCTCTCTATCTCTATCCTACTTCGCCTCTCTTTCCCTCTCTCTCTCTCTCTCTCTCTCTCTCTCTTTACCCCTTCTCGAGGCAGCTTGTCATACAATTATTTTAAAATCACTACGTCATCATCATCCTTTTAGGAACAAAACTCCAGAAACAATGAAAAATTTCCTTCGAAAAAATCCAATTTTTCCCATGTTCAGATATGAGAAATTTTTACTTCCCTTTCCGCTCCTGTCTATCTCTCTCTCTTTCTCTTTTTTGTTTTAATTCTTCTATTATTTAAGAGTGTCAGTGTTTTTTGTTATGATGATGATTTTACTGTAGCGTACAAGACTCTGGCAAGCGTGCTGTATGGCGTGTAACATGGCGCGTCATTTCCGCGTTGAAGCGCGTTGTAACGCGCGGAAACGTGCATGAAAATTACAGATATAACGAGGTCCTTGCATTGTAGTGCCCCTGTGTGTGTGTGGCTGAGTTTGTGTGTGTCTTGCGTGCATGTATGCTTGTTTGTATATGTAAATAAAACACCGCATGAATATGGTGCTGTTTATCTTTTGATTTTTCTTATCTTCATATTTCTCTCAGTTTTTATTTTTGTCTTATAGTTTCTTCATTTCTTTATTTCCGTTCTTGGTCTTCTTCGTATTATTGTTGTTCTTGTTCTTTTCTCTCTTTCCGTTTCCTTCCTTTTTATTGGCTTTAGTAATTCTAACGCTTGAGTGTTAGCAAAGAGTAGAAAAGTAGTCGTTGTTTTTGACTGTTATTGTTACATTTTCTGCTGCTTTTATTGTTGTTGTTGTTACACTTGGTGCTGCTATTGTTGTTGCCGGAAATGCATTAGAAAAGAAAACCGTCATGAAGCGTATCTTCAGATGAGGGCGTTGAGTAGCTTTTCCTTGTTTTCCAGATCAAAATAAAGAAATATTTCGGAAATGAAATTATTTGATGCACTCGCATCTGGATTTGCATTAAATTTTACATTAAATATTGTAGTTTGAACTAGATTTTTTGTAGAACAACTGAAGGAACCTTTTATTAAAGCATGTAACAGGGCATTGAAGGATGTTATGACCACGAAACGTAATCCTCAATCAACAAGTGTTAATATTAAATGAGGTTGTAGGCTGAGCTTCGAAGAGTTTCCTTCCCCCTTTCTTTCGGATTTTGGCTCGGTTTTATCATAACCATGAAGTTTATAAAATTTGATTTTCCTGTCACTTAAAAGCTTTTATTATTCCTTAAAGAAAAACGAACGCGATTTTAATACGATTCCGAATTCCAATCAGACAGCCGAGTCACAGAAACACCGAGCAAACAATCGAGGAGGGAATAAAAAAGTTATGAAAAAAGGAAACACACACACACACACATTTTTATAGTCGAATGTCTATATACATATGTATATGTAAGTATTTGTGTGTGTATATTGCGGAGAACTGACAGCGCGCTTAAAATACATAAATTCGCCGGCATCGAAAAAATCGTGCGCCACAAAATTACGTACTCGTACCTCAGCGGAAATATTTGCCGTCTTTACACATCCAATGGCTCCATCTCCCGTGGGTGGATGTCCCTCTGAAGAACAGCGCTCGCTCATCACGCACAACGCCAACAGCAGAGGAGCAGAAGGAGCTGAAGGAGCTTCTGAAAAGGAGCAATCGGCACGCTTTCGTGGCCAGCACATTTTTCAATTCTCATTGCGTATACAATGAATCGCATCGCTCCATCGATTTTTGCAGGAATGAGCAATGGCAGCTCTGGCAATCATGGCAACTCAGAGTGCCATCAGTCCAAGATTCCTCTTATTTTTCCTTCTGCTCGTTTATCGAAATACATGTTTTTCAATGCTCTGGATGATTTGTATAAATTTATTCGAAAACATTTCCTTTTAGTCACTTTAAAGATTAAAATGACATAACCTAACTAATTATTGTATATTGGATACATAATGACAGGGAAAAAGAAGAAAATGCATCCCCTTCCTCTTTTGCTTTTTGTTCCTAAAGGTTTGAACGAATGTTTCATTGTTATAATTATCGAATAATTATCGAATTATTATAGTACTTATCGAATTTATGCTAATATATAAACAAATGTTACTCCACTGCAATTAAAGAGTCTCTTCACCCCAATTTTACCAGTAAAACGCCCCTTCGACACTAGAAAGCCACTTATATTTATGCGTCTTTTTGCTTTGCTTACAGCCCCCGAACCCTGCTCCCCCCCTCCCCCCCCCCCCGCCGACACGTTTCTTTGCTGTGCCGAATTTTCTGTCAACAACTTCAACATAACCAATATTTTCAAAAACACCACCTAATTTTTTGCCTCCTTCCTCTTGAAAGACCTTCATTTCCTTTGCCGGCTTAAGAAGCCCACCTCCCCGTCTGGCACTTCCAGCTGGATGAGTGTAGTCTCACAATTCTTCTCCCCTCACTCTTCCCGTCAAAGTCAAAATACTACTAGTGTAAATAACTTTTCGAAAACTCCAAGGACTCCGTTTCAAGGCATCTAACTTTTCCTTTGTTCTCTTGCTTCTTTATCTTGGCCTCATTTCTGTTGTTGATTCAGTCATTCTTTTTCTTTCTCTTCCTTTCCTTCATCCATTTGTTGGTCTTGATTCCTCATCGGTGGCTTGGTTTTGGTCTCAATACGTTTCGTTATTCCTGCCGTAAGGCGCTCGACGCTGTTTTCTTGTTGGTTTGTCTGAGTGCCGCCGAGTGGTGTACAAATAATTGCACAGCACAATTAAAAGTTTTCCTTTTATATCATTATTGAATTAAAATGCACACCATTACATTGGTAATCAAATTATTTTTTGGGTGTTAATTTAGATTATGCGGTTACTACGACAAGCCTGTGATGAGGATTTATTATCTAAGATTGTTTTTAATCGAATAGAAAAAGGAAAAAACAAAGGCGGGAATTGGTATTGTGGTAGCTAATTTTTACGACATTGAGTAATGAAAATTTAAATAATTTATTCGTTATTTATTCCCTTATCTAAGTCTAATATTTTTAATAATTTCATTAATTTTTGTATGTTTATAAATGCGACATTAGTAGAAATTCACGGTGCAAGGAAGGTACTCTCTCCAATTCATCATCTATCATTCATTCTCTATCATTTATAGAGTAGGAAACTTTTACGAAATCTTTTCACCTTTCGACGGATAGATGATTGCTTAAATGGACAGTGTTTCACGATGAGTGTATAAATTATTAGAATGAGTCTTAGAATCTTAGGTTATTTTAAAAACTAAGGAAAGCCTCTTGAGTAATAAAGTATGTAGTTTAATAATATACACGCCCTCAGTAAGTGATGGATATATAATCACTAATTGTTACTTACGACAGCTGATTAATAGAATTTCTATTATTTTAAAAAATGGATGCTTTGCATGTCAACATCTGATCCCCATTTAATATATCATCCTAAAACAGGATTTCAGTCGACATGACTTTATTAGCTCTTTTGTTAGAGAAAAGAGAACACAAGAGACCGAGAGTGGACCCCGAAAGAGGAACAAATAAAGAAAGAGAGGGAGGGACAGATAAAGAGAGAGAGAGGGAGAGTGTGTGGCAGAATATTCAGCTGAACGGTACTCCTGCAAATGCAGAATTTATCAGCTATCATTTATTGTGCATGCGACGGCGGTGGCCCATCGACTCACGGATCCATGATGGCCATCATTGCATGATGCCAGCGGGCATACCTGCATCTCAGCATCCCACCTCTTGCTCCTCCTCCAGCTTTTGCTATCCTCCTATCCTCTTGTCCTTTGTCACTCTCCTCACTTTTTCCCCTTTCTTTCTCGCTCCATTCTTTTGCTTTTACATACTCGAAGTCTTTCTTTGGACCATGTTGATTTATGTATAGCGTGCAATTATCCGAACCTCATCCATAAATCATTCTTCATTCTTTGCTGCTGCTGCTTGTTGCTGTTATTGTTGTTCTCCCGTTGTTGTTGTTTTAGTCACTTTTGGATGGTTTAACATATTCTTCGGTCGTTCTTTTCATCAGTGGAAATCTATTCAAATTTTTATCATTGCTTCCTGGAATTGAGACCGCTGAATAGCTGAATATATTCGGCCAAATATTCATATAGTCGGCAATTTAAGAGATCTATCTGGCTATTTGTCTGTCTGGCTGTCTGTCTGCATCTCTGTCTTTGAAATAATTCACAAATCTTTATGGGTGTAGTTTTTTCAATTTGAAAAAAATATCGATCTACGATACATGTACATATGAATGTATATATTTTTGAAGCTTTGTTAAGCTTCCGTTGTACTTTGCTGCTTTCATGTATGCCACTCTTGTATGTAGCTCCATCAAACCTGATTGTCAACGCTGCGGAATGTTTCATCGAATGCGCATAAATTATGATCTGCTTGAGGAAAGGCGACTAAAAGGAGTTGGTGATTGGTGCGAGGGAGGAGGAGGAGGAGGGATACTCAATGAAGTGGTATGCTTTCAGACACATAGACACACGCACACATTCAATGACCACGAAGTTTATCTGATTGAGTGCCTTCCTGTATAGACTGAGATTCACTCTGGGGAAATGGAAAATCTTGAGTTTTGTGTTATCATGAGTGAGTAGAAAAACGTTGTTCAGTATTTAATATAACTATACTATGTATACATATATTGTATATGCGTATAAATATTATACTTGCATTTAGTATAATTAATGTTATTAAATGAAACAAATTCCTTAATTAAATGTATGCTATTTTTATTTCGAGATACAATGTGTATTTAAAATTTGTATAATAATTTCATTTGTATTCACATTTTATTCTCAACAAAAGTTTGTTATTCTTCCGCATTATTATTATTATTATTATTATTAGTATTACTATTATTATTGTCATTATTGTTGTTGCTATTTGTATCATCGTCGGAGTAGTAGTTGTTGTTGTTACTTTTGTATTTGTCTGTTGACTGTTGTTATTGTGATGTGGTTATTGTTAACATTGGTACTCTTCTTCTTATTCTTCTTCTTCTTCCTTGCCTTCTACTTCTTCTTCTTCATGATCATCATCATTTTGCATCCTTTCCAGTTCAGTCGATTCCATTCTCTTGCATTGCTTTAATGTTACATTGTTATGTCGCGGACTTTGTAGCGATTGTTGTTGTTGCTGCTGTTGTGTGTTGTTATTGTTGTGGTGTTGCCATTGTTGTGCTTTTAAAATGTTGTTGCTTTTGCTTTTCGTATATTCTTTCGTCTCCATCATCTATTGTTGTCCGTGCAACCCCAATTGAGTCCTTCGGCGTCTTCTTCTTCTTCTTCCTCTTCATATTGCTCTTGTTCTTGTTCTCTATTCAAGGATGTCTGCCAAGACAAGTCATATTTTTATCCCCACCAACAATATTTTGTCCCCTACACTTTTTTATATTATTTCATCTGTATTTTATAGAGATTGAGAGTGAGAAAGAGAGTAATAATGACTTCCTCCTGTTACTCTGCTTCCTTGCTTTTTCTTTCTTATGTTGTTACTATTTTTTGCTCCCTCTGAACAGAAATTATTTTCCACAATTTAGCATTGTTCCAGCTAAGTAGTTGGTTGTAATAATTCATAACATATTTGTGATCCTTTTACAACACATTAAGGAGTGTTTAATGTGATTATAATTTGGTTTCTCCTTTCGCAAATTATTCACATTTACTTTGATAGTCGGTCGAATCGTTTTAAGCAACGACAAAGGATATAAACGAATTCCTAGCTACTCATACTCTATGTATATGAGGTGAAATATGAAGGTTGTCCCAGAAGTATTGGATACTTGGACGTATGGATGGTTGCTCTTGTTGTTTTAAAAATGTCAGTTATACGCAAAGTTCGGGTACTTCTGGGACTAACATCGTAATAAACAGGATCACGATGAGTTCATTTGTATAGAATTATGAATGAATGAATGTTCCCTGGTTCTATATTTGCGAATATCTCGATATGAAAGGGTATCAAGCAGGAGTCACGTTCAGAATCCGACTACTATATAATAATTTAAGGAAGGTACTTAAAAGAACTTCGCAATTCGCAAAAGAACCTTCTAAAAGTGAAAATAAAACTCAAATATATAAATAAACAAGCTTGTGGAGGTGTCAGTTGGATGTCAACCATGTTAATACGAGTCTAAAATGAGAAAAGTCACTAATATTATATGAAAATTTTAAGTGTTGTCGTTTTTCTATGAAGATGATGATGATGATGATTATAAGGATATCTTACAAATGTTTTTTCCTTTAAAGAAACCCGTATAAAAGTTTTTCAAGAACAACGATAATAATAATAACACCAAGAACAACCACACAACGCAATGGCAACCAGAAGCGGCACCAAAACTGGTGTGTTTGGTGGTTTGTGGGTCTTTTGATAAACAACAGAACCAAAAACAAGAAAAAACCAGAGAAAAACAAAATTCATGTTACGGAAGTGCATAAATTATTCACTTGAAAAATGCAACTTTTTCATGTCACTCCTCTTCAGGGTGATAGGGCAAAGATGCTCAGGAGGAGGGGAAGAGAGGGCGAGAGGGAGAAAGATGAAGGAGTGAAACCCAACCTGTACAAAAATAACAGAAATTCAACATTTGGAAGTAAGAATTCAGCTCCATCAGAAGAAGAGTGCGAGAGAAGAAGAAAGAAAGAGAGAGAGAGCGAGAGAGAGAGAGAGAGAGAGAGAGATTGAGAGAGTGAGAGAGACATAAATATTTCAGAGGTTCATAAATATTTCTTACTTGAATCGCGACTTAAAAAAAACAAAAAATTGTGGCAACCGGGCGACCTTGTAAGCTCCGAAGTGTGTGGAAGGGTGAAGGCGTGGTGAGGGTGGCGCGGGGAGTGGGAACCAGAAGGACTTAAAAGACGTAAACGACGCATGTAACAACAACAGCAGCAGCGGCATTTCTTAAAAATGCAACGAATTTTTCGGTTCTTAAGTTGAACATAAACACACACACACGCATATTCGAACGACAAACATCTACAGTGTTGTTATTGGTATGAATATATGTGTGTGTGTGTGGCTGAGTGAGTTTCGCATAAATCCTTTTCCACTTTTGCTCGCTACTCGTACACAGTTAAAAAGGAAGGAAATCGTTTTGGCAGATTTCTTTGCAAGAAACCATTTCTTTTTTCCCCCCCTTCTTCTTCTTCTTCTTCTTCTTCCTTTCCTTCATCTTCGTCGTATTTTTTCTTCTTCTTCCCTCTTTAATTTGTTTCCGGTTGCACTTTCATATGTATGCATGGAATGATGATGATGTAAATGATGATGATGTAAATGATGATGATGTACGGATGATGGTTGTATGCATGTGGAAATCTCTTTAAATGTGTAGTATATGTGCGTGTGTGAGTGTGTGTGTGCGTATGTGTGTTGCGTCGAGATAAGTGTATGCGTTTTTATTCAAACAATGAATCCACAAACACATACAAATACACACGTACTTATGACACACATACTTTTGACACACATTGGTATCAATATAGGTCTTGACTCTGTTACAGGCTTAGAGAGTCAGCACCGGAAATAAGGAAATAAACTGACAGCAACGAGTTACGTTTCTAAAGAATTCTTCGTTTCATATCGCTTCGTTGTTTATTTATTTTTTAGTTTCAGTTGTTGTTGTTCACACCAGTAAAAAATACTTTTTATTTAATGTTGTTATAGTTAAATTCTAAAGCTTTCTTAATTTTTTAACATCCTTGAAATTAATTGCATTCACTAACATTTTGCATACTTCTGTATATCAGTGCATGGCTGCATTGCATACTTTTAGGCATTGTTGTAGATCTGCACATGTTAATATTGCATACCTTTTGTCATCAAGAAAAAATAGAACAGCAATTGAGAAATTTACAGGTTTATACAAGTCCAAGATATTTTTACTTTATATAAAAATACACATTTCTTTATCCACGTTTACATACATTAGATCCAAAGGATGTTGGTGTTAGTTTCGCCTACTTCTTCTTATTCTTCTCCTTATCTTCGTTATCCTTGTTTAATCCTTAACTTATACGCTTGTGTTTATAATCCTCTCCATAAAAAGTGAAGTCTGGGTAGCAATTCAATTGGATGACCAACGCTGCAGGTGGTTTACGATAACGGTCAATATTCTTAATATAAAATCTTTCTTCGTCTCTTTTTTCTACTTCTCTTGCTTAATATCAAATGATGCTAAGAGAAAATAAAACTTTAGATTTTTTACAATGCGTAAGAAAGAAAAGAAATGAAGAAAATAATGTGAAAATACCAAAAAAGAAACTAAAAACCTTTGTGGCAATTTAAAGCACTTAAATTCGAAAAGATGCTCCTTTTTTATAGTTGTTTGTTCATTTTAAAAGGCTTCCACGAAGCAGACCGACGACGGTGGACACATTTCGCGGTTTCTCTAAAGTTTGATGATGTCCTTGATGACGCACTTTTGTAGTTCGTACTGCGAACGAAGCGCTCACTTTATAGCCGCCAGACTAGGAACGTGGTAGTTGCTGGAAAGGAACGCATTATCCACCCGCTCCTTCCCCCCCTCTCCCTGAAGTCAGCCTTTATGGGCTACCATCACTTTACACCATCAATTTAGTTACGAAGTCTGTGTCCTTTACTAACTTTCTAGCAGTCTTGGTTTTTCTTCTCTCTAAATAGATGTCGTTGTGTTTACGATTGACATTTAAGCATCACGCTAACTCGCATCGTAAACATGTAAAAAGTACGTAAAAGGAAATGCGGAAATGTCAAAGGACGCCGAAGAAAAGGATTTACATTTACCCCTGATTTGGTTGGTTCGGTGGTTCGGGTTTCGACCGGGAAGGCTCATCAGGTGTTGTTATAAGTCTTGTCGGGTTATTTTTATGGTCTTTTAGGGTTATTCTAACGTTTCATGATTTTGGATCCGGCGGCTGTTTGCAGGCTTAAATACTGGATTTAACGATGAACCGCTTCACTTTTAATTCTTTTTCCTCCAACTCCTTCGATTTTTGGAAATTACTTTTGTGACAAAATTGACGGACTCCAGAGAAAGCGGAAAGAAAGAGATAGAAAACGATATAGAGTGAGAGAAAGAGAGAGAGAATGCAATAACATTATATTTTACGACAGTTATTTAAGAGTTTGGAAACGTTATTTGTAATAAGGTACGTTTTTGTTTAATTTAAGAATGCAGAGAATTTTAATTAAAAATCATCCTTGATTTTCGACAGAAAGGAAAACCATAAAGTTTCTTTAAGTTAAAAACTTGGGGCTGTTCACTAAAATTACGCTTTTTACAATAAATCGAAATAAAAATAAACAAACATTGATTCTAAATGATTCTCAATGATTCTACTGAATTGTACTGGACAATTCTTTTAGATTCTATAAGATTCTTTTGTAATGAGTTCGGTTCTTATCCACTTCAATCGATGACAAATTATTGAAAATCATTCCAATATAAGAATCTTTTCTATAAGATATTTTTTTCTTTCAATTCGTTTCTCTTTGCTTCGATTCTATTCAAATCTATTCATTTCGATTCTCTTCGAATCCCTTCGTTTTAATTCTACATAATTCTACTGATTGATTTATTCTTATGTTTACTATTGCTATTTTATTGTTTTCTTCTTTTTCTTCAATTTGTTTACCACCATCCATAAAGTATTTAATATTTAAAACTCAAAATGAACATAAAATATCTCTGATAAGAAGAATTTTGTAAAATCCGATAGAGAAAAGTTAGAAATAGAAATACTGTAGTTTGAAAGCAATACAATCATTAAAAAACAATCACAATAACAATATCACTCACAATAACAACCGAAATAACAACAACAATAACACTATCTACATTAAAACAATTTTATTTACCTGAGACAAATATTATTAAGAATGAAATAGAAAGGAATTCCTTGTTTTGTGAAATCTTTTAAAATGTTGGGGATGGCGAAGGGGCAACAAGGGCGGATGGATCGTTGGATGGATGGTAAACAATGTTTTTGTTATTCGAAAATAATATTATACATTATTTAAAGTCTTTGGCAACATTTGCATTTTATGCAGTAGCATCTCGTAGTTTTTATTGTTATCTTATTTATTTGTTTTGTTATTTCGAATGTGGAATTTTTGAATAAATTTGAAAAGTAAACAAACAACAACAACGAAAATAAGTGTATCAATCTAAAGAATTTCGAATGAGTTTTTAATTTAAATATTATTATATTGTGTTTGTAAACAAAATACGAAAGTAAAATAGAATGAGTGCTATTTTCAGCTTGGCAGAAGGTTTTCCCCATCATACTCATGATTGGATATAGAAAAGTAGGCGAACCGCACCCACTGAATGAGGATAAGTTTTAATTATTTAAATTAAATTAAATCGTCATTATAAATTACTTAATCAAGGACTTATTTAATGCTCTTTTGAACTAATTAAATAATAATAATAAACCATAATTGTGAAAAGAAATACATAAAAGAAAGGTAACTAACTAACTTTAACTAAATAAATGACTACAAAATTTAAAGAAAAATTTAATTAACGTCCAAAATCGAAAGGAACATTTTAATTATCACCCACATTTTTAAAAACACAGCCACAAAAACTGATAATTAACGCTTTATGCCATATTTTTTCAATAAAACCGGAATCTGATTTGTTCACTGTTTTTCTACTCTTGGCTTAAGTTATATTTTAAAGCAAGCTAGTTGATGGCTATTTTTTCTTGTAGTTGCTGATTATTTTTGTATGATTTTTTGTTCTTTCTTTTGATGGTTAATATTTTTATTTCATTTTTATTTCAATGGTTTTTTAGCTGTTGGTTGCAGCATTTCACATCGGCTTTTGTTTCCGCCAATTTTGATGCCGCTCATTCACCGAATTCAGCTGCCTGCCTGCTTCATTTATGTGGCTGAATTCAACGCCGCAGCAACCTTTAATTTATATATATTCAGTGTAAATTTGAATTTTATTTCTGTGGTTATGTTTTCTTTGTCTTTTTTTAGTCTCCCTCGAATTTTCCGCGCGAATTTTTCTGTTCTGAATGGAGGAAAAAAAACACCTCTTCACATTTCATGGCCTCGTTTCCCATGTAGAATTCTTTTCGAATTGTATTGAAATTTGTGCATGTATTTGTAGGTTTGTATGCTTGTGTGTGTGTTTGCATGCATTTGTTCATGTCTGCATGCAAGGGACACGATATGAATTTACAAGATTTTTAATTGAAACGGAACCATCGATGTAACCGCTGATTGCCTTCGTAATTAGTAGCCCGCCATAAAAATTGTAGGGTTCAAAAGTTGTGAGTACGTATTTCTGGGGTATTTTTTTAATATCCTAGAAAATACATACATACATACGAGTACATATACTTATACATACATATATGTCGTTGTTTTTATTCAGCTTCATTGATTTTTAAAACTGAAGGCTTTGTGTTGTAATAAATTTCTTTCTTTTCTGAAGTTGATGAGTTATTTTGAGGTCAACATTTTATTCTTCACTCCATTCTAGGGACTAAATCTTAATCTTAATGAATTTAAGAGGCGAAATGGGTCAGAATCTAAATTGTAATAAAAACCATTCATAATTTTATTTAAATAATATAAATAAATTTCTAAAAATAATACTAAATAAATACATTTCAATAAATATTTCAAATAATTCGTAGAATAATAATAAAAATTGTTAAATAAAAAATAATAAAAAAAAGAAATTTAAATTGCTTGGCTTCAAGTTTTACTTTAATGAGTCCTCAAAGAAGCCGCCGACCGACCAGCCAAATGTTTGGCCTTCCTCACTTCCTCACTCCTTCCGGTTCTCATTCCCTCAGGTTCGCATTCCATCAGGTCGCTCCTGCAGGCTTCTCTCTCTTGACAGCTTCACCCTCGGCTGCCTCGAGGCACTCAGCTGCGATGCGTGTTCCGCAGAAGTTCTACCATTTTACCGTTTCCACCGTGGCGACCATTTTTTGTCCGCTTTTCGTCTGCAAGGAAATAGTAAATTTTTACCTACCGTTGATAGGCCGCTTCCGTGTCCGCAGACGGCCGACGGCGGCGACTTCTACCAAAGCTGCGTCACGTAATACTTTGTGTCTGCTTCCCGGCCGGAGGTGCCTTTGCGGCCATAAATTATGATTTGTTTTTGTTTGTGTGGTGAGGGTGGAGCGAGGGGTGAGATTTTTATTGTAATGAGGCCATTCTTGAGCTGCAAATTTGTGGCCAGCCGCACACACACACACACACACACACATACGCACAGAGCAAACGCAAAAACATGACCGTCGCTGCGGCAGTCACTGAAACCCGACGATTCCCCCATGAAAGGATAAAACCGAAAAATGAGGAGTAAAGGGTAAAAAACCATAAAGAAGAAAGCTTAGCAAATACAAACGAGAGGACTTTACATTGGGTCAGGTTTGAATAAAAACACGGGTTCAAAAAAGCCAGCGGCTCAACTGACCGCATCAGGTAAACTAAAGAAAAATCCCCAAACAGAAAACGAGAAAAAAAAACCCGAGAAAAAGCTGTCATTTAAAGCGAGAAAAAGAAATGAGTACAAGCAAAGAACGCTGAAGAAAAAAGAAGCGCAGCAAAAGTAAGCCTTCAAATCGAGTTTGTGTGAGTGTGTATGGATCTGTATAAGCATATGTGTAAGTATTTGTATGTGTGTGTATATGTACATATGCATGTATGTGTGTATGTAGGTGTATTAATGTAATTGGGTCTGTGTAGCGTGTGTTTGTGTCTGCGTGTCGCAGAACGAAAGCAGACTCAAACGGTTTGGTCCGGTCTGGCCTGAAGAGCAACTGCAGTCATGAGTCACTCTCCTTTCTTCGGTCCTCACCTTCACACACTTTCCTGCTACCTTCACGCCTTCGAACCATGAAGCCATCCATGAAGCCTTCCCTCCTGCCTTCACCCCGTTGACCCTCGCAACCCATTCAGGAAACCTGTAACATCCCGTCGTTTAATATTTGGATTATTCATTCGTGCCGCACGGCTCTCACCTAATCCTCAATGTGTTTGGGGCTCCTTTTTCCTAACATTTAAATCTGGCAACACTTTTATTTGTTTTATGTTAAGGAAGTGCGTGTTTAACATGTCATCAGACGGTAACTGTTGCTTGTGTTGTGTGTCGGTCTGGTTGAGCGCGTATGCCACAACATCTTCGTTGCAGTTTTATTTTCATTTTTCCCCTTTTTGATGACTTCACCAAATTCACGTAATATCGAATTCACGAATGTCCTGATTGTGATAACTTATTTGGTCGCAATGGGAAAAACTTCTAGATGTTGAATAGATTTCTTTGAGATTGGATGTATGTTTTGTGTATTAAAAGTACCGCCTTTGTGGAGACTCTGACTCGCCTTCGACGTACCTCAGTATTGTCATGATTTCCACTAAAAAATAAATATCAACATCTACTATATTAATGGATATTTTATTAATAGATAATTTATGACTTCTTTGGCAGGGTCAAAAGTGAAGTGGTTACAGTGTATTGTTCGAACTTCCCCACCAGCCTTTGAAAACCTCCTTCTCCTCCTACTTCTTACTCCCCTCCTTCCACACTCGCTTCTTGCAACCCAATTGTATTCATTCCTTGTACAGCCCAGGATCATCGCTCTTTGGACAAACATTATTAGCGAGATATTTTTATTTATTACTATATTTATTCTTTGTTGTGTGCTTTGTAGATAAAATCCAGCCTTAAATTGCTTGGAAAAAAGTACACGCTACGTAGTACATTCGTGGTGCCAATTTCATGTTGGATGGTAGAAATGATAAATGATTGTTTGTCCGGAGACACGAAAAATATATCTGATAACAATTTATGATGCTTGGCGTGGAGAGAACGCTGTAGAAGGGAACGGAATCCGTAGAGAATCTCGTACTTTACACGAGTACGTGTAATAAATAATCCTATATTCATTTCGTCAGTCGAAAGCCGAAGTATAGCACTAGGATGGGCCTGGTTTAAAAGGTGGGCTCGATGTCGGTCGGTTGGTGGGTCGGTCTTTCGGTAGCTTTGAGTGCTAGTAAGAAAGGAGGGAGGAAACACTGCAGAAAGAAACCACATTCGAAGGAAAAGGTGCTTCGCTTCATCGGTGGGAGGAAGGGGGCTGGTCTGTTGGGTTTACTATTTGTTAGAAAGGGAGAGAGAGGGAGAGAGGAGGAGAGGGGGTGAGAGAGGGAGAGAGAGGGAGAGAGAGGGAGAGAGAGGGAGAGAGAGGGAGAGAGAGGGAGAGAGAAGAGGCTGTGTAGAGAAGCCGCAAAGATATGCCGCCCAAGGAATTCTTGTCATTCGAGGGATTCGAAAACATTAATTTTACTGTCATTCTAAATCAGCAAATAAACACAAACCGACAGACAAACAAGCCAAGAAACATGCCGACAGATAGACCGAGATAAATGTTACGCTAAGTATTTAGCGTTGTATAATAAGGAGCGAACAACGAATTGAATAACAGCGACAACGACAAAAGCAACAACAATATCGAGCGACAAGATTGCGTAAATTAAGAAGAACGTTGAAAACCGTGGAAACAATTGCGGATGTTGTTGTTGCTACTGTTGTTTATTTTCCATGTTTGCCTTCAGGATAACCGACTGAGAATACAAAAGTTGCATCTTAGAAACTCGTTGCGATCGATAAATCTATCGTAGGCGACTCAACAGAAGATGTTGTCGCATCTTATTTCGACTATTGTAAATGCAATGCTTAATTATTACTAATGATGCCGATTAATCGTTACTTTAAAAATGAATTCCAAAACATGGATGTTACTACATGAAACTCTTTAGAGTAACTACGAAAATAAAAGAAAGTAAGTAAAAAGTAGATAATCAAGGACACTTTTAACTCTAAGCAGAAGATTAGAATTGTACCATAGAAGCATATAAGTACCCGACCTTGACGTATAGATGGCGATTCTTGTTAGAAAAACTTACTGTAGTCCATAGATCCTTGTCTTAGGAGCATTTCCAGACGTAAATCCTGAGAATCTAGACCCTGAGTTGTTATCCTTTAGATCCAACATCATCATGTATCATGTTCCTTGGGTTGGGTGGATGTAGAATGTACAAGAGGTTGTTCAGTTTTGTTGGGCCCTGAAGTTTTTCATATCAATCAATATCGTCAATCAATGAAATCAAAGAATCTCTTTGATCATCACTTTTGACCTTTGAAAACCCCACCAAACTGTAACTGTTTTTTACTCTCCATGGCTTGAGTGATATTTCATGATGTTGCACGCATTCCTGATCCATAAATATTACAACTTGACTTTTCTCCTTTTTTTCTTTTCCCTTCCACAACCTTCTCCCTTCCTTTTTCTTTTCTGTTCCTATTTCTTTGTTCTTTTTTGTCGCGCTTCTTTTAAAATTGAACATCTTTCACATCAGAACCGTTTTCAGTATTATAAACGTGTAGGGCATTGTTCAGCTTCGATCAGACCGATTAAAACTCTTTTAGTTGTATTTAATATCAACCATAATAATAAACATTAAATAAATACTTTCCTAAAGAAATATTTTCTAATACTTCAAATTTGATTACTTTTACAGCGAAAAGTAACTTAAATATATTACCTTCTCCTAAATACTCTCTCTCTCTTCCTATTTCTCTCTCTCTCTCTTTCTCTCTCTTTCTCTCTCTTACTATCTCTCCCTCTCTCCCCCCACTCTCCTTCTCTTTTCCTACTTTAAAGTTAACAGGTTCCATGTGCTTTATACACACACTTTGGAGATTTCTAAAAAACACAATTCGATCTAAATGCAAATTTTTCTATTCAAACTATATTCAAACTAAATCGAATTGTTTTTCTGCTTCTTATGTTTTGTTGCTCAATTTGTTGTTGTTCTTTTTGTTGTCTTTACTGCTATTTTTATTGTTGTTTCCATTGTTGTTTTCAGTATTTCCGGTTGCTGTTGTTATTATCGTTGCTGTTGTTGTTGTTGCTTGGTGATATTTTCAGGGGTAAATAATTCAGTAAAGCTTGGTTACAGTCAAAGAGACACACAAACACAAACACACACACACACACACACACGGACAACACAGTCAACAACATGGCCGTGGCGGGGGGGGGGGGGGGGTAGTCAGACCGGGAGGCTATCATCAGGGGTGAGCTACAGATAATGAGGACGTGAATGTTTTTTGATTTGAATGACATACATATTTCGAGAGTTTATTTTTAAGTATTTTTTTTATTTTTTTCTATGGCAATCCGTCGGAAGAGATTCACCTCAAGTGAGGAGGAGGTGATGAGTGAGAGCTGCGTGGATTGCTATGGGGAGAAAGTGAAGTGAGACACTCTGAATAAGGATCTGAGGGAGCTGAAATGTAGATGGTCGTTGAGGGCGACCAGGAAGGCGTGTGGGTGAGTTTGTGTGTGTGTTGGTGTTTGAAAACCGACGGAGGAAGAAGGAGGGTACACGAGAAGAGGAGAACCACGAGGAAGAGGGAGGTTCTGTTAATGGAGATGAGTAAATTGAAGTTCATTGAGATATGAATAAAAATCAGTTCATGGCTTGTGACATTCTTCGAGTGTGTGTGTATGTGTGGGCATGTGTGTGTATGTGTGGGCATGTGTGTGTGTGTGTTTGTGTCTGATAAATTGAGTAGAGGTGGGTGGGAAGGCAAAATTAGGTCAGGGTTCGTACTGACAGTTCGAAAAAAAGCACTTCCAACAACCTGAATATCAGTGAAATAGAAGAATACTTAATGCAATCATTGAATCAATTGAAATGAATTGATTTGATTGACGGATTGTTTGATTCATGATTATTTTATTAGATGCGCCTGAAAGTAGGCTTCAAATTTTTTCCGCATATTGTTTTTCCACTCAATAATTTCACAGATGAGATGCGATGAGAGATCTATGCTATTATATTTTATTATTATATTATTTATATTTTTCGGAAAAACTGAATAAAATTCCAGAAGAAATTTAAAAATGTGAATGATTTATCATTTAATAGAGATTTTATTAATCAATTCGTATTTAAAATGCATCCTAATTAATTAATTAATTAATTTAATGCCAAATCATAATCATTGACTGATTAACTTTTCGACTTTATTGCTTTGGCTTTAGTTTTGTGACAAATTCTGCACTTCATATGTATGTGAATCGTGACGAGGAAACCAATTAAGCTAAGTAATAAATTCCCATTCGATGTAATGCAGTAATGAAGCAACCGACAAACGATTAAATCAGCTACTTAAAAGCATCAATTATTAAAGGCATAAAATTAAAGCATGATGAATGAGAAGTTAAAAAAAAGAGCTGCATTTCAAGCGGCTGCGTTGCAAAGCAATGAAAACTGGCAGCTGAGGGTGAAAAAATTAAATTGAATACACAATTAAGTGGGATCAAATGCACGATAACGTGTGTGTGTTTGTGTATGTGTGGGTGTGTGTGTGCGTACAGGTGTGCGGCTTAAGATAGCGCTCGACTGATAATTCTTTTGATAACTTAATTTATTAAGTAACTCACGTGAGATTTAATTTCTCATATTTATTTCTCATAATTTACATGTCTTTTTTTTTCTATCACTTACATTATAATGATATTGTATATTCTTTGGAGAAACATTCGTTGCTGTTGCAATTTTTCTTGCACTTCTTCACAATGTTTCTATCAACATTGTTGCTTGTTTGTTGCTAAACACTTGCTTTTGTTTTTATAGCAAACATCAACCGGCGCTCCTCGAATTGAGCAATGTTTCGAGCTTAAGAGCAACACACGAAAGAGGCGTTGCGCAAAGAGGCTTTTCAAATAACAGAGAAGAGTCCGCTGAGGCAAATAGTCGAGCGAAGAGAGTCGAGCGAGAGAACCAGAAAACTGTCTTGGATTGAGAGCGATTAGCGAGCTCAAGCAACATTGCGCCGTCGCTTGTTGTTCGTCGGTGGTTTGTTTGAATATGTTTGCCATGCTATTCTGTTTCTGTTTTGGACTTCGTTTTTGTTGTGGTTGTTGTCCTTGTTGTTGCTTCATGGAATTGGATTAATTTTTTGCACTTTTCTTTGGGGTTGCTGGAAAATGTCAAACGTCAAAACTGACAGTTCAGGGCAAACAGCTGAGTGCTGGTTTGCTGTTCGCCGCTTTCAAATGCAAATAAAAGATACAACATTAAAAGTGGCAGAAGAATTTAAACAGTTGAAAAAATAAACGACTTAAATTAATTCTTATGTGAATATTGTTTAAACTTTGAAAATGGTTTTTAAAGTAAGTGATTAGAGCTCACGTACAAACGTGTTTAGTTCAAGTTTTAACAGCGATCCGGAAGAGTGAAAATGTTAACGACAACAACAACAACGGAAGAGCTTCTGGTTTGCCTGCAGCAACGCGTCATGCGTCAGCAGTGACAACAACAAATGACCAACAAATGATTCATTCGCTTTAGAAAAACAACAACAATGAAAGTGCGTTTAATTCTTACCATTATTATTAAAATTATTACTATTATTATTGTCTTTATTATTGGTATTGGTATTATCTTTATTATTATTTTTATTTTTATCTTTATTTTCTTTATAATTATTATTATTATTATTATTTTTATTAACTTTATAATTATTTTTATTAATATCTTTTTTAATATTATTCTTCTCTTGATTATTATTACACTTTTTAGGGTTTATCATTTTAAAACTCGTTGATCCAAACTAAACCCTTTTTTATAGTTGTTAATAGCTATTATATTACCTATTATATTAAGGATTAAATCTTGTTTACTTGGAAATTTCTTAGAAAGACTCTTCTGCTGTTTTAGCTAACTTCACCGTTCTTTAAGTTGAGGTTTTTCCTGAAATTTCGTAGTTCCCACTGATTTATAATATAATTCAGCAAAAGTATGGTTAATATTACCATACAAACCCCATAACATCACAGTATCGCACAGTTTGGCTTCAAATCACAGTGTCTCTGGAATATAGCAGGACATACGGGTTTAGTCGTAGAAGTACCCGACCTTGACCTATAGATTGACGCCTGGACGGCGGTTGTTGTTTGAAAAATTGCTATAGAGGAAAGTATCATCCTTAACTTAAGTTTGTACTATTAAAATTTGAAATTTGAAGACGCCACATTCTTTAGTATTTGCTTCATAGCCATCATTAACCATCGAATTTCAGTTGATACGAGTTAAGAATCCCAAAAGTCAAGAATCATGTGTGAGGAAGAAAGAGTAAGAGAGAGGGTGAGAGAGAGACTGAACATGACACTTGCAAATACCTCATGGAGATGGCGAAAAGTTCTCAAAGGTTGTCCTTTTTATATACACACGCATCATAATAACAACACTTAATAATACTCGTTGTCCCTGTAATTTTCTTATCCTTTTTCTGTTCACGAAAAACCTACATGTTGATTATGATTATGATGACGATGATGTGATAGAAATGCTGATGATGAATAGAGTTCTCTTTCTTTATTTCCATATCACATGATTCCATGATGCTAGCAAACACCAGTTCAACCATTCTTTCGATAAAACAGTGAAGAAGAAATCTTTTCAAGGATTAAAAAAAAATAAAAATTCTATAAAATCTGACACAGGAATCTATCTCCGCAAAATCACTCGATGCGAAAAGTGCGATGTTTGCGTATCTGATGAGCTGCCGCGTTTATCCGCTGCTTAATTACGATGACATCGTATCGTATGTATGTACATACATAGTATCTATGCAACGGATTGTGAGCGTATCTATGAGATTAAGGCGGTGGTGTATTGGGGAGTACTTGCGTGTGTTTGTGTGGACACGTATGAGCATTGATGTGGGCAGGAGTGTGTATTTGTGTGTAGGCTTTGGTGTCATTTACAAGTGTTGGAGTGGGTTAACAAAGGCGCGTCTATCGTCACTCATGAGTATCAATTTGCACTAACGTACAAAGTCCTTAGAGTCTGATTTTTTGTCTGACATCCCGTCCCATTCTTCTCCCCGTCACTGATTTTAAACATGACAAAGGTTGGGATTATTTCCCCTTCCTGTACGAATTTTTATACAAGGGATTAAAACTCATTGGGAAACTGAACGATGAATGTGTAGATAATAAAAGCAATGATGAGGATTGTGATGAGGAAAGTGATGAGCGCGGTGATAGGGTGACGAGGTTCTTGAATCATCTGATGTCGAAGATGATGATGACTTCACAATCTCTGCTGTGAATATCGATGCTGGTAATCAAAGTCATCTGTTCATCAAGATTGAGTACGAGGTTAATTTATGTAATTACAGAATAGAGTCAGTTTAATCTATTCTATGGGTCACTTTGTTCTACACTGAACTTAAATATCCTGGCTAATATCGTTGTGAAAATAGTCCCTTCAGAAGGTTTTTCATCTTCTTCTTGTTTACGGCGGCAGAACTACGAAAGCGTCTTGGAGAAAATGCAGAAATTATTTGTGGAGGGTCTTCAAACTATAGCTACTATAGCTACTAGAACGAAGCACTCGGATAATATTATATAAGAGACACTTTTGACTAGCTTAAAAGCTTCTCTAACGGGCTCACCTAGAGGACTATATCATCAACTCAGTCCGATTACTACCACCGGCCCATCTTCATTTTGATTAACGGTCCATTTTTGGGCTTTGTAAAGTAGTCACAAGCCAGGAGTAAAAACTTCAATGTCAATTTTTTTTCTTATTTTGCTTTGTTTTTTCCAATTCACAAGAAAAAAACAAATTTTGACATGTCTCTGGTTTTGACAGGAGAGAGCTCTTTCCCTTGCTCCTGTCAGCTTGAGAGAAAAGAGAATATGAGAACTTTTAAGAGTAGTTTTTGTTTTCCCAGAAAATTAATACGCCTGCGTGCTCTTTAAACGTCGATTAACTACACCCAATTTATACTAACGTACTTTTGACGGCTCTCCAGAAATGAGAGAGAGTGAAAATCAAAATACATATGGAAATACCGAAAAGATTTCTTTGTCAAGGCTATACGAGAACAGAGATATTAAATGCAGTCGAAATGAGGTTCTGGAATAAAAGTAAAGAATAATAAATGGATTGAAATTATGTTTTAATTTGACTAATTAATATAGTATTCAATAGTTTAATTTCAATATATATTATATATATAATTGCATTATAATTTTTCACCATAGATACCCATTAAAAATCATCATTACAGACAGATTCTTCTCTACAAATTCTCAGTAACAGTAACTAAACTCGAACTCATCTAAAAGACGATGATTGTTCCCACAAAAGTACCGTTTATTCTAGTATACAATCATGCCCCAAAAATATCCTGTTGACCATCCGAAGTTAGACCGAACGGAACGAAACGGAACGGAACGGAAGCCCATTTAAAGCGCAGTATTGGTGTGTCTTTCATACTCTGTTAAACCAAACTTCAAGGATAAAATATAAAGGCTGTCAGTTTGTCTGTCCTTCTGTCTGTCTGTCCTTCTGTCTGTCTCTGTGGATACCGCGTTCGTTCGTCGTCTAAAGAATCAGTGAGAAAGTTCTGATGTGATTATAGTGTTGATGATGAAGTTGTGGTGAAGCATGCGTCCTTTGAAGGGCCAGCTGTGCGGTTTGATAACAATATAGTCGGGATCTTGGCTGATGTTGGTTGATGTTGCCGTGATGAAGATGCAATATGCTGTGGATGCGGTGCAGCAACAACATAAATAATAAAACTTTCATACATAGGAAACCGAGTTATGAGATTTGGTCGGTCGGTTGGTCGTTCGGCGCTTCAAAGTGTTTCTCACGCCTTTCAACCAGCCACCAGTACAGCGTAATGTAGTAAACTTGAAAGCGGTGCGGGTTGTGGGAGTCCTCGCTGGATGCTCAGTGAACACGTCGTGCGTGGCAAATTTGACCCAATTTTCTATTATTTGCCATGCAACTTTCTGTGATAATTTTTGTTTTGCTTTTTGTTTTTGTTGCTGATTCTGTTGTTGTTTGCGAAGGAGAGAGAGAAGGAGTGGCCAAGCTTTTATGGGAAAAGTAGTTATGTAAAATGTTTTGAAAAACTAGAGGTGAAGAAGAAGGAGAACGGAACAAGGAAGTGGCACCTGCATATAATATGGATTTTTTTAAAATTTTTAGCACCACATAACATTAAATTATAATACACACATACTATATGTAAATACATGTGCATATCTAAGCATGCTATGAACATTTATATGTAATTTGCAAATAAGTAGATATACATAGTTCACCAATTTCAACACTGGGCTTGAACTAGTGATTTATTTCTGCTGAACTGCTGACTAATTAACAGAGTTGGCTGAGTAACAGCCGCGTTGATTAACAGTTTGGTTCATTATCATCTTGATTTATTAAAAGAGGGCTAACTGAGTAACAGACTGCCCGATCATGAGCATACCTAAATAACAGCTGATTAATACACCATCTGTATGATAGAATAATCTATAAACGTCTGTTAGCTATTAACAGTTTACTGTTTAACGAAGGCCAATGATTACTTATTAATTTAATGGCTAGACAGAAGACTTGCCGACTAACCCACTGACTGGTTTGTTAATCAGGACTGAGATGGACTGACAGAGTTCAGAGTTCACACTTTATCCAGGTTACTGGCTGGTTTTCCTACTCAGCTGAGTTGGTTAGCCAGTCTGTTTGTTAATCAGCTGGTTTCCTTCTATGCTATCAATTCTGTGGCTGAAGATTTTCATTCTGGCCATATTTCTCTCGATTTCTCTCTCCGTCCAGACTTCGAGAATGTCATTTGCTAGAAATGAGTGGCAAAAATTGTATTCAATCTGGCAACATCACTGGAACCACTGGTTTCTCAAGCTTGTTGCATCTGTTGTACCCAATGAACTCTCTTCACAAGTGCAATAGAAGTTCTACTCTTTTAAGTACGTCAATTCACACAATTTTTTTACCTGTTAAGTCTCGCTTGCGTTCTTTCTCTCTTTTTTCAGTTGCATCAGCCGCTCTGCGAAGGAAAAATACCTCGGAATAACCGAAGGTGCTCCGCGAGAGCAAAGCCGGTCCATGTCCAGTAAATTTGCTATTGAAATCGTATGGAGAGACTGGTTTGTGAGCCCACTAAAAAGTCACTTGCTGGCCGAGCATTCGTGCCTACTCGGGTACATTCCAAACTGTTCTCTCGCGGAGAGAGAGAAACTGGAAAATAGTATACAGACAACACAATATATGCCCTTTTGCCCAATGTATACCCTTTGGGTTGACAGACGAAAGCTTAACATTAACAGCACAGCCGAAGCGAGCGCAGCGAAGTGCAATGCATGGTTAGCTAACATAGCAAAAGCGAAACGGAACTTTGTTCAACGAGTTCAGTTTAAGTTGGAGCGTGTTCAAAGTCGGTCCGGTTGCGCGCTCTGCTAACTACAAACGTGTTGTTTTTCTTATTGTTGACGTCAGAAAAATTCAAGTTGATTTTTATTTATTTTTTTGCTACGAAGGAGACAAAAGAAATTATATACCTCCACTAAACTGTTGGAGTCGAAAAAAAATCCCAAGGTTCCGATAATTCATTTGTCGATGTCGATTCCGGTGACGATGACGTCGGTGTTTCTTTTTTAATTCGTCGTGACTGCAATCGTCGTGACTCCTTCTGGGCTCGTGCAGCATTTGTTGTTGCTTTTTTATGTGCATTTCGGTGTCCGGTGAGTGAGTGTACTCAAGACTTTCCGTATTGTGCTTAAAAGAAAGAAGGAAAAAAAAGACCAACAGAAATCAAAACACAAAAAACAACGTAAGACTTACTTTTTCATTATTTTAATAATATTATATTTCGTTTAAAAACATTCAAATGTCAGAGAATTGAAGAATTTCAATTTTTTTGTCGATTTATTTGTTAGTGCACGAGTGAGTTAAACAACAACAACAAAAGCAACAACCGATCGCTATCAAATTCTCTGCGGCGAAAAAAACACGTAGATTTCCTAAACATACGTGATTTTCGTTAATAACCACTGCATAGCCACTTATCATTGGGAGGGGGGGGGGAGTAGTGGGTAATAGCGAAAGCGGCCGACGGGGAGGATGAAATGACGGGGAGGGGGGAGCGGAGGCGGAATCGGAAGTTTTTGACAGAAAATAACTAAACAAATTCTTTAAACATTCTTCTTCGTTTCGACGTGTTTTCTTTGAAATCAAATTATTGAATACTTTCGCTTTTAAGTTTATTTAAGAAACAACAACAACAACACTAATAATTATAACACGAACATAAGATGATAACAAACCACAGCAACAACCACAGGAAAACACTATAAAAGCCATTCGTGGTTGGCGAATTTTACGTGGCTACGTACACATTTTTTAGCAGATCAGTTAAAATTTTTTCATAAGTCAAACCATCAATCAATCAGTCAGTTAGTGAGTCAATCAGTCAGTGAGTCAAGAAGTCAGTCAATAGGTTATCCAGTGTGTCAGCTAGGCAACAATTCAACAGAATAATTAACATTTTCTTAATGATTTTTGAAATTTTGAAGTATTTTTGAAGTATTTTTTTGAAATGCGATTCTTTACTTATGGCAGATACAGGATATTAATGAGAATTTTCGGAAATGAAAAATTTTCCTTCAGAGTATTATTTTAATTTATAATTACTATAATATAATTATAATTTTTTTATTTATATTATTATTATTATTTATTATTCATGATTATTCATTTATGCTTATATTATTTATGGTTTTTTATTATTATTGATATTTATTATTATGTATGTTTACTTATTCATTTATATTTATTTACTTATAATATTATTTTTATCGGCTAGTTATTACTGTATTTGTTATTCGTTTGTAATTATTTACATATTTATTATTATTTGTTTTGTTTAGTTTCTTTTTTCTTGTTTTTGTAGTTAAATTGCATGTTGTTGCTGTTGTTGTTAAATTTTATGTTGTTGAAGTTGGTGTTCAAATTTTCACCGAATTTTGTGAGCATCACCATCATCATCATCTCCTTTGATGTTTTAATTTTACCGAACAACAACAACAACAACAACAATTACAGTATTTAATGCTTATTGTTATTTGTATCGTTGTTGTTGCTATTGTTTTCCCCATTTCAATGATATGCAATCCCTTATGTGGGTACTTTTGTTGTTGTTATTGTTATTATTATTATCATTAGTATTATTATCATTATTGTTATTATGTGTCTTCTTTACTTTGCTACTCGCTACTCATGAGAGAGGATTATTTATTATGTAACGGCGACAAGAATAATATTAAATAATACTAAAATAAAACAAAACCAATGCCAACAACAACATCAACATCATTATGGCCATCATCTTTCAAAGCGATAAGATTCACTATCATTTACTTTGCTGCAACATCAGCGCCAAACGAGCTCCGTGACTTTGATGACGAGGATTTAATGGGAGAAGGCTGAATGGCAGGGGCAGGGGTAGAGGGAGAGGGAGAGAGTGAAAGGTTGTTGTTGCTGAGTGGCTTAGAAAAGGGGGGAGCAAGTGCATGTTACTGCATAACAGCATTAAGCATCTTAAGAAGCTTTCTGCTGCCTTCACAGTGACACAGACACACACACAAACACTCTGTCACACACTGAGTCACATACACATCATCCTCACTCTCTCCATCATAATCTCACAGTCTTTCCTTATCTGTCTCTATTCTTCTCTCTCACCCGCTCTCTATCCCTCTCTCTCACATTTATTATGCTTTAGTGAACATGATTGTAATTTTTTGCATTTCTTCTTTTCTCTCCTTTTTTTGTGATTTTTTTGCTGTTTCTTTCTTGAAACTTCTCTTCTTTCAACTTATCTAAGTTTTTACTTATTTGTTTTTCTACTTTCTTGGTTTTTCCTTTTTATTTCTACTTTTTTCTTTTCATTTAATGCTTAGTTGTTTTTTTCCATTATATTGTATGCATTTCAGGATTTGTTGTTAATTAATCATTCTAAAGCTTATCTAAAGCAGTTTTCTCACCTTACCCGAAAACACCTCACACCTCTTTTTCCATCCTCCCCCTCCTCTTCCCCCACCAACCCCTCATCCAACTAACAATCTTGACAATATTCGAATTCTCTTTCTTTGCTTATTTTTCTTGAACTGAATCTGAGTTCGTTTTAAGTCACGGAATCACGAGGATTATTTTCTCCCTCATTCTTCTTCTTCTTACTGAATAATTATTATAATTTGTTTTTCTATTTTTACACCTTTATTTTCGTATGTTTTTGTTTTTATTATTGCTGTGATTAAGAAATCGTACAAGAATTTATTATTGAGATCAAATGAATAAAAATTAGAATTTCTAAAAAAAGTTCTCCCAAAATAAATTCATTAAAAATAAAAGAAGTAAAAAAACCATAATTTAAACATTTAAAATAACATTAAAGTCGACAATCAGCTTGTAATAATAAGTAAAAATATTTTTAAATAATCGAGGTTTTTATTTATATCAGTTAATATCAAGTTAAAGATAATCTTGTGTAAATTAATGAACATTATATCTTAAAATCATGAAAATCAAATATGACTCATATCATATATAAAGAACTTCAATAAGAACATCTTACTTCCTGGTCTTTTAAATGGAAATATTGATCCATTCTCTTTAAAGTTATCTTTGGAATTCAATAGATCTCAAGACCCTTTTATCAATCTTTAAACTCTACAATAATTATAATATTAATTACGAAAAAATTATTTAAACTTCTTAGAAGTCACAAAATAGGTTTAATTATTAGATGAATAAATTATAGTTGTATATAGTTATATTTATGTTTCATCTTTTATTCAAGAGCGAACAATATAAGTTTACTGTACGTTATAAATATAGCCTTCAAGAAATGAGAGGTCATGAAACAGAAACCACTATACAAAAAAAGCAAATGTTATTTAAGATTATTTGAGGTAGATTATTATTATTAAAAGGTTAGAAAAGGTTGTTGATATTAAGTTACAATGCTAAAGTGACCAAAAAAACCAGAAACCAGAAACCGAAAACTGAAACCCAGCATAGAATGAAGCTAATAAGAATTAATAATAAAATCAAAAATTGGCAGCCAATTTACATACATCAGTGTTTAAATTATTGTGAACAGAAAAATAAAGAAAACGGGTAAAAAGAAACATAGAATATAATACAGAATTGGAAAAACAGAACAGAAGACGAAAATTTCAGTATTATCAAGGAATAATACAAGATTGTTTTCTATTTCCACTTGAGATCCCATAAAAATAATTCCAATTTTAATAACTTAATACAGAGATGAAATATATTAATGAAATGAAGGCCTTATAAAAAACTGACACGTAAAGACGTTATAAAAAAGGTTTTATTCACCAATTAACTAAAACAGTAACTAATAACAGCAACTAATAACAGTAACTATTAATAGCAAAAAATATCTGTGTATCAAGAACTTTAAATGTTTGAAAATAAAACTGTGCGAATGATGAATATTCTGATCAATTAACTTGAATTGATAGTAAAACACTTGTTATATCTTTTTAACAACCACAAGAAAATATACCCACTTTAATCGTAACTTCTGATATGTACTTAATGAAAAGAAAAAAAATTAATTAATTAAAATTTATGTGAGAAAAATAAACTGACTCCGAACATAAATTAATAATAAGAATTGCATATTCTGTACTTCGGTGTATCGCTTTTATGATTTCCTTATTCCTTTCTATTTTTTATTATTGTTATTTATGTATTGTTATTGTTTTATTCAACTTCACTTTGACGATGTGTTTAATTATTATTTCATGTATAGTATTTTTAGTTCAAAGAATCTTTTAATTATATTCTTTGAAATTTAAATGGTTTTCTTAATAATTATTTTTATTAACCAAGAAGTTTTTCTTTAGTCAAGTTTCATAGTTATTCTTTTTATAGTCTAAAGTAAAATACTATAATTAAGTAACGAAATTATAATTATTATTATATGTAAATATATGTAGATATATGTAAAGAATTCTAATTTTATATATGATACTAAAATATTACAATAATAAATGAACTCTTCATGTGGGAATGATAATGGGAATGTGCAATGAATTACAATAAATGGGAATTTTTAATTACAATAATTTAATTGGAATTTAAATATAAATTCAAGGGGGAAATAAAAGATAGTAAAAGGAAGAATAAATGGTTTATAGAGAGAAGGTTTGGTTTGGTTTAATTTTTTTCCCCGTTGTTTGTTTTAGTCTTCGATGTTGTTAATAACTTCATTTTAATTATCTGCTTTTTCGAATTACAATAAAAAAATTCCATTCCCTGTTATTATACATATTACACAATACTTTAATTACATACATTGCATGATTTTTTAAGTTTCAATAACATTGCATATACTCGTATTATCTACCTATTTTTGTTAGGTTTTTTAGTAAAAAGAAGTAAAAAAACTAACAAAGATAAGTTTTAATTAATTTAAGTGCTTACTTTAATAACGTATGTTTTTTTTAACCTTTTAACTACATCTTCATTAATTATTTTTTTTTTATTATTATGATAAAAAAGCACTTTTGTTTTGCTTTTGTTTTGTTATTCTTTCGAAAAATTTGTGTTTTTAATAATTTTATTTTGATTATTTTTAAATTTCAGTGTTCTTAAAATAAATTTGTTTGTAGTGTTTATTTAACGTATCAAGTAAAATAAGCACACTCTCAACAATGATTGATTAAATGTTGGAATTTTTTTCTCGCTTTGAGTAAAATTTTATCGATTGTGAAACGAAATTCGATTGTTAAAGTGATTGATTGTCAATTAACCTCGAACTTGAACATGGAACAAGTTGCTTTTTAGTTAAGTGTTGATTTTTTGTGCGTTTTAGAATTTTTTCTTGGTTTCACTTCCGGGAAAGTACACTGTTAATACAAACGAATTTGTGTGCAGGAAAATTTTGCTTTTCTCAATTTAAAAACAGTTTTTCACAGTACTTCGAATTGTTGCTCCATTTTCTTGCTATCTCTCTCTCTCTCTACCATCTCTTTATTAAAGAGATAGCTTTAAACAAATTTTTAAAATATTAAAGGTCACTTAGAGAATATAGTGTTGTAAAAACAGCGTAAAACCATGTCTCTGAACCATGGCTAATAGTTATTTGACCGGTATAATAAACCATGCATAATTTTCATTAATCAACTAATAAAATAGTAAAAGAAAAACCCAATAAATATTCTTTACTTTCATAGTTAATGGAAAGTGTATGTATATCGGCCTGGAACACAAAAACACTCTGTATCATTATGATTATTAATAGATCAATACGAAAATCTATCAATAAATATTGTATTTGCTCTTTTACTCAATTTAAATATTTGTTTTTCTCAGTACTTAGCACTGTCCCCCTCACTCTTCTCCATCCTAATCACTCGCTTTCCTCTCTTCCTTAATGAGGTGCTTGAAAATTTTTATAAATATAAAAGGACATTTAGAAAGCATTACCCATTATAACCATATTAAATTAATTACACTTTCGACACGCGGTGATATTATATTATATATAAAATGTTGTGTTGTATCGTGCATCTGCACCGTGACTATCGAGCGATATATTATAGCATGGTTAATTGTTATAAAATAATTATTTTAATTTTATGGTTAATGACAAAATATATCGGCCTTGAAAATCTCTTTCTCATCTAAACAATTAAATCTAAATCTTGACTAAATCTCGTTCAACATAACTTTAACTTTTATGATTGCAACATGAATTTTTTCTGAATTTAAAAGCAATTAACACAATTAGAGTACCATAGACCATAAGAAAATCAACAGCAATAACATCAAAAAACTGAGCTCTGAAGAATAGCAGAAAAAGTAAAAACGGAAATCGTTTAAATTACTGCCATTTTTTCTTACTTAAAAAACTACTTAAAAAGCGAAAAACGCCGAGCCGAACAACTTTGTGCCAGATCATTGTAAATACCAAGAGTTTAATGATGTTGTTTGTACCTCATTCTAGAACCCCGTCCCCTCACTCGCTCCCCTCATCCACAAACCTAAGCACAACTTCAACAAAAGTAACTTTGAATTCAGCAGCATAAACAACAATAGAAGCAGTAACACAAACAAAAACAATAACGAAAGTATAGGAAACACACCAAAAACAAGTTCTGTTTTAGTTGCATAAATATAAACAATTGGCTAAAACTTGGCTAGAGCTTTAAACCATTTCAATGTAAAGATAGCAAATCGTTGCCATGCAAAAAAATACGCTTATAAAAGTTAGTGATTTTTTAAATTGTTTCTCTACAGTGGGCAATTTTTGCCGTAAAATTTTATAATCATTGAATCAACTACTTAAGTGTTGTATTAACTAATTAACGCTACCATATTTTGATCTGTTAAAACAACTTGTTAATTGCTGCTGTTTGATATCAGTCTTTAAATGCCTTCTCTGTGAGTTTTTTCGCCTGTATCCCATTCCAGTACTCATTTTTGAAATTCATCCTTTATATCTAATTCTTTTTATTTCACTCTTTTTCTTGTTCTTTTTGTACCCCATTTGTGACCATAATTTTTATCCCATCCTCTGTATTTCATCCTCTATATTTCATTCCTTGTATCTCATCGCACTAATTGTATCGCACTATTAGTATCCCACTGTGGTACATCATTATTTATCGTACTTTGTGTACCTCTCCATATATTGGATCTTTCTACTGAATACTTTTCGCTTTATACTCCATTATAGGGCACATTTTGTTTACCTCATCCTGTGTATCTCATTATTTCTAACTCCAACTCTTTATCTCGCTCTTTGTATTCCACTCTTTTATTCCACTCTAGGTACCCCACTCCGCTTACCCTACACTATTATTTCTAGCATGATTTTTATATCATACTGTTTGTACCCTTCGCTTTGTACGGCTTTTTATACCTTATAACTTAAACCACTTTTTGGTACTTTGCTCCGTAACACTCTCTGAATATTCCTCCTCCACTTTCACACCTCTGTACCCTTCTTTAAGACCCACTAACACGTCACAGACGCAGATACACGTCGAGGTCGTGAGCTCCTATTAAATTATGCACGAGTACCTTTCAATTTTTTTCTGTTTCGTTTTTTCCTATGTCTCTTCTAAACCGAATGAGATGAGGTAAGCTGATGTTGGGTAAAACAAGCAGGTGGTTCGCCAAAAAAACTATACAACATCGCAAGAGTGTATTGGAGCCAATTCAAGTGAAGTTTAGTTAAGTGAAGTCGAATAATTTTAAGCGTTTAGCGTGTCCGCAACTTTGTTGTTCGTCTTTGGACTCCAAAAAGTGGTTTTTCAGCTTCTTCTTTAAAAGCAGCAGCAGCATTCCTACAAATCTTCTTCTTCCCCTCACTCCCCCTACCATTTATATCAACATTCAACTTCTTTCTGGCTCTGTTTGGCAAGCATCTTTGATGGTGTTGGTTTGTCTCTCTTCATTGGCTCGATCGGTTGCTTTCAGTGGTTGGCTAAGAGACCCAGTTAAAAGAAACCATCGACAGACTGTTATTGCGCTAATAACTTCAATTAGCAGCAATAGCAACAGCAACAGCAGCAGAGGTTGCATTTGTTGGTGCTAAAAACAAGTTTGTTTTTTCCTAAAACTCAATAATTTTCGAACGTTTTTTTTTGTTTTTTCTTTTAATATAGGATTTTTGATTACGTATTTTTTGTGGATTTTTTCCTGAAGTTTAATTGAACGGCTAAATATTTCTACAGACTCGTACTTGTGTCTACATGCTATTATTTCAATGCAGGCTTTTTATTTTTCCGGCTTCACTTTTTTACACTTCAGTGAACTTGATTTGTAGTCCGCGTTTTTGTTGTTTTTGTGGTTTTTTCTAGTCTTTTATTTAGTATGTAATTCTGTTGGTTGGTTGCTTAATTTCAGTCTCAGACACGTTTATTGCTCTTAGCATCATTATATGTAAGGACGAGTTCAACTAAAATTGTACCTGAAAATCTCTGAAGACTCAAGTAATATCTGTATTTTATGTTTGTCCACATAATGTTCAAGGAAACATAAACAACAACGAGTTTTTATCATTGATCTTTTTTTTATCTTTTTTCACTTAACTACTTAAAGTTTTAACTCTTGTTTCACTCTGTGTTTAAGTTTAACTAATTATTTAACTTTAGTTATTTTAATATTGTTGATTTGGGTCTTATATAAAGTCAATTATTATCGAGTAGCATTATTAAACTTTATATTATTAAAGTGTAATTAGTTTTAAGTAAGTCTTTTAAGAACCAACAAATTATTTGTAACTTTGGGTTGTGGATGATACGAATACAAAACAAAAATTTTAAACCAAATTTAACCGGAACAGATTTTCTATCAAACTATTGTGCTTTAAAGTGTTGTTTTCGCTTTTAGTGTTATTAGGTAATAAATTTTTAAAGAATAAATTTGATGATTTGCTGATTACATTTTAGAGCTAATTAGAAACACATTTAAAGCGTTAATAAATATAAGTATGGGCAACAATTATTCCTTTCTTAAAGCTACAGATACTATTTGATCTCTTTCACTGACTCTGCCTCTCTCAATCCCTCTCTGTGTGGCTCTCTCTTCCTCTTTAAATCACTGTCTCAATATATCTCCATCTCCCTTTCTCCATCTCCCTTTCTCCATCTCTGTCGCTCTCTATAAATCTCAATGCCTCTCTCAATCTCTGCCACAATCTTTCTCTATACCTCTTTCAAGTTTTCTCCCTCTCTCTCTCTGTGAGGTGTCCATCACCTTCTCTCTGTTTGTCTCCGTCACTCTGTCTCGAGCTCTATCTCCCTCTTTATCTTGCTCTCTTCCTCTCTCTCTCACTCCAAGGACTCCATTGAACTTAATTAGTACTGATAAAGTTTTGTTTTATATTCTGTTAATTTTATATCTCTGTCTGGACTACTAATGGAAGGAATAAAAAAAAACTGTTCAACTCTTTTAATAAACCAATTTTTTGTTTGTTCCCATCTTGTTTTTATTTTTTGCTATTCCGAGTATCTTATGAATAATTTTGGTGCAATAAAAAATCGAAATGAAACAACGAATAATCAAAAAAATAATGAAGAAAAAACGAAAATGAAAACGAATAAAAGCCAAAAATGATTTGCGTAAAAACTCACCGATTGCTAAAAAGTAGCTTAATAAAAGTGAAGGGAGCGGCTACGGGTTTTAATGTGAGCAACAACAATGGCAAACCATACAACCGACGAACTTAAAAACATGGTTATTGTATCGTAACCGTTGTTGTTGTCGTTGGTAACATTATTGGTTTTAGTACCAATATTGTTGTTGGTACTGCTGTTGTTTTATTGTTATTGTTATTATTGTTGTTGTTGTTATTGTTGCTGTTGTTATTGTTTTCGTTGTTATTGTTTTTGTTGTTATTCTGTACACTGTATTGGCACTGCAACCGAGCCCCTTATGGCAACATGATTGTACCAGATCCAGACGAATACTCAAGCTGCTGAACTGAATATTTAATTACATACTCGTACCTGAATTTATACCCGAATAGTTGCCGTTATGTGCCTACATTTTGCTACTCTTTCTGTTGGTATCTCGTCCAATAAGTTTTATAAAGTTTTCTTCATTTTATGCTCCCCTTTTTTCGCCCTCAAAAGAAATCTCGTTTCTTTTATATTGATATCTAATTTTGCTATACAACAAATTGTGAATATATTAGTACAACATTAGAAGACTTTGTAGAGAGACATAAATATTTAGGAAAAAATGTTAGGAAAAATGTTGCTTGTAAACATGTACATTAAAGGCAACACTGAAATAAGAGAGGTTCCAGTTCGAGCCTAAAAATACGAATTCTTTCCCATGTATCTCAGTTATCTCGTTCCTGGGTAAAAAAAACAACACGTTTTTGATAAAATTTAAGTCAACAACAAATCAGTTCCCGAAATATATCAGCTCAATAGACACCAATAAAACCACGATAGATATCAATCAAACCTCACAAGACAGCCATTAAAAACACCTCAAAAAACACCGATAAAACTTCGATAGACGTGAATCAAAGTTTGAAATCACACAAATAAAACCTTGATACGGCTGTTTTTGGTATTTATTGTTGTTGTAAATTTGGTGTAGTTGCTACAACAACCAGAAATGCCTAAGAAAAAACTTAATAAAACATAAATTTTTTGTTTCTTTGCAGATTTTGTTTGCGGCTGCTGAATTCTTGACATGAACAACAACTTAAACTGAATTCATGAAAAAGCAAATGTTTGAACCAAAAATAGTAGTTTTTTTAAGACTTCAGAGTGAAACTGGAAATTAAAAAAAAATAACAATATATGGTTTTTTGTGTTTGTCAAATTTTTTAAAATCAAATCGGAAATAAATTGAAAACAAAATCAATAACTGTCAGTTTACAATAATAAACAATACAAGAGCGGAAAAAACGTCTGTCAACTGAAGCTTGGAGCTGTTACAAAGTTACGAAACCAAACAAAGAAACAAAAATTAAAGTCGATATCTTGAAAGTGAAAGTGAAGCTGCTAAATCTGTAAACTGAATAAAAGAGACGCGATTTCGAACTGTAACAAAATAAAAATCAAATCAACAAGAATAACTGCATCACATTCAGGCACACCCTGTATTTGCCATTTGCGTCGAAAATTTCTGGGCAATTTTGTCGTGATTTCAATACAAAGCTAAAATAGTAAAAGAAAGAACAGATATTCATAAAAATACTTAGTAGAGGAAACGCAAGAAAACGTACCTCGCCGCGCCGTGTCACTCACTTCCTCTTTCTCTCTCTCGCTCTCACTCCTTGAGCTTCGTGTGCATGTGTTACTTAGTGTTGTTGTTATTTTTGTATTCTGGTTTGCTTTTTGACCAAAAAGTTGTGAAGTACTCTTGAAGAAGTTGTAAAAGAAAAAGTGAAAAGTTAGAAGAAAAATAAAGAGTAAGAAAGAGTAAGCAAATCTTAATCTAAAATTCAGTTGCGTTTCTCTGGCATCCAGTTTTTATTTATTTTGGTGTTTTACGTCAGCTCTTCGAGTGGGTCGAATGGGTCGATCGGTTCATCGAGTTGCTCAGCAAAATTGTGTTTTTGTGAAGGAAATTGGTTTCCTTTTATAACCTACTCTTTGCTAATTTGCTGAATGACCTATTTTCTGATGCCTACTGATTGCCTTGGAGCGGGAAACGGTTAAGAATCTCCGCTTCGATTGTCTACAGAATACAGAACACAAATTATAGGTAAGATAACAGTAACCGAATAGAGTACCGATACCAATAGTCATTGTACAAAGCTCTAGTATCTCTCCATCTCTTAAACTATATCTCTCAAACCATCTCCTTTGAAAGCTCCAGTGAGCAATTTTAACAGGGAGCAGACGGAGTGCTATCCTCGAATTGCTGAAGTACTCCCCGCTGGCAAGCAGTGTTAATGACCTATTTTACAAATACACAAAAAGAACTCGTATTAAGGTATTAAAAATGAAAATATTATAAAACATTTTTATGTCAACAGCTATCGTTTTTGCGTCTATCTGATGTCGATTCAATTCAATGGGCTATTTTCGTACTCATGTAGATTATTCGTATTCGTAGACACATGAAGAATTTGCAAAGCAAGCAGTTTCATATATTATATTTACATTCGAAGCTTTTTACTGCTTAGTAGGATTTGTGGATAGTGCTGTAGAGACAAACAAATTAATAGGTCAATACAGTTTTACCCAGTACATCAGTCTGAGGTTATCATGACTTTGACATTGAATTGTATTAAAAACTACTACAGCTAGTGAATGGAATGAAATTTTAAGAGTAAAAAAGTAAAGTCGCATAAATATATGGAGAGATTAGAAAGAACTCGTTATAATATGGAACTATTTTTAAATGGTAAATACAGCAGTCCATAGAAAAATATTTTAGAAATACAATACACTCTCTATAAAGTCTATAAAAATGTATAAAATTTCGGCTGCTTTAATAAACTATTTTAACAGAAAATTGTATAATACAATAACTAAATGATTTATGAAAGTATTGTATACTGAAAGTTGATAGTCTTAAAGTCTCAAAAACCACAAAAAATACGTTGAAGCTCTTTCAGAATGAAAAGCACAACAAAGTGTCAATTATTTATTAATTAGTTATAAACACGAAGGTCAAATATTGATTATCTCAGTTTTATTTGAAAGGATAAGAAGATATACTTACATGCTATAGCTTGATACTATAGCCCAGAAATTTAAGAGTTCCAAAGACTTCATAGAGTAAAGAAATGGTTGTGTTTGTAAGCTAAACTATAGATCTAAGCTTGTTAATCAACTTAGCTTTACTCTTGTGCTTTACTCCTGCTTCCCTCCTCCCCAGCTAATTATAATTCACCCACTGAGATTCCATATTACAATATATAATATACTCATACACACACCACTCACTCACTAATATTGATTGTTGTTGCCTCACATCATTTGTTCGTTCCATTAACTTCACTATTATTAAATTACAATAAAAAATAATTAAACCGCTCGCCAATTGCAACACCTAATTTTTTATGCTCTGAAAAACTTAAACTCTGAAGGGAAACTAACGCCTGAGTGATAACCATCATTGAGACCTCAATTAAAAATACTCGCATGTAACTTTATAGTTGTTTTTTAGTGGATTTTTTTAATATTATAATGCCAACTAACTGTAATTTATAGCACGATCCACCAATTAAAAGAGTTTTTACACGAAAACCATGTTAAAGTGCATTACTTCAAAAAAATACTAAAAAGGGTGGCAAAAAACATCACCAATACAACAACAACTTCTGAATCAGTTTTAAGTTCTAATTCTATGCGAACTGTTATAATTTATATCTGTTATAAATTTAAAAAAGTGTCTAATTTGATTTAATACTTGTATACGGCTATCGTATCATTAATAATTGAAATCACGGTTCTATTTTGGGATTAAAATCTCTTGGGATTATATGTGAGAGGAGTAAATAAAGAACAATAATAGAAGGCAAAGATAAGGTTTTTTCTTTCAATTTGCTAGAGTCCGAAGTGCGAAGAGTAAGAAATAGAATAATACGAAATAATGCTTCACAAATTAAATATTAAAAGTTTTTAAACAAATTTATGGCCAAATTGAGAAGAATTCAACTCTGGGTCACATCGAGCATCGCTCTGCGTTTTGAGACGTTGATATGATCTCAATATTATCGCTAAAAAGTCTCTATGGCTTTTAACTTATACTACAATAGTTTTTTAACTGATTTCAAAATATTGCTTTTGTTGTTTTTGCTTTTCAAACAAATCCCGAAAAGTTACTCTTCGCTATTATAATAAATAACTTGACAAAGTAAACTAAGGTTTCTTTATCATCCACTAAAAACGTACAGCTTCTCTTTCGACCTTTAAACGGCTCTCGTTTACCGGGGGTTACCAAGCGAATCTGAGCCATGGAAAGGGCCACAAAACTCAATGGCTGCAAATCTCAAAAGTGCAAATATGGGCAGCACTGAAACCTCAAAGCTATCTAGATACTCATACAGTTTATGAGTTAGTAATATTTAAAGCAGTCAGTAGGTTACTGGAAGCTGCAACAGCCACACAACGTTGGAGTTTTTGACCAACATAACTTTGTCTGGCCAACACCTAAAATTAAAGTGTTCAAAATGAAATGAATAAGTTTTTAGAGAACATTTTTGTTAACTACAATTTAACAAGTACGCAAATTACGAAAACTTTAACTGCAGCTGCTGCTGTTGTCCGTGATGACGATGATGGTACTGCTGGCGCCTCTGTGGGATGCAAAGGAATTTTGCACATAAAAATGTTGAATGTCCACAAAAAAGAAACGAATGGCGTGGAAGCAGGAGAATGGAAGAGCGAAGAAGCAAGAAAAAACGAAAGGAAAATAATAAGCCAACCGACCAGGATGCAGGCGAACAAACGAACCAACGAACGAAGCCCAGGACCAGCGGCAGGACGAGCTTAGCTGTCACCGAGCTGTCAGTGCGATTCGTAGCCACAACTCTTGCTTGCTGGCTGAGTTTCCTTCGTTCCCATTCGCATTCAGATCGTCCTTATCCTCAGATTCATCCTCAAACCTCACCCTCACTCGGATTCCTTCTATCATCATCTTCTCCCTCACCATTTACCCTCATCTTCATGCTTCCTTGTCTTCTCCTGTCCAATGCTATTTTGCCCACTCAACTGAACGCATCCATCCGCATCCTCGAGTATTTTGGGCCCATCCTGCTTCTTGTTCTATTTTATCGCATGAATAAAGCCAACAAAAAGAAGATAAAAGATCAAACAACAAAACAAACACAACGTAAGCGACACGAAACGATGCGATGCTTGGCGAGGAGAGACGAAACGAAGCGCAGCGCAGCGACGCGACGCCAGTAACGCCAACAACGCCAAGTAAGAAATGTTGAAAAAGAATGTCACTATAAGACTAGGATCGGATCCCCCGGTGCCGCAGATTTTCGCACCAGTCAAACCAGTGACAGGAGAAAAACCAATAAACAAAACGTATCAACGACAAAAGGGCAGCAGCAACAGTCAAAAGATAGCACAAAACTACATCACGATGAATTTTCAAAAGTGTTTTCCTCCCAGGCCGGATAAAAATTGAAAATAGTAGAAAATTAGACGGTCTTAGAAACGTGACTTACGTTAAAATTTTAGCGATATACGAGTGATAAGAAGGATGATGCTTACGTTCAAGCAGGAAATTAGACTTACATACGTACAGAGGCACAACTGGTAGCAGAAGCAATCAACAATATAGTTGATTATAGTGATAATAGCGATATCTAAGAGCCTAGTCGAGCCCTCTTCGAGTTGGGACCATAAATCGGTTTACAAGGATAAAGAAGATCAGCAGCAAATATGCGATTCAGTGCATTCAGATTTAAAAAAGAAACGTGATCTATAATAAAAAAGTTGAGTATAGTTCATTGTTTTAGTAGCATAATAAAAAGTTTATATTTCATTCTTAATACTTACTCATTCTTGGGTGTGGAACGTGGACTTGATCGGGAGGGTTTCCTATGTACTCGTACTCATATTTAAATGCCACGCCAGCATTTACCACGATGGTAACTAAACTATTTCTGGCTCGTACTTCTACGCTTAGTCACTGTAACTCTCTCTTCAATTCGGAGACACATTCACAGTCATACGCTACGAAACACATACTCACACAAACACACAGCTTCACAGCCAAACGCACACAGAATTTGTCGTAATCCGAGTACTTTTGCCACTTATTTACATTAACATTTTATCTCTTGGTCAGTTGTGTTGGTGGGTCGACTGGTAGGTCGGTTGTTAGGTCGGTTGGGTGGTTGGTACGTCATTTAGTTGGTCGATATGCGCCTTATGTCTACGCCGTTTGTTTTTCTGCTTGAATATTTGTGAGTCTCTTGGTATTTTTATTATGTGTCCCGACGTCAGGATTTCAAACAAAAAGCAACAACACTTCGTTGACAATTTCTGCAAAAGATGCGAGAGTGTATTTGAGCAATTGAGATAGTGTATAGTGTACTATATACATATAGTGTTACTTTCTCTGTGCCTGTGTGTGTGTGCCTTTTTATATGAAAAACTATGCTGATATAATTCTCAAAGCACTCTTTATGAATTTTAATTTTTAACACCATTACATATACTTAAATACTTCATATCTGTATATGTATGTATATACACGTAAAAGGAAATGAATTGAAATCCTTAAGAACATACCCGACATTTTCTATATTCTATATATATTTTATATATTCTTATATAAGACAAAATACGTTTAATTATACTTTCGATTACGAGTGAGACCAGTTTTTTTTGTTATTTATTTAGAAAAATTACTATTTTAATTAAGATTGAAGTTATTTAATTAGTCTTTTTCTAGAACTTAATTTAATTCTTTTCTATGATAATCTCAAACCTCCCTTAATCGCTATTTAAGTTCATTCATTCACAATTCTTGTTAGTCTTCTTATTGTTATGATTTTTTTGCTTCTTGCATAACGCCAAACTCTCCAAGCATTATACATCATTATTTATACACCAGCTTAGTTCCTCAAGTTTTGTTTTTTTTATTGCTCACGCTATATTATGTACAGAACCGTAAAATGTGTCTGTTTTTAAATTAGTATAGAAAAAGAAAGAAGAAGAAAGAAGAACGAAAAAGAAATAGAAGAAGAAATAGAAGAAGAAATAGAAGAAGAAATAGAAGAAGAAGACAGCATTTTCTAATTATAGCGAGATACGCAATTTAAATTAGAGAGAAAGGAGAACAAATGCGACACAATAAGCAACCGTACACAACACACAAAACAACACACAACATGCAACAACAGCAGCAGATAGAAAACAGAAGCCAACAAAATACCAAAGCATGACAACAATAACAAAGACAGTAATCGTGGGAGCCTCTCATCTAACAAAACAGACGCGCGGCATTCCAACCAACGCGCTCAGTTAGCCTTCAATACCATCCACCACTACCCAAAACCACCTTTTATCCACCCCCAACCACCCACCCACCCGATACGCTCGCTAAACCGATTAAATACGTAATCGCGAATGTGAGAATGTGTCTTTGCGTGTGTGAGAGAATGCACATATACATACAAGTTAAAACCAAAACTAAAAGAGTTTATCCTCAAAAACAGTTACGAGTATCAAGCAATTGGAGTATAATTAAAGAGAATAACGCAGAAAGTAAAACAGCACTCCTATGACCTCACTTGGGAAGACAGACGCGCGAAAACATATTAGCGAAAATGTAGTCCAACCCATCGTTATCATTAATCATTATTTATATACTAGAATAATCTCGATTTTATATCCGAAATCTCGACTTTATATCCTCGACTTTATATGCTCTTAGAAAGTTTCTCCTTTCATATAATGAAATCGGAAATTATTTTAAACACAACATAAACGATATGGGAATACATACCAGTATGTACAGTATAGTGAAGAAACTTAAGAGAAGAGATATTCTATAACAAGAAACCAGTAAAATAATTTATGACTATTGGAGAAGATGACTCCTCACAAAATATGCGTCACATACTCCTCAAACGAGCCACATTAAATACCCGTTCCATGCTCCCGAAACAACGCATCTTTTGCGTTAAACGTGTGATTATATTATCGAATAATTGAAGTTAGAACTAATAGCACAAGACTTAGGAATTAGGAAAGAACTAAAGGCAAACGTTATAGTTTGGTTTATATAGGGTCTTATGTCCCCCAGTATTCGACATTTTTTAGTCTTAAATCTTCCTTACCGGTTCGAGTTTTTATAGTGAATTATTATGTACGTATGTATCATATACGAGTATATGTATATACAATATAAAGTCTGCTAATTTAGATATCGTACAGACCTACCACGTTAATGCACTCTACACTCAAGGTTATGCATTCGATTTGAGTACCGGTTTTTCGAACCACAAATTTTCAAGTGTGTTCAGTGAACTCTATTAAGAATTAAGGTATTATAAAGTAGACCACTTAATATATGAATGTGCGTATTAAAAGTCAATATTAATATATATACATATGTATGTGATATTATATAGGTTTCCAAAGTTAAACAATTGTCAATAATTTAGCTCGATTAACCGGTTACCTGAATTGCAAAATGGGTGCATTTAAGATATTGAAATTACAAAGAAGAAATATAACAAATGAAAAAATGTATATTAATTTTAACCTCTCCTGTTTCCTTTCAAAGGCTCTCAGTTAAAAGGATCGCCCACTCCATTGAGATTAATGTATACATGATTTGAAATTGTTTTTTTATTTAGTTTTATTTTTTCCCCATTTTAATTTAAATTACTACCGTATAATACTCATATTGTAAATAAAGTATTTCATTAATTTTCATTAATAAAATGCTTGATTTATACCTTTTTTGATGTGAAAAATAAAACAAACACATTTTTTATATTGAATAAATAATTGAAATGAAAAATATTCAATCGTAATGAATAATTTGTTTGTGAAAAATTAAAAATGAGCCTTTAACCAAAGTGAATTATTCAAATATATCTAAGTGCATATATACACTACATATATTCATATGTATATATGAATGTACCACTATGTAGAGTATGTACCTATATACCAGTTTTTTGTAAATGCAAAAATGTTGTTCACTTTCAAAGCCAAATGTAGATTGACTTTTTATTCTGCTGATAAAGTTATAGTTTTTAGGTTTTAAAGAAATTTAGACAATTATAGCAAATAATTACATTAAATAATAAAAAAGCATAAAAATTAAAACCAATCCAAATAATTGACCAATAAAAATTATAATTTTAATTATTGTACGAGTATAATGATTGTATAATTAATTGCAAATTCTGATGTGTGTCTGAATTTTTCGAAGCTACTCTAAAAGATAGAGAGGTTAGGGTCTATCGCCTAATAAAGGAGTGGGATAAATCTAAATGTATTAAATTCAACAAATACATTTTTTTAAAATTAAAATCTAAATAAATAAACTGAACTGAATTCTTTTGCAACCCAATGGAGAATATAGTCGTATAGAACAGTGGGTGGTTGAATGGAGGGGGGGGGGGGAGGAAAATTGTTTGATATTTTTATTACTATTTGCGTTTTTTTAAGTATTAAATATTACGCACGATAAATTAGCATGAAATAAATTCTCCACTCTTCGAATAACGAAAATATTACAAAACGGAAAATTCACCATCGCTATATACGTAAACCATAAGCTGTCGTTAACGACAATACGGGTGACATCATGACCGCCGCGTCACACAAAATATACATAAGTATACGAAAAGCTATTCGAAAATATAAGAATCAGGAACACACACTCTCTCTGCGATGATGATGATGACGTGTGTGTGTGGTTCCCTGAGCACCATGTGTACCATAGATACTCTGAGATTTTGCACCACAACCTTTGAAGCACCAAAAGAAACCCAACGAATATTCATGTTACCAAAATAATGACAGAAAGAATATCATGATTATAAGAGGTGGAGCAGAGCGAAGGGGTGGGGGAAGATAGGAGTATGTGTAAAGGGCGGGGATGGAAGAGGATGGTAAAAAGAAGGGACTTGAAGGTAGAAGACAGAACGCGTTGTTGTAGTTGCAGTTTACGGTCTCGTTGCTGTTTATGGTCTCGTTGTTGTTCTTGTTGTTATTTCGCATGGGTGCATATGAAAAGTAATTCAAATTTAGCACCTCGCTTAGTAATGTACTATGAATTTATATACATACGTTTATTTGTTGCACATTTTCTGAAGGTTTGTTCTTCTTCTTTGTCGTTATTTAGTGTTATTGTTGTTGTAGCTGCTGATGCTGTTGTGTCAGAAGCTTACACGTACAATTTTGCGTGCTACTTTATTATGCATGCATTCAAGATTCTTCCTTATTTGACAGCTTTTTTCTACAGCCCAACTGGGACCCACCCCCTTCTCCCCATGAACAACTCATAGACTGGAGCCGCCGGTGAAGTACCAGTAAGAGGCTGCCAGCCACAGCATCCACGCGACTTTTCCTCTTCACGCGACTCACTTCGCCGCGTTTAGTTGCTCGCTTATTTTTCGAGGGGTGCTAACGAAAAAAGTACGCGCACAGCCTCGATATTTTACTATAGGAAAAGTCATTCATATTTTTCTTTACGCCCCCCCCCCCCCCCCTTCCACCAAACCCTCTTGGTTGATAGTTCTGACGTTGAGTTAAGAATGCTTTGGTTAGCTTTGGATTTCGTTTGGTCTTTTTTATGGCTTAAAAGAGCAACGAGACAGAGCGGTTATGTTATGCTCAGTGTTGCCGTGTTGTGTTGTTTACTACTTTTTCGCACTAGTGAACGATAGTATGTATTTTTATTTTATACCTTACGTTGACAGTAGTTTATTGCCATTATTTCATGTGCGAGTGAATGGATATTTTGCTCCCTTTCCAGTTTGTATGGTTTCACAGATGAGAGGAAATGTGACAGCGAATATGTGCCCGTAGAATGAGCGCTTGACTTTTTGCTGTAGCATTATTATTGGTTGCTTCAGTTCCATTCTGTTGTCTATAAATGGAGCAGTTCTTCATTTTTGTGCATTCAGAAAATTGGCCCATTTATTTTTTATCAAGAAACAGAAGAGACGCGATAGCGAAAGATACAGAGAGATAGAGAGAGAAAGGAAGAGAATGATATGAGAGGTCGTGTCTTCTGTAAATATTGTTTTTCTCTTCAAGTGGTGATATACTCGTATACTGTATCCTGAATTATATTTACAGTTGTTTGGCTTTTGAAAGTAATATTTTATTGATATCCTTTTAAGTGGTCGTATTATTATTTTCCTTAATACGAGTATAAACGATACTTTGTGTGCGGAATAGAGAGAAGAGAAGAATATAAGAAAATATAATATGAAAAAAATCGGTCATTTACTATGGACCTACTATTGGATTTACATACTATTAAGTAATACAGATATATAGAAATATATGTAGGTATGTACTTATAGGGGTATATTCCACAGATTCCATATATTTATACATACTTATAAAACTAAATAAAGATCTCAGTTTTATATAAAAACAACCCGTTTTCATCTCATGGTTTCGGAGGTGTTTCGAATGACCTTGAACTGAAGTGGTCATTGTCCATCTGGCTGTCCGTTGAAAATGCGATTGACCGGAACAATATTTATATTTGCATCCATTCTTTTAATGTATTATCTAATAGTAGAATTCAGTGAAGTGGTTGCTGTTTCTCTTTATACCAAGTTATGAATTTTTATCTCCTCCTCCCTCGTTCATTTAATTTATATTTCACGCCATCTTTTTACTCATCATATTCTCTCTTTTTCTTCTTTTTTTCCTCTTCATTCATTCATTAATTTTTCCGTCCTAAAACAACGACTTTGTTTTATGTTGTAATAATTTTTGTTTATTATTATTTCATTTTGTTTGTCGTAATTTTTTTTCTTCTTCTTAAGCTTCTTTTTTTGCTTATGGTCTTCATAAAAAATGTGGGCCATCAGGAGCGTCCATACATCCATCAATCCATCCAACCATCCATTAATTTAATGCACATTTTCTGCTGTTTTGCCCCCCTTTGTATTTTTCTTATTTTTCTTCACGACTCACTTTCTGCTGTTGTTGTTTTAATATTGCGTACTCTGATCGTTGTTGTCGTTGGTTTTCTTTTGTATTTCCTTCAATGCAAGTTTATTGCGATACCCGCTGTTTTTGCTTGTTGTTGCTTTTGCTTCTGTTTTCTTTTTTTTATTCTTTTTGTTGTTGAAAAGAAGTAATATTTTTTTTTGTATTTTTTTGCAATGTTTGTTTTTTCTTTTTTGCTATACTTTTTTCATTACACTTTCGTGCGCAATGTAACACTTAACGTTGCTAATGTAACACGTTTGTTTACAACGCAGACTTTTATTGTTGTTGTTTGCATGGTGTTATTTTCCTGCTGGTGCAACTTTTCAATTTTTAATCCTCATTGTTAGTTGTTCTTTGCTCATTATTTACATTGTTGTAGTTGTAGTATCCGTATTTGTTGTTCTTTTCGTTGTTGTTGCTTTTGTTGCTGATTCTGCTGAGCGATGTGATGTCCTCGCTCTGTTATATCGCAGTCGCATTTTTTAAGCCGATGTTTTTGCTACGCAGTTTTTATTATTGTTGCTGTTGTTTTTATTGTTGCTGCTCAGGCACACACAAACACACACATTTAAATAATTCTTGTTCTTCTTCTTTTTATATGCACATTAGGTTTTCATTCATACACTCGCTCATTCATTCAGTCACTGGCTCATGCATACATTCATTCATTATTCCATTCATTCGTACGTTCGTTTATTTTATTCTCTTTTTCTTTCTCTCTGTTCACTCCTCTTTTTAGGAGAAGAGTCTACTTTTAAATATTCCGCCTCTTCCCCTCATCACCCTCTTCGACTCTTCCCCTCCCCGTCATCCACCTCCGCCTGATGATGTCATTGTTACCATTTTGATGCAGTCGCTGTTGTTTTTGTTGTTCTTTCCTCTTTGTTTCATGTGTTTTGCTTTACTTACCTCTTTTTCTGATGTTGTTTTTGTTTGTTTTTTTTTGTTGTTGTTTGTTTTTTTTTGTTGTTGTTTGTGCAAATCTGTCAATGTTTCTCTTCTGTTTGTCAGCATTTCGGTTCGTTGGCTCACCGTGTTACTTTTTAGCGGTCACTGTACCATATTTTAAAAGAAATCCTTGTTTTATTACTTTTGTGTTCGTCTCCTTTTTAAAGATTGTTTGTTGCTCACTCGGTCAATAGTGATGCTTTCTATTGCTGTTGTTATTTTTGTTGTTACTGTTATAGTGACTGCTGTTGCTTTTAGAGATGAAATTAACAACTTTTTTCCTTTGTTAAATTTTAGAATAACAAAGTATAATTCTTTGTATAATTCTTATACATTTGAAATCAGGTAAACATGCTTCACAATCATGAGATTTGACCTTGTCGTTGAAATCTTCTCGTTAAACAACTCAACCGGCTAAAAACTTATTAACATAAAATCATAAACATAAACAGAGTGTTTTTTTATATCTTATAGATTTTTATATTTATTATTCACTTTTATACATTTAATTATTGTAAATGAGTCTGTAGAAAAAATATATATATACATATATAAAAAACTGCCATACAAACTCTTTTGAGGAACTTGGAACAATTCTTCTGATCACTAAAAACAAAGATGACAGAACGATGATTTATATAACTTAATTTAATTAATGTAATTAACTATGTTAAAAATACTATTTGGTTAACATTTGGAACTGAAAAAATCAAAATATCTCTCTCTCTCTTTATTTGAAATTATCTAAGATTTATAACACGATGAAATTTAAGTTATTTGCATGCAAATCCACATTATAAATCACTTCCGCTTCAAGAACTCATTTGGATTGTTTTTTTTTAATTCTATACATTCTTAATTTTGTCAGTCATTGTGAATAATTTTATTAATTATTTTAATTTATATGAATAAATTTCGAGAATATCAAAACTCAAGTAAAATAAAATATCACAAATATTACGATGAACAATAAAAACAATAAGAATTTATTTTACGACAGTAAAAATTAAATATTAAGGTACATACACATGTATATTTTAAATTACCATATATGAATTATTTCGATAATCATTTAATATTTCAAATATTTGCCTTGATTAATGGTTTTGAGTTGCATGTGGCAAAATTTGTTAGTATTGTTATATGTACACGCCTAAACAAAGCATCAATAAAACAATAAAATAACAAGTTCTCTTTATTTTATTGACTTTTTATTATATTATTTTTATTGCGTTGCATTTATTATATATTGAGTGAATTGCAAACTGTTTGATTGAGTGCTTGATTGCAGAGTTTATATATTTGGCAAAAGAAGCCTGCATTAAGTGATGCATAATGAATGATGACTTTATTATTGTTTGTCTGCGAAGTCTGGCTGTGTTGCGCTTCTTGCCAACTGGCAGCCTGTACAATTCTCTGTTTTCGTTGCAGCCGCGGTTGCTCATCTTCTTTTGTTTCCGCACATCCCGGTGTTTTCAGCTATTTTGACAATCGAGTGACTGCGGCTGACATTTGACAGGAAGCAGTTCTTTGTTCCGTTAAGTTATGCGGACCAAACACAAACAGACAGAAGACATATGAAAGAAGTCCGTTCAAATAAAAGAAAGTCAGACAAAATGACAAACAACGAATCTTTGTCATGCGAGTGACTGTCGGAGTAAATGTCAGAAAACCCGACTGTCGGAGTGACTTTTAGAGTAACTGTCAGAGTGACTTTCAGAGAGTCTATCGTACTGAAACCTTGCGTTCATAAAAACTGTGTAAAGCAGCAGCAGCAACTCTTCTTCTCCAACTTCTACTTCTTAGCTTCCTTACTTGCTGCCAGGCCATAAAAAATGGCAATAAAAATGTTGAGCTAAAAACGTGGCTCGAAGTTATAAAAAAATGTCTTCATGAAGTGGAAAAAGTGCATAAAATTCGACCGAATATGTTGCGAATGTGGTTTTTTATATGTTTTACGTTTTCGTGTTGCAAACATCGGTTGACTAACTATATTTTTAAAATTTTTGTTTTTAATTTCGACCAATAAAACAATATTTGTAACCAGTCTGGTCTTTTTCATGTAATTTTTAAAGTAAATAAATACTTTTATTTATAAAAACATTTTCATATTTTTTAGGTTCAAGGCTCATTTTTAATATTTTCTTTTTTGTAGTTGATACTGTAGTGAAATACTTGAACTTGATATTAATTGCATCTTTATTTTTTTAACTATAGATAATCTACGAGTATCATTTGTATTCATTAATTTAATTAAGTTGAATTCAAGGCCACTCAGATTTCGTTTAATATATTATCTATAGTAAATATGAGATTCAATGTTATTTTAATTATTTGCTTCGTCTTCTACTTGATCTTTTTCTTTTTCTTTGTCTTCCTCTTCTTCACTTTGCAAATTTATCTGCAGCAGGTTGTTGATGGTCATGATTCTCATGATTCTCGTTCTTTGATCTTTTCCACTTTTAATCCATAGAAATCAACTGATAGGGGGACGAGGGCAGGGGGGAAAGAAGAATAATCTTGCCTGTTGGAATTTTTTCCCTTCTTTTTTTTTATTTCTTTTTTTTGAGTTGAATGATAAACAACTTTTTAATTCAGCGATGCGTTAAATGTGTTCATAATGATGCAAATCAATTCTGAGAATTTTTTTTAATGGTCGATGTTTTTGATGTTTTCTTTTAATGATGATGATGATGATGATTGTACATATTGTATTTAGAGCTGAGTTTAGGAAAAAACCTGGCAACATTGTACAATATTCAGTGAACTGTATTATTTTCTTCCAATTTAATTTGAAAAATTTTTCATTTCACTTTCAAGTGCATGAGTTCTTTGTTCTTTCATCAGTTTTTCAACTACTTACTTCCTTTTCTGCTCCTTCATGTTCTTCTTCCTCTTCTTCCTCTTCTTCTAAATCTTCACCTTCTGCTTGCTTTTTTTTATTATGTTAGTAATATTTTTGAATGACTTTTATTATAGGTTGTTGTTAATGTTGTTAAATTTATTATTTTTAATGCTTTTAGATTAAAAATTTAATTGATTTTATTGATTTTTTTGTTGACTTGCAGCAAAAGTTGAGAGAACATTTTAAAGCAATCTTTCTTTTACAACACATTCAAAGATAAAAATTTTAACAAAAATCTTGGACAAACATTTCAAATAAACTAAAAAATGTATTTTTATTTTAAAATCTTTTAAATAAATAAAATAATTTAAATAAACTACAATGCATATGCGTGTACAACTGTAAAGTAAGCCATAACGTAAAAATGTGAATTATTTTAAAATTGACGAGTCGAAAATGTTTCAGCGACAACTTTTATAGTTGTTAACTTTTTCTTCTTCTTCTAGCAGTGTTTGCATGAAAAATTCTGAAAATTAATTATTAGTAACAACGACAAGAACAACTACGTTGCTATGTGCTACGTGATATTGTTGTAGTTGAAGTAGGAATAAAAAGTTACTGCTTCAAAACAGCAGCACCATTAGCTAATGAATGGCTGACACTGAAGCAAGCAACAACATTTCAATTAAAATGCAACAAATAAACAACAATATGATTTCGGTTGCAAAAAGAAAGGACAGAAACAAAACCAAATTTAAACAAAGGTTCAGTTTTTAACTACGATATTTCGTATAGCAAAAAGCTTTGAAAAGAATAGAAAAATATTAAATATTAAAAATAAAAGAAAAAAGTAATAAAAGTAAGAAAGGAAATAAAGTAATAAAAATATAATAATATTGAAAAATTAATTATAATAATATATTATTTAAAGTAAGGTAAACATTTTTATATAATTTTATTGTCTTGAATACCCTTGTAAATATAAAATTTTGTACACACGACAGATGTTACGAATAAATAAGGGCTATGAAACAGATATACACACGAATGTATGTGTGTGTATATGTATATGTATGTATTTGGATTATGGGTATGTGTGTGTGTTTGCGTGGTTAAGTACACATATTAAATTGTGCAGTTTGCCAATATTCATCACCAGATGCTGCTGCTGCTCTGAGGCAATTTATAGTGCTTTTAAAGTGGTTAAAGTATTTATTATATCATAAAATATAATATATTATATTATTATTGTAGTGTTGTTATTATTGTTGTTGGTGTTATTGTGATAGTTCATTTAACCATGTTTAATATAATACATTAAACAACACATTCTTTACTTAAATTCAACAACACTTGAAAGTGTCTTTCTTAAAGCTAAGGTTAGGTTATGTGAGGCTTAGAGAGGCCATTCTAGGTTTAGACGTCTCCATTCATTGGAGGCCTCATAGATAGGCCAATTAGGCCATTAAGGACCTAGTCTAAGGACTAGGAAGTGATAGGCAACAAATCATAGGACCTGGTAGATCCTTCTTAATCTTATATATGCGGTATCTAAGAGATCTATACTTGCACTTGCGGGGCAGTAGCTCGTCCAAACGCTTGTCCATGATGTTTATCGTTAGCCTCTTCTCGCTTGTCAAAATCTTTTGGTAATTATTCTACGTTTCTTATTCGACATTCGCCTTTCTAGTTAACGATTGTCTTTAATTGTCGTCAGCCAGTTTTTGTCCCTCACAATTACTGACTGACAGATGGCATCTGTTGATAGCTCGTTGACAGTTGTCGTGGCTTGTTGATGTTTCACCAGTTGGTCGGTTGATGAAGCTTCAATTCGCTTGAAAGTTTTCACTTTTAACAGTATCATTAAAAAGTATTTATCAATACTTCGCTCAATACATTACTCAATACTTCAGTAGCAATTTTTTTCCTAGCAGTTAAACGAAACTCTCGAGTATTATTATTAGTCTACTTTGGACTCCCGCGGTTTTTCGCGGATTGTGTTTAATACTTATACATTCGGTAATTTTTTATTTAAAATGGATATCAATATTGGGACTTATATTAATATAATCCAAATGCAAATAAAAAGGCAAAAAAACCTGAAAATAAAAGTATTAAAAAGGGCTTTCGTAAACGTGGTGGCACGGTTCTGTTCATTGTGGCTTTTCACTATCATGGACAAATGCCAATCGAATTACCACAGTCTGACGCATGCCCGCTCTCTCCTCCCCTCCTCTCTCTATCCCTCTTAATTTGACATCCTTTTTCCCAATCATTCTCATTGCAAAAGCTATTAATTTGTCGATTATTAATTAAACTTTTTTCGCAGGATCTTGTTTGGTCATTTTATGTTTGTATATTTATATTGTGTATCGTGTACGTGTTTGCGTATGTGTGGCTCTGTGCTTAAATGTAATTACTTGTGTTGCGTACTTTAAAATTTTACGGAACCTGTCACAGCATGTGGTACATATAAAAAAGGGGAAAATAATTAATATTGTGGCATTACGAGTACTTGCTTGTTTATTGCTTTTAAAATATTGGATTTAAAATATTTTTCGTATAAATAGAGAGATTATAGATAAGAAAAAAAGGGGAAATGGAGAGGTTGAGGGAGCGAAAGAGAGAATAGTCACAGGATTAAAAACCCAACCCGATCAATCTTCAGCTTGAAATATTAAAAGAAATGGAGAAAGAAAGGAATGAAATTAATTATTTAGTGTTCATTATAAACTTCGAGGATCAGATTTGAGATGAAGTATAAGTATAAGTGAGTACAAGTAAAAGAATTTCTTATATTTTTGGATGAGAGAAAACAACTTTCATATGAAACAAAAACAATGAAAGTTACCATTGAAATAAAATAGTCATAAAATACAATGAATGTCCTTGAGCTGTTGAACCCTTGAAGAGTATCCTTCCAATCCGATGACTTATCGATGCAAAAGAAGTGTAAATCAATTAATTACATTAATCAAAATAATTGCGAACGGAGAAAAAGGAAAACAAAAAAAATTAATTATATATTATGACAAAGATCAATTTTAGTTGAGTTATTCATTCGTTAAGTTTAAAAATGTTTCAATGAATTGGCAAAAAAAGGATAATGGAAGGAGAAAAAGTTACGAATTACAATGATTGGACAATTTTTAAATTAATTAACGTGAAAATTGAACGAAAAGAAAAAAGAACCAAAATCGAAAAAAACATCAAACGTTAAAAATTCAGTTTAAATATCATGAAAAGAGAATACGAGTAAAAAACAATATTATTAAAATAACGAATGTGTTTCGATCAAAACAATAACACAACAACAACAACAACAACAACAACCTAGTATTAATAGAATAAAGCAACAATACTAGATAAATAAATAAAATAAGAAAAAGAATTAAATAAAAATTGCACACGACTTCATTTGCATGGATGAAAGAGTAGCAACAGCAGCAACAACAATAACAAAAATAAATAAAAAACAACAACAATAGCAATAGCAACAATAGTAGCACAGTAGCAATAGCAACAGTTGATTCAACAGAAACTCAGTCAAATCAAATTTTCAATAACAGCAAATAACAACAGCAACAACAAAAAAGAAAACTCTTGCGCTAGACACACACATACATACTATAGTCGTATACTCGTGGATATCATCATTGAATTCATGAATCCAATGGATACAAAGATACCAACAACCAGGTCATCAGAAATACTTTGCTACAATATTTTATTCGAGTACAAAATACAATTGAAAGCGAATACATTTATCAAGAAAAGCGATGAAATAAACGAAGGCAAAACGAAGCACATAGCAACAAAGCAAGCAAGCAACCAGCAACAAGCAGCAGCAACAAGCAACATACTCGCATCTACGACTGCAGCAACTACGAGTTTTTGTCCGTTCGAGTTAATTGTTTGTTTCGATTGTCTGTTTTTGTTTTTGTTTTGCTTTCCTTGTTTATTGTTTTCAGTTGGATTGTTTTTTCTTAGAAATGTCTGGGTGTGTGTTTGTATAGTAGTGATAATCAAAGTTATGCTGTTAGTTGCTATTTTTTCCCCCTCTCTCTTTCTGAGGTATATACTCATGTATATCTAATAATAATTGTATTTAATCGTGCAATAAATTATGATTATTTTGGTCAGTTGGTCACTTGGTCAATCGGTTACGTTGTCAATTATTCATTCACTTTGAAATGTGTTGAGAATATTTGTTTGCTTGGAGGTTTCTTTTGTGGCTCTATTCACGTTGGTGATAATGGTGTTAATTATAAATATTAATGTTGGTAAATTATATTAAATAACAGTACAAATCTTCCGTCTCTCCCTCCGTTTCCCTATCTTTTTGTTCCTCACCTCTCTGTATTTCCACTCTATCCCTGTCTCTCTCTATCTCGCCCTCTCTCTCGCTCTTACGCACCGTGTATTTATCGTAATCAGTACCCATAAATTATCCCCCTTGTGTTCGTTTCTCTGTTTTTGTTAATCTTCATCTCTGTAACATTTTAATAAAAGTGACATAAGTGACAAATTATGCAAAATCATATTATATGTACATATAAACCATTTTGACACAATAATAAACAGTTAATCTAAATCTACAACTCTCACATTCTTATTCACGTATTTAAAGTAGGCGTGGCAAGCGCTCCTTCTGCGGCGTAGCGGCTACAAACACGTTCATCTTTAAGCATAAAAGCAAGCAACACACCCACAAAATCATGAGCTCACACACACCCACACACAGACACACACACACATACACTTGCATATACAATCGCAAGCACTCACATTAATGTTGCCATATCACCAAATCACTTTTTCCCGTATTCATATCAAAATCCGGTAGAGACGATTAAACAAATTACAATGAAGCCCCGTGAGCAACTCATGTTTTCGGTTGTTGTGTGTTTTCCCCCCTTTGTTTATACTGTTTGTTGTTGCTTTCGTTGAGCCTTTTTTTGTTTTTCTCTTTCTCCCATCTAAACAACACATGAAGACAGACACAAACACACCCACACACGCACGCACATACACACACACTCGGCTGTTTGGATTAATAAAGTGTTCTTTCGTTTTTGTTCTTGTTTGGTTTTCCCATTAAATGCCTTTTTTCTACACCTACTCCACTGATGCTTTTTTTTGGTTAGATTTTTCTTCTTTTACTTTTTTGGTAATTCTTTTTCTACAAAAAAGTGTGTAATTTTTTACTATGATGCAAAATTATTATGTTTATTTATGTGTTTCTTTGTTTCTTCAGTGTTTATGTAGCTTTATTTATGTAGCTAAATAAATGCTGCGTAGTGAATCGTGGTGATGATAACACGTTTTACCGGAAGCGGCAATTGTAAGGAATCGAAACTTCCGCAACCCATCATGAAAAATACTCGTACCATAAAAAAGAAGGCACGACAACCTGAAACCCCGCATCAGAAGCAGAACAAAACCAATAACAACTCCTGTCAGTCAGGAAAATAAAGGATGTTATTTGTTGTTACTGAAGATGTTGTATCTACAGCTTCATCAGCGTCGTGGTGAAGACTTTCTTTCAAAATAAATATTTCATTTAATACAATAATGTAAATAAAAATCAAATGCTTTTGTAGACACAAAATATTGTTTGCTGTTTATTTAACTAAAATTATTAAACTAAATATTAATTAATGAAGATTGCCGAGAGAGGTTAGAATGATAGACGGGGTAGAGGGGATCATAAGCGAAGGGCGATTTTGAATAAATAACAACGGAAAGTAGTAATGATGCCAATACGTTAACGTAATAAAAAGCAGCTTTTTAAAAGCTATAAACATGCATTCATTTATTCAGTATTCATTGAGCATGCATCCATTCATTCCTTCAGAATTCATTCAGCATGCATCCATTCATTCCTTCAGCATTCATTAAGATTTTACTCTTACAGAAATACTCTTAATTGGAATCGAAGAAAGACGGTTGAATGGCGGGGAGGGGAGAAAGAAGAAGGGAAGCAGAGTGAAGGTAAGATTGTGTTGAGTTGAGCCAAACTAGAATAGAAGAGAAGAGAGGAAAAAAGATGAGGATGAGTATGCGGATGCGGATGTGGATGAAATGTGGTGTTAAATAGGAGAGTGTAAAGAAGAGAGTTAAATAATAGAGAGGGTTATAAACAAAATAGCAAAAAATATAATGTTGGGGGATTTTATAAGCTAAGTTTGAAGCTTACTTACTGCTTACTTAAAAAGGCGTTAATGAATGGTTGGTTGTCGGTTTTGTGGGTCTGTTGTTCTTGGTATTTTAATGGCTGTGTTGATGGTTTTAGTGTTTATCTACCCTGATAAGCCGCACCACTATACCCCAGTACCACGATAACCCCATCCCTCGTTCCCACCCACTTTATTACCTTCTTAGAGATTGGCAAGCTTTTAGAAAAGGATTCCGTTTAATATTTTATCATTGTTGTTGCTGTTATTTCCTTTCTTATTGTATCACTTGCTGTTTTACATCTTCTTATTGTTTTATCCTTTTGCAGTAGCTTTTGTTCTTCTTTTTATTGTTGTTCTTGTATTTATGTCTCTTGGTATTCTTTTCAGGATGTTTCCGTCCTTGATGTTCTTTGCTTTTGACTGTTCTTTTTCCACCCGGACCCTTCCCTCCCTCTCCCTGCTCTCACTCTCTTCCTCACGTTTACTTCGTTATACATTTTTGTTAACAATACTTTACTGTTTGGTATACTTTCAATGTTGCTCTGGTTTTCATTTCGTTTCCTTTTCTACTCTTGATTTAGACCCGACAACTTGAACTTTATCCTTCGTGCTACTTAAATTCGTAGCAGGCAGCAGGTTCACATAAAGCTGTATTTTTGGGAATTGAAAACTGAGTACCTGCAGCTCTCGTCCTTCTTTTTGGCCCACTTATCATTCCTGAACTCCGTACGAAAGAAAGTTCAAGCCAAAGTAAAGAAGAGAAACAAAAGAAAGGCGTAAAAAGGAAAACGCAACTACGAGAAAATAGTTAATAGTTATTTAAACCCACGTTCTAAGTATTTTTCTTCATTTTCTTTCCATATTCTTTTTCTTTTTCTTCTCATTCTACTTCCCCTTCTTCCTCTTCTCCTCGTGTTCTTCTTTCACCTACTGTCTTTCTTCCTTTTGTTTTCTTTCTTTTTTTTAGTGATCATCGGCTTTCATCTTACATTTGAACTAAATAACAAAAAATCTACATCTGAGTTCAAGTCTTCGGAAGATTTCTGAGGTGAGGAAAGGCAGAGGTTAAAGGTCAAAACAATAAAGAACAAAGTACGAATTTAGTTCAGTTCAAATTGTAGCGAAGGGTTGTTGATGGTAGTACAACTACCATTTAACTAATGAGATACTTCAGAGAGTTTATTTATTAGTGCTACTAAAATCCGTATCTAGATTGTTAAGTAAATTACTTTGTAAGAACATTTACACTTTGAATAATGGAACAGAACTAAATTTGAACACAATATATTGTATATTTGAACACATTTACGCTAACGATTGAAATACTTGATTGAGAGAAAGGAATACTACATTATTCCAGGAATAAATGATTTTTTAATAATTTTAGACGAGATGATAATGTTTTTTGTTGCTTTAAGATTGTCTTTTGTTTTTTGTTGTGTTTGTTGTTGTTGTTTTCTGTGTACTTGTCGACTATCATCCTCAATGATGTGACATTGTAAGCAGTTTTCCTTTAGCCACATCTTTTTCTCTCACTCCACGGCTAACTCACTCTCTGTCTCTGTGTCTTCTTCATTCCTCCCCACCACACCCCTGCTTCCCGTTGAAAAAAGTAAAGTCAATGGGAGTGCATAAAACGATGATGATGACATAACAAATTTGAGTAACACTGAAATCAGAGATGAGAAAGTTTTTGGTTGTTATTACAAACGACCTACTTACATAACTATTGTTAACTTTAAGAGAAAATAAGAAGAAGAAAATTACAGTGTTTAACAACAACAAGAACCCGCTCTCAGAGTATAAAGAGTATAAAGTCTAAATTACTAACAAGAGAAGAGTAAAAGCCGCAGTGAGGTTCGAAAGGACGCTAAATTGACTAAAATGGAGTACTCACAAAGTCACATACACATACTCACATTATACTCACACATTCATATCTATGGTATAACGGCTCTTGCTGATGATACTCACAGCCAGTGACACAAATTACTATGTGTATGTATGTATATGCACATCAAAGGTTCGGGCTGCAACAACAACTACACTATCCACAAAAACTACAACACTAACAGCACCAGCAATGACACCACCAACAACAACAATACCACGAACAAAGGCAGCGGCCATGTTGACTGCTTAATCATATGTTAAATTAAATTATGGACTCTCTGGCAGAGACCCCCTTTCTTTCTCACTCTCTTTCCTCTGCCTCTATCTACGTCAATCTTCCTGTCTCTCTTTCCCGATCTATTTACTACAATGCGCTTTGCTTAGATCAGGTCGGCCGGCCCACATGATGTGTACCGAAGTCACTTCTACTGTGAAAACGTGATAAAATATTTTAAAGCACCGCCACACCTCTGGCATTCGGTAAGCACACGAGTATTGTTGTTGTTATTATTATTGTTGTTGTTGTTATTGTTGTTGTTGTGCACTTCTGATAGAGTGTATTAAATCAGGCTAAACGAGGAATGGAAAGGAAGCTATGGAAAGAGAAAAGAACTATGGAAAAAGGGCAAGAGAACGAAGCATAGACAGAGCCAGAAAGAGAGAGGAAGAGGGAAAGAGAGGGAAAGAGATGGAAAGAGTGTAAGAGAAGGAGTGTAGAAGGAGGAAAAGAGAGAGCCAGATTGTGAAGTCCGTTATTTGTGAACGTGCCACATTTTAAGCCACCTACAAAATATTGTTACACATTTAAGCGGTTTACTGACGGCTAATGACGATGATGGTGCTGTTGGTTGGTTGACGTAGGGCAGGGAGTTAAGGAGCAAGGGGAGGCACACACACACACAGACACGTAAATCTATGGAAGAGCTGCTGGTCAGACACTTTGAAATAAGTTACTTTTGTTTATCTAATTACGTTATAATAAATATGCTCGCACTCATTTTGAGAACTATGTAGTTATTTTCAAATTTACTGAACTCATGAACCAGTGCAACAAAATGAAAATTTAATTTAAACCCTGAATTTTCGACCTAAAATTTTGCTTCTAAAATTATTTTTAATCGCGATATGTTAGTTTAGTATAAAATGATATCATAACATGAAAGGAGTTTAACATAGTAAAACAGTTAATATTAAAAATTTCTTTTCATGTTTTTAAAGGTGAATTACTTTGACCTTTTTGAATTATTAATTAGAATTAATAATTCAATCACATGATTGTAGCAGTTGTTCAATTTTCCACATAAATGTTTGATACGCTCTCAAGTCGGTAATAATTGGTCAGTTATTTCATTGATATCGTGTCAATAAATTACAATCAATAAGCAATGACCTTTATAATGACCTGCAGAACATATTTATCAGCAACAATAACAAACGTATACCTAAAAACTAGTCAACTAGCTTTTCATCACCATCAGTAACCATCTTTTCCTTCTCATCCTCCCTCTCGTTCTGCTTTTCTTCCACCCAGACGCCACAGATAGTTTGCTATATAATTGACACTTAATTGAATTTTGTCGTGAGTGAATACGATACAAGCAAGAAATGCACCTCCGCCTTTCGCTCTCACTCTCATCACTCAACTCTTTCCTTTCACTTCGCGTTGTCCTTCGCTTTTATTTTCATTACCCAGCACTACTTCCAACGCCATCTCCATCTCCATCACCAGCACCAAACCCAACATCAACCACAACCCCAGCCTGATGTAATTTTCTTCTCGTCGGTTATGTCTTCAATAATTTTACTCAATTTGCTAGCAATTTAATTAGCTATCGACACAGCGATACCGACCTGTGTAAATAAGAATGGGAAGAGCAGTGAAGAGAGATAAAACGAACTGGAAAAGACTTGGAAAAACTGGATTCTTATTCTACGAAATGAAGACTGCTAAATGCAGTTTAATTAAAGCAACAGAAATTAATTCATCCATGAGTTCATGCCTGAAATTAACTCGAAATTATGGATTTTCTACCTCTAACTACAGCTAAATGATGACCTTTTACAAACTGGGTCAGTTTTTATTAACTTACTTCTTCAAAATTACTTGGCTTTTACTTGTTATAATGTTGACTTGTTCTCATCTTATTTTCGGAAACTTTAAAGCATAACATGTACATGCACTATTTATACCTTAAGATGAATTAATTTACTCCTTTGCTTCATACATATTTACTAATTGTTTTTTATTCTATCTTCTTCTCTGGTGCTTCTTCTTTTCATGCTGTTATTGTATATTTGTGTATTGTTGTATGTACCCCCTTTGTCTTCTTTTATGAACACCATGGTCCTTGGCACTGCTCTCTTTATCTCCATCTCTCTCTTTTGCACCATAATTACCTCAATTATTGTCCTCTGACTGTATTTGCTCTCAATCTCTATCATTTTTTAAGTCTTCGTCTTTATCCGAACTTCACTGCTCGGCCCGCTAATCATCTCTTAGTCATCCTGTCTATACTCTACTATACAGTTCTCGCATCAGTCCCTTTCTCTATTTTTTCCTCTGGTTTCTTCCTCTCTCTCTCTCTCTCTTTCTCTCTCTCTCTCTCTTTCTCTCTCTCTCTCATCCACGCAACACTTTCCCTTTATGGGTAAAAGCGTTCTTCGTCTCAAAGGAAAATTCGATTTCCCTTTTCCGCATCTCAGTTTCTAGGATGCTTTAATAAGCTACTAACTGAGAATGCCGAGTAATTAAATTCTTCTGAAATGCAACCAATCATTAGGACTGCTCTCCAGTATATTTACCCAGATTCCCCATCTCTCGCACTTCTCTTCCTAGATACTTTATGCTTTCTTATGCTTCTTGGCTTGACATTTACGCACACTCTTGAGTTACCGACGTACCTACTGCCAACCCACCAATACGCACATCAGAGCTCCCTTCTTAATTAGTTTATTGGCTGCCTACCATGAGCGAGGACTTCATCATCGTTCGCTCCTGTATTCGCCTAGTAATAATAATAATTATTCCAGTTCTTTGTCTCAACACCCCTCAACGTAGTGTACAGAACACTGTCACTGCGTATTAATGTCGGCTACCCATTGAATAATGAAGCAGAGACTCCATGCTTGGCACAATCGCTGGCAAGCCGCAAGTTCATTGAAGGGCAGGAATTGAATTAATTGCCCACCTAGTTTCGCTCAATAAGCGTGATATATTTAAAAGTTTATGCAAATTTTAAATAAGGGCTGCTTCTTTACTGCCGCCTGTTCACGATTATTCACATTTATTAACTTGCGGACGATGCGGTGAAGAATGGTGAAGAGGGAGGGGATGGCAAGGAGAACAACAGCGCTGAGGTTAATTTTTAATTGAGTCAAAAATGAATGATTAGAATGATTTGCATTTTTATCCTATTTTTCTGATAGAAACGCAATTAATTAACCTGACCTTCAGAAAAAGAAAGGATAACTGATCACTATAATGATTAATAGAATTAAGAATTTGAATTCTTTATTATGAATTTTAAATTCAATGGAAAAGATGTGATTTCATCCTAGTCTTCATCATCCCCGCCATCATCATCATCCCAAGCAACGTTATCATCACCATTCTCATCGTCGTCTTCATCTTCCTCCTTCCCGCTGTCATCATCTTCATCAACGTCCTCACTCATCGTTATCATCATCATCATCCTCGTCTTCATTGCTTTCGCCATCATCGTCCTTGTCTTCATCTTCCTTGTATTCATCATCCTCTTCTTCATTGTCCTCGTCATCGCCGTGGTCTTTAATAGCAACGTGAAACTCCAGGACAACAGCTCCATCATGCGGCGGCTCATAATAACACTCGAAGCTATGTCAACAAATCTAAAGAATTCTGCGCATTCTGCATGGATTCAACAACAACAACAACAACATTTGCATCATGTTGGTCTTGATTATAAGCAAACAAAGTTGAAGCAAAATGAAAAAGGACAAAACCAAAAACCACACCAACACCAACACTATCACAACAACAATGTGTTGATGTTGCTGTCAAAAGCAAGGACCAAGAATATTTTTACACTTCATAGAAGATGATGCATGAGATGTGGAGGAACAAATTCATCGGAAGTATTCTGAAAAACCTCCTAGAATTGTGTAAGGATGTCAAGCTGTGTGGGCGTGGCATCTTTGCGATGAGGTTTTAGAATGCAGTCTGAGAAGAAGAGTTTATTATGTATTCATAGTTTTACATTCATTCTCAAAAGTGATGACATTTAATTGAAATTCCTGATGAATTTATTGATAACTTTATTGACTTCAATCATGATGATTTTTGACGATTTTATTGAGGAATTGGACGAATTTTATAATGTTTAATGATAGTTTTTAATGTTATGATAATGATCAGGATTTAAATAATTTTTAAATGAATATTTTTGAGAATTTAAATAATGACATTTCTGAATAGTGGTTTGATGCTAAATCTGATCTCTTGATGATCTTCTAAAGTTTTCATGGTGGTGAAGATGACTTTTTCTCTAGTCATAACTGAAGAAACAACAATAACAACAACATATTGAATGAATGAACAAAACAACAAACAATATGTTGCTCTTATCAATGTTCAATGAATCTGTTCTTTGAAGTCATATAAACGTGTTTATTCTCCAAGTTTTCGAGCTCCAGAAATAAAATACAAAAGAAATGAAGACAAAAGACAAGCTAATCCCATTTGCCGTAACGCGCTTGATTCCCATCAAAGCTGTTCCAACTATCTCACTATCTCTCTCTCTCTCTCTCTCTCTCTCCCCCTCATTCACCAGCTCTCTTTCTCTCTCTCTTTCTCTCTATTTCCCTCTTGAGCTCTGTTGATTCTTTAGAAATAATGAACTTAACCCATTTATTGACCCACATTCAAATCTGCATCTGAGGAGAAACGCAAAAAAACAAAAACAAGAAAAGCTAAAAAGAACAAAGAACATGGAAAAAATGAAGTTAGAAAAAAAACAGCTCGTAGCAAATCCTGTAGAACTTCGGCAAAGATTGCGTTAAAATTTTACTGAATCAGCAGAGGCAAAAAAAAGGAGGAGAAGCATGCAACAGAAGCAGCAACAGAATCAGAAGCAGAATAAGAAACAGCAGAAGGAACCTCGTCATTCAATGAATGGGAAAATAACAGCAGCAGAAGCAGAAGCAGTGGCAACTTCGACTCGACGTCGCCTTCCCCGTCGACCGCAAAGTCGTTATTTGTTTGTACGAGAACAAAGCTCGAAAACTGCATGGAATTAAAAACAATCAGGACAAAGAGAGAAAGAGCTCAAATAACTTGAGCTCAGCATTATAAAATCGTATTCGGTAATAATATTGAAAAGTATTTCAAATGTCGTTGTTGTTTTTGAGGATAATAGAACCTATCTTCTCTTATGTTCTTCTCCTCGATTTTCATCTCCCATCGATCATCGTTGTTCACTCATCACATTTCTGCCAGATAAGCATCATAACGATGATGATGCAGATACGGTTTTAAAGCCTATCGTCCAACTACACGGCGTATGCGTAACCTTTAATTCAAAGCTAAAGTTCAAGTTAAGTTAATTCAACTCAAATCAAATTATGGTAATAAATTTATAATATTAAAATATATAATAATTATAATAATGATCTTTTCTAAATTCTGAAGTTTTTAAACAAATGTCTACATGATTTTCTATTTTAGTAATCATTTTGTTTATTATGAAATCCTTCGTGATTTTTGTTATTTTTAAATCAGATCGTTTGTGGATGTTTGTTATGATTTTCTTGATGAATTTGTTGATGATCGTATTTTCATGCAGTTTTAATAAAAATTAATAATGTTTTTAACGATGCCTTCAATCATGCTTTTGATCGTAATTTCGATGATGAATTTGATGATAATTTTTGAGTAGCTTTAATAACTTTATTATGATTTCTCATTATTTCTTAACGATTTTTATTGTTCTCGTAATTTCGGAAACGATTGTTATAATGATTTTGTTTCCCTTTTTTAAACCTATTTGATAAGCATTTTAATAGTCATTTCGATGATGATTTCTTGCGTTTTTGATGTTCTTAGTGAAGCTTTAAAGATTATCTAAATAATCAGTGAAATTCATTTACATTCCTTCGTAGTCATTAAGTGTTTTTTTACCTTTTTTTCTGCACAATCATGTTAAGAACAATGAAGCGTGTGCACAATAGAAGAACACAGAACAAATTAAATTATTAAATCGTAAACAAAGCTAATTCCTGTGCCAAACAGCAAACTCGTTAAGATAATGAAATAATAATTGCAAATGTTTTTGTGTTTCTCAGTCTTTTAAGTCGTTTTTTGTGATGTGTCTGTGTGCCTCTTTTCTGGCTCTGGTTTCACACAGCAACGAGCATTTCGAAAGAGTTGTTTTTTCGTTCTTATCGAGTTGCCAGAGAACAATTTAAAGCAACGAGTTTAAGTCGTAGATTCAACGTAATACCAACAAGCCACGACAAACTATTATTGCACCCGAACAGAACAAAAAATTACTGAATCCGAATTTCTTATTTTAACTTAACTTAATTTTTTTAAATTTTAATTTCAACTTTTATTTGTATCATAAGTTTTTTAATTCTAATTTCTTTCGTTCTTCGTTCGATATTCATTATTCATTTTTCATCGCTCTTCGTTCATCGTTCGTCCTTCATCGTTCATTGCTAAAAAACGAACTTAATTCAAATCGAAATCGAATTGGAAATCGTTATGAGCTCAATTTGTGCTCAAAGGAAATCCTTTAGAAGGAGCTTTCGTTCTTCCTGCCCACTGAAATGAATGGCTGGGTATTCGTTTACGTTTGCGTGGGCGTAAAACGCAGTCACACTTCATTACGTTGCCATACAGCGTAATTACACTGAACCTTTAACGTGTTCTCCCTTTACACGTTCTGCTCTTCTCCGTTTCTCTTCTCTCTTCTCTCTATTCTCTGTTCTCTTGTCTCCTGATCTTGTAACGGTGCGTAATGAGAAAAAATCTCATTCGTTTACTTGTTGTATGAAATTTTTAACAATTACAGAGCAGAGTTCGTTGTGCAGCAATTCAAAAAATGTGGCAACGACAGCTGTCACGAGGTCATCGTAGTTGTTCGTGTTTGTGCTGCTCCTTTTACCCATGTTGTTGTTGCCAAACGAATTCATCCTCGCTGCGTCCGAGTGGGCGAGACTTTTACAACGTTGTCACTGTGCGGCACCTGATAAAAAATTCTTTTCTTGTATTATTTTTGCATGTTTTTTATTACTGTACAGTTATTCCTTTAAATATTATGTTCGTGTTGTTGTAGTTGGACTGTTTTTGTTGTTTATTTCTGTTACATTGCAACTCTTCCACTTTATCAATTTCATTTATTGATCAAATTAATTGCATTGAAATTGAATGTGTGCGGGTTTTAAAAGTTACAAGCAAAAACAACAACAATTACAACAGCAAGAGCGAGAACCATCACAACGCAAGTAGCAGCAAAAACGACAGAAATGATATCGAAAATAATTACAATTACAATTACAACTCCAAACACACTGACACTCACACATACAACCTTACATACATCAGGTCGAAATGAATGATTCTCCATTCAACTGGATTGATTTACAGTTACACTGTTTCTTCAATTTATTAAAAACAATAACAATAACAATAAAAGCAACATCGAAGAAATAAATAATTGATAAATCGTGAGTCGTATTTATTTATGTAAATTGTATTTAATTCATTCGCAGCTGAGAGTTTTACCAGCTTAATGCTCATATTTTAATGTAAAAATTGATAGTTAATAAATATAATCAATAATAACAATAATAACAATAATAATAATAATAATAGTAATAACAATAACAATAATGAGAATAATGTTACTACAGTTGGAAAAATGGCCCGCATCTACTTTGTGTTGTTTGCCCACCACTGATTTAACTACTTTTAAAAAAGTGAACAAGAGGAAAACGAAAAAAATGTGTTTCCTGGAAAGTGAATGGCGACGATTGTCATCTTTAGTACCAGTCCGTCCATCTCACGTTTTCTTCTCTGTCTCTCTCTCTCTCTCTCTCTCTCTCATTTCCCACTTTTCTTTAACTGCTTTCCTGCTTTAATTAAACGAGCCTGAGAAAGAATGATTTTCATTGAAAGCACAAGATTTATTCGGCATCTCGTTAAAATTTCTTATATTATGCAACAACAAACTAACAACAACAATTAAATCAACAATAACAATAACGCCAAAAGCAACAGCAACATGAACAATATATCATAAATCACCGTACAAAAGAATGGATGCATTTCCAAAGAAAAATCACATCACTTTTAATAATCATGCGAAAAATAAAAATCCGAAAGGCCAAAAAAAGAATTGCAATAACAGTGAAGAAAAGCAAATGAGAGTGGATAAGATAAGAAAACGAAACAACAAAAATACACCCAAAAAACACCCAAATTAATAATAATAACAATTTGTAAAATTTCATTGCAGTGTTTTTATTATCGGTGTGGTTGTTTTTGTCCTTTTTTGTGCTGTATTGCTGACGTCCTCGTTCTCTTCATTTTAATTATGCGCACACGTTTTTTTATGACTCGTGCTGTCGTTACACTGAATGACGTTAACGACGTCAACGTTGATGGCAGCCATCTGTCAATCAATCAAACCAGCAGAATGGTAACCAAAAATTAATACCATGAGCATGTTTTTAGTGCATAACGTAAATGTTGTTGTTGTTGTTGTTATTATTGTCATTACACTCCAAACATCGATCATCGATGAATTATTGCAACCCTGTCGCGATGTCAGAAGGATGTCACAATATACACGCTATATGTAGAGTTGCCACCTCTATTATTATTTAGTAACATTATTTTAGTAACATGGAAAATTAAAAAAAATATTAAGTAATAATATAAAACTTTAAATAATAATCAAACTTAATAATTAAACTTTAAAACTCTTAAATTTAAACTTAAAAAAAATTAATAAATATCAATTAAACTTAAATATTAAACTTGCGAGTAGTTGCTAACGTCTTTTATTCATCTTATGTCATTTAATCGTCTAATTTTAGTCGTTTAAATCGCTTTTAGGAAAAATCTTATTCAACAGTTTCTCATAATTAACAGTTACTTCCAGTTAATACTCACCCACAGACATTTATAAGGTTGATTAGTCGAGTGCTTAGTTTAGAAGCGACACCATCTTATGATGAATCCGGGACGAGATTCGAGGGCCGCGTCGGGAGGAGGGGGGGGGGGGGAACAAACAGGCTCGACTGATGACATTTTAAATGGTCACCATGGGGAAACCAGTTTCTGTGTTCTGAAGAAGGTACACGAAATAGCAACAGCGACGACGGTGGATGCTTTGACTTTTCGGGTGTAAATCGGATAGTAGGCGTGGACGAGGGGGTGTGGAGGGTCAGGATTTGGAAGTCGTACAGAAGTCCCGGCTGAAGGAAGTTGGTTAGTTAAAAGCCAAAAGTTTGGCGCTAAGCGAGGTTTAAGAGTCGTCAGAGTCAAAGTTTGTAGAGTGTAATGCTTCTTCTTCTTCTTCTGCTTCACTTCAATTAAAACAAAATTCAACAAAAAGTTGCTACTTTCGCAGCAGAACTTAAGCAAAACCCGGCACCATCACCGGCGAAAGTAGGGTGGTGATTAGCGAGCGCTACGGTGCTTATGATGGATTTTATATTAATTTTTAATCTTTCATTAAAGTCGGAAAGGTAAAAGCTTCGTGAATATCGAAAAATCTAAAAAATATTAGTTTTAAATAAGAATTTATTTTTCTTTACTTTTTAATTTTATTGTAGAATTCTTCCATTTATTTAAATTTAAATTATAAACAACTTTATATAAGTACGGGAAAAAATATAGTATGTGTGTATTGTTAAAACGTGGGTTTTATTGCCTTACTTCATTGATTTTAAGATATTTATTAATATACGAACAATAATAATAACAACAACAAAAACAACAACAAAAAATGTTGCTTTAGTATATTATATTACTATAGAAATTCAAAGAGAACATCACGAAAATGAAATGTTTAAAAAGTCAGTACTAATAGCAATGTTGCTAAGAAGACTGATGAAGATGGATGAAGGGGTGGAGGATGATGGGGAAGAAGGACAAAGAGGAGGGGAATGAACAGGAAGACTACTGAAATAATCAGAAAAGTTTCGGGACGGTATTAAAAGTGGTGGTTAAAGGAACAAAGCAGATGCAAATTTAAGCTGATGATTTACATTACAAAAAGTTTTACTTCCAGTTGATGAGGGTGAACAATTTTGCACGCGAATTTATTTGAAAATCCAAAGGAATTTTATTAAAAAAATGGCGAAATTAATAAGAAGGGTGTGAATATAAATGAGATAGGGAGGGTAGAAAGAAAAACGGATAGAAAGAAAAATTGTCAAAGTATTCTATGGATGTTATTGCATTTATTATGTTGTTGATTTTGTTGTGGATGATGTTGATGTTTTTGTTGTAATGCCTACGACACAACAAACTCTTTGGGGTTGTTTATTTCGGTGCCCTCTTTTTATTATTTCGTCTCGGTAACATTGTTGAGCATTTTCTAAATGACAACAAATTAATTTTACACACAACATTAGACAAAACAGGGACATTCCTTCCCTCCTTCCTTCAAAAATGCAGCCAGTAAGCAAACCTTTATTCTCAAGAAAACAAAGAATCTCATGAATTTTTAATTTGTTTTATTTCTTGTAGTTTTTCGATTCGAAGTATCGAATTTTGTCATACTTTTATGAAGAAAATGAAAACAATGTGTTGACTAAATAAGAATTTAGAAAGCTTGAATTGAATTTCCACATCAAAGTTTGAATCATCTTTCATACAGTTGATTTGATTCGAAAAACAATAATAAAATTCTTAATAAATTCTGCTGTTGAGTTATTTAATTGGTGATGATTATTTGTTGCTTTTGTTTCGGTGACGAAAGAGAAAACGAAGAAAATAAAACGACGAAAGACGATTGATAAATAAAAGGCTATAAATTTCAATGCAGGATCAGTGAAAATTCGAAATTCGAATGCCGAAAGGAAAAAAGAGGTAGTGGGTTCAAATCCCGGTTCCGAATGAGGTTACATTCAATATTTAAACCCATAAATAATCGAAATCCCATGAATGACCAAAGCAACAGATCAAAATATCAAAATCGTAATTATGTGGAGATTTCATTCGTCCTTCTATCTTCTCTTGAATCAAAAGTGAAGTGAGTGAATATCCTTTGAACCTCTTTGAATGCCATAAACACCACATAAATTTTCATTGTTGAAGATGGAATATTGTGCAAACTGCGCAAACAAACGAACCGCCGAAGGACGACGACATCTCGGAGACAAGCGACTAAACGACGGGACACAACGAAAACAACACGAAAATTTATAGTACACTGTAAATACATGAGTGATTTACGAACGTGGACAAAGAAAGAGAGAGCAAAGTGGAGAGAAGGAGCGAGCTAAGAACTGAAGTCATGAGCTACTCTCAAAATCGCATCCACTTTTCACCTTACTAATTCCACGATTTCTTCAAACTTATCGTATCCTCTTTTCAACCCCTTTACAGTTTCCTCCACCCTCCTTTCATTCTTCCTCCTCCCTCTCTTCATTCTCCCTCCATCCTCCTTTCATACTCTTTCTATCCAGCTGCTTAACTTTTTGCAGAACCTCCATCGAAGCCAAAGTCAGAGTAGAGTATAGTTATGAAGAAGCCAAGAGCCATTATTCTTAATACACACATGAACACAAACACACACACACTCAGACCCAAGCACAATCACATACACACAAACTCATCCTTTCATCCAACGAACAGAACAACTTCTGGCAACTACATAAGTAAGTAAGCTCCGCGTATAGTGTACAATGCTCCCCACTTCTAAGCCGTTACTTCTTGATCTCACCACTCTCTCTATTTTTGTCCTTCTCTTTCCTTCTTAGACACCATACACAGTCTACGTCCCTCTCCTTTCTCCCCTCGTAAATTGAAAACTTCTCGGACGCGTTGTGCCGATCCTTGATCCACTTAGTTTTCGCTATAAATTCATTCTCATTTAATAAAATATGAAATTCCAAAGAACTAAATTGAAGGAAAACTAAACACCAAATAAAAGAATACAAAAAACGAAAACACACTCGCACGAAGGAAGCAAAACGACAGCCAACGGAATCCAATCCAATTGTTTCTATTCCAAGATTAAATTGTTTGCACGAAAAGAAAATATCGCTATATGCATATGTGCCATATATTGTACGTAACTTGTTCTTGTTATTGAGAGTTTTTGGCAACAAAGAATAACAGCCAAGTTTAACAGAATCTTCGTTTATCCAGTTTTTATTCATCAGTTCAATTTACTTATTTATATGTCTCAAATATTTAAAAACTGTTTTCCGAATCAGAGGTTGTTTCGTTAAAAATCTGGTATATGTATATTGAAATTAGTAATAATTATTCAATTATATTGTATATTATATATAATAGATTTAAATAGGATGTAATAATACAAACTCTATTAAACTGTATAATTCTTATCGTTCTTTTCTTTTCTTCCAGGTAAGCATCATACAAATTTTAATCGATCTGATTGTTGTTTCTGAAATATTTTTGAATGTAAGTGAGATAATACTTACCAGTAAAGTCTTATCATCCTTTAGCCTTTGAAAATCTCCAACGGACCCCTTAAGGTAACATTATAAAATTATAAAGTGTGAATGAAAGCTTTAATTAAAAATATTTATTTAACAACAGCAACTTCTCGGTGCTGACACTTAAAACCAACTAAGAATTGCACCAATCGGGTGTTTAAAAGAAGTACCAATTAAAAGTTAAGGAAAATCTTAAAAGTACACAGAAAGGTGTTTAAATAAACCAGACAACTACAAGGAATAACTACTCTCTACTACTCAAAAGTCTTTGTTGCTTTTTTCTATATAACCATCTATCTGTACACCCCTTCCTATGTTCTCTCCTACTTCTCTATAGTTCTGTTCTCCATCGCGTCTCTTTCTCTATTATATCCCTTTCTCACTTATGTCTCTTTCTCTCTACATCTCGTTCTACGTCCTTGGCTATACCCTTTCTTTCTCACATCTCAGAGTCTACAACTATAGTTGTATACTTTCCTTAATATTTTACCCTCTTACTTTTTAGAAGTTGCGCTCTCTCTGTCCCTCTTCTCATCTACCCGGCTCTCTCTCTCTTTCGATCCCTTTGAAAACTCTTTCAGGAAACATGTACTCGTTAATTCTTGGACAAAAACTTCACAACATAATAACAATTCAGTTCCGAACTTTTAACAACTTGGCCAACGATTTATATAATTACTTCCAGTCCCGAAAACTATTCGTGCATAAAAACTTTCTTTCCACCGCCTCGGATAAAACTTCAAATAAAATAAAATTGAAACAGGAATCAGGAAGAGTGAAAAATAAATAAAAAGACGATAAAGAAAGAGAGAGGAGTAAAACTTCTTCAAAACACACAGACACCTTCTCTTCGTTTATGAGAAATAAAATAAAAGCAAAAACAAAAGCAAAATACTCAGCCTTCTGGCAGGATAACATTATAAAGGATATCCGCGGCGCTTTTAACACGGCTGTAAAACTTAAAAAGGTCTTTTAAATAGAAGAACAGATTATTTAGAAGAACAGAGAAGAAAACAGATAAGTAGAAAGAGGAGACCAAAGGAATCGAGACATATAAAGTATAATGGAAAGAAAACAAAAGAAAGAAACAAAACAACAACAATTAAACAGCAACTCCAAAGAGTAATTGGAAAAAGTGTTTAGTACTTGTTACGAAAAAAATTAATTAATTTTTTAGTTGCATTCACAGAAGTTGTCTTTAGAAATATAATAATTCTAATCGGGGGAAAACAAGAGAAAGTAAATATACATGACATCATCAGACAGACAATATTCGTAAATGAAATTGCAAGCTGTTTATACTCAATTTTCATTTTAACAGATTCTGTTTAAAGATTTAACAGATTTTCTCCAGGCAAAAATTAACACACGTGAGCTGTCAAAACTACTGACAGCTAACAGGCGACACTTGACAACCACAAGCTCGCGCCCTGAGCTAAGAGTTGAAGGAAATTTCAATTGAATTTAATTCAATTCAATGCAATTGAGTGGGGCGAAGTCATGAGTCATGATGTGTGCCAATGTTTAAAAAATCACAAATAATTAAAATCACAGAAATCAAAGCCACAAAGCAAATTTCTCTTTGAAAATTCTTCTTTATAAAATCAAATTTTCGACATGTGGTTAACAGTTCAAAATCAACACCGATCCCGAATCTTCATGTCGACAACCAAAACCTAACTCGGGTTCCTGAAATAAAAACCAACTATACCAAAAACGATTACGGAACTAACTTTGCCACTGTTGTCCACTTGGTCCACTGCAACTTGATTATCATCATGGCATGAATATTGATGGAGTTCATCATCGGGAAGACGGTTAGAACTGCTGTCTTACCAGCTGTTGTAGATGTTGAGCTTTAGATCCTTCCTAAGACATACGTTGATTCCACCTAAAAACTAGAGACTCGGCCATATTTTATGCAAATTTGTGAATAAAAACTTTTGCGATTATTATTTTATGCATGTCGCACAGATCGTGTCCAACCAACCCAATCCAATCCACCCCAAATCAAACCAATCTATACCTATACAATCTATCCACCCACAACCACCCAACACGACCTCATAAATAAATCAATTAGTTTTCCTCTATAAAAAGTTTAATTGAAAATTTTATGGACGAACAATTTTTGCCGCATAAAATGTGCTGGCAAACTTTTTGCAAAACAACTCAAAATCAATTTAGTTCACAAAACATTCGCAAAAAGAAAATTCAAAGGAGCGGAAGTGGTGTCAAGGGGAGAGGAGCGAAGATGAGATGAGATAAACTGAGAGAACAGATTAGCAAAAGTTACAAATTTACGTTCCTATTAAATAAAAAACTAATCTCAAATCTATCGAGGAAAACTCTTCACTTTTTGGTACCTTTTTCGTAAATTACTTAATGCAATTTACATTTAATTTACTTTAAATCAATCAGCAATTTACTTTAAATCAATTTTCGTTTTTTTAATAAACCGCAAAAACTACATTTTCATCACTTTAAAACTGCTGCCAAAACATCGAATCGAATATCGAATTCAAGTTTCAATTTTAGTCCAGCTTTTGGTCAAGTTTTTTGTTTTCGAATTTGTTTCTCTACTCCTGTTTTATTTTTTTTTTTTTTTGCTATTTCTACAACAACCACAATTTTAATTAAAAATTGAAGTCATTGAAACACATCATAGAAATGTTGTTGTTTTCGTTTTTGTGGTCTGTCTGCTCTCTAAATCTAAATTGGAATTTATCAACTAAGTAAGAAACGAAAATAGAAACCCACTCAATGAAAGTGTTTCTTTTTATAACTTCACCAAAATGTTCCAATTAATTTCAACTTTTCAACTCTCAAAAGTAGTGTTTAGTGTTCGATTAAATACGCAAGTAAAGTGTTCGTTTTAAGTTCGATGAGACCAAATGACAAAATGTACGTTTATATTCGTTTAATAAGAGGATATTTCTGTGAATAATAATAATAATAATAATTAATAATAAATCTTTAATCAGATGATTAAAACACAGAACAACAATTATATATATACAACACATAATAACTTAAATAAAAGTAGAGATGTCGATGGAAAGTTTATCTTAGAGGTATACACTCATGTATACAACAATAACTTAGAAATAACTAACTTTTATCCATTAAGAACTACATTATCTACTTAATTACTATCTTATACACTTGATAAGTATATTATCTGGTTAATTATTAGCTTCTAAGTTAGTATAAGGAATAAAACTTAAAATTATCTTGTTTTTACTTTACTAGAAACCTTTATTACAGGGGAATATCTTTCCTAATGAAAATAACGTAACGGAACCGTGTAAGAGTATCCAGATATACGAGTTTGTGCATTTATACATAATTTCCTCTTATGAACCAATAATGAGGATATCGAAAAGAGTATCTGAGTCTCTGAAGCACTGCTAAACATGGTACCTTAACATCGCACAACTGAAACATATTTTGTTGTGAAAGCTTTTACCTAAATACACATTTTTTTGTAATTAGGCACCCGTTTTTTTATTTATCCATACTTTTTTTGGTTAATTAAGTACACTCCTTTCAGCTTAATCAATACTCTTTCTTTGTACAATATTTTCATTTTAATTGATTCCAAATATATTTAAAAAAAATTTATTTTATTTTACTTTCAATTAAACTCATTATATTTGTTCAAAGTATTAATAAAAAAAGAGAAAAACAAAAAAAGCAAGGAAAAAGCAATGCTTTTATTCTTATATAATAAACGTGCCACAGAAACACGTTTTTAACACTATAAAAAACAACTTTTTAATGCAGTCTTAATACCTGCCTTGTGATTACTCACGTACAACAACAACGACAACAAATTACAACAAAAATTTACAACTGTCGCAAAAGAGCAAAAAAAATAACACGAAATATAAGAGCAAAAAAAATATCAAGAGGCAAACACTTCAGCTAAACAACATTCGCTATTATGTAACACCAACAACAGCAGCAACAGCAGCAACAACAACAGCAGCAACAACAGCAGCAGCGACTGGACAATCGGTTAGCATCTGCAACAGTTGCAGATACTTGTGAACAACAGATACTTGCGAGGAAAGCAACAAAAATTACAAAAATTTATACAAAGACAAAGAGCAACAGACATTTGAATAAAATGCAGCACCAACAGCAACAACAACAGAAAAAGAGCAACAACAACAGCAACACCAACAACAACATCAAAGAGAGCAACAACAACTAGAGCAGCAAGATACATGCACAAGTTGTCGACAGCAACTCAGCGTGGAAGCTTTTAAATGTAATTTGTTGCTGTTGTTACTATTATTATTATTATTATTATTATTATCGTTGTTGTTGTTGCGATTTCATCGAGCTTGGAAAATCATCACAATAACAACAACTGCAGCAACAGTAATCAATGAAAACATTAAATCTTTAACTTTTAAGAGCGAACGAGAGAGCGTTAAAGAAAAAAATAAAATCGAATGCAATCGATTTTCATTTCAGTTTAATTCAAGTATTTCAAGGATCAGTCGAACACGTTAAAAAATCCAAATAAAAGATCCAAATTATTTTTAACAGGTTTAACAGAAACAACAACAGTACCAGCATTAATTTTATCATTAAATATTACGTGAAAATGGCGGAAGTTCCTCTGAGTCAGTAAAAAGCGAAGGCGTTCAAAAGCACCACAATTTTTCACCCTTCTTTTTTACACTTCTGTTTATTTAACTTTCTCATTTTAATCATCATCCGTAAAAGCAGAAAACAAATAAAAGAGATCTTTACGTAAGTTTTGAGAGTTTAAGAGTATAAGAGAGAGAGAGAGTATAAGAAAGAGAATTATTTGTTACTTTCATTAATTTGTATAAAAATCTACATTAATTTGTAGTAAAAACTGAGGACAGTTTCAAGTCTCTTCCCTTCTCTGGGAATGGAAATCCAAAGATAATGAGGACGTTTTTAGTTTAGTTGAAGTAATCATCAGTAATAACCTCAAAGTTTTAAGTTTTGCTGTAACGTAGAGCAGAGTAGATCATACAGTAGACCAGGGAAAGACCATGGATAGACCACAGAATAATAGAGTAGATCATGCGGAAGACTATAGAATAGGCCATAAACTAGAGCATTGAATAGACCAGACCACAAAGTGGGCGAAACCATACAGGAGTCATAAAACCGTAACGTACATTGAAATAATCTAAAAAGTCGACTAAAATATGAATAAATGCAAACAATGTCTTATAAAATAGAGTTTAGAGTATAAAAGATATTTAAAGTGGTGAAATGATAGATAAATAAAAAAAAATGCAGTGTCCAACCGAAATCAATTTGCTGAATAAAACGGTGATGGCGCCGGCCATTAAATTTGATCAATGAAATGCTATCAAATGCAAAGTAATTCACTTTAAACGCCCAGCAATTGAAAAGGTTGGCTGACATTTCTTTTTATATTTCAGCTTTGCTTTACTTCGGTTTTTGCATTTAATCAACGGTGCAAAAGGTAAACCGCCCCACAGCCCCACGGCCCCACCCCTTTTCAGACCCACGTCAAACATCACCGGTGAGTTTCAATCGATTCTGATGATTTTTAGTCCATTTTTTGTCTTGTTCTTTTTTATTATTGCAAAACTTTTTTGTGGATAGAAAAATATGCAAAAAATAGAAACAACCCGCGATGGTGAGCTAGAAAAGATTAACCACAGCGTTGACAACGATGTAAAAAAAAGAGTAAAAAAAAGTTGATAATGAAAATTATTGGAAAAGCAAAAGGTGGATAAAGAAAAATGTTGATAAAAGGACAGCATCTAGATGAAAAAAAGTTAGTTAGTTTTGTATTCATACCATAGGATAAAAAAAATTAAAAATTAAAAGTTGGAATATATTAGAAAAGGATGAATTCGACTCTACTCGTACTTTATTTGTCGATTCTTTTCCTCGAAAGACGAGATGAGATCTCATGGCTTCATTGCGTGCTACTCACGGAAACGTTAATAAATTAACAATTTCAGATTTTCCATTCTAAACACGAGAGAAAGAATTTAAGAGTGAAGCAGGTCGAACAACCAACTCTGTACAACGGTAAACGAAACGGTAAACACAATTCCAGTGACACAACGAAATCATGGCAACGAACGACCCAGAAAAAGTACCGAAAATAATGTTTCGCCCGCGGCTTTCATATGCAGCTCGCCGCTTTAATTTGCAGCACACGAGCTGCAATTCGTTGTCAGTGCCTTCAATTTGTAGTCCAAGGCCTCAATTTGCAACGCGTAGGAAGGACTTTAATTTGGAGCAGACACAATTCGCTGCCCTCCAACTACGCGACAACAGCGACAGCGATTCCAGTCACCGAATTCGAATGCAATTAATTGTGCGGCGCTCGAGGGTGTTTGCGGCCGAAAAACGAGAGTCGTGGCCGCCTCGCAACATGTCCGGGCCAAATGAAGGAATTCAAATAAAAATCGGGAAACCGGATGCGTTCCCGGTAGCAAGGTTTTTGTGTGAAAGAGAAATAAAGACAAGCATAATTAATTGAATCCTTTTTATGAGCAATTTTTTATTTTGCTTGCCTTTTCTTCAATCCGTCCCACTGTTCATGCATCAGAAACCACATGCAGCAGTTTTTTTATCTGTTTATTCGTTGTTTGTTTGAGTTTCTTTGATGAAAATGATAGCCGATGTTCCAACTTGTTTGGGCCATTTGCATCATACACACAAAAGTGTTGCAATTGTTGTTGTTGTTGTTGTTTGGTTGCCTGTTGCTGTTTATTGTTTCTCGGTCTCTTTCGCTTTTTGCCATGTGTGGCCATGCGTGCTTATTTGGCGCAATGGCGAGTACCACTTTAAAGCCGCGCTACACGCTTTCGACTTCCGCAACACGCCGATGGTTTTGTCAGTTGCAACGCGTAAACCGTCGAGTGAAAGTGAAATAAAAACAACAACAACAACGACAATCAACTCTTTAGCTTGGTTTATATTTGATTTTAGCCAAACTATTTACTTGCATGCAATCACCTGCTACTGGTTTCACTTTTTATTTTACATCATCTCTGTTAACATGGTCACAAATAACCCGGTGTTAAAGTCTGTGGTCTGTTATTACATTTTTATAGCCTCATTTGTTTCATTCATTATGGCTGAATGTGTTTTCTTGCAGATACTGAAAAAGAAAAGAGATCAAAATACACACGAAACGCACGGTCACGAAATATCGAACGAAAAGAAGGGGAAAAACGTTCATAACAGTTGATTGCATAAAAAACTGCAATCGTGGAAACTACAACTTTAATTTTATGACTCCTCAAACTTAAATTACAATATTAAAAGCGTGTTCTAATAATTCGCAATACTTAAAGTTTTCATTTCTCTTTTAAATCAGTGTTTTAAAGTTCAATTAAGAGCGTATCTGATTGTTTCTGTTATTAATTAAGCACGCTTTTCATTATGCAACCGTTACTGATAACATCGAGTTATATGAATAAATTATTCCGGTCCGAGAGTTTCCATCGCCTCGTTTTTCTTCTTTTTGTCATCTCCTGCGCCCTCCTTCATCGCCTTGCAATAACCTGTCATCCTCCATGCAACCACTTTCCCACCACCTTCCATCCTCCTTCCCACCACCTTCCATCCTCCTTCCCATCGCCTTCCATCCTGCTTCATAACGGAAAAGTAATAAATACTTCCTTCCATTTATTAAACTTGAAAGAAAATACAAGAAATTTGCCAAGCTTTTGAAGATTACATTAAATTAGCATTGTTGATGATTACGTAAGAAGACGCCGTAAGCGGTCGTCATACGAGTTAAGTTTATACGGCGAATTTATTGTGTAGCATGCAAGAAAGCCAACAGCAACAACAACAACAACAACCCAACCAACCAACCAGCTAATAAATTAACATAAATTCAATTAAAAAATGTAAAAACAAAATTTAATGCAGTTTTTAAAGTGCAACCCAAGAAACTGGGAACACTTGATTTTTGTTGATGTTTCTATTTTTCTTTTCCCATCGCGACTTTTGTTTCATTTTAATTTTTTTTTTTCGTGCAATATTTTAAACAACAACAGTGAACAGCTGAAGCTGAGAAGAAAAAAACGCTGCACGCTGACTTTGACATTCACGTCAATGTCAAAATGTTGTTGTTGCTTTATTTAAAGTGTACAGAAGTGGAAATAATTTTTCCGTTAATGTTGTTATTGTTTTTGCTTTTATTGTTGTTATTGCTTTTCTTACTTTGTGTTTGTTGTTGGTGTTGTAATCATTTCACTCACTATTGTTGTTGTAGTAATTTGCACTGTGTACAGACACGCGGTGTTTTTATTACAATTGTTTTTATTGTTCTTGTTGTTATTGTTTTTGTCTTTGTTGTTGTTGCTGTTATTGCTGTTGTTCCAGCCAAATTGATAACTTCGACAGCGCGACTAACGGTTTGCCAAAGTCAACATCAACATCAACGTCAACGTCAAAGAAAGCAGTAATGTTCAAGTCAACGTCAGCGATCGCCAGTGAGCAGTGTTGCCGCTGACATAAAACTAAATGTGTCCAGAAAATCGAGTCAATTTCGAAATAAATGGGTCCATATTTAGAAATACATGTTGTTCATAAAAAAAAGAAATTAAACACTGTGCTCAGTTATCATGTGTTTAGTAATTTTCTATGCAAAGTTATACTCACAATAACTTAATGAAGCTCTCAATGAAATGTGTTCTATTCCTGAACAATGTGCCCATGTGTCCAATTGAATACATTATTAAATTTGGACACATAGTGTATTTGTAGAAACGGCAACACTGCCATCAAGCTTCAACTGCACCGCTGCAGCTGCTTCTTTCCATCGTTTGAGTCTGAATATGCTGCGTTCGGTTTTTTTATAGCTTGATTTGCGACTCACGAAATTCAGAGTTTGGCTTTGAACTTCAATTTCGGTTTGACAAGGCATGTTGTTGTTGTTAACTTGTTTGCAGTTAACTGCATAAGTTGTTGTTTTTGTTGCTGTTGTTATTATTGTACTTATCAACTCGACTAACTTTCTTTTCCTGCTTCTGACTTGTTTTCGACGACGAGGATGAGTAGAGGGAAAATAATACAAACAAAAACAACAACAACCGACAAAACACCAACAACTTCGAATCAGTAGAAAATTATTTGCAGGAAATCATCATTCGCTTACGTTGAACTAGATTAGGTTATTTTTTATGGACGTGTTTAAATATACATAAATACGCATGTAATATATATTAAAGTGAGAGTGTTTGTGTGTCTGCAAGTGTGTGAGTTTCCGCTCCCGTATTTTCCATTATAAGAAAAACTGCTGAGTATCATAGGATGCTTGGAAAACTTGTTTATAGTGTATTTGGCATTCTTTTGTACTTCTAAGATTTATCGACCTCCTTTTTTCCAGCACTCATCATAAAGAGGAAAGTTTTTTATGGCTTTACTTCTGTTTTCATTTTAATATTGATTTTTTGTTAATCAAATTTTTGTTGAGTAATAAGAAACTATTAACAAATGATTTTTATTAACTGACAATAAAATGTTGCGATCTATTTTATTGTGAGTTAATATGAATATGTTGGCAACTAAGTGATAAGTGATTAGATGATGTGTTCAACGAATCAGGGTGCTACTCTGAAAACCTCAGCAATAACAATAACAATAACAATAACACTAACAGTAAAAACAACAACCACAAGCACCGTATATATAAATAAATAAATAACCTCAATAAAAATCACGTCGAGCGTGAAGCACACATCCTCAAATTAAATGCGAATCATTTACAAGCCAACAAACAACCGAAAACGGCAGAAACGGACAGAAACAACAACAATAACAGGATGTTGCTGAAAACGACAATAAAATGAGACCAAGAACAACGACAACAATAACAGTAAAAACAACAGACACAATAATCACACGCAGCAGGTATCGAGGTATGTTAATTTAGTAATCATACACACGCTCATATGCGCAAAGCACCCTCAACACCCTCAGACAAGCAGTCAGACAGACACAAATACATGCAAACCGCTAACATAATCATATCCTTTGCTATGTCAATAAATTTAGCACAATTACACGGAAATTTGAAGCAGGAACACATGAGAGATCAACGGCATTTGTGAGGAAACAAAATAAACAGAGACCGAAATGAATGCAGGAAGTCTCTTTTCATCAGACAGACAGACAGACAGACAAACGCTGTAACTAATACTGTGTCTAGCAACATACATACAACGAAAACAAACAAATTAACATAAAATGTAACTAACATTCGGATAACAGATGAATGAAGGGTGTTGTGCCGGTTCATGGGCCGGTTTGTGGGACAGTTAGTGAGTCAGGGAACTATGGTAACTCATGTGTCATTTCGGTTCACGAGCAGTTCCAGCAGATACTTCAGTATCGTCCAACAGCCCTTGAAAACCCGATATAGACGGAATGGCTCATCCGATTCCGAGGCAATGCGTCAATAAGTGACTCACCCGATACCGAGGGAATGAGTCTTTAACCAAGAACGACGTTAAGAGTATGTATTGTATATCTTTTGTTTGATCTGCTCTTTAACACTTTAGACAAATCACGAAAGATATGTATTTCAGAGAGTTACCCCTTGCAGAGGAACCAAACTTACATTGTACCCTGATATACATATGATCATGATTATCATCTTATTACATCCCGTATCACTCTGGTACATCTACGTAAGGCTGAGTTTCTTCAGCTCTTTAATACTAAACATCTTTCCAACCTTTCAACCTCCTCCCTCTGTTTTTCGCCCCTATTTCTCGATCGTCGCCCAGGTTGTCTGCTTTTTCTTCCGTGTCTAATAATGACCCATTACTATACAAGCTTCATTCATGGAATGCTCTGAGGTGTTAAGAATTACTGCAATATTAAGTCACTCGCACGTACATCCAAAGCTAATGCTGGCCCGCAATCTGAGGAGAAGGATGCTTTAATGTGGGTCTGCTTCGAACGCTTTGGGTGTTGGTCATCGTACCCGTACCTCGTATTGTTGTTGGGAAACTATATGAGCTTTCTTGCTATTCTTCTTGTTGTTGCTTCAGTTTTTGGTTTTCTTTTGTTTTCTGCTGTTGCTGTGTTGTTGCTCTCTTGTTGCTTACATACATTTAAAGGTAACTTTATGGTTTTTCACCCTCATTTGGTACATACACAGATTTTGTCGTCAACATATTTACAAGTACCGTACTTTAATCCCTTTGGCGATAGTATTAGCATTGTTGCTGTTCTTGTTCAACATCAAATCCAAGTTGAGTCCTTTGTTTTTTGATGTTGTTGTTGTTGTTGTTGTTGTTGTTGTTGTTGCTGCTAATCCATAGAGTGTAGTAACAAAATTGTTGTTTATCTTTAAATTGCTCTCAAGTGTATAATTTTCCTTCATTGTTCGGTTAGTTACATAAATCAAAGTTGTAAGTGTGTCAAGTTTATTAAAAGTTTGACAAATGGTGTGAATCCGCTTATAGATAGAAGTTTTTTTAAAATTCTTGTCGGTTTGCTTTATTTAATCCAGAACCACAACAATAAAAGTGTGTAGTGTATTTTTTCTATCCCACTTGACATAAATTTATCGATCTGAAACTAAAGGTTTTTGTTCGTGTCTCACTTTATAATATAGTGTATATATTGAACTTTTTATTTTTAATACAATGTATAAAATAAAATTGACGACTGACAGACTGTCACTTTAGACAATCCCGCAGGTGTTGCGAAATGAACAAAGTCCCACGATTGTGATTGCCAAGAGATACAACTGTCATAACAACAACAACAGCGGCAACCGTTGTTAATGGTAACAAAAACGCCGCCAAAAATGTCCTTGACAATTCTATTAAGCACACATTTGGCAACGCTGGCAACACTACAGTGTAATTACACACACATACACACATGCATACACATACACATCCACGCACATGTTTTCAGGCCTGACACATTGATTCACGTTCACTGTTCGGGGCGTTGTGTTCACTGTCTCGCTCGCACACCTTCGAACGCCCACCCACGCCTCCTCGCGGCTTTCAGCCAATTGATTGCATTTGATTGATTTCACTGCAGCACAGAGTTCGCCATTTCGTACTGCCAAATAAATTGTCAATGTGTATCGCGGTCGTGCCAGAGACTCTCCTCAACACCGACCGTGGAGCTGACTTTGATGATGACGATGATGATTTTGTTGGCTTCTTTTTTCTTGTGTATTTTTCACTTCTTCCTATTTCCCTTCTCCCTCCTTTTTCGATCGTTTCCAATACATTTGATATTCATTTGCTCTTTGTTAACACACACACCAATAAGGAGAAACAGAATGAGGAGAGAGATAGACAGACAGAAAGATTGAAACAGAGAGAGAAAGGGATTGATTTCTATGACTTCTTATTGTTATTTAGTCCGACTTTTTGTCGGCTGTTTTTTCTTTATTTTCAATTAACTGATTGATAGATTTATTGACTGATTGATTGCTTAACTGTGTTTATGTGTTGAGAATTGTTGAGAAAAAAAAACAAATGTTGTTTGCTACGAATTGTACAAAGCTTTTGTATTTTTTCTCTTTCGTTTTGCTTTGCTTTAATGGTCGCCTATAAATTTTTTTCTTTTCTCCCTTCTTCTAATTCTCAGTCTCAGTCTGCCTCTTGCTCAATTCTTTTCACTTACACACTAAACCGTTATAAATCCTCGCGTTCTGTGACAGTTAATTACACTGAAGCTTTTCTCATAACAGTTCGTTTTTCCGCTTGAAATATTTGTTGGCAACGCCCACAGGATGTAAACAGTTGTACGTGTGTGTGTGTGTGTGTACATACACCATATACATACATACATACACACATTCATGTGTGTGTATATGTATATGTGGATGTGTGTGTATTTTCGGGTCTGATTTGGTTGTTGTTCGAAATTTGATATGCCAAAAATTTGCATTCGGCCTAAAAAGCGGCTTCATTTTAATTGCTACGATTTAGAGTCTGATTTTGATAAATTAGATTGCTTTAATGTTTGTTAGGATTGTTGTTGGCTTTGTATTATTATTATTGTTGCTATTTTTGCTATTATTATTGCTGTTGTGGTCGCTGATAAAAATTGTTCCTACACGAATATTTTTCTTTTACTATTTTTTAACAGTTTTCTTTTAATCGGTATGGACACAAACCGATATCCATATTAATTTAGCTAATGGTCAATCTTATACCTCTTTCGTTCAAGGATAGAGAGTATAGTAAGTTCGTCCTTCCATTCTTAACACACAAACCAAACACCGTCCATCAGTGCCACTCACAACTACTCAGTATTACTCTGTACTACTCACTACAACTCGTAGAGAACATACTCACCTCTTGACTTGTACGTAGTTAGGAAAGTTTACTTAATCAAGTCAGCCAACAGCATCAGTTCTTTGACTAAGCTGAGAAGTTGTTTAAGTTTCCTCTTTTCTTTTCCTTTCCTTTTCCATTATTTTCCTTTTTCTTTCTTATTATATTTCGTACACATGTTCAACTTCTATTTTTGCCCTGTATTTTGTTTGTTTCCTTCTCTAAGTAACCGTAACTTTTTATGGAGGTGGTGCTGCGCCGTTCCTTTTAGGTATTCGCTTTTTTTTCACCATCATGATCATCACCAGATGAAGAAAAAAAAGCACCCACAAGGAAAAGATCAGGATGAGAAGGAAAGAAATGATAAAAAACGAAGAAAAAGTGGTCAGAAACTTCATTTTCTTCACTCGTTGGCCATTTACACTGTTGCGGTGTTGTTTTTGTGCTTGTTGTTGTTCTACTTGTTGTTGTTATTGTTGTTGTTGTTGTTCGCGAAGTTGTGTTGCATTTGTTTTAAAGTCCAATCTGCCGAAAGCAATCGACACGGCACGGCACGTATTTCATAGATACAAAGATAGATCTTTAAAGTAGGTCAGGTTTTTAAAATTGGGAAGCTAAAATTTTTATATGTGAAGATATCCACATATGTGTGTGTATATGTTCATATGTGTGTGTGTGTGTGCGTGCTTTTCTATTTAAGTTTAAGCACATTCGCAAATAAAACTCTTTCTTGATGCATTCACAAAAAACTGCAGCTTGCATTTCTGGTTACGTTTGCAAAAAAATCGCAAATTTAACACTTGATTTTGCTCCTTCTTACGTACCTTTTTTTCTTGGTGTTTCCTTGTTTTTTCCTTTCTTGAATGCCTTCTTCTCTTCTTTGTTTTATGTTACTGCTTCAGTTGCTGCTGAATGCTCACGTTTCTTGATCATTTTGAGCTTTTTAACGCATGTTTCCTGAATCCTGAACACTAAACACATTTTTACACAAAAACACACACAAGCACTCAAAGAATCCCTCAAATAAACACACACACACACAAGCTCACTCACATACACATAAACGCACACTTCTTTATTCTTCTGAACAGACACGTTTTCATGCAGGTTTTCAAGCAGATTTGCTGCCTCCGTTTTGTGGCTTTTATTGCTTACTTATTTAAATCGTTAGATTTGTGACTCACGGGATTTTAGCCAAGCCAAAGGAACAAATAAAAAAAGATTAGAATAAGAATGAATCGATCGAATCGCAATGCTTTGAGTAGAATTTTAGATTTTAGAAAAATAGGAATTACAAAAAAAACACCAAAAAAAAAACAAGAATTTTTTATTATTTTCTGAAGACTTGATAACTTTTTAAAGCTTCATTAAATTTTGAAATTTCGTTAAATTTTTCAGAAATTTCGTTAAATTTTTTCATTTATTAAAGTTTGAACATTCGTTAAATTTTTGAATTTTCGATAAATTATGATAAAGTTTCCGGAAAGTGTTGATATTTTTCGGCATTTCTCTTGTTCCCCTCCCCGTCTACCTCTCACACTCCATCTATCTCTTTTCTTTCGTCTCTCAAGTGAATTTCCGCCTCCTTTCGTGTTTCTTCACGTTTCATCCTAATTTACAGGTGAAGTTTTTTCTACTAAATCGTCTAAATAGTCGAACAACACGAACATGTTGCTGTTGTTGTTTTTTATTGCTTGTTACTCCTCTACACAGCGTGTAAAATTCATTAAATTCTATACCCTAAATTTTTTGGGGTCTGTGGGTATTTTTTTTTCGGTTGCGTTTCATTGTTTTCGTTGTTACTATTATCATAGTTGTTGTTGCTGTTGTTTCATGTTGCTGATGCTCTTGCGGTGGTCTACATATTTTGCCAGGACGCATTAAATGAAGTCTGAGTTTTGAGCTCTCATGACTCGTGACGCACGCAATAGAAGCACCAGCGGAGCCGAGAAGCAACGATAAAAAACAGCATGTTTTTTGGCTATAATAAATATTTGACTTTATAAACAACTTCTGTGATGAGCAGCGCGAGATTTCATGCTGCGTTTTTACAAAGTACAAAAAAATGTTCAAAACGTTTTTTGTTTTAATAATCGTTTTAACTGCACTAAATTTTTACTCTTATTTTTAGCGTAAAAATTTGTTTATTTATTGCAGATAGCAAAAGTTTGAAAGCGAAAGATTTGGATGATCTTTTGTTCGGTTTCTTTTTTCTTATTTTCTGGTTTATATCAATACAACAACAACATTTCATTTATTTTCCTATTTTGGGTGAGTTTTATTTAATTTGGAGTATTTTTGTATAGTACCATGTATATCTCATAATCTACTGTTATCTAAATTAGAATAACCTGATTTATTTCTTTTTCGTACATTTTTTCATTTACTTTATAATACTATTTTGTATCAACGTTGTGAAAGTTTGTTTTTTTCTGCTCCCTTATTTTCTTTCTTTTACATTTTTATTTGGTTTCCTTTTCTTTCCTTTTTCCCCTTTTTTTGCTCTTTCTTCTTTGGGCCTTTTTTGATTTTTTGAACTTTTTTATTACATATCTTTTGCTTTTTCTGCCCATTTTTCTCTGTATATCTCTCACTCTATTTCTTGCTTTCGCTATCCCTCTCTCTCTCTCGTTTCTTCTCTCTTTTTTTATTTTTACCTCAATCTTAGCCAATGAATTCAAAAACTTTGGTTTCTGGTTTGATTTAGTTTCGGTTTTTCGTTAGTTTTCTGCATTTTTTTCTCCATTTTTAGCTGTTTTCCTGTTTTATTTTTACGTTTTTACTCTATCGTTTTTTGTTAATTTTCGTTCATTTCAAAGTGAGGATAGAATCTTTGTACGTTCAGATTTCGGTTCAGATTTTTTATGGTGAGAAGAATCACTGAACATCGTCTTTTTCCTTTGCCTCGTTTATGTGCAAAGTTCCAGAATCGAAGACGTGAGAAGCTTAGCATGAAATGAAGCAAAGTTTAATTCTTTACCTAGTTTAAAAGTTTCCAGCTCAACCACAAAAAGAAGAACTGTATTAAAACTCGAACTGAGCGGCGGAGTTGGTTTCAAGATTTTCTTTGTTATTTTTATTAGTATTTTTATTATTATTAAAAGAGTTCTTTTCTAGTTTTAAGCCGATTTCATTTCTTTAGTTTTTATGAATAACTTAATGAAAGTGTGAAAAGTTTTGTCAATTAAGAGGCAATTATTGACTGGGGAAAAAAGTGAAAACCGACGAAAAAATGAAACAAAAAACAGAAAAGCAAAAAAAGTGAGAAAATTCAATTAATTTGAAATTATTTAAACTTAAATGATTTAAACAAACGATTGATTTTCACACACTCGAACTTTTTCAATTGGCGACTTTTTTCCTTCAATGAGTCTTTTTTTCTTCTTTAAGTGTCTGTTTTTGGGTAATTTTTTATATTATTACTCATTGAATATAATCGAAGAACAGATCATATATATTTGTAAATCCTTAATTTCAAAAATCTTCACAACACTTTCCACAACAACATCTCTGCAGCTTTTATTTTGTGGATTTTATAGATTTTTTAGATATCTCTTGGAGATATCTCTTGATTTAAATGCATTTTTCAACGTTTTTCAGCTCCGTTGGATTTCAGTGGATGAAATGATTCAATGAATGACGCCAAAAATATGTCACTAAAGAAAGGACCGAGTTTTTCTTCGATGTACTGCAGCCCCCCCCCCCCTAGTCTCCTCCCAGAGCATCCATCCCTCCTTCATCCTTTTCCATCCACACCAACTTAACACGCAAATGTTATCATCCAATAAAAAGCGTATCCGTTTTGATGCATCTGAAAGCGTTTCGGTCGCAGCGCACTCAGCTCAACCATCCACTCTCTGGAGGATAGTGTTTCTTCCGTCCTTCCTTCCTCCTTCTTTCCGTCCGTCCTTCCGTCTATCCTTCCGGTCGTCCCTCTTTTCGTACGCCCTTCCATCAATCCTTCCTTCGTTCTTCCTTTCTTTCGTTCTGTAACCATTCTAAATTCAATACTTTTTATTGAACTGACTGAGTAACTGTCTGCATTTGTATCTGTGCGTGTGTCTTTGAGTGTGGCTCTGCGTGTATATGTGTGTGTGTGTGTGTGTGTGTGTTGGCGATATGTAGGTACTTTGTTTTGGTTTTTCTGAGCTTTGAAGAGCGTTGAGTATCGATTTTGAAGCTCCATCGAGCACGCATTAAGCTGCTTTGACATTCTACAAACTCGAGACTCTTATAAAAAACCAACAACCTCGTACAGAGAGCAAGTATTCTGTATCTCAAAGGTTCAATGTATGTGTGTGTGTGTATGTGTGTGTGTGTGTGTGTATGTGTGTGTGTGTGTAGTGACTGAGTGTCTGCTTGTAGAATTCGTTGGGTTGTCAAACGAAAGCCATTGGACTTGAATTGCTTTGGCATTGATACAAGTTGTGATCCATCCCCTGTCACCGTTAAGAACCAGTCAGTCAGACAGACAGCCAGACAGACATTCGAACAAGTAGATGTGTGTGTGTGTGTGAATCGTATCGTATGTCTGACTACTGGGCAACTTCTACGTGTGCGTGGCTTTGTGTGAAATTGGAATTTTATTTAAATAAAAATTGCTTCCACTCAGCCGGAACTAATGTCCAACTCCTTGGGGCAAAAGTGTTAACAAAGCAAGCTATTGAATGTCCTTTGACATGGTTACTCTCGCATGATTCTTGTTTCTATCTTTTATTTTGACGCCATTTTCTATTATTTATTGTATTATTGCACTTTTGTCATTCGAACCTTTATTCTCTCACTTCAATCTTTCATTTTACTCTTTCACTTAATACACGCACATACCCAGGGACTACTTTTCTATAATATACATATATTGATGTATTGACTGATACCATATTGAATCAATACGATAAGCTTACACGTCTATAAGGTTCATCTTAATTGGATTCAGTTCTTTTTACCTGCTATTTTTTAGTGATTTGATATAATGAGTCTTATTTCATAAATTTCAGTGTCTTGTAGATTAAAAATTCTGTAGATATGCTTCCCTCTCGAGTACTTCCATTTTCGTCTCCAGACTTCATCTTGTAATTAAGTCGCGGTGTTTAAAATTCAATCTAAAATTCACTAAAAGTTAATTTCCCAGTATTTTTCAATTTTCAAGTTAAACATTCTGTAAACTTATAATTACAATTATAATTGCAATACTAGTTTTCAGTAAAGTACATAAAATAGATTATAAAGTAGATTCATCAAAAGTTTGCTGTTTCTATCAAAGGATGTCTAACAACCAAGAGTGATTTTCTAATCTATTTCTTGACCTATATACCGCATTTTCCTTGTCTGTCATGACTAACTTTCTCCTCTCATTCGCTTGCCTCGTTGGTTTTATTCTCTCTATCTCTCTCTCTTTCTGTTTCCCGCTCTTCGCTAAAATGTTCGACTCGCTCTCTTGACTCTTTCCCTGTCTTGGCTCCTCTTTCGACTCTCTTTCTTGACTTCCTCCGATGTCCCTGTCTCTCTCTTCACCACTCGCCTATTTACGAATATATTTCAAAAACACTACAAAATTCTGATGAAAAGCAAAAGATTCCTTCAATATTTAAAGACTTGAGAACAAATTTGGCCGCAAGGATTCAAAGATTCGGGTTCCAGTTAGTAAAACCTTAAGACTTAACAACACTCGCAAATACGGCCTTTGAAAGGAGCAAAGGATTTGCTTACGCTTGAGTTTTTTCTTTTGCCACGGGTGACAAATGCTACTGTCTTAGAAAGTCCTCCCCTCCCTCTCTCCCAACCCCCTCCCCGCCTATGGTATGCATTTTATTATATTGTCAAAGTTGTCTCTGGCATAAAATCGAAATTTTCTCAAAGTCATCTGTGTTCGCTTTTTCATCGTCTTCTTCTACTTACGAGTATGCTTCTTCTACTTCTTTTTCTTACTCTTGTTTGTTTTTCATCCGTTGTTCTACTTTCTTGCTACTTTCCATCTCTTTTTTTGTTAGTTTTTCTCCCTAGTAGGTTCCATCTTTCTCTGTCTTTCCCCCCTCTCTTTCACAGTCCTTGAGCCTGCAGCATAGATTTCTTGAGCGCAACACAACTTCTTCGGTTAAATATTGCACTTGGCTTCAATTTCTATCTTCTCCTTCCTACTCTCAGCTACCCTCATTTTTTGTGGTGATCCAAAAAAAATAAAAATAAATGTTAAAAATATCTAAAAACTTCTTGAAGAAAACCACATCCTTAGGGCACAAACAGCGTAAAAAGCAACCACCACCGAATGAAAAACTTGCAAACTTTTTGCGTTGCAGCTCAAAAATTCTAACAAAAGAATTGCTTTTTTTTCAAACTCGCAAAAATATTCACGCCATTGAAAGGGGGAAAAAATTAGAAAAAAGTTGTTCAGAAACCATTCTAGAAATGAATGATGAAGGGGATGGTCGCAGGGGATGTTCACGGGGGATGGTTCAGTGTAAATAAATATGATTATAATAATGGAAAATAACCAAAGACTTGTGAAATGTATGCATGTATGTAGATCTGTGGTTAGTAGCTGATTATCGTCAGCTGTCCATCGTCTGCTGTTAAATATCAGCCGTTCATTATCAGTATTCTAATCTTCATCTTAACTTGAGCGTTGCACTTTAATATCATTGGCAACACCTTCAACGCATACACACGTACACAAAAAAACACACGTACAAAAACAACACAAAGCAAATTGGGGCAACTCAACCCCGGTGGCTCACAACGCGCGTATGTATGTATGCGTGTGTGTGTGTGTGTATGCCTTAGCAATCAAGCTACCAGCACTACTAATCTGCCCCACCCTACATACGAGTATAGTACGCCACAACCCACCCACTTCTTCCTGCTGCCCTCCATTAACTACTCATTTCTCACGCCTCACTCGTCCTTCTTTACTCACCACACGTTCACCATCTCACCCAACATCACTTATTTTCCTACCACGAGCGGTACCTTGTTTCGATTTAGTCCCGGTTTTCAGTGGCTTTTTTGCGCCGGGACTTTAAACTTTTTTCTGGCTAACTTTTTTCCCATTCAACTCCTCAGTATCCGCGACGACGGAGTTTCACTACGATATGCCACGGTTCTAATTTACGCCAGACTCTTCTCACAGCCGCCCCTCTTCTTCCCCGCTTTCCCGATGCTTTTACCTCATTTCATTTTGCTTTTAACGCTTCATCGCTTTTACGCTCTTAAGCTGTTTTACTTTGACGCTGTTTAAGTGAGTAAGCGTGGATGTGTATGTGGGTGTACGTTAAAGGAAAGTGGCTGAGTATGTCACAAGGTTTATGCTTGTGTGTCACTGTGTGTGTTTGTGTGTGTGTGTGTGTGTTTGTGTGTGTTTGTGTGTGTGTGTGTGTGTGTGTGTGTGTGTGTGTGTTTGTGGTTATGTGTCAGTGGTGCCTCAGGTATGTCGCCGTATATCTTTTAGTCTGTCAGTCTCTTTTATCCTCCTGTCATTGTGACAGGTTGCTTTGAGCTCTTATGTTTCTTCGTTTCACTTCACCCCCTCCTATCGTTTTTCCAACATCATGTATAACGTTTTGATGCAACACGTATGTGAAACATTTGAGTGAAATGATCCATAAAGCGAGAAAAAACAGTGTATTATAAGGGGGGAAAAGCGATTAAACAAAAGCGTCTTGTGTTAAATTTAATGCTCTTTAATAAGCTCAAAGTTTGGGTAATAATTTCAAAATATAGAGGAGTATAATATATCGTTTAATTCATTATAAACCGTCCGTGAATTATATCATTGACATTCATTGCAACAAAAGCGTTCATTATCACAACCAACTGATTGGACCGGATTTTAGTCCTAAGATAAAAATAATTGAGATTCTTGATTTTATTTTTTATTTTTTCTTTTTCATTCATACGTCCTAGAATTCATGACAGGTTTGTCCGTTAAATACTTGTTTTTAAAATAACTCAACGCAAACTTTATGATTCGCTTAAATAACATTATTTATTTCACTGTTTCTACAAAACCACTACATATACGATTCGGAATAACGATCGATCTTTCATATTAAATGATTTAATTAATTCTCTTGCCTCCTCCTTTGACGCTCCTGTCTGTCAACCTTGACATTAATTAATTCTCTGTTTGCCCGAAACAAACCGCAGTAAAGCACAAAGCCTGGTAGCTTAAACTAGGATTTACATAAGCCTTGAGTAAACCTCAAAGCGGGGAAATAGCAGAGTAAAGACAAAATCCGAAAATACTGGCCATGAGTCAGTGAGAAAGAAATTGCCTCGACACGCTCCAAATACGAGCACTAAATTGCCATCTAAATAAATAAAGACCAGTGTCCGAGATTCGGGGATTTTATTCGCGCCGCCTTCTTTTTTACTTTATTCGGCTTTCGTTTTTCACATCCCTTCCCTTCAATTAACCGAACTGCAGCAGCTGGACACCGGATGTCCTGTATATTGTTCCGCTTCTGCAGTAACTGACGCCGCCACAGTTGTTGTTGCTAACAACGTAAACGGCTGTCAACATTACGTTTTGCACGTTAAGTGGTTACTGGAGGCTGCCGTATTTATTTTGATTCCTTTTTTCAATGCTTCTCGTTTGACCCTTCTTTGAAATGAAGCCACATTTTGAGCACTTCATTTAAGAGGGTTGAAAATATATCGTCCTTCACTTTAAAGTGATGAATGTAGGTTACGTTGACGTGTTTAAACTTCCGTTAGAGAAAGCTAGAAAGGGAGAGCATGAGAACGAGTGATGGAGAGAGCGACAGTGAAAGGCGGGTCTATAAATTTAAATGGATAATATTAAGGAGATAGATCAGAGGCGAAGAGGGTGGTGAAAAATTAGATACATTTAGGTTAGAGATTAGGGTTGAGGTAAGAGGGGACCCTTTTTCAAAGATTGTGATAGATTATAGTGGGCCAGAAGTAAGTGAGGATGTTTATTAAAACTTATTCCGGAGATGATAAAAAGAGGGGTTCGGCAATAATACTCTATAAGCATCGTATCCATCTATCGCTCATTGTCACGTTCCGGAAGGAACCTTATTTTGACCCTGGAAGGAACAAAGAAGAGATAACCAAAGAAGTGAAAAATTCATTTATTTTCAGAGGCTCAAAGACACTTACTAATTGACTACTTTTTCCTCATCCTCGTTTTCCGCGCCTTCGTAGTAAAAAAAATTTGACGATTTCAAGGACTACAAGAATTCTTAGCATACTTTTGGGCTCATTATTTAATATTCTCATCTTGATTATTCCAAATTATACAATTTTAGAAATTAGCTTGAGTCTTTCTCATCAGAACCATCTGAGTGAAAATATCATTGAATCACTCGGTCTTCTTCTTTCACTTTCACTTTCGATCTCTCTCCCTTTCTTTCACCCTCTTTTCGGTCTTACACTATTTCAATTATCTTTTTCTTAACAGAAATATAAAACAATATCGCCGTCATGTACACAACAAATAAATAAAGCAACGAGTTGTTTTGTATGTCCTCCCCCACCCTCACCCTCTGTCCCTTTCCTTCGAACTGTTGACTTGTGTGCATTATGAAAGAAAAGCGCAAATAAATGCAAATGAAAATCCAATAAGTGCCACAAAGAGATGCAAGAGAAGAAGAGTGAAAGAGAGAGAGAGAGTTTGTTTATTTTCTTCTTCTTAGTTTTATTACATTATAATAAATATAATATCTACATTATAATATAATGATTATATTCTGTGGAGGATTTTTTATAACAGATCCTTTTGGTCGATGAAACTGTACCGAAAAGAATTTAATTTACATAATTATTAAATACTAAAAGGATTTCCTGCCAGCTGGCTGAACATGCATTCGATTATTTGAACCTTAGAAGAACCTTCACTTGAGTAGCCATTCTTCTTGCCCTCCACCCGCCCTCCCTTTTAACAAAATAGCTCCACAGAGAGAGAGAGAGAGAGAGAGAGAGTGAGGGATCGGAGAACAGAGAATTTCGCTACCAGCCTGTTAATAAATTTACGACTGCAACAACTATTTTTGGCTTTCAAGCCAATCTTGGCAACCGGAAGCAAGTTTGCAGTTAGCCAAAGAGTCCGCTTTATATACGAGGCACCTACATTTATGAAATCTATTTATTATGAATACTTCTACTAAGAACTAAGAATAGAAAAAAACCTTCTTTCCCGCACATCCTCCAGCCGCCAACAGAATCCATCCCACGTATTCCATTGCTCCATATTTCGCTGACGAAGGCCCGGACCCAATCCTTTTTTTGTTTGCACTCAAAACTTGCTTAACTTTTACTCTTTCGTACTTCACAAAGACTTTACATACATATGTAAACGAGTAACAACTTTTCTGGAACTTCTCTCCCTCCCTCCTTATTTTATCCCTATCCCTCTCTCTCTCTTTCTTTAACTTTTTCTCCCATACAGCACTTTCGATTGTTGTATGTGTGAGAGAAAGAGAGAGAGAGGACGATTGCTTATAAATATGCTCAAACGACTGGCTTTCATTTTCCTGTACAGCCTGTCGTTTATTCGAATTTATCGCCTTTTCGCTTTCTTGCATACGTAATGATTTCGAAAATTTATTTCCATCCTTTGCACTCCGACCAAGAGGCTCGGTGAAGAGCGTCATGAGTCAAGGATTCGGAAACACTTGGCTACCAGGTACCTACGAGCCTCAGTATAGGATTACTCCTGTATGAATTCTATTCTAAGGAAATAAAATAGAATGTGTAATAGCAGAAGGCGATGGAAGGGAAAACAGTGACCAGGTCAATCCTTAAGTAATACAAATCCTGTATAAAACTTTTATTAAGAAATTGAATTTAATTTCAACGTAAAGAGGGAAACGAGAAGTTATTAAAGTAAAACTAACAAATTAGGTCAAAAGTTAAGAGATAGAAAGAAAGAGAACTACATATTTCATCAAAGTAATTGGCAAAGAAATGAATAAAATATAAAATTCCTAAAACTCTTGAATTAAAAATTTGCTGCACTGTAATAAAGAGATTAAAAGTTTTAAAAAAGGAACTTAAAATAATAATAGTTTAAACTAAAAAGAAATCAAAGCTCTAAATAGAGAGCCAAAGAAATGGATTTTATTTTCCGTCGATGATGACAAATTAAAAGAAAACATAACTTCGATTGAATTTTTTATCCTCGCGTCTGTTATCATCAAATTCTCAACAGGTTATACTCTTAATTGTCATCGCTTTGGCAAACAGATAATAAAGTTATTAGATCATCTGTCATGATTGATAGATAGCTGTTGATGGATTAGTAATCATCATCTCTTTGGTGATAATAAATAAAAAATTCGACTTTAACTTTAAAAGAAATCACAAGCAATAATAAAAAAAATAATAGTTGTCAATAAAAGAATAACGAATGAATAGAATAAAGGACAATAATAAATATAAAATTTTTTTTATCATTTTTATATTTTTGACTAATATAATTTTTCTAACTCCACCCAAATTTTTATTATCTGCAGCAACTTTTGCTCGTTTGTCGTCTTTATAATAAAATATATTTTATATTTTTTCTCTTTTATTTATTTTGATCTTTTTTATTTCTTTTTATATTTTTTTTTTTTGTTGCCAGACAACATGGCGTCTGTCAACACGTTTGTTTGCTTTCCTTTTGGCACTCTACGGATATTTATTGTGCTGTGTTAAAAGCATTAAATGTCAAAAGTTTTAGTTTTTTCTGTTTCCCTTTCTTTCTTGTTTTCTTAATTTTCTATACAAAACGAATGTTCGAGGTTAAAGATTGAAAGAAACTCCTGCTGGTTTCTAATAATCAAGTTGTTGTTTATCTTTTGTTTTTATTTTTATATCTCAAAGAACAATCGGCATCCAAAATATAAAAAATACGAGTTAAGTCGGATTTTATTTAAAATACTTAGTTTTTTTAAAGTATTTTCTAAAATATTTTTTTTCCAATTATTCAGAAAAGGATTAAGAGAAATTGTGATGAAAGAGAGATAATGATTGATAATCGATGATAACTTATATCCGATGATTATTGATAACCGATATGATACCTAATAAGCGATGATGATTGACAGATGATTGCAAATATCTGGGATAATATTGTGGGACAGTATGATGAATGATAACTTAGTGAGAAAATTATTAAATAAATGAATGAAGAATGAATAGTTAATGATGATAAATAATATCAATGAATGAATGAATGATTGATGAAGTATGACCAGAGATAAATGGATGCTGCATGAGGAATGCGTATAATACTCGTAATATTGTAAGTAAAAGCATCATCCTTTGTCAGTTCACAGTAGGAGTCTATGGGAATGATGTTAGGAAGGAAGGAAGGAGGAAATAGATTCTAGATGATAAAGATTAGGATAAAGAAGATATAAAATCGTGACTAATAATATCTCTCATCAATAATGTTACAGCAATAAAAAGTTACGCCGCAGAATTGATTGACAAGGAACAATAATGAAGAAACAAAGCGGAGATCATTGACAGGTTATGATTTAATATAACAGTCGGTAATAGATGATAATGATGTGAGCAATGATGGATAATGTTGAATGATGATAAATAATGAAGGACGAAGACGGATGTTGAAGACGAGGAGGATGATAAATTATCAGAAATTAGTAGGGACGAATGATGATGGTTGATAAAAATTTAGATAGATGACAGTATATCATGATTAAAAATTAAGCTTGGCAAATTTTACCGCATAAAATGTTTATTGAACATGATTCGTTTGATCCATCTTAATCAAAAATAAAAATAAATTTCCCATCACTGTTCATTCATTATAATTTAGCTTTTAGTATAATTTGAAAAGTGTAATCAAATATAAAAGAAATTACTCTTTCGTCTCATAAACATTGTTCGGAAACAGGGCTATAATAAAAATCATTAGAATTGGCATATAACAATTTGACGTTTCCTGTTCTGTTTATCTGACAAGTATCCGATGTTTCGTTCTCCCTCCCTCTTCTTTCACCCTTTCATACATCCTTTCATTCCTTTTCTTCGTTCTTTCAAAGCGATTCCAAAGTATTCACGCTTAGAGCAGACAAACTTGAAAAAGTCAAAAATTGCAAAAAAAAAACCATTGAATTTAATGTCAACAGCTTCTCACTTTCAAAGGAAAGAAAACAACAAAAGGCAGAGTAAATGTCTTTACATAAAAACATCTTCACGAAAATATGTCGGAAGTTCTTCGTCGTCTCCCGCAAATAAAAGGATGTCTGATATATACACACACACACACACATACACACACACAAAGAAACTTATCAGCATATCTGTTTATAGACGGACATGATTCCGTATGCATATCTGAGAATATTTCTAAGAAGCTATAAAAGTTTGCAAAAGTTCCGAAAGAATTTGAAAATCATAAAAATTATCGTAAATATTTACGATATTTTAGTCCCCAAACACAATCGTTGAGTCTGGTGTGAATCGGCGGTGGATCTGTATGTGTATGTCTGTGTTTGTGTGTATGAGTAGGTTTTTGTTCGTATCTATTATTTATTTAGGTTTGTGTAAGTAGAAGAAAACAGGCAGGAGGGAGGAGACAGATGACAACGACGAATGACCTGATAATGTTTCAACTGTCCATGAAACAGTTTCAAATTTCATGTCTATAATAAAAAGATGTTTTCTTTTTAAATATGATAGGCGTATTAAATTTTATTATTATACATATAAAATTCTTTTATTTTTACATGACTTTTTGTTTGGTTTTAGTTTTGGTAAAAATTACCTTTTATTTCGATTTTTTAAAATACGATAAAATATTTATACATAAACCGTTTCAAAGGCACGCTATTAATCTCTGGTTTATACCTGTCTCTGGTATAAAAGATACCTCGTTCACACAAAATATATCACGTTCACACGATCGAAAGTGATTTACACAGAATGCATGATTTATTGTGCCACTTTAGAAAGAAGTGGGTTAAATATTGAACTCAATTTGACAGAATTATGCGCGATAACAAACAAGATGTCGCCTAGCAACGTTCTATAAAGACGCTTAGATATACAGACGATGGGCACACAGACACACGTACACGCACATGCACACCCACAGATACAAACACTTATTGTAAGTCCTTTTGATACCTCTTCCCTCGTAAATCCTTTGATAATTTGACACTCTCAAAGTAGAGGCAACAATTTCTCATTTGCCACCGTTTTGGTGCAGCACAATGAAACCAGTCGATCTTCCACTTCAGCGGCCCCTCGCTTCTCTTCTCTACCCCTCCTCCCCTCATCCGCAACTCATCGAAACCCTTTGAAAAGCGACCAATTCTCAAAAACATACACCGTGAATGTTGGCAACATTGCTTTGGCAACATTTAGACGAGAGCTCACTCTCTCACTACAAGAGACCCTCGAGAAGTGAAGTAAATACATATGTGTGCGTGTGTACGACCACAACCATATAAATATATACTCCTACATACTCATACTCATACATACTCGTATATAGCAAAAATTACACAAGCGAATTAAATTTGGCGCACGAAGTGTAAACAAGTGAAGAGAGAGAAAGACTAAAAAATATTTTAGCAGTGACAAACAAGGATTTGTGACAAAAGAGAAGGAGGAGAGTGTTGGCGGGAGGGAAGCTGTGAGGAGGATGGAAAGCGAAAAAATTACAAGGACAGCGACGAAAACATGAAGGAAAAATGGACAAACTCAGTAACTACGAATTTTTTCGTAAATCCAGGACACAAATGAAATGAAAACTAAGCACTCCAGAGCAGGACAAAAAGGACAAAAGATGAGAGAGAGAGAAAGATGTAAAGAATAAGAAGTAGAAGAAGAAGAGGGAAAACGTAAAGGGAAGAGTGGGAGAAGAGATGCGTTGAGTGTCTGGATATTTTCGATGTATTTAGTGTAAATGTCTATGTGTGTGCTCCTTTATATACGACTCCTCTATGGAGGGGAGGAGGGGATGAGTGCGTTTGTGTATGTGTCTTTATATGAATTAAAAATGATGCTGCTCTATTTGAATGACGTCGACAAATTTATTACAGACTTAGTACTTGCATATATGAAAAAGGAATGAAAAGGAGGAGGTACCTAGACGTTATTATTTTACTTTCAATGCCCTTCTTTTAGACAGTAAATAAATAACAATCATTTAAACGCGCTGAAATCCTTGCTTTCTTCGTACTTTCTGTCTGTGTGTCTCAAATCCTTGAGAAACCGTGAACCAAAGATATGTGAACGATTATCTACACTCGCAATGAGTTATTGTTACACTCAATCACTCAATCACCGAACCACCAACTCTACTAACGTACTCATCAGCTCACTCACTCATCAACTAGCTCATCAACTCATTCATATGCTCACCCACAAGCGATTCTCAACTCATTTGTTCACTCATTTACGTCCTAACAGTTACACTCAACTTACTTAACTCTGTCAAGCAAACATTCGACAACTCACTGATGGACTCATTCAGTCCCCAATATAATCTCTCATTACCTCAATTAAGTTCAGAATTAACCACAACGCTTATCTCACTCATTCATCAACTCATTCAATCTCGCAACTTATCATCGTATCGATCAACTCAATTCTTGTCTCCCTTTCTCTTTTCTCTTCTATGTATTGTGACCATTTGAGCGGTTAAGCGGTTAATTAATTAACAGTGATTTAATTGGATTTCAGTAACAGGCAACCAAAGTATTTATAAAGAGTCAAAACTTAATGATGCAATTCCTTAAGTGGCCTTCCTTAAGAGTCCTTAAGTGTGTTTGTGGATACGCGCCTTTACAAACTTCAAAACAATTCAAACATCTTCAAGGATAACAACAGTTGAAGGGTTCATAAACTCCGAGATGAAGCTGAAGTGCTTTATTGCACCTCAAAGGTTTAAAGAAGGGTTAAAAATCGAAGTCATGAACAAAAAAAGGAATACTTTAAGGACCTGCAAGTAATCGGCACTTATATTAAAGCCCCCTCTCTCTTGTGATATGGTTACCTCCCTGTTCACTTCATGTACCTTTCTCTTTCTCCCTCTATCATACTCTATTTCAAGTACATAGTACTCATCCTCAGAGTTTAAGAATTTATTTTTATATCCTTCCCTAAATATAACAACAAAAGCACTTTAATCTTCTCCTTCGCCATCGTCTTCTTCTTCTTCTTCTTAAACTGACGTCCTAACTTCCTTCATACTTACATTCTTACTCCTCGAAACTAACCTTATCACCTTCTTACGTTCTTCCCATCTAGTACTCTCTCGTTCTCTCTCTCTCTCTTTCTTTCTTACTCTTTCGCTGTCTTCACTTCTTTGCTTCCACTGCACTATTATTTAGATCTGCCATAAATTAAGATATTCTCTTTAATTTTATGGTTATTATTAAATTTTGTGGCTTCATTAAATTTAATGATAGCTTAATTAAACAGTACAAAATTAAACAATGTAAATTTTGGTTCAAACAGCGATCATTGATCAGAAGGAGCACATAAAACCAAGCAACCTTTTTGTAGGGTCAACAAAATGGCACTAAAATTATCCAGAATTAAGGTCCATATTAATTTAGTTGTAGGATTTAATCATTGAAGTCCTTATATTCTTTGTTAATAAAAATGTTCTTTTCAGAGAGTAAAAGATTTCATCTAAATAGCAATAAAATAGTATAGAAATTTAAATATTTCTAAAATAAATTTAATTTTTCCTTCAAATATGCAACATTTTAAATTTGACAACGTTTCGTTTTTCCAGGTTTTCTCTCTCTCTCTCTCTCTCTGCCTGTCTTTCTCTCTCCCCCTCTCTGTCGCTTTATCTGTCGTCTTCTAAACATGATACTCTATAGATTTTAATTAAACTTTACTACGTTCATTTAACACCAACACTACTATGAGTACAACAGCAAAAACAGAATTTTGTTGCTAACACAAAATGTACATCTCCCACATTTGGTGAAACTGAAGAGAAGCAATGAAGAAAGGAGACTGAAAAAAAGAAAAAGAGTTCGCAAAAACCGAGTACAAAAACCATGGTTTGAGGGGGTGGTTAAGAACATCGAAACAGACCACGAAAATAGAACGAAAATTAAAAAAGGATTCACAGTTTTTGTCACGTTAACTACCTAGGAGAGGAGGGGGGGGGGGTGGTTGGTTAAAAGTGGGGAACCATTTAAAGCAACAGCTACACGTCACTATTCTTTACGAAGTTAATATAAATTGCTTGGTGTTGGGCGAAGGGTAAAAGAAAAACACAAGAAATGCTCACCTTATTGTGCATTTACGACATTTACAAAAGCATCTGCATTACTCAATCTGTGATACTTTAAAAAATCGAAATGATGGAAGCAGTTTGCATAATTTATGGAAACCAATCAAAACCAATTTACAAAAAATGAGGCAATCAATTTTTTTTGGTATTCATAAATTCACGTAATTTTCAGGGAATCGATTTTTTTCGTTTATAAATTCAAGTTATTTTTTCACACAAACATACACAAACTCTCACACAGACACACAGTTGAAGCAGTTCAACTAAAATTGAAATTCGCGCGGTGAATGTTGATTGTTTGTTTGCTACTAACAACGTCAAAATGAAAACAAGAACAACAACATTATTACGTACTCTCATACACACACACACACACACACATATATTGTAAATATACACATGAACTCAGAAAAAGTTAGAAACTTTAACTCGAATTCATGAAACAACAACAATACAATCCTTTGACTCCTGGCAGAACGTAGCGAAGGTTTGCCGGTCAAATGGCGGGAGGGGAAGCGACTGTAAGGGGTGGAGATGAGCAGATGAAACAGAGAGCAAAAATACTACACAATGCAACTGACTGCAAGAGATAGAGACAGAGAAAGACAGAGAGAGAGATGAATATAGAGAAGGAGAAAATTGCTTTTAGCGAAATATGAAAAATGATTTATGATGATGACCATCACCATTGTAAGTGTTAGTGGGTGATTGTCCATGTGTGCCTATGTATCTGTGTGTGTGTGTGTGTGTATGTGCGTGTGTATATATGTTGGTGTGTCCTTGTGGTAGGGAGATAGCAGTAGCAGCAGCAGAAAGAGTAACGAAAATTGCGTTGCAGTTGTTTCTAGCGAAACGATCATGCGGTAGCTTAGTGTAAATGTGTGTGCGTGCATTCGCTGTAGTACACTCACACATTCAACCAGTCATTGTAACCCCTCACCCCAGCCCCGCCCAGTTGAGATAACGCATTACATTGCGCGCGACTAAAACTGTAAACGACTGAGGAAAAAAATAACGTGATTTCAACAGTCAACGGGTTTTCGACTTTCTAACAACAGCAACAACAAACTTTACACTGTGAGAGAGAAAAAAAAAGAGAGAAACACTTAGACAAGGTTTGACTTATGACGGCTTAGATGGCGAACTGTGTGTGTATGAATGTGTGGGAAGTGTTATCAACCACATGCACACATACACACACACACAAATCTATAACCACACACATATCTAGCCACAAATCAACGCTCTCTCGGATTGCAGTCTTCGTCGTTGATTTAGTACTCCGCTTAGTTGAAAACCAACACAACTAAAAAGAATAAAACATCAGAAGATACACTGTAAAAATAACACTCACGAATAAATGCTATTCGCGTCCTGTCCGAAGACTTTGCCTCTGCTGCAAGATGCTTTAATTGAGAACCCTTAGAATAAATTGCTAAAGTGACGCAATGGACTCTATACAGGGGAGATTATCTTAAAACGGGGGAACCACGACCATTCGTTCACTGCATGCACTTTGTTCTCGTAGCAAAGCCATAGCAATGTACTATAGTATCTAATCTAGTATCTAAATCTATTGTAGTAAAATAACAATACGCCTGGGACAAGGAGACAACACGCCCATTATATAATACCACGCCACACGCTCTGGATAATATTAAGACTAAATATATGAATGCTCTCTTCTGTTTGTATAACTTGTACTTCAATCCATCTAATCTAGTATCTAAATCTATTGTAGTAAAATAACAATACGCCTGGGACAAGGAGACAACACGCCCATTATATAATACCACGCCACACGCTCTGGATAATATTAAGACTAAATATATGAATGCTCTCTTCTGTTTGTATAACTTGTACTTCAATCCATTAAACGTAAATCCTTGCAGAATTATGAACCTGTTAAATAAATAAATAAACGTCAATAAATGTGCATGTGAATATCAATAACAAAAGTAAGTTAAGAAGTAAATCAAACATTCTTTGTTATCGTCTAGCAATGCTTAATCAGAGATGTTTATTGAGAGAATGGAGAGCATTAAAACTTTAAACTTAAAACTTTAGAGCATTAAAACTTTCTTTATTATATTATTATAAAATTACGCATTAAACTTTTCTTTTCTTTACGTTTTCTCGCATCAAAATCGGTGTTGTTTACATTTAATTGCTTTTGCAATTTGTACCTTGAATGTAGTTTATATTTCATGAACGTGCAACTCGTACGTGACTTGATATCCACCAGATTATGTTGTTGTAATTACATGGACATTAAATCCAACGAGAGATGCATTTCTTTATTAAGAGAGTTTTCGAAGTGGAAGAAAACTTCAAATAAGTAAGTAGAATATGTCATTAAAATGACATTAAATCAGAGAATTAATTATGACAAATACTAAAATATGTTGAAGATGCTAAGATATAATAATATCAATATTTTCTCTTCCATATCTTTCTCCTTAAAGTTCCACTCTAAAAATTGAACCTTCTTAGAACTTTCAAAATCAGATAAAACTCGAGGAAGTTGAGTTTTTTCTTTCCCTTTACTTTTCAGCTAATTTATAATTTATTAATGAAGGGGATTTTCTTTGTACTCCCCACTTTCTCTATATTTTTTCTAGATTTCTTTTTCCTTATTTATTTCATTATTAAATTGACTAATGAATGCCCTTTTGACTTTTAAAATAAAGACGATTGAAACCATTCGAAACGCATGATTAATAATGTAGAAATGTGTAGACTCTAAATGTGGTACGAGTATCCGATATTGCGTACTTCCCAACCTTGACTGTTGAACTTTTCTCTCAAACAAAAAGATGCACTTCATTAATTTTTCATTTTGCTTTCAGTTGTTTTTGGTTTTTACTTAATTTAGAATTTCCTTTGTCCATATTTTTCTTTGACACATCATCTGTCTTGGTGGCCCCTCTACCTCTGCCTCTCTCTTTCTTCTTTCTCTGCTTTTTCTTCCTCCTCGTTCTTCTTTTTCATCCGTGCCACTTCACTCCTTTTTTCATTTCTTCCTTTGCTATTGCTACTTTTACAGTAGCCACTCATAAACTTTAAGCTCTGAAGTACTGAAAAATAAAATAAAAAAAATTTAATTAAAAATCTCTGTTGTAATATTTTTCAGTTAGTTTCTGTTAACATAGACTAAGCTCTATAAGGTACCTCCGTTCAATTGAAAGTAATGAAAGCAAAGAAAGACATAAATAAATAAAAAAGAAAAACTATAATATTTATTACCCTCAAAGAAATTCTTGGTTTCATTTTTGTTGTTGATTAATGTAACAATTTACTGTACACTATATTGAGTGTATGTTTTTCGAGAGACTTTGATTAAATAATCACTATTTGCGAGAAGGAGCACATTTGTACATAATATCAGTTGTCCACAGAAGTAACAAAAAAACACTAAGAATTTGGGAAAAAAGTCTTTATTTCTGAATGAATCGACGAGTGATACTACTATCCACTATAGTAATTATTCAAAAAACAATACACCAATCTATCTATAATCTATCTAATCTATACACCAATCTACCCCCATCTATACATACACCTGGGACTGCCCCCGTACATCCTCAAAATCATCTTTGGCCGTATTTGAACTAACCATATTTTGCATAATATTTACCTGTTTGCTTTTCATGTTGTTTTATTTGCCTCTTTGTTAAGTTTTCCACTGATTAATTAGCCGAAATTCATTCTCATTAGTGAGTAAAAAAACCTATTCTTCTCCTAGTTTTTGTTTTACTTCTACTTTTTTACTACCTTTTGTTTTATTTCTTTTTCTAGTTGATAATTTTTTCGTTCCGTAAATTTACGATTTTTACATTACGTTTCCTCCTCCCGATCTTTGCTGCACCTTTGATGATTCAACTGTAATAATATTGTAAATAAATTATATGCATTGGAGGAAGCAGCATATGAAAAAGTTACGCTACGAAGTTACTGATTACGTGAGATTATCACATGATGATAGAGGTGAGAACAGAAAGTAAGCTTCTGTGAGTGTTTAAGAGCACTAAAAATGGCTGGAAGTATGTGTGTATGTGTATATACGATATATACAATTATAATTGTATGTGTGCTTGTGTGTGTTAAGAACGCGTTGATATGAAAAATGTGCAATTTCGTGAGAAAAATGCAAAGAAATTAGCTACAACAACAGCAGGCAAGGAGCAACAGAAAATTCAGCGGTAATAATAAACCATAAAGAGTGCTATACTCGTCCTGGTTGAAGCTTAAATACCCTATACACCATTGTGGCCTCTAGTGAAAGATGCTTCAATTGAGAGCCTTTAGAAGGAAATGCTAACGTGGCGACCATAGCATGGCGGACCACGCCCATTCTTAGCATGGTGCATAATATATCTCCGGAGTTAACGTAGGCGGTGATCCTGATCAAGAGTATGTATACTTTTCTGTAAGTTCCACACTGACTTCTGTACGCTACAAACGGAAGGGCATATTTAAATGTTCACCTTCATATGTAGGGTGTAGAAAAACTCCACATCCAACGAAAACAAAAAATATGCATGGAAAACGCCGAACATAAAATTAGAATTTTTAATAAAAAATTTAATTTATAGAGCAAGCGTTGTTCATACAATGCAGCTACTGCTGATTTCTATTCTTTTCCCCTTTAGGTGGCAACACTGGTTGGCAGGCAGCCTACGCTATACATTTAAGAGTGAGTGTGTATGTATTTGTTCTTTCAAGGCGTTTTTGTAGGTGTGACGCATTATAAATTTGCTGCAACCATTTTTAAGGTGCAATTTTGTTCAATTTTATCCCATGTTGGAGAGGGGAGACGCAGGGGGAAGGAAAAGAAAGGCACCGTGAATAATTTATGCTAAAGAAATGAATTATGGGTAACGAATTATTGCCAAGAGTGGAAGAAAAAATCTTCTAAAGGCTTAAATTTTTAACTCAATTATTATTTGACGAATTTTCCATATCAACTATAAAAGGTTAACCCATTTTCTTCCCTTATATACTATAAATAAATATAATTTATTGAGGTTATTCAACTCTATTGAATTGTAGCATTCCTCGTCGATTCATAACCATGGATTAAATTTCAGTACAGTTAGCGGAAAAAAGAACATCGGCCTGACATTCAAACAAATTAAATATAAAAAAACATTCAATACATTTAAAAAATATTGCTAAAGGCTAATAATATTTGCTATAACAATGAATCGAAATATGCTTTTTTTCCTAATTAGGTGTTCATAATTTGTGTTTGTCGAATAACGTTTGACATCTAATTAATGCAATCTAATTATATTGTAGTTATGTAACCATGTAAGTTACTTTATTATATGTCATTGACAGACACTCGTGATTTGAAGATAGAATCGATTTTGCTGAATCTCCTAGAATATTATCAATTATTAATAACACTAAAGAACAAAGAATAATTATTCAAAATATTCCTAGAACCGGGTTTAATTTCAGAGAATTTAATTTAATAATTAATAGATTGATGTAGCTTTTTACTTTTTACAATATTTTAATATAAGATTTTACTCTGTTTTATTCCATACAAGATATATGGCAGATAGTATATCTCTGTAGATAAATAATTAAAACTAAGGTTCAACGATAAATAAACCACACAAAAAAATTATAATCTATACAACAGTTGATATAGAAACTATATATAGATATATGTATATGTAGATTCTATAATATACTATATAGATTCTTTGGAATAGATGAGGAACTTATATATAAAATATAAATACTTATATAAATATATTTGATATATAAAATACTTACGTGTTTACATACTTATATAAATCAAAGCTGTACCTTTCTCAATTAGAACTTTCCGTATCTACTTAAAAAAGTAAAGCCTTTCCTTTGAAGTTTCTGTGCTAATTTTATACTATTGTATTTTATAAAAGGAATCAAAATTTATGACTAACAGTGTTTCAATGAAAGACACGCTTCACGCAAGACAAAGTTACGGTAATTAAATTCAACATTTTTAATCAGATTAAAATGTTGCCACTCATTGAGTACGATACACAACAAATCAATGCTGATTTATAGAAGAAGGGGATGACAGGGGCGAAAATGTGAGTGTTAAGAAAATTTTTTGCCCTCTTGCTATCTGAATACCAAATTAAGGATGAGTGGGTGAAGCCTGATAGTGAAGCTTTCTGTGTAGTGAGTTTAGAGAGGCTGAGGAGAGATATTTTCAAAGAGAATATTGTGCATAAATAATGAAAGGAAGAAACTCAAAGGAGACACTAGATTATTTCACTTAATTAGCGAGATGCTGCAAGCGAAATAACAAATAATTGCATAAGAAATAATAAGGTTAATTAATGCTTCTAATTAACATATTAAAACCGTGAAATAATTAGAAATTATAACTGCATATTAGCATTTTCCTATATCTTCAGTATCTTCTGGTACAATATTTGAAACTCATTCAGTATATTACTGTATATTCTGCTATACTATATATTTTCTTATCTACGATTATACTCCAGACTCCTAAAATGAATCCTAGTATATTTCATTGTTTTTTCAGAATCATCTAGAAATATTTTGAAAAGCTAATCAATTATGATACAGATTATTATATTGTTCAATTGATCTCGGATCATATTGTAGATTTTTTATGATCCTTCAATATTTTACATAATATATCACAAGTCATGTCATTGCTAATTTTTTATAAACTAGATGACTTTTTATAGAGCATTATTTTCTCTCATTATAACTTTCTCTCTATATATAACTCAAATTTTAGAATAATAATAAAATTCACTACAAAAATATTCAATAAATTGTTTTCACCTGAGAGAAGATTTCTAAAAATCCATGAGTTTGGACAGTTTTCAATTCTCTTCGCTTCACTAACTACACATTTGACAATTATAAAAAATACTAAAAATAAATGTAAAAAAAATAATTGTAAAAATCTATTTGATTGCGTATTTTTCGGTTCGCTGTTTGTCATTCGGACATTCCAGCAAAATCCAACAACGGACAGCTGCCATGACTTTGAAACTGCCGCAAGCTGTACACGTGCATTGCACGAGTACATTCTATACATCATTAGATCAGAAATTCCTCCGAAAATAAATGTAGCCAAAAATAAATGAAAATCGGTTGTTTGTGTTTTTAGGAACGTGTTTGAATTTCCAGCTTTTCAGTCACACACACTTTTCGAATGTTGTTTATATGCTGTGTGAATTATAAAAAAGGTATCAAATTTATTTTTTTAGTTATTTGTTTGTACTTTGTAGTGCATTTTTTGGTTCTTGTGTTTTTCCAGGTTTCGTGTGTATTTATTCGTTTATTTATTCTTATTATAACTAAAGTTTAGTTCAGTGTTTTAGGTGGGTCCTTGTATTTTATTTTTGCGTTCCTTTTTCATGTTTTTATTTACTTTTTACCTTAGTTGGTTGAACACACGACAAAAAAGCACGAAAGTAACACAGAAAAAATCCATTTCCTCCCCTTCTCTCCCACACACTCTCTCCCTCTTTCTCTCTCATAAAAATCGTTCTTTATGAAATCTATTAAATTTTTCAATTTTATCATTTAATGATTTGCGCGTGTTTCTTCGCTTAACTAAAGCAATTTTGTGCTTTCTACAGTCGCAGATACGCGCTGATGGAGAGCGCATAGAAACACAGAACAAAAAAATTGTATCCCCACCAACGGTACTCGTGTACCGTTACGAATGCGATTGCAATTTCCAATCAAGCATGCAACACTTGAAATCATAACATCGACGTTTGAACATCCTTCTAAGTCCTTGAGGCTGGAGTCTCCGTCAGTATATCTGCCTGTCTGTCTCCCAATCAGTTGGCGGCCTACCAAAGCAACGTGCTTCTTCAATGGTAAAAAATTGTACAAAATAAGCAAAAGCAATGAAATAAAATAAAACAACGTAATAAAATGATGGAAACTTAACGTAGAAATTGAAACTGAAGCATAATTCTGTTTTCTAGTCCTTTAAAAATTAATTAAAACGCATGGTAAAAGAAAGTAACATTCTAGGACCAACTAAAGGACTTCTAGTCCACTCTAACTACTTCTAGGTTTATAAAGTAACACAACGTATCATAACGCAATGATACTCAACAATAAAGAATATAATTCAAATCACTAAAACTAAAAACTACACAAAACAGCAAAAATCTTAATAATTTGATAAAATTCGAAAGTTTTGCTCAATCCATTGAACATACAAAGGAAAATCATAACAAAACCATGGCAATATTTTGAAGCCAAAGAAAAGTATAACGAAAAAATGAGAGTAAAGAATAACGACCAAGAAACCAAAACTGTTCTTCTTCTTCTTCTTGTTATCGTTATTATTGTGAATGTTAAAGACTCAACGATTGTTCTGAATCTGTTTCTTTCTGTCCGAGAGCTGCTTCGAATGGCCTTGAATGGAATTCAAAGTAGACATTCTTTAAAAATAAATACAGACAAGCGAAGAGAGAAGGAGAAGAGCCAACGACTGAGAGAAGAATGAAGTTAATAAGAGAATGTTTCTGAAAACGGAAAGAAGAAACTAAAAAGATATTAAAATAATATTAGAAAAATACTAAACACGAAACACCGAAATTACATTTATAAATTTCGGTACTGAGACTCAATATTAAATTTTTTTAAAGAAATATTTTGTAAATTTACGAAAACAACACATCAACTTTTTTTAACCGACAGTTGATTATTTTGCATCGCTGCACTCGACAGTTATTTTGAAGCATTCGCTCGCTCACTCTTGAAACCAGAACATAAAATGGTACAAAAAATCTGCATCTCTGCATTCGTTTGTAAACGCACAAATACAACCAAACACACAAACTTACTCTGCATATACACACACACACATTCGTATTTACAAACATACCTTTAAAATCACACATGCTCGCATTTACACTCCTTTCATTTGTATTCTTAATTCTTACATATTCACGCACTTAAGTAAGCACTTATACACTCTCGCACTTCATTCAAATACACACACACACATACTCACACACTCACCCACACACACACTCACTCAAATAGTCACATACACTCGTCCATATTCACTAATTTAAAACAATTGTGAACGCAAAACAACTCATCGCAACGGTGCTTTTTTTAAATGTTACATCAACGAGCACAATTTTCAAGAGTTTCTTAATTAAAACCAGAAAAAGAGGATGTGAGCGTTGGTTTTCAAAGAACTGTTGAGATTATAAAAGGTTCTCTGTGTATGAAATAATACAAAAGTTATGTAGTTGTTTCTAAAAATCTATTTTTTAAAGTTGCTAATTTTTTAAATTAATATAAAAAGAATAACCATAACGTAACTAAAATTGAATGTGGTCAAAAATAAAACACAAAATAAAAATTCCCAAAAAATCATTAAAATTGAGAAGGAAAAGAAAATAAAAATTAGAAAAGCTGTCGATTGCAGAAGACACGAACAGAAACAGAGTTGCTAAAAAAATGCAAATAGAAAACGAAAACATAAGAAAAAATAACAGAAGCAATCGATGATCATCGAGACGAAAAACAAGAAAAAATCCACCAAAAAACAATATTAAACTAAAGAAAATTTCTTTCCTTTCACAAGAAATAAATAATTTTAACAGAACCGAACCGAAAAAGAAACAGAATGAGAGTGAGGGAGAGTTAGAGTGAGAGAGGGAGAGAGAGAGTGAGAGGGAGAGTGAGAGGGAGAGTGAGAGAGGGAGAGAGAGAGAGAGAGAGAGAAAGACGGAGAAAGATTGAGAGAGACGTTGTATCTATATAACCTGAAAAATGTAGAAATTTTAAGAAACTAAACTAAACACAAAAAAATTGTATAAAAAACTCTGTTCGTTCTGAAGGACTAAAATACCTCACCCACTTCCTAAAGGGGCAACCGTATTTTTTTCTGAGTTTTTAATATTTTGTTGCTGTTTTTTTTTCTACCAACGAGATGATGGTCGAGTTCTTGAGTACCACCGACAGAGCCTCGCAGCGTTGTGCTTGTTACAGGCAGCCCACTAAAATACCGACAACAACAACAACAACAAGAAGAACAGCAACAAGAATAAGAATAACAACAACAACAACAAGAGTAAGAATAACAACTACATACAGCATATTAAGAAGAACAGCTACAACAAGAAATAATTTTTAAAAACTACTTTAAAAGAAGCTCAAGTAGCAAAAAGTGAAAATCTTTGTAGAAGCATGAAAGCAGATATATAAACACTAGACATATCTATTTGTATGTGAGTATATATATCCTCTTTCGCACGCACACATATATATGTACATATACATACATGCAAACAATGTTGCTTATATTAAATATATAAAAATAAACCTAAAAGAAAATGAAAAAAACGCAAGGAAAAAAATTTCATAAAAATAGCGTGAGAAATTTTTTTTAAAAAATATAAAAACAAGAACTCACCAACACAATGAAACCAACAACACATACACACCTCTATATGGAATATTTTTAACTAGATGTTTTTCTCTTTTTCTTTCGTTTTACCCTCCTTTTTTGCAACAAAGAAAACTTGTTTCTTTGTGTCTAACTTTAAGAGTTAATAAAGACGAGGCAAACAGTTGGAGGATGGAGGAGGGGAAGGGAGGGTGATCCATGATCCTCCAAGTCGGGAAACAGAAAACTGCAAACTATTTTAATAGCGGATGGTTACTCGTTGAGGGTGATGCGGGGTGGTTTAAGGGTAGGAATTAACAAAAATATTTGCTTAAGTTGTGGATTGTTTTCATCTTCACGCGTTTTTCAGAAAAAGGAAGGGGTCGGAATGGATGGAGGAGGAGGGGAGAGGAAAGCGGAAAAAAGGAAGTGGGAGAAAGATAAAGAAAAAGAGAGGAACATGTGGTGAGCTAAAAAAAGAAACTCAGAGTCTAAGTGCTTTATAAAAAGCTGACGAAACAACGTTTTAAACCATAGAAAGTACACACGCAAGCATACAAACAAAGCCAAACACTAACAATCCATAAACACGTACAAACACATACAAACACGCGCAAATAAACACATACAAACACACACCATGTGCAGCAATGTTGCTATAGAAACTATTGTTTCGCATAGTTTGTTGTTGTTGGTATGCTCCATGATGTTTCTGTTGTTGTTTTTGTTGTACTGCATGCTGTGTGATTTGATGATGCTTTTGTTGTTGTTGTTGCATTTGATGCCGCTTGATTTTGGTGTCGTTTTTGTTGTTGTGGGTTTTGATGTTTCTATTAATACTCTTAGAGTGCGTTGTTTTCACCCTAAATACCATGAAATATATAAATATGTATGTACAATGTATATGTATGTGTATCTGTATTGTGTGTATGTATGAAAGTATTTGTTCTTGTGTCTTATATTGTACAGAAAGTTATATTCTTATTGTCTTTTCTTGATTTAATTTTGTTCTCTCCTGGTTTTATTCTACTTCTTGTACCTCTTCTTCGCTGCGTTTCAGTTTTTGTTTCTTCACACTAGTGCGAAAAAAAACTTTTAATTAAAACTTTTTTAATACGCAAAAATTTCTCTTTGTTTCTCGATTTTATTTCTTACTAAGTTTTTATTTTTTTATAATTTACTATCTTAATATAAACATTGAAAAATAAGGGGGGAAAATTGTAGAGAGAACTTAACGGAAATATAAAGCTGCGAAATTGTATACACAAACACACACTCACATGCACTCACACACACACTTATATACACGTACTCGTATGTTTTCAGCTGAACTGAATCTCTTGCAAGTATTCAGAAAAAAACAAAAGAATAACCAAAGAAAAACCAAATAAATATGACTCTGTTCTGCTCAAAGAGCAAACAATTTCAGTGTTTTTATTTTTAATGACTCAAACTTTGTGTTTCTTTTTTTCTTTTGTTATTGCTGGTATATTTTTATCTCTTGATAACATGCGTTCCTAAAGAATAACAAAGAATAGCAAACAACCATTAAATTTATTTCAAAATTTAACAATATTTTAAAATCGTATTAAATTAAATACGTATTTATTTTTATTATTATAATTATATCGCTTGCAACAATATTTATTTTAGAACATATACATATTTTTCATTTTTTGTATATATTTATTTAAATTATATCCATTTAATAAGCTAACTAAATAACGATGAAAATGAGAAGGAACTCGAACGGCAAAATTAATTTAAAGTTCAAAAGTCAAAATGAGATATCAAGAGAACATATAAAAGACACATACACATACACACGCGCACGAACACACACACACACACACGCACACGAACACACACACTTGTGTACCTATACATGTTCGTATTTAGAACATCAACATGTCAGTTGAAAAAATTTGTTTAAAGCAACGATGAGAAAACTAAAAAAAAAAAACTCAAAATCACACAAAGAAAACGCATAAAAATATAAAAGCCAAGAAATATATAAAAATCACTGTCTTTTATTTTCTGTTATTATTCTGTGTTGTTTTCTATTATTTTTCTTTTTATATTTTCATTTATTTTTGTCTTTGAATCGTGTTGAGTGCTTGCTTGATATTTGAATCGCTGGGTGCATAAATTGTTGTTGTTGCTGCGACACGTAGATGAAGCGTATAACACCTATACACGTACGTGCGTCTGTAGGTGTGTGTGTGTGTGTGTGTAGTTCAGATATCTATAGTATAAAGAAATCTAATTTTGTTGTATGTACAAATGTACCATAAAACACACACACACACACAACTGACAGAGACGTGAAAAGAAAAAATCTGTGGCGAAAGAAAATCATATAAAAACAGAGATAAAGCAAAACACACACACACACACACACACACTAATATACACAAGCGTTAACGTCTTCAAAATTTTCGGGGCTAAATTTTTATAACAGGCAATAAAATAATGCATATAAAATATATTTAACAAAGAATTATAATAAGAATAGATGAATAAATAAATAAAAATAACAAATAACAGCAGCACAAATAAATCACATGGTTTATCGTGAATCGCACTCGCATCGCATCGCATAAAAATAAAAGCAGCGCAGATGAAATGCCAATAAAAATACGAGTACATCAAAAATAAATTAGGAAGATGATGATAAAGCTGATGAAGACGATAATCATGATGTTGATAATAACGATGAGAATGAGAATGTATAAATGTGGATGTTGGTAATGTTGGTTGATGATGAGATCGATGTGGATGAGGATTAGGACGACGATGATGATGAGCATGAAGATGAGAATGATAGTAAGGATGAGGACGAAAACGAGGACGAGCTGACGATGAGGATGTGGGTGAAGATGAGGATGCGGTTGAGGATGAACTCGCGATGAGGATGATAATGAGGATAAGAATGACGATGACGATGAGGATTGATAACGAATTGATGTTGCTTATGATGTTAAGGAAATTGATGATAAGGGCAGCATTTATAATAACATTGATAATAGACTGGAAAGAAAAAAACTGACGGGGAAAATGTGTTACTAAATACATGCGTTTCTTTGTCCTTTTATAATCCATTTCTGATTTCCGGAAATCACATTGAGCACACCGCAATGTTTCCAAGGTTACGTCTGTGTTGTTCACGTTGTGATTTCTAATCAGAAAATCAGTTTCAGATATTTTTTGGAATCAACTTTCTGAATTTTGACAGCTAAACCACATGCTGTCAATATTCAGGACATTTGGTTGGACTTGAAACCGGATGAAATCGTCTACGCTTTATAATATAATAGATTGTAGAGAAATGACCATTCCTCTTTAATGCTTAAATGTGAATGTTTATATTTCAAACGATAAAAATATTTTATTGTTAGAAAGTCGTGACTTTGACCTTTTTTCAAAATCGTTCACTGAACAACCCATTCTATGAACTTTTCCACTCCCCGAACTGTGAATAGATTCTGAAGTCCTGATTCTCTGCTATTTTGAGGGAGATTCAAAAACTCTCAATGGGAAAAATGTCATTCATTCAGTTTGAGTCTTAATCACTATTGTATAATGATTTCTATTCTATTCTATGCCCTTCGAATATCAGATGAATGTTCTTCTAAGGAACATATCATCTATTGAATGTAACTACCTCTAAAAAGATAAAAGATACGAAAGACTTTTCTGTAAATAATCCTCGAAGAGTGAAAACCATATCTTCTTTCAAGGGATGAAAGTCTTAACCAAGGATCACAATCAAGGATAAAAAACCAAAGGATAAGTGTATAAAATGGACTGCGAATTAAACGTAGTTTTTTCACTCATAAGAAATTCTTATTTAAGTGTGAGTGATGACAATAAATCATCATCCTCAGCACAATCAAGGGACTACTGACGGTCCTTTCATAGAAAAATAATTGACATATACAGACACAGACACAGACACAGACACAAAGAAACACGCACGTCCATCGCAACCACAACTGCAACCACAACAGGTGAAAATAATACAAAGCGTACACTGCAAACAGATGCAAGAGAAGCTTACACTGCAAACAGGTTGTTGCCGTTGTTGTTGCTGTTGTCGTTGTTGTTGTTGCTGTTGTTTGTATTGTTGTTTCATTCTTTTGTCGTTTTATTCCTTTATTCGAAACTGATTGTCATCGGTTTTTATACGTTAACTAACGAGTACCGAGTTGGCAGTGAAAAATGTTTAGCGGATGAAGAAAAATTGTACATTTAGTTAATAAAATCATATAAATAGAGTTTTTATATAAACACATATACTTAAAATATCGTCTTTTCTTCTATTGCAGTCCCCAAACTTAATCGTCACCGATGTTGAATTAAAGAGCAAACTTCAAAGACAATTTAATAATAAATCCGGCACCAACTTTAGCTCTCATCCCGTTCTACACAAATGCGTCAGCAGCAAAACGTATCAAGGCCGGAATCAGCAACAACAACAACAACATTACCGCAATTCAAACAATCTGAAGAAATCGAACTCTAAAACACGAAAAGAAATCAAAATCAATAGAGATCGACCGAAATTATAATGAATTTATTTCACAGACGAAGCGATGATGAATGTGAAAATTCAATATCATCAAAAACAACGCTAGCAACAGCAACAGTGACAGTAACAGCAAGAAAAGTGACTGCTCGAAACAGCAACAACAACGATAGAAGCACCTACAACAACAACAACAACTGTGTAAACACTACGCAACATTTCAAGCACGGCACATCGACGCTTAATCACACTGCAAACGCTGACATCGACGATGAAGAGCAGAACAGCAACAACACCAGCAGGAGCAGCAACTTAAACAACAACAGCTATGATGAACCCTCTCTTGGAACCAACTATTATTTGAATAGAACACAAAAATGGCGGTCACGACCGCGGGGGCAGGGTCAGAGTACGCCGCTGGATACAACAACGAGAACAAGAAGAAGAGCAAAAGCGAGGGCGTCATCGGCAGGAGCAACAGGAAAGTTAGCAGGTTTATTAAAATTGCTAACAACAACAAACTATTGTACATATTTCATTGTTGTTGTTATTGCGTTTGTTTCTTGTTGTTGTCCTCATGTACAGTCGACGCTGCAAGCAACTAATAATAATCACCGACACCAGCAGCAACAGCAACAGAATGTATTGTTTTCGCAGCTGGAACAACAACAACAATACAAAGAAACGATTAACAAAAATAAATTTAGTCAAATTGTAAATAGAAATAATAGTTATGACAGCAACAACAACAGCAGCAACAACACTGAGAATAGGAACATCCACAGCAACAACGAATTCGCTCCACAGCAGCAACAGCTGTTGTTGCTTGCTACTACAAATAATGTTACTAACAACGGTACCAACAATAAAAGAAACAAAAAGAACAAGAAGAAGAGGAATAACAACAACAACAGCAACAGCAGTAAAACAACCGATGCTGCTGAAATAATTTTGAGCGATTTCAACGATGTCTTCGCCAGCCTCAACGTGTTGCATCGCGGGGCTGAAGCGCGTGATATTAGTAGTAGAAATAGTAGTGAAAATATTAGTAGTAAAAATAGTAGTAACAACAGTCACAACCATAAGAATTCCCATAATAGAAGCAGTCACCATAATAAACTTGATCGAGATGATGCAAGCGAGAACAGAAAAGCACCGAGAGAGAACAACAACAACAAAGGAAGTGGTGAGGCGGGTAACAGCAACACCTTTAATATACTCCGCGTCCCTCTCACAGAGAGCTCTACAAACATCAATGAGCTTCTTCTGGACAGTTTCCGCGGGACTCACAGCTCGCCGCAGCAACCGATGTACATGAATGAGTTTGCGGTCCACATTCCGGCCGGAACCGATATCGCCGATATTATAGCCGATCGCTATGGATTCACAAATATGGGACAGGTGAGTCACAATCGTAACAAATCTGGTTAATTGGCTAAAAGTCGGGTTTTTTTTAAATCAATTGTATTCGTATTAAATATCATCATCACTTTCATTTAATGATCCGATGATGGGAAATAATGACAAAACTTTAAAGTCAATAAAAAAACGCACATGGTTTTTTATATTTACCAACTCATTTACACAAAGTCATAAAAGTATATCGACATCTAACCCAGGATTCCAATTTTATTAAATTTTTAGTGGAATACTTTTTATTAATATTCTTTTTCACTTCATTGAATAGATACAAAATAAGCGAACAAGACTCTTTTTAACAGATTTTTGTAATATTTTAGAATTTTCATCTTAAAACAAGACCACAAAAAAGTAGTCGATATCATAATCGTAGGAAGGTCAACGAGTTCCACACATCTAATGACTTAAGTGAGACAAGGTTACTTAAGTTTACAAGAATGAAAACTAAAAAACAAGCTTTTTAAAAAAGTGGTATCGATACTTAGCTCAAGAGAAAAAAGAACAAGTGTCAGGTTACCGAATCCATCTAACTGCAGATTCGGTTCGGTTTTTTCTGCGGTTCTTATAAAGAATATAGAAAAAAATTTACACTGAAAAAAAGAAAGAACATATTTAATATAAAAACAAACCAAGAATTACAAAATAAAATATATGTGGCTTTAATTGTTAACTATAATTAATTATTTATTTGAGAATAAAAGCTAATTGAGGAAAAATTGATATTTAATAGAAAAAATTCATGATATTTAGAATCTTATCTTTTTATATTAATTTTATTTACTATTTTGATTTTATTTCTTATTCACTTATTTTAAAACTATTTCCTATATTTATTTAGTTTCTCATCTTCCATCCTCTGCTTTATTGCTTTGTTTTCTTCAGTGTAAACACAACCTTTGAGTTCGAACAGAACTCGTACTTGCTTACCTTAAAGCTTCTTAAAACCACTTCTTTTAAAAGCCTCTTAGTTAGTAACCTCGACTTACTTTACACTGCGATAAATAAGCACAGTTTCCACATCGATTAAATTGTTGTATGATTAAATTTAATTGCAGCTACTGCGACAAATAAACACAAAATAAAAACCAAAAAAAGACAAACCGAAAAAGAAAAATAAAAAATAGAAAATACATAAAATAGGAAAAGACGAAAAAATTTTAAAAAATGTGAAAAAAAATAATTAATTAACAAGCTTAGTTTAATTTAACGTTTCCTAACTCATGGCGACACTCGGGCAACATTCGGTGACCGAAACCCCGATTCGCTCGACGGCACTCAGAAGTGGTGCCTCCTCGAAGCAAACAACACGAGTTGCAATTAAAATTAATCAACTACTTTAGAAGAAGGACAAGAAAGCAACCGAGAAAGCGCGAGAAAGGAACAGAAGAGTAAACGTGAAGAGAAAGAGAGAAATGGAAGTTCGAAAGAGAGTGAAATAGTAGAGAGAGAGGGAAGGAGAAGGTTAGAGAGGTAAAAAGAGGGATAAACACTTTCTTTCTTTACACAATTTAATTCCATTTTAATTAAGAAACTGTTAAACACAACGTATCTTCAAATGATGTCAAGGTACATTTAAAGTATCTTCTTTATAATATTTAATTTAATTTTTAATAATTTAATTTTATATAAATTCAAACCAAAGAATCTTTTTTTATCTGTAGAGGAAATTTTGGAAGAAAAAGCCACCCAAATAAAAAGCAAAAGCCCTAAAAGTCTCTTCTATTCAGTTCATTTGAATTCATTGCCGAATATTAAAATTTCCTGCACGTAGCATCAATTCGTTTTAATGACGTATGGCGGCCACGTTTTGAAGTTTACTCAAGTCGTAAACCCAGCAACCAGATTCGTTTATTTACGGCTTTCAGATACTTCTTAGCATTCAAGCTGCTGTTTTGATAACTGATAACAACAACATAACAAGAATAATAAAATCAACAATAATAATAATAATAACAATTATAATAATAATAATAATATGTTACTGTTTTTATTCATTCGATTCGATGTGTCTGTGTTTCTCCGAGTATTTACGAGTGTCTTTCTTTACGATTATCTTATTTTTTCCTTTTATTAGACGCCCAAATAATTTCTTTTTAGAAATGATTAAATATATATTTTTGATTGGATGCCGAATCGAGTAGCTTTGAGTGGCGGCACAAATCGTCGTTAGCAGATGGCTAAGATGGCTAAGATGGCTAATTAAACAGATGGGAGCTTGGATTTTTATGGCTCGTATATAAAATTCATGTGATTAAATAACATCCGTTGTCATTACGAGTTTTGCTAAATCGCGTATGAATGACTCCGAACATAACAGATGAATGGGAGCTAAATAAGTGAATAGATAAATAAGTGAATTGATAAATAAATGACTTACTGAATGCGAGTTGACTGATTTTATGTTTTAATGACTTCTATTCTATTGTATGGTGGATAAAATGTACACTAACTTTGATGAAATACATTTTGAACGAGTGAAACACACGACGTATGAGTGATTTAATTACATAGATACTTTATTTCGAAATGAGATCCCTTCATTACTTCTTGATTTCAAATCGCTTACTTTAATAGACCTAGCAGCATGGCAGAGTAGAGATATGTGTATGAGATTTAAGATTGAGAGATAATAATATGTAGCTTAAAGAAGAGGGGAAAGTCAAAGAAATGAAAAGTAAAGAAATGACTAATGACTATAAAGTACTACTAGTAACTAACCCATATTTTTTTGTATTTATTTCGTTGTATTTCATTATTGTGTTAGTTTACTTAATCTTAAAAATTTATATCATCATAATTTTAGCATTTAGTTAAGATTGTCAGTGAATTATTATTGTCTCACATCCATTAACTTCTAAAATAATTTAATTCCATTAAAAGATTCCATTAAATTAATTCCATTAAAAGAAAGCAAATATTTAATTTACTTTAAATTAAAGTAAACAGCTTACAGATTTCAGTAGAAGAAAAGGTAAAACTTTTACATTTCTGAGTGGATTTTCTTTTTTTTATTATATTACAGATGTTATTGTAGGATGAGCCCTAAATCATGGTTCCAATAGTAATAAACGTTTTATAGTTTTATTCACTTAGCACACTTTATTTGTCGCTTTTTATTGAATATAGTTTCAACCGATAAGGTTTAAATAAAACAGTTTGGTTTACTATTCAAATAACAAAATAAAAATATGTCGCAGCTTATTGGCCGCTCAGGTCTACGTTCGTCGTACTACTGTTCTCTTGTTTGGTCCGATCGTTTGTCTTCGTCTTATGGTCGGCAGCTTCGTGTCGTCGGTCGTGAGACAGTTCCTACACTCGGCGATCCTGACGAGTCATTCGGCCCGAATGACGACCACCTCTTGAGGAATTCGGCTACCGTTGTCGTTACCTTCGGCCCCTCCGTAATTCCGACCTTCTCGACTTTATACCGACCATGATTTAGTTTCTCGACTATCTTATATGGACCTAGAAACTTGGGTTTCAATTTTAGTCCCGGTCCACCTTGGGTGCGCTTAATGGCGACTAGTTCATTCAGGTCAAATATACTCTCTACTTTTCTGTTTTTATTGTATGTTCTGCGGTTCTCCGACTGAATTTTTTCTATATTCCTCCGGGCCTCTTCACGTGCTAAATCTCGTTCTCCTGTAAGTTCGTCAATGACCGATTCTTCTAGCAGCTCACGTAGTTCAGCATTTGCCTTGATTCTCATCTCTATGCCGGTCAGTAATCTGAAAGGTGAGGCTTTTGTACTCCGTGGTGGTGTGTTGTTAATAGTTTGCTGTACGCTATCGACAAACTTGTACCACTGGCTTGGATTTCCGACAGCAAGTTTGGTTAATATTGACACAACTATTCGATTGATCCTTTCGACCTGTCCATTACCTCTCGGTACTCCAGTGGCTATCAGCAGATGTTGTATGTTTTCCTCCTTACAATAGTCCTCGAATAAAGTTGATGTGAACGCTGGGCCACGATCTGAAATAATTCGTTCAGGGTTCCCGAATACAGCAGATTGTTTTTTCAACTTTTCTACTACCTCATTGGCGCCGGTACTCTTGGTTGGATAGAGCCATACAAATTTAGTAAAAGCGTCAATAACTAGTAGTAGATGGTTGTAACGCTTCTTGGTGCATTCCATGGGCCCTAGATGATCAATATGGTATGTACTAAAAGGTTTATCAGCTTTGTCAATCGGATTTAGAAAACCTTCTTTTTTTCCTGCTTTTGCCTCAGAAACTATACATTCTATGCAGCTCTTTACCACCTTGTGTACTTTTTCCGTCAGCTTTGGTATGTAGAACGTTTTCTCAATTAATTCTTGAGTTTTTTTAGTAGCGTAGTGTCCTTGGCGGTGCGCAATTTGCATGATTTCACCTTCCATGGTCTCCGGTACTACCATAAGTTCCTTGATGGGATCTTTGAACAAAATATCGTATTTCAGGAAGTAATCATCGTAACTGCTATTCTCCAATATCTTTCTTATAGCTCGCGTCCAACCGTCGTGCAACTGGGCCTCCTTGATTCGGTGTCTAAGTCTTCCATCATGAGACATGACATTCTGCTCAGAGCATCTACGTGTCTCATTTTGTTTCCTGATCTGTGTTCTATTTGATAATCGTAGTCCTGTAAATACATTGCCCATCTGGCAACTCTAAGTGGTACGTCGTGTTTCTTTATTGTACACGCGAAGGCGTTGCAATCTGTAACTATTTTAAACTTTGTACCTAGTACATATACTCGCCATTTCTTCAGTGCTTCTATTATGGCTAGCACCTCGAGTTCGTACGAATGGTACTTCTGCTCACATTCTGTAGTTTTCCTGCTGAAATATTGGACCGGATGGAATTGTTGGTCGTCTGGATCCTTTTGAAGAAGAACACCTCCATATCCATACATGCATGCGTCGGTGTGGATCTCAGTTGGCGCTTGTTGATTAAACAGTTTGAGGACTGGAGCTTTCATCATCATCGCCTTAAGTTGTTGGAAAGATGCCTGTTCCATATCACTAAAATTGAACATCTTGTCCTTTTTCAACAGGTCTGATAGTGGTTTTGCTATTATGGCATAATCGGGCATGAAGCGTCTAAAATATGAAGTGAGACCTAGAAATTGCTGCAAGGACTTCTTGTCTTTAGGTTGCGGAAAATCACGAACTGCGATTGTTTTTTCTACCGACGGCTTGATGGCCGAATTCTCAATTTCGTAACCCAAAAAGGTAACCTTCTTCTTCAAGAACTGACACTTCCTCCATTTAATTCGTAAGCCATACTCTTCAGCCACAGCTAAAACTCTCTCTAACTTCTCATAAGCCTCTTTATCATCCTTTGCTGGTATTATGATATCGTCCATATATATCACAATTGTGTTGTCTTGCACTAATTCTCTAAATATTGCGGATATAAATCTCGAGAACGTCGCTGGAGAATTTGATATGCCGAACGGCACATAAAGGAATTCGTATTGACCGCTTTGAGTAACAAAGGATGTATATTTCCGAGACGAAGTTTCTACCGGTACGTGAAAAAATCCATCTCGCAAGTCTAGGGTTGTGAAAACCTTTGCTCCTTGTAGCTGCTGTACTACATCATCGATCAACACCATAGGAAAGTTATCCCTGATGATCTTTTGGTTAAGCTTTCGGTAATCGCAACAGAGTCGCTTCGTACCATCTTTTTTTGATACGAGAACAATTGGGGCAGCATACTCTGAAAAACTAGGTTGAATGACGCCTCTCTTTAGCCAATCTTCTACTATTTCTTGAACAGAACATTGATCAGCGTGTGACATTCTTCTTGCCTTCTGAAACACAGGAATCTCGTCGCTCAGAATAAGCTTCATCTCAATAGGAGAGGACTTTGCATTTTTTACCTTGTAATTTTCGATTACGCGAAGTATCCTATTTTGGCTTGTTTGATCTAAATGTTCTAATTCAAGTGTTGTCTGACCTATTATTTCATCCACTGAAGTTATGCTACAAAGTTGCTCAAACTCTTTAAATAAATCTGTGGAATTTTCCATATCATCTCGATCATTGCTGTCATCTATTCCTATTGGGCGTTTAGTTTCAATGTTCATATTCGTATCTACTGCTTTATCATCTCCGATGTCATTGTTTCTTCTAATCAATGTTGCTCCTTCTTGGTTAATGACTATGTTTACCATCTGCAATATGTCATTTCCCAATACTGCTGAATATAACATATCCTTCTCTTTGACTACATGGAATTCTACATCAAAAGTAATCTCGTCGATCGTGGTTGGCATAGTGAAGTATCCCAGAGTTGTTATAGTACTTCCGCCTATTCCTACAAGACTTTTTGTTTGGCGCTTTAACTCAATGTCGCCCATCATAAGAAGAACATCGTATCTTATGACGGAAATGTCACTGCCGGTATCAAGTAGTGCTGAAACTTTGAATTTATTAAGTTCGACATCCTTGAATAATCGATTATTTGCCAATATATTATTTTTCTCCTTAATTGTGTCTTTCTTGGAGAGTACGTTTAAGCCATTGTTCTCCGGTTTTATTGGCTGCGGATTTTTATTCGATTTACATTCGAAGGATCGATGCCCTTGTTGGTTACATTTGAAGCAAACGATATTAGTAGCGTGACAATCTTTCGCTAAATGACCTTTTACTCCACACTTGAAACATGCTTTCGCGGCTGCCTGGTCGATTGATCTTTGTCGTGGAGGTTGCTTCTGCGAGTTTGGTTGTGCTGTATTGACGGCTGACTGAGCTGTGGGCATTCTAATTTTCTCGTATATTTTTATCTGCTCTTTTAATTGGGTTATAGTTTGTGCTTGATACAGTACGCTTTTGTTGAACTTCGAATCTTGAATTCCATCGATGAAGTATTCAATTATGCTCTTCTGATCCAGGTTAATGGGCCTTCCGATCTCTTCCAAACTATAAAGAAATTCCCGAAATGATTCGCTTGGTCGCTTTCTTCTATTTTTTAAGATTCTGTGAACTTCTACAGCTGACAGTTGCGTTGTGAATTCTCCCAGAAGTGCAGATTTAAGCGAATTCCAATTCGTTATGTTTGGTCTGCCTCGCGTATATACTCGGGCTGCACCCGTCAACAGCTGTTTCGCAAAAATGAATTTTTGGAGTTCATTCCAACCCACTACGGCTGCATTTGCTTCGAACTCTTGCATCCAATTCTCTACTGTCGGGTAATTCGTTCCCGAAAATTTTGACACCGATTCTTCTATGTCTCTCAGCGTAAACATTGATCTGTTTTCCATTTCACGTGCTGCTATAGGAATAGTGTCTTCATATTCTGATTGTTCGTCCGTTTCTACAACTCTGTCTAGTCCGAAATGTCTAAAAAGTCGTTCTTGTAAGACAGTCTTAAGTCCTGCCGTCTCTAAACCTAAGTCACTTAGCTTCTGTCGTAACTCTTCTACTCTCAAAGACAATATCTCTGCCGCGTCCATTATGCTTTACACTGTTTGATAAAATAATATGTAGTATGTAATATTTTACTATCTACTATCTACTTATAGTTTTATATACTTAATATAATACTACTTAATAGTTTTGTTAAAAATTTTGGTTAATGAAATACTGGTTTTGGTTACTGAAATAATGTTAAATTGCTTTCATCCTTTGATTTCTAGTCTTCTACTCAATGTAAACAAAGTTGACATTGAAATGAAATAATCAAGACAGAAAACGAATACATAAGTTGACATTGAAATTCATACGACGATTTGGCAAATGGAACATTATAAATAATTTGCACATAATATGAATACGAATTAAATAGATCTCTCACTCCAACTTCCTGTATTATATTTTGCTTTATTCACTAGTGCTTGACTTCTCTAACTCGCTGTTCTTCTTTGTTCTCTTTGTCGTCACTCCTTCTCCTGTGTATTCTAGCTCGTTTTATGTCTATTTTCTTCTTATACTGAAATCTCTCTATCTGCTTGTAGTTAATGCTACCGTTTCTCGCTGCTTCTGCGCTTGTTGCTAGACTGCTGCTGCTGCGCTGACACAATCGACTTCTTCGATATTCTTCGTCTTTTGTTCCGAATCTCTCTTCTTCTATCTGCTTGTAGTTGACGCTACGTTTCTCGTTGTTTCTGCGCTTGTTGCTAGGACTGCCTCTGCTGCTGTCCGACACAATCGACTTCTTCGATTTTCGTTTTGTTCTGGATCTCTCTTGTAGTTGACTCTCTATCTCTCTGCTTGTAGTTGACGCTACTTTTCTCGATGCTTCTGCGCTTGTAGTTGACGCTACGTTTTTCGATGCTTCTGCGCTGGTTGCTAGGACTGCTTCTGCTGCTGTCCGACAGAATCGACTTCTTCGATTTTCAAAGTTCGTTAATACAGTTTTGTAGCTTTGTAGCTTTCGACTGTATTTTTTAATAAAGGTTTACAGTTTCAGAACATATAACATTCTTAGTTCACTTATTTTTCCCCAAAAACTATTTCAATTATGAAACGCATGTGGCTGCATCCCGCTTCTGACACCAAATGTAGGATGAGCCCTAAATCATGGTTCCAATAGTAATAAACGTTTTATAGTTTTATTCACTTAGCACACTTTATTTGTCGCTTTTTATTGAATATAGTTTCAACCGATAAGGTTTAAACAAAACAGTTTGGTTTACTATTCAAATAACAAAATAAAAATATGTCGCAGCTTATTGGCCGCTCAGGTCTACGTTCGTCGTACTACTGTTCTCTTGTTTGGTCCGATCGTTTGTCTTCGTCTTATGGTCGGCAGCTTCGTGTCGTCGGTCGTGAGACAGTTCCTACATTATTGTTGTTGTCCTGGATTTTCTTCTGCTGTTATTGTCTCTTATAATACATGCAAATTTATTTTTATTATTATTTTTATTACTTGTTGTTTCTTAAAATAAGTGCCATCTGATTCTTGGCGATTTTACTGGAGTTGTTGATGTTTTCGGAGTAGTTGCTGCTGCTGCTCTTGCTGCTGAAGCTGCTGCTGTTTTTAGTTTGAAAGAAGACACGATAGAAATTCATTCATGCATGAAGTGTGGATATTTGAACATTCTAATTACACTTGTCGCCCAAGTTTACACATGTAGCAACTAAAAACAGTCACATCGGGATATACGGAGACACACAGGAGTCACAAGAGGGACACATACAGAGTTACCCAGAGATACTCAGAGATACACAGAATCACTCAAACTTACAGACTCTCATGCAGACATAAAGGCAGAAGCATTCGCTGAACAAGTAAACATTTCAGCAGATTCGGAAGATTCCAAAATTTGGAAAATACAAATACATACAACAACAAATGTACAAAAGTATAACGTGCAAATATTTGTACAAAAACACATCTCTCTTTCCCTCTTTCTCTCTCTCACAACAACAGGAGGCAATGAATTTATGCGTTTCTTCATGACTGCATTTCTATTTGGAGAACTCGACGTTGTTGTTGTTATTGTTCCTCTTTTAGTTTTATTGCATTCGCATTTTAATTATGCTACTGTTTTGTATAGTGTCTTTCTCTCTCTCCATTTCTAACTATTTCTCTCTCTCTCTCTCTCTCTCTCTCTGTTTATATGTGAATTTGTGCGAAGTCTCGAAGTTTGCCCAAAACTTAGTTGTATGAAAATACAAAATTTTATATCTTGTGAATTTGGTGTTAGAAATTTTGCAATCGTGTTCAAAAGTACGTTCAAATTGTAGAAGAAAATACACACATTCATATGTACATGTGACATAGTGTGAGTGTTATGTGTGTCTGTGTGTGGAATAACTTTACACTTCTGCATTCAATGCATGAACGCGCTTCAGATTTTGATGTAGTTTTTGATTTTCCCTACTTTACTTCATATTTTTGTGAAATGAATGAACGAACTAAGCCAAAGAAAAACTGAAAACAGAGCTACAAGGGAGTTGCTGAAGTTACTGCATTTTAAACTAAAGGAACCTTTTTTTAACCCATGTAACAACGTATGAAAGACAGCTAATAGGACAAAATTTAATTGCCGAACATCTAACTTCTCTTTTAGGTATTTCACAAAAAATGGGCGTGATCCACCCACATTTACACCAACTGTCTATAAAAATATTCATTCGTTTAGAAGAAAACCAACACCGAGAACATTGAGAACAAAAATCCAAAGCAAAAAGTTACTTTGACCTGAATTTGACCTGCATTTGAAATGACTTTCGTTGATTTAATATTGATTCAAGAAATCAAAAAACTTTACTCAATGATTGCGCCGCATTACGATTGATCCGCTGATGATGCTGCATGAAGATGGATCAAAGAAACACACGAAGCAAATATCAGCGAACGACCGAAAGCGGCCATTTTGTATGTCGGTATATGTGGCTATATGTGTGTGGATACGTGTGTCTGTTTCATGCCACATGTTTCCGGTTCCGCTGCATCAACACGCTCCACAATCCAGACCAAATCAACGCGATATCGCGCATAGCGTAGCATTTCAATTGGCCAGTCAAGCAAAACAGAGAGAGAGAGACAGATAAAGAGGGGAAAAAGATGGATAAAGGGAGACACATAGAGAAAAAGAGAGGGGAAGAGAAAATCGAGTTGAACACTCAGCCAGACAAACAACCAAACCATAAGACAGTCAGCCAGTCTTTCAATCCTCCTCTGAGTTTAAAAGATGGGTCCGCAGCAGCATCCACTCCGTCCTAACATAAGACTGCAGTGCGTCCTTCGCATGCTTGAATTTGCAGTAAAAACTTTTACAACCTCGAAGTTTACCTCGTTTCGAACGCCGCGAAGTACGCATGGGAAGTGAAAGCTTCTTTTCTATCGTATTCCAAGGCATCAGCAGATCTGGAATACACCCTCCCCTTCACAAGCAGACGCATCAGCATGAACATGAGCTGGAGCTACTTTTTATTTCGCTTCAGTGCTTGTTATTTGGTGCTCAGTACAGCAGATAAGAATTCGTATGGATAGCTTGCTATCGAGGATATAATCGAGGGAATACAGAAATCAAATTAGTTTAATAGCATTTAAAAATAATGACTAAGTAAAGCTAAGTAAAGTAAAGTAATTCAGTTTTATGAATGAAGGAAAATAATGAAAAAATAGTGTATTAAAAACCTTAAAAAGTAAATAAAATAGAATCACAATGATAATGTAACTTGAAATGGAACCACATACGAGTAAAGATAATCCTAGAGTAACGAGAAGTATTCGTATCTAATGTGACGCTGAACATTTGATCCGTTAATGTTAGTTTGTATGAATTTGTAAAGACATTTCTAATGATATTTTGACGAAGCTTTTGATGACTTCTTAAAATATTTTTGATGTAACTTTTAATGATTTTATCACGATATTTCTAATGAACTTTGATAATTCCTGCTAATATTCCTAAAAGATTATTTCTGAGTTTGAGTTTTTAATAATTTTGGAATAAGTTTTTCGACGATTTTTTTAATGATTTTTGGGATATTTTTTATGATTTTTCATGAGTTTTTAATGAACTTTTTTCACAAATTTTTATTTTTTATTAAAATGTGTACTAAATCTGAATATCTTCATGTACAAGTATACTAAGTTTAAGTATACTAAGTAAATAATTTAATTTTTCGGGGCTGCCCTCAAGACGTCAGAAAAGAAAACAAAATTCTAACAATTTAAGGCACTCAGCTTCTTCTTCTTTCCAGACCAGCCGCCAAACAACTTTTAGACTATACATTCTCTTATCGTCCTTCCTCACTCTTTCTCTCAAATTCTCTGCCCGTCTCGTTTTCTCTCTATTTTTCTCTCTCTCTAGTTCTGTGTACTTTGAAACTACTGACCACATTCAAAAGCACATAAAATCAAGCGCAAAAACAGCAGATTTTTCGCCTGAGGATGGAAAAAAAATTAAAGAAATCCTCCAAGGATTTCTGAATTTTCAACAAGGATAACTTCGACTGTGTTTATCGGGAAAGAAAAAAATTCCAAAAGACTTTGATTTGATTTCACTTCTGCTGCTGCTGGGAGCCTTCCTCAATTCTTTTTCGATATTCGATTTTTATATGATTCTTTTATTTTTATTGTTATAAAATTTGTTCCAGAGAGAAAAAAGGCGAGAGCAAGAGAGAGAAATTTTATTTTAATGGTGATTTTGTGTGGAAGAAGTCGAGGATGAGGAGGAGGACATGGAACAGGAGGTGTATTAGGAAGTGGAGATGGAAAACACCAATCTTTAATAACATATCTTGTGGTACTTTTTATTAGTTGATTGGAAGTTTCGAGAAGCCACCGCGTCTTCTTAATCATGTCTTACATTCTGAGCAGCGAATCTTGTACGGAAACATGTTTTCCTCGTATTTTTATTTCACTTATTTTTACCTCGTTTATCGTACTTTAAAGTTTCGCCGAAGGCTTCATAAAACATTATTATATATTATAGAAAATGATTGCAAAGCATTCATTGAAGTCATTTTAATTGATTGTCCAGAGACATAAGATTTCTATAAGCTAAGAAAATACAATACAGAAAACTTTTAAAACTTTAAAAATATATCGATTTTATAAATTTTGTTTTAGTGTTCATAAAATACGAAAAACATATTGTATTTTAATTTATTTAATTGTTGTTGTTTCATTTCAATTTTCAGATTGGAAGCCTCAAGGATTTCTACTTATTTCATCATCGTCATGTTTCGAAGCGATCGCTAATCACTAGCGATGAGCACCACAAAGCGCTGAACTCAGAACCAGAGGTGAGTTTAAGGAGACATTAAGTATAAGTAACCTTTAATTTGATTTACACTTTAATTACTCATGCTCACGGGCTTTTATTACTCTGTATTCCTCTCTTTCTTTCACGTTATATCGAATTTCCTTGCAGGTCCGATGGATGCAACAACAACACGAAAAATCACGCCACAAACGTGACGGCTCTTTTGATTCAATATCCGGTTACAGTCCATACGATGTGATACGTTCATCCAGCTTCGATCCCGATGATCCTTCGTATCACGCAAACAACGCGTACCGCTCGATTGTGCCACGTGTACCGCGCATTCAGTACCGCGATGCCGGTCCACATAACATATTCTCCGATCCTTTATTCAAGGAGCAGTGGTACTTGGTGAGTAAAGTATGTGTGTTGGCAACAGTTTTTGTCCCTCATTAAACACAACAACAACAAAAAAGAAAAGAAAAACAGATGGGAGCAGGCTTCCCACTCATCCACGCCCCTTACCCCACAAACACTGGTGATTGTTAATGGATTCATATGGTATTTGTTTGGGTCACTTTTGGCTCCACAGCAACACTTTTCTGCATAAACATAGTGTATAAAGATTTGTATCTAAACATCGTAATTCAAGTATTTTATAAATAGTTTTATTTATATTCAATAACTAATATTTAGTTAACTAGAATAATTATATATTTTATCAGAATTAATATTCTATATATTAAATTTAATTGCTAACTTAAGTCCTATATTTTTTAATTGCCAACAACTTTGTTAACGTCTTTTCTGACAAACTTCTTCAGATCACTTCGTTAGTTGCTTCTCTTCTTTTTTCATTCTTGGTTGCAATTTTAATTTCAATTTTATTTTCATATCCTTAACATACTCTTCACTAACATCTTATTTCACCTGCTTTCAAAGTTTTTTGAAGATTTAATTGCAGCCTTAAGTTTTTACCACATAATCTAGAAGAGTACTTCGACAAAAACTGCTTCTCTTCGGCTTCCTTCAGTTTTCCTTCTCCTCTTTCTTTCTTCTTTTACAACTACAAGATTCTTCTTAGTTTAACCTGTTTTCCTCTTAAGGCGACGTTAATTTGTTCAACAAGTTAACATTTTATGAAAAACAAACGTTTAAACAAGTAGAAGTTGGAAAATGTTTCCATGAAACGAAGGAGTAAAAATTTAAGTAGTCGAAAAATAAAAAAAAAATGGTGCAAAGATTAACTAGATGAAAATAAGTATAAAAATAAGTATATACGATATATAAAAAGAGAAGTTTTAATCAGGTTAAGACGAAAGATGAAGAAAGGATTCATTAAAAATTAGTAAGAGTAAAAATTTAATTAATGGTACGTTACAAGTACATAATATGTGAGACCATGATATATGATGCCATGATATTATGATATATGTACATACATATATACACATGACTGGATATGTACAGTATTATACACATATGTATGTACAAACATATAATGTATAGAGATCGAAGCTCACATCGTAAAGCTTGAACTTTATAAGAAAGTCGAGATCTTTCAGTTCTCTGAGGGCCCTATATATTATACCATATCCATCCAGATTAAAAAGTGTATAGAAGTAAATACAAAAGTTTAATATATGGTAAAGGTTTAAATTTTCAATCCGTATTGATTTTTCTCGGTTTCTTTCTCGCAATCATAAAAAAACCCACTTTAAACAAAAGTTTTCAACTTCCGATATAATACAATTAAATTCCAAAAATAGTTTTGTAGAAGTTGAAATACAACCACATTTTCTTCACAAATGTTCTGATTAGAGAATAAATTCTCCACATTTATTGATTGTGGTGACCGATTTGCTTGCTTTGTAGCTTAATAAAAATAAAATCAAAAATTTATTAAATGTGGTTATTGCGAAGAGTTTCTCATTTGCCAAAACCTAGAGAGAAAACAAAAGCAGTTTGTTTTAAAGCCGGCTCTAAAATGTTACAAAATGGCATTTCCGGAAAATGCACAACTTTTGGAAAATTTATGATATTTACACAGGATATTTAACATATGCGTGCAGTTTTTAAGAAACTGAAAGAGAGAGAAAGAGAGAGAAAAAGAGATTGATATAGACACACATCCAAAAGCATACTCACTCTCTCTGTCTCTCAGAGAAGATGAAACCACGAGAACAAACAAATTTTGCTGTGGTTAAAACCAGAAGTCATTCATTCCTTGGAGACATGTTGGGTTGTTCAGGAGACGTCGTCGTCCTGCTGTTGGTAGAGCTTCTGCTTGATTCTTAGAAGTCCTTGAGCTCGGGAAGTTTTGCATATGTATATGTATGCATATATGTGTGTATATCTCTGTGCATGCAGTTGTTTTAATATTCTTTTGTTATCATTTTGAGACAATGTTGTACATTTATTTCTTCAGTTCTACCTCTCGCCCCCTTCTTTCTTTCTCTCACCCGCATTCTTGCTATCTCTTTCTACCCTCCTCCACGTGACTTTTCACAAGTATACGACGACGACAACGATGACTACCCTTACGTTTTATCACAACCAAGGTAGTTCGTTAGTTAGTCCCAAGCTTCATTTTGTTGACTTATTCTTCTTCTTCTTTTCTCTTCCTTTCTACTCACCACTCCTTTCCTTCTCATCTTGCAGTCATCATATTCTCTACTCCAACTTTATGCGTTTCTATCCCATTTCTGTAAACATACATCACCTTTATACTCTTTTTTCCATCCGTTCGCCTTTTTCTCCACTCTTCATTCTCACAACCCACTCATCCTTCCCTCGATCTACCTTTTGCTTCTGTGTCTATGTTATGTTATTTATGCTGATTTCTTATCGTCTTAATTTCTGTGTGCAACCTTAAATTATGAGGCTGCAACAATTAATGTTGCTGTGATAAACTTCTTACAACATGCAGTATTTGCTGCTTCTTCTGATTTCTTTTTCTTCTTCTTGTTTTTAATTTACGTCTTCCTCTTCATGCTGTAAAATGGAATGCAAAAATATTGCATAAATTAAGATAAGAATAAAGAACGCATCTTAAATATGAAGATGAAAAACTATGAAAAGCATGAAAATAGAAAGAAAAACAAACACTTGAATGCATTAACATGTGAAATGTAACCTGTTACGCTAACAGAGGATGTTAATTCAACAGAGAATTCTGTAAATAACAGAAAAATTCTTCAACTCCAATAATTATATAGTTTATTATTAATGCATGATATAATGAAGAATTTTCATCAAAGCAACGAATATCTAATGAACGCTGTTAAATTAACGAACATTATATAAACGAATCAAAATGTTTTCGTATTGAATGTTAATCAATACTTTTAAATCAACCATCCTTTAAGTAATGTTATACTGCAAACTTTAAAGCGATATCCAATTAAAATCTACGGAACATTTTTCAAACTAAAGAAAAAATGTTTTTAACAGAAACGAAATCAATGGCAATCGTTTAATTTTTTTATATACAGAATATTTTTACATTCTCTGCGATTTGATATCGTGATTTAATTAATACAACTGAAAATGAAATTTTCATTCATGTAAATTGCTACGAGTTTAAAATTTTTGTAACAAAAAATTCATATGAATCTCAAACAAATAAATATTAATAAATAAACGAATTCTTTATCGTTAACGAATAGGAATGCGATCGAATTGTCAGAACGTAAAAATCAAGTCGATTTTTTTATAAAACTTCTTTATCCGCATTTTTTAATGAATTCTGGCGAAGAGAATGAATGAAATTCAATACTATCATAATCATGTTTATCGTGTGCGTTTAATTAAATTAATGCGTAGGATGGAAATCCTTGCTTTATTTGCCACTGAAACCTCCCGTAAATTTAACTAAACTCCATTTAGTTAAATCCAATTTAATAAACCCTGAAACCTCCACTTAAACGCTTGAAACTTTTTGAAGCCTGTTAAAAATCTTATCAAGTTTCATGTTTTTTAACGTTTTGTGATATAATTTATCAGTGAACCGAGCAAGGAAACGATTTAGTAATTCAAATCAATGGCGAGTGCATTGATTGATGGACAGTTTGAACAAATTGTTATTGATTGCTAGCATATCCACATATATATGATTATACATATTGTATATACAATATTATTATAGCATTTATTACTTTAAAAATTTAAACGTAGTTTATAATAATGTTTAAGCCGCTTTAACACTAAAATATTCCTTCTTCCTCGCACTTACACATAAACACATACACTTTCATTGTGATACTATCTCATCTGCCCGATTATAAATAATTACTTATTTGTATTTATTTTTTCTCTTTCTTTTTACTTAACCATCTCGTCAAAACGATGCTACACTACAATGCTGAACTACAATGGAAATGAAATTGAAATGAATATCACTGTACAATAAATCCAAACAAATAAACAAAAATAATAAAAATACAAATACATAAAAAATAAATAAATAAAAAAAAAATATTAAATAAATGCATAAATAACAACACAATATCATCATCATCGAACGTAACGTAAAAATCTGTCCACACGAATTCCACCGTCAACGGATGCGCAGAACGGAGGCGCCAAGGATGGCCTCGATATGAACGTTGGTCCTGCCTGGCAGAAAGGATACACCGGCAAAGGCGTTGTGGTTTCCATCCTCGACGACGGCATACAAACGAACCATCCCGACCTTGCACAAAACTACGTAAGTATTCAATTATTTATATATGCAAACAAATAAAAATCCATACATATACAGATATACACACATCTTCATGTATATACCTATTGTGTGTATGTACATATATATGGACACTTTCACTTGTTTGTTGATTTATTTGTACTTATTTATAAGAATTCATTCAGCGTTGATTCGGTTCGTGTGTAGTACTCGCATCGCACTCTTTTGTCACCATTTTATGAGGTGGACTGGGTTGAGCCTGCAGCCTTGACGTTGACTTCGCTGCTGTTGACGACGCTGGCGTTCGACATTGCGAGCCGCCGCTTGTTTTCAATTACCATACATTTGGCTCGTTTGTTTCGTTGTACGGTCAAAATTAATGCTTATTATAGCCACAAAACTCACTACTACTAGTACGGTAGTAAATTTTGTTGTTGTTGGTATTTGTTGTTACCGAAAAAGCATTGTGGTCTATTTCGGTTTTTGTTGTCGTATTTATTGTTGTTTGTTTTCACTGTTTCATTGCTGCTGTTGTACAAGTTGAGTGCTTGTGTGCTCTCTTCGTATTGTAATAGAGAAAAAACAACGAAGTGGTTCTTGCATTCGCTAAACAGACAGTCGGGTGTTTTTTCATGGTGTTGTTGTCCTTCTTTGTTATCATCAATTTGCATACAGAATAGTTCAAAGTTACACCATTTTGTTGTAGTTTAGAGGTTGTAGTTTAGTGGTTGTTGTTGCTTCTTTTGTTGTTACTGTGGCTGTTGCTGGCTGTTAGTTTTTAGTTGTTGTTGAGTCTGTTGTGTCTGTTGAGAGGAGAAAAAAAACTTCTACAAAGTTTTGAGTTAATATTTTTCAGTTATCCTGTCGAATTTTAATCCTTTTATGCTTTTTAAACCAACGCTGTGACAAAATTAAATACGTTGGTTTTGTTGTTGTTTTGTTTCGTTGCTTTGCAAATACTATCTAATCAAAATCGTGAGTTATTTAATAATAATGAAAACAATTCTTATATTCTTTCTAATATTCTTCGAGAATAATGAAAATAAATCGGTTAAAATCATAAGAAGCTTCTAAATCTTTGTGATTTCTTTTAAGATTTGATTCTTAGATGATTTGTTGGAATTAAAAGTTAACATTTGGTCACCAATAAATGTCCTCAATCTAGACAAATGTCCTTGTTGTTGTTGTTGTCATTTTTTAAGGAGTACTATTACAAAAAAATCGGTATTTGGCCAAAAAAGTTCGAGGTTTTTGAAAACTTATTCCTAAAAAAATGCAACCAAAAAAGTTCATCTATGAACATTAATAAAAACAACAGGAACTCATTCCAAAATAATGTTATTGAAACTCTTTTAAATTCCTTTATTGATAGCATTAGCTGAAGAACAACAATAACAAAAATACCAACAATAACAACAACAACTACAAAACCAACAACGACTACCATAAAAAATAACAATTTCAATGCATTCAGAAGCTTTTACTTAATTTTTCTCTTTTACGATAATATAATATACTGTATACCTTTCGCCTTTTTCTTATTATTCTTCTTTAAGGTTTTTCTTTTTATTCCTCTTCTTTTTCTTTTCTTTCTTTCCGTTGTTTTGTTAGTGTTATTTTTGTTTTTCTACTCACATTCCCAGCTCACTCCTGTATGAAGTAAAAACAATTTTTGTTTTTCTGTTGTTCGCTGATTTCTTTGTGGTTTTTTACTTTTTCTGGTCCCGCCTTCGAGACATATTTTTAGGCTGATCATTAGAGGTCATTTTTTAGCTGTTCCCAGTAATAAATCAAGCGCGGCGTTGGCAATTTATCCAAATTATTACGCCTCCTCGTAAATTTATTGGAGTCCTGAATCTGCGTGTCTGCGGTTGACAAAAATTGCGCTCGGCTCTGGTTGTGGTTGTGGTTTTGTCCCTTTGACTCTCTGACCTCTCTCTCTCTCTGCCCTTTCACACGATGGGTGAAAATATCTGCGAATCTGTTCTTCAGTCTGTTTGCCTGTCGACTCGTCCTTCTGTCGATTCATCTCTTTCTTTCTTTGTTTATGGAAAATGTTTTTTCGTTTCGTGCTAATTTTGTTGTTTTTTGAGCAATTTTCAAAATTGCTACTCTTCTTCCACGAACAATAGCTATTTTTTCCCTTCGTTTCGTACCTCCCCCGACCCCCCCCCCCCCCACCCGCCTACCTATCGGGAAATTTTTCTGCAATTGACAGCCTCATATTTCATATTCAGTTACAATTTGTTGTTGTTCCTCTTGTTGTTGTTATTTATTACTTGCGGGAGTTCGTTGCAGTTCGCTGCAGGAAGTTTCGCTTCATTTGTAAGCAGTAACAGAAAAGGAAGAAGAAGAAGAAAGAAGCAGAGCCAAATGATTTTTCCAATAAAAGCATTTCTTTTGCAGAAACCTTTGAAATCGCATATGCAAATACAAAAAACAAATGCAAAAAGATTTGTCACATTCTCGTTTTTCAGAAAAAGAAATAATTAATGTATATTGTTTATCTTTTGTTGTTCATACTGTTGTTGATCCTTGTTCCTTGTTATTATATTCTTTCTTTACACGTTTTAAGCAGAAAAATTAATGATCGATATAAAAATGGTAAAATTGAATTTTATTTAAAAATATTCGTAAAATACCCTATCTCTCTTTCACTCGCTCTCTCTGTCTCTCTCTCTCTTTCGTTCCCTAGAGATATATTTTTAAGTGCTTTTTTAATTTATTTCTTTTCTAGCATAGATTTTTATTGAATTATTAAAGTAAATACATAAAAAGAAGACAAACAAGAAATATAAAAAATAACATAAAATATGAGAAAATATGAAAATAATCTGAAAAAAGCAGGTGAAAAATATGACAGTATTTTTTCTGCACACTCAGTAAACACACACACATATACACATACACACACACATACATACACACCATATCGATTGTCCTCTTCTCATTTTAATGTGTAAATATAAAAGTGCACTTTTTTAAATGATTTCCCTTCGGATTAAAAATAAAAATAGAATCCAAAGTACACAATTTTTACCACTTTCGATGATGAGTGAAGCTGTTGATTTAAAATTTTATATTATTTCCCTGGTGTTTAATTGAGAGAATAAAGGAAAAATGAAGGAAAAGAATAAACAAAATAAAATAATAATAAAAAATTAATTAAATTGTACATTTGTTAAAAAAATAGAAAATTACATAAAGTAATCAAAGAGTGAATTAATAATTAATAATTAATAATAAATAAAAAGTAACTTAAGTGAAATTATTATTAATAAAGAGTATCCCATATAATTAGTAAAAATTAAATATTAAATATTTCATAAAATGTATTAAAAATAAATAATAGAAAAATAGAGAAATAATTAAATAAATTCAGATACGAAATATTTCCAATAACAAGAAAAATAATAATAATACACATACATATTTCACCTAATTATTCAATATTTAGCACAAATATTAATATGATATAAAATATTTTTTTAAAACTTCGTTCTTAAGTTATTTTATTTCCTTAAATTTATTTTTCTGCGGTTATTTAAACTCTTGAAATTCTTTCAATACAATGCTTTTCAAGAGCATCAACGAATTTTATGATTGTGTGTATAAATACACTTACATGTGAACACACACATGCACACAAACACACACAACTTCTACCTGGTTAGAAACAATACAAAAGTAATCAGTGGAAAGTTGTTGTTGTTGTTTTGCACGAATGAAAACCCACTGAAGAACAGTTCAGTTTTAAAAAAAAAGGAAAACTTCGTCGAATAAGTAAAAAAAATGTGTAAAAAGTAAAAAAGAACGCAAAAAAATAATAAAAACAATGACCGTCATTATTTTCAAACTTTGATTATTGATGGAAGCTCGTTATTCAGCCAACTCGCACATGAAAGAAAGCTTAAAATTTATTTTGAAATCTTTGGGGAAATCAACGAAATTTAAGTTTCGTTTTGCTTTGTTTTTGTTCCGTTTTAATATTGTTTCCTTGCACTTATATACGGGATGTATTTCATTATTGTTGTTGTTGCTACTATTACTCTATAAAATGTTTATCCACATCAATGCATAAAAATACCACAAAATCCAAAGAAAAAGGAAAACAATCATTTTTATTATCAAGAAATATAACAAAGATAAAATTGCTATACTCTCTTTTTATTTGCTTACTGTTTTATTTGTTTATTTTATTTATTTGATGGGTTTGTTTCACTCGAGGAACAGTGAAATAATAAGAACCGAAATGGAAAATACATTATTTGACCTCAGAAAGAAATCTTTTCAATATGGAAATCACATTCGTTCATTTAAAAACATAAATTCTATTGTTGAAATGATTAAAATCACACTAAACACTAAAAAAAATAATCTTTGCTTGCGAATGCAAGTAAAAAGATGTACAAATTGTGGATGCCCCATTCAGTTCTTATTTCTCAGTAAAACTTTGAGTAAAAATCTACAATTAATGAGTAATTAATATCGCTCAGTTATGGATCGACCTAAAGTTGTATTAGCAGAAGTATATCATTATATAGACGTTGTGCCACGCCTATTCGCACCGCTCCTTTTTCAAGCCTTTCTATTATAAACACCTACAAATGTCATCATAAAAGTCACCGCAGTATTTTGTTTTCTTTCAGCCACCTATATTTCTCCATGTATGTCGCTCTCCCTCACACACCCGCCCACCATATGTTCTCCCCTTCGCAGAGTTGTTTATGTATGCTTGTCACTTTCACGTATGCAAGAAAAATAAAATAATTTGACAATTGTTGTCAAACTTTTTCCATCATCTTCTGAAGTTGATGTGGGAATAAAGGAATTGTTTTCTATCGCGCTCTCTCTCCCTCTCTCTCTCTCTCTTCATAAAATACGACGTGCGAATAAATATTTGATATCCCGAAAGCAATACGTTAGGAGAAGTTTGTTTGGTTTTTCTTTTTTTGTATATTTTTAGAGGTGTTGTTAACAATTTTTGACTTTTAGCTACTTAGCGTGTTACTAAAGAAATAATACTGGTTTTTATTCCACATGTTTATTTACTGTACTTCCAAAACGGTTTTTTTCTTGTGAAAATAAACAGTGATTCTAGAAACCCTCTAAACCACTTTATACACTATTTCTTATATTAACTTTATAAACAATTTATGTCTTTACTTCGATCTATTATTACCGTAATTCGATATTAATTTCGACATTAATTTGCATAATAACGGATGTAGAGGAATCTTTGATGATAGTGTGATACTTTCCTACAGATCTTTTATTATATTCTAAAGTAAACACATTTCAGTTTAAATTACTGAAATTTCTATAATAATTTTCACATAACTACTCACTGTGCTTACTAATGCTACATAGTCACTTAAATGCCACTTCAACACAAAGAAAACACTGTTGCTAATTGAGAACATTTTTCAAAATATTTTAATTAACTCCTTGCAGGAGAGAAAGAAAAAAATACAACAAAAGCTTTAAGATAACAGAGAGACAATTTTAGCTTTCAAGCAAAAAGACAAACAAAAAAGCACTACAAAAGAGAGGAAAAAACAAACTCATGAAAAGCGTGATGAAAAAAGAAAACCTTTTCTATACTAAACAACAATAATAATGTTGAGGTTTTTTTGATGAGGATTTAAAGACAGCTGCTTCTTCCCCATTTTATTCTTCTTTTGCTTTTCTGCTGCTACTTTCTTTTCTTCTTCTTAAAGTTAAGAGATAATAGTTAAGTAAATTTCTTGTATTTTTAAAAATATTGCCTTACATCTTGAAAGGCTCAAAGAGCTTAATTTTAAAGAGCTTAATTTTAAGGAGCTTAATTTTAACGAGCTTTAGTTTAACGAGCTCATAATTGTAAATCCTAATTTTAATTTTAATGATCTTAACTCAAAAGAGTTGTGCCCCAAAATTTTCCTACATTTGTGGCTTTAACCCACTAACGACTACACAAACCGAAGAATTAAGGTTCGGTTTAGTTTTACGTTATGTAAATATAACCTAATATCTTTTGTGTACACGAGTGTTGCTATCCACCCTCTCACCCTCACTTTCCCCACCATCTTCGCAACCATCTTTTTCCTGTATATATGTACGTATATGTATGTAACTCTTAAATTAAGCCTCGTTGCTTTTATTTTTTATTTTAAAGCTTTTAAGCTGTAACCTGTCCACATTTTGGATCACGTTTTTTAAACTTTATATTGTATAACTTCTCTTTTTTCCTTTCTTATTTCTTTTTTCATATTTATTTTTATTCCTTTTACTTTTTCTCGCTCCTCTTCGCCCTCGACACTGCTTCCATTTTCTTTGTTTGTTTATACTTTTTATAATGTTTATTTTGTTGTTGGCTTTTTTGCAGGATCCCGATGCTTCTTTCGACATTAACGGTAACGACTCGGATCCGACGCCGCAGGATAATGGCGACAACAAACATGGAACCAGGTGTGCCGGCGAAGTGGCTGCGGTAGCATTCAATAATTACTGCGGTGTTGGAGTGGCCTACAATGCGAGCATAGGAGGTGAGTAACGAAGAGCAGAGGAAGAAACAGATACAAATACTAGTACAGATACAGCCACAGAAATATTTATACAGAAAGAGCCACAGAGATTGCCAGATACAGACACAGATACAACTACAACTACGATTTAGGTTGCCTGTAAAAAGACCGCCGAGCATAAAAGGCCCAGAAATAAAAACAACGCGTTATAAAACGGAAACGGATCCGGTTAAATGCAAACCTGATCTTCTTTTTTATGTATTCAGAGAAGAACGAGAGGGATAACAATGTCAGCAGAGATTAAGAATTTTATTATCATGATTAGGTCATTAGGTTTTTCATAAATGCATTCTGAACACTCTCTCCTTTATATTTTTCCCGCTCGGCTCACCCACTTCTCTCAGGATTTCGCTAAACACACTTTTTACATGAAAGTTGCTAAAAATCCCCATTAGCTTAATTTATTTATAATCAATTATTATCTTCATCTAGCATATTATTCTCTGAGTGCGTAAGTAATGACTGCATCCGAAGATGAGGCCCCATTCTCTCTCCGTCCCATCCGGACTATCGGAATATCTGCATATCTTGATTCCATAATTCCATGTTTCGTGCTTTAATTCATGCCAATATTGATATTTACCCTACCATCTCATTCTATCAATCTCACTCCCACTCAGTTTCCATCCTTCCCTCAGTCCAGTTCCTCCTCCTGAGTTCGTCCTCTAACTTAGTTACTCTTTCATTCTCTTAGTCTTTCACTCACTCAGTCATTCTCTTTTTTTCCTCCACAAAAATAGTTTTAATTCGAAAGATTTTTCCTTTCATTTGTTGTGGTTGTTGTCGCCCCGCCGATTTCTCTGCCATAAATGGTCACTATACAGATATATACTATATGTTTATAGCGTGGACATGGAGAATATGGTTTTTATTACTGTCGTTGCTGTCGTCTTTGTTGTTGTTGTCCGTATGCGTCTGTATTTGTCTTGTCTGTATTGTCTTAACTGCGATCTACGCGCGCTGTTTTAATGCTTCGACTCGTATCTACAAACTACAGAGCTCGCTCTGGTTGCAACATAAGCTGTGAAAGAATCCTTGCAAACATCTGTGGAGCCAACCAATGTTGGTCCTTTCGTTCCAGTTGTTCTTGTTGTTGCTGTTATAGATTTTATTGCCATTGCTTCGTTTCGTTAGCTCCGGCTTATTTGAGGTTCTGGTTGGTGTTCCCATCTGTTGTTTTTATTGGTGACATTTTGTTTTTGTTAATGTTGATATTGGTGATGTGGTTATTGTTGTTATCACCTTTGTTGTTGTTGCAGCTGTGTACGAGGATTTTACCAGAAATCAGTATTTATACAGCTCTCGATTCCGTATGATTTTTTTTTATTAAATTTTGACTGTTTGTGGGTTTACACCTTTTTCAAAAATAAGACATTATCTTTTTTATTACTTATACTATATATCAATAAAAGAATTATTTAAAAAGAATTGTTTTCATACTTTCATCGGATTCTGTTTCTTTTGATGCTCTTCTTTCTTTCAGAATCTTTCATTTTCATTTATCGCTTCTCCATCTTCGCAAAACCTCTCTTCACTCTTCTCAAAATCTGTTTTCCTTTCTACTCTCAAAGGTTTATCTTGTCTACTATCTTAATTACAATTCAAGAAGTTCTCAGAATTTATTTATTGTTTATTTACGTTGTCCATTCCTCTATTTGAAAAGGTTAGAATAGTCTCTTGTTAACCTATTCTTTAATTTATGATTTGCGTCCTCGATTTTAAGCAATTTTTGCGATTACCTTTTATTCTATATTTTATACCTTTATTTACCTTATATTCTACTCTTTTCTATATTCTATTTTATATATTTTTTAATTAAATTTTGATAGAAAATGAATTATTAGATTATTGCTGTTTTGTTATTTAATATAATATATCCAATATGTTACCATCAATCTTATGAACTTCGTGATAAATATCTACACTCTACAGTACTTCAAATTCCCAACTCTATTGATATATTTTTATTACTATCCCGAAATTGCGTCTTTACTTTTAAAAGAAAAACAACTTTTAGAATAATTTTTTATCAACCCAACTAAAGCACATAAAACTAAATCTAAGAGCCATTAAACTTGATCTTATAAAGAGGAAAGACCACACTGAAAAACCCACTGAAGAAAATCCCAATATTTATGTTTGAATATCAATCAGCGATTTTTTGCCCCTCTTCCATCCACTGATTCCTGTCCGAAGTCAATATCCAGGCTAAAGGTTTCGACATTTTTTATGTCTCTACTTGGTTATCAATATTTTAAAAGTGTCACAGACAAACAAACAAACAACAACTACAGCTGCAACAAAACAACAGCAACAACAACATGGACAGAACCTTACACAGCTCCTTACTTCAATTCAATTCGGTTTCCTTTAAAAGCTTTTCTCTTTCCTCTGCATCCCAAACAAAACGATTCACTTATCTCACTACCACATCAAATCCTCTGAGACTCTTCAAAGCACAAACGATGTCATCCAATTCTTACGAGTGAAACCTTCTAGAAAGTGAAAGCCTGTATTTTGTGTTTTTGTTTGTTTTTCTATTTTCTCGGTGTCCCCATTTTTGAAGAGTTGTTTGTTGTTAAAGTTATAAAGTTATTTCTACCAGTCGGTTTTTCAATATGCTTTGCATTACGGATGAATTCGTATCTGAAGGGAATAAAATTGGTCTCGTTAGCCCAGATAGTATTTGGAAAAGAGAATTCATTAAAAATTCCACTGTTTATGAAGGTATATTATGTACTTTTTAGACTTTTCCAATGGTCTCAAGACTCATGTTTATAAAGTCTCTATATATGTATATACATATATGTCTACATTTTAAATATTTAGATGCCTGAAGTGTCTAAGGCTTTGATATCTTGGCAGTTTCTAGAAGTACTTTCGTCGGTTCCAACGTCTTCCAAAAATGCAGAAAAATGTTCCAGAAGTACATGAATCCATCTCGTTTATTTATTCTTTTTTTTATTTATTTTTTTTTTTGTTTTTTTGTCATTGTATTGTTCCGTTATTATATTTATTATTATCCAATGACACAAAGATTTATTAAAGGGTATATTAAGTTACTCCTTCCGTTTGCAAAGCAGAAAAGAGAATATTTATTATATTATACTAAATAATAAAAGAGAAAATATTGGTAATAATCTAATAATTCTATTTCTATCAACATTTAATTGAAAAGTATAGAATAGAAAAAGTATATACATTCTATATCCGATATACCAGAATGTTTAATCCTCTTTTTGGCGTTTCTTTTTCATACGATTTAAAAATATATCCCCTGCCTCTTAAAGCAAATTTTAAAAATGTTACTTTTTATTAACTCCTTCCAGAAAAAAGAGAACATAGTCAAATACACATAAAAAAATATATATATTTATACATTGTACATATACTCGTAAATATGCAGTTTTACAAGTGTTGTTGTTATTGTCTTCGCTTTTACACAGCTCAATGATCTGTATTAAATTTTAACACTAACAAGTAATGAATCGGACATGCATACATGATAGTATTCGTTTACCAGTGACTCCCAAATTTTTCCATCCACATCGTGTCAAATACAAAAGTATTTCGTGGAAAATACTAAACTGTTTTTTGTTTTCATAATGCGTTAAAATATTTAAATCCATACGACGTTCAGACGAAGGTTCAGAATTCTTCGCTCACGCGTCGTGGAAATGGCTCACGAGTATACGAGATCCATAGAAATTCCAGCCGAATCAAGGGTCAGGTGACAGAACAGAGTCGAAGCTCACGAGTAAACACCAATCAAAAACTTGAGTGGCTCACGAGTTAAGAGCCATAAGAAATATTTGTGGCTCAGTGCTCATGAAACGAGAACTATATAAAAACGTCCAAACTCGTGATAGTCGCTAAAAATAGACGAGAGACAACATTTTTATGCCTTCCAGCTTTGGAACAGTATGAAAAGAATTACAAAAGTTATTAACACCAGAACTTAATTTGTTATTCGTGAGCGATGAAGCACATCAACATTTTTATGGCTCTTTACTCGCGAGCCACGAACTTTGGATGGCTCTCCGCAAATCAAGAGCCGCTGTTGTGAATGTAACGAGTGCTTATAAATGAAATCTATTGTATTTATGTATTTGTGCATGTTGAGTGTGTGTTTAAGTGTGTTCCACTGTATTCGTTTACGCAGCTTTCGATGTTATTGCACTTTTTCCTCACAGGATCTATTTTGTTGAATTGTAAAGAATGTGAATCAAGTAATTAATTTATTACAGGAGTTTGATGGCTTGTTAAGTCTAAAATGACTATTGTTGTTGTTGCTGTTATTTATTTTGTGGATGTTGCACTTCCACACACTGACAGCTTTTTTGCAGCTGCTGCTGTATTAAATGCCACTTCACGCCAATGAATTGAATATCTTTTGCAAGAAAGCCATCATAAAATAAAAAAAGACTGTTATTTTTGCAGCTCATCTGCTGAATGTATTTTAAAGCGAGGATTTTATACATAATATTTTATTAATTACAAGCGATCAGCATGTTGTGCATATATGACTGTGTTTGTGTTTGCGTATGTGTTTATTATTATATTGTATTTTACATCCGTCACTTTCGTTGTTTGTCTTTTTTTTTTGCCACTGCTGTCAACCATGAGTTCGATTCTTCTCAATTTTTTAATTTTTCTCCCGCTAATAAAATCACGATGAAATGATTTCAGTGAAAATGAAAAAAATTCTTATTGTTGATTTATTTACGCTTCTTTAAAATTAAATTTCAAAATGTTAAATAAAATTGCGCTTATTTAAATAAAAATTTCATTATTTTTTCCATATCATTGTAAATTTTAGTAAAAAAAACTGCTTACAACGAATATTATTTCATGCTTCAAGACAAACTCAGAGACTGTAATAATTTAGGGGATAATAAATTAAATTAGTTTTGCAGTTATTTATGCAAAACTGTCGGCGACTCTGTGCGCACAGTTTTATTGTGAAATTATGCAAAATAATACAGTTATTTAACACCCATTTGCCAGGACTTCCGTTTCCGTTTTCTTAATTCGAACAACAACAACAAAGCCCAAAGTGCTACGTAGTCGTTGCCGTTGTTTCTGTGTTCGTATTTCACAGTTTCAATGATGACTATAAAAGCAGCAACAACATAAACAGCAACAACAGCAAATATACACGCATTGTATAAAATTCAATTAATTGTAAAATGATATCAAGAGCAATAATAACAACAACAACAATAAGAAGAGGCTATAAGCACGTAACACTTTCCTGTTGTATAAAAATTATTGCATTCAGCAATAAAATAAGCTTCTCGCCAGGATGCGATACACTGAACAGTGAATGAATATATTCATATTTATTTATTTAAATAAATACACGAAAGGACCTGGAAAAGGACAAACATACAACTTGATTACAATCACCACTTCTTTAAAATGCCCTAAAATATCCATTAAAAATGGATCAGTTTTAGATAAGAATTGGCAAAGCTTTCAGATAAGAAAATAACGAAAAAATAACATAAAACTTGGTTTAAAAATCTGTCAACATTGTACTGACTTTATTAGTGATTATTACCACTTCTTTTATAATCCTCAAAAAATCCATTAACTGTCGATGAATTTTCGATAAAACATTGGAAAATATTTTGGATAAATTCGACCAGAAAAAGAACCAAAACATGACTTAAGACTGTGGTTTTATGATTCATCAAATATGACGAAATCACTGATCTACACGCTACACGCATTTACACAAGAGTGGCGCATTTACACAAGAGTTACATACTTATACAATAATGACGTCAGAGTGACACAGCTACTTACTTAACTCTTACTGCGTGTGCACTACGTGTGTATCCTGGGCGTGTCCCGGAAACATCACAGGACGACGTATTTGTGCTGTATTAATATCGACTTTTAAGCAATTTCTCATGTCCTCGCTTATCAGTATCCCATCACCATCAATATCATTACTACCATCTTCATCATTCTCGTTTTTATTTATTTTTATCGCCCGTCTCTCTTTTCTCTCTTCTCATCCGTTGCTTTTTGGCTTTTCTCTTCCATTTCAATCGCAGGCGTTCGTATGTTGGATGGCAAAGTAAACGATGTCGTTGAAGCGCAGGCACTCAGCTTGAATCCATCGCACATCGACGTTTACAGCGCCTCCTGGGGCCCCGAGGACGATGGCTCCACCGTCGATGGACCCGGTCCATTGGCCAGGCGCGCCTTCATCTATGGCGTCACCAGCGGACGTCAAGGAAAGGGATCAATATTTGTCTGGGCATCCGGAAATGGAGGACGTTACACAGACTCATGCAACTGTGATGGTTACACGAACTCGATTTTCACTCTTTCCATATCGAGTGCAACGCAAGGCGGGTGAGTAAAAGTGGGTGGGGTGTTAATGGAGTGAGCGTCTGTGTGTGTTATTCCTTTAGCTTATTTAAGTACTTACCTCGAAATTGGTTGCACCGGAAACTGCTTCGATGTGCGGTGTGTGTGTAAAAGAAAAGAAAGGAAGATGAACACTTTCTCCAACTTCTCACAAATTTATAAGCTCTTTGATCGATCAATTCGGGTGACTCAATAATATTCTTTTTAATTGTCAAAGGAAGATTTTATCAAGAACACAAATTAATTTATTTTTGCTCGTTTCAAATGACTTTGAATTAAATCTTTTGTAATGCAAGAAAGACGTATTTTTTGATTTTGAAAGTTACGAACCAAAGAAATACAACAGATGAAAAATAATTTAAATTAATACTTTCAAATTGTGTGAATTTAATTGTGACATTTTATTGCAATGGCTCTTCGCTGGTGGCTCAACCAACAATTAAAATTCACTTTAGCATACAATTAGGCGCGCTCACGTCGCGTGTCCCAAACGAATGGAAAATTTATTCTTGTGGCTGTTTAAATAATTTCCAAAATTGCATTACGAATGTATTTTAACAGTGAAATAAAATTAATCAATTCAACGCAACGAATTTATTTGCCAATTGAATAAATACTTTATTCTGATTTGCCTTTATTTATATTTTCATTCGTTCTTCCATAAAATAATCGTGACACAAAAAGCATATAAATATTTATTATTTATTCAATTGTTTTATGAATATTTAACAATTGTTTCACCCTCTCCCCCCCTCACTTCTTCCAATAAATGTATGTGTTTATCTCATTATCTCATTCATCTAATAAACTTATTTATGCCTAGCATTTCAGTTGAATAAAAATCTATAAATAATCACAGTGTATCACTTTAAATTAATGGAATTATTATTAGTTTTTTTTTGTTTAATTATATATCCTATTTCTTCAAATCTTTTTTATGTTCAATCTAATATATGTAAAACAAAAATCAGTTCTTATCCATTCCAAACGGTTTTACATCTATCCAAACTTTTCTGAATTCGAATGAAATTTAATCGACTCTTTTTTCCTTTTTCCATCTCTGTCAGCTTCAAGCCATGGTACCTCGAGGAGTGCTCTTCCACGCTGGCAACCACCTACAGCTCTGGCACCCCCGGACACGATAAGAGTGTCGCCACCGTCGACATGGATGGCCGCCTGCGCCCCGACCACATTTGCACCGTCGAACACACAGGCACCTCAGCTTCGGCGCCCCTCGCCGCGGGCATTTGCGCGCTGGCCCTGGAGGCGAATCCCAATCTGACGTGGCGTGACATGCAGTACCTGGTTGTGATCTCCTCTCGGCCCGAGCCGCTGGAGAAGGAAAGCGGCTGGATTATTAACGGCGTCAAGCGAAAATATAGCCACAAGTTCGGCTACGGCTTGATGGACGCTGGCGCTATGGTCAGCTTGGCAGAACAATGGACCACTGTGCCGCCGCAGCACATCTGCAAGTCGCGCGAGAACAACGAGGATCGCAAAATTGAGGGCACCTACGGCTATACTTTGGCCACGCACATGGACGTCAACGGCTGTGCTGGCACCATCAACGAGGTCCGTTATCTAGAGCACGTCCAGTGCCGCATCACGTTGCGTTTCTTCCCGCGCGGCAATCTGCGCATCCTGCTCACCTCGCCCATGGGCACTACGAGTACGCTGCTATTCGAACGGCCACGCGACATCGTCAAGTCGAACTTCGACGATTGGCCCTTCCTGTCGGTGCACTTTTGGGGCGAGAAGGCGGAGGGTCGTTGGACGCTGCAGGTGATCAACGGCGGGCGACGACGCGTTAATCAACCGGGTATTCTGTCGAAATGGCAGCTGATCTTCTACGGAACCGCGGTGCAGCCGGTGCGCTTGAAGGGCGCTCTGCAGGAGCAGTCGCGACGCGGACCCGGCCTCAATCCCTTTGCGTACCCCACAGAGTCGGACCTGGGCCCATCGTCCAGCGATGGCGGCTTCTACAACAGCGACCAATACTCCGGTTACCTGAACTATCAAAATCTATTCACCGGAGCCGGTTCGAATCCCGAGCAGGCGGTGGCCACCGTTGATGGTGCCCCGATTGGTCACAATATACCCACGCCGCAGCGACAGAACGTGATGGCCGATTCGAATAACAAACTGGTGCTGCACGACTGCGATCCCGAGTGCGACTCGCAGGGTTGCTATGGACGAGGACCGACGCAGTGCGTCGCCTGTAAACACTACCGACTGGACAAGTAAGTGGCGGGCAATGAGGGAGAAGAGTTCACAAACTGATGACTATTTTTTGTTCTTCTTTTTCAATCTTCTTTCCCCCTTGAAGCACCTGTGTTAGTCGTTGTCCACCGCGTTCGTTTCCCAACCAGGGCGGTGTCTGCTGGCCCTGCCACGAGTCCTGCGAGACGTGTGCGGGCGCTGGCCAGGACAGCTGCTTAACGTGTGCCCCGGCACATCTGCATGTCACCGATTTGGCCGTCTGTCTGCAACTCTGTCCCGATGGCTACTATGAAAGTAAGTCGTAAGAAGGATTTTCTCTCCTGTGAAATCCACTGGTTGTATATTAATTAACGCTTTGCCCCGCCTCCTTCCCTCCCCGTAGACTATGACAACAAAACCTGCGTCCCGTGTGAGGCCAACTGCGGCTCCTGTCAGGATCGGCCCGACTACTGCACCAGCTGCGAGCATCATCTCGTGATGCATGAACACAAATGCTACTCGGCGTGTCCGATTCACACCTTCGAAACGGAGGACTACAGGTGAGTGCGACTGCATACCCACACAGAGACACTGACTCACACAAACACTCACACAAGCATACATACATACACGGGGGTGTTCGTGTTCCGGCTAAGAAACGCATGAATTAACCAATCGACACCAACACATGTTTGCAAATTCAACTCAAGCATCCTCTGTCGTTATTATCAACGTCAACACCATCAATGATGACAAACATCATAATCAGCAGCATCATCATAATCATTGTCGTCATCGTCGTCACCATCGCCATCATCTTAATCGTCAGTAGCAACTGCGTAATTAACATGGCTTAAAGTAGAATCGCGTGATGCCAATGTTGTGACTGTTTGAACTCTGACGGACAGCAAGCACCGACTGCAAGGTGTTAAACAACGCAGAGTATTGTTGTTGTTGTTACTGTTTTCGCTACGGCGCTGTGTCTTTGATGCAGATTTCACGTATCTACTCACGCAGGCAAAAACACACACACTCGCAGAAACGAGCATAAATTGTGCTTAACAACTTCATCATCAGTTTGCAAATAGATGCACATTGTTACAAACACAGATAAGCAAACACATGGACGCACACATACACACACCAACACGGACGCACACGCACCAACACGGACACAGACAGATACGCGGTAATGCTTACAAACACTTACTTAAACTCATATATAAGCGTATTTCCGGAGATGCAGCAGATTAAATTGCTGCGTGTCGCGCTGCTCGTCGCTGCTTACTGCATAATGGACGAGTTTTTACTGTTTGCTCGCCTGTCTATCTGTCTGTCTCTCTTCGTCAAACAGTAAATCTGTCTATCTTCGTATTTGTACGATGTAATGCGCTCTACGGTTGCACTGCTTAAAACCTTATTTGTGTCCTTCATGAATTTAATATGGTACTAAAGCACTCTCTTTGTTGTTGTTGGCATTGTTGTTAAGCCCTACCATAAACACACCCACAAAATCAGTTGTCTGAAAAATTTACGAAATTACAACTTCACTAGTACGTAAAGAAATTGAATATATTTACATTGTTTATATAATTTAGAACGATTTTTGACTTAGAAATCGGTCATCGACTTTATAGCTGTATCGATTGGATTGGGCTTGGATTGATTGGATTGAACTAAGGCGTTCGATAATCGTTATATTAATCGAATCAAGTTAAACTTCCTTTTAAGCGTGAAGCATAAATTTACAATTTTAGGCCCACTCTGTACATCATCCCAAAGGCAGAGCGTATATACAAGATTTATCTGCAGGTTAACAAGGATATTTCTATATATGTACTACATATCCTTTGAAAGGAAATGAAAATACAATGATTTATGCATTAATGCACACACATATCGGTACAGCACTCATAGATAAACATATATAAACATATAAAGAAGCATTCCGTCATGGATTTGAAATTGTAATGGAAATTGTATAGTTATTCATATACTGACGAACGAATGCAAGCGAAACAAGACAAGAGAACACAAGACCAGACAACCCAAGTCAAGACAGAACAATACAAGCTATGAAATCAAATGTCCTCCATATGAAAGGATGTGGAAGGATGTCGAAGGATATGAGAGGATATGCAAAAACTTACAAACCCGGTTTTTAACAATTACGGTTTATCACAATAAATAGTTTAGAAAAAGCCATTAAATGAAAAAGCATTTTCTAATGCATGCAAAGAATACTCAGCCAACCATGTTGTGTTATTGTTATTAAAACACAAAAACAAAACCAATCGGAAAAGACAACAACAAATACAAAATATATTGTATATACAACTTAATACTATAAAAATATCCTTCCACCGGAGTCAAGAGTCAAGAAGAATGAATATAGAAGTACTGCTGTTGTTGTTACTGTTTGTTACTATTGTTGTTGTTGGTTTTGATGCTGCTAATGTTGTTGTTGCGGTTGCAAACATTCTACTGTCAGCTTCATCAAGACGTCATGCAGCTCGCTCAGACTGACAGACAGACAGAATTTTTACATCTGCACTGAAATCTGTCATAAGTGAATTTTTCCTTGTTTTCCTTTTTATATATTCTTTGTTTTTCTGTGTTTTTTTCTGTTAGTTGTTTTCCAAACAAATTTGTTTGTTGAATAATTCTTTGCTGGTGCATGCATTCCGGAATATGATTTTATTTAGATTCCTAGATGCTTGTCCTTTTGTTCTTCTGCTTTTTTGTTTCGTTCGTTTCAACTCTACGACACAAGACAGTGACAACATCCTGCATCCGGAATCCGGAATCCTGTTTTCCAGAGACATCCACTTAACATATTTTTCATTTCTGAACTTCGCAGCATCTTCAACAAATGAAAGCAGCATCTCACAGCAACAAAAGAATGCATAACTCAGCAAGCAAGAGAGAATGATTGAGAGAAGACGGAAACAAAAAAACAAAGAAAAAATGTAATAAAATAAAATAGAATGAAGTAAAAGGAACCATTACAAAAACAACAAACAACCAACAATAGTAGTACGAAAATATTGCATACTTCTGAGCATTTAAGCAGGGCATCTGTTGTTGTACCGTGTGTGTGTTGTTGTTGTTGTTGTTGTTGGTTTTGTGTTTTCTTTTTTTTCTTGTTGTTGTTGTTGTTGTTGTTACTGATGTGTTGATGACATTCGAGTTGAAATTTCTGTGCACTTCTACGTCAGGCGACGTGTTGTACTGCTGCATAACTGTAGCCCGTACCTCAAAACCTTCCATCATCACAAATTGTCGTTGACGGCAATTGTTGCACAGACAATGTTGGCAATCGCAGCAGTTGCAGCAGCTGCAGAATACGTCAACAACAATTGAATTGATTTCGAATTGCATTATGAAATATGAGCACAAATGTTCTACTAAAAACATATTCTACTCTATTCAATTCTAGTCCACCCACTTCTCCTCCCTTCTTTACTCTATTCCCCTGTTCCCTTCTCTTTTCACCTACCTGCATTTCTCCTCTTCCTCAACCTTCTCAACTGTTCTCTGTTTACGAACGGCAAAAGCTTATCAGTTCGGAATCCGATCTCAGTTTTTGTTCGTCCTCTGTTGCTGACGACAAGAGACGTGCTGCACGCAGCAACAACACGGTGGCTGCAAATGCACCTGTATTGAAATTACAAGGGATCGAAATTCCAACAATGATGATGACTAACTAGGATTTCAAGGCACTTTTCGCATTTTAATTAAAGTTAAAGTTCACGAAACTTTAATGACAACACATTTTCTATTACATCACCTGGCTCTGTAATTCACATCGATAACCGATATTTTGTTGTTGTCATGTCCACGAAACCTTGTTGCAGAAAGTTTAAAAAAGAACAGGACAGAAGAGGGCAGGGCGGAAAGGACGAAACATAACCTCACAGAATACAACACAGCGAGACATGCATCGTCACGCACATTTGTAGCCGCTTTCAATTTGTTTCTAATTGAATATTTATTATTGAAATAACATGCTTGGAGTATAAGTAGCACTTGTTCATTAATTGATTGCAATAAATCTACACTGGAAAAAAATAAATGATTTCTTTATGACCCTCTAACAAATTTATATAACCTGGTATTATAATATTATGTATTTCCATATAAATCGAAGGATCTGCCTCTTTCACTTATAAGGACGCCTAAGCGTTGATATACGCCACTTAATTAAGGTCCCTTGATTAAAATTATCAGTGACAAAAGGAACAGCATCTTTCCATACATTCAATTCACTCAACCATCTAAACACATTCCAGAGATATTCTACAGACACTCCAAAACCATTAACATTACAACCTTTATGACAATCCATAAACAATTCGACAAAAGCTGTTGTCAAATGCCAAATATTAATTTCGATGTAAGATCAAATTGATATCCGTCAGTGACAAGCAATGATGATGGGAATCTACTATGGATATCTACTACTATCTATGTAAATACTCACATGTATGTACTATACTATAGGAACGTACGAAGTAACCACATTTGAGTTACTGACCGAAGTCAGGTTAAATCAAGAAATGTTGTTATTATCACATCGCCGTCCTGTCAAAGCTGTCAAACATCTGTGACGACACTACGACATAACTTCGAAGAATTGACAAAGATGAAGATGACGACTGCCGAAACAATAAAACTACAACCACAAATATATTGACATGTAATTGGCGGTTGCCATTGATTATTATCATGAGATCCCTTATCATGTAACGTGAAGAGGTAATGATGAAAATGAAGGTAATGAAAAAGATTATGAATACGATAATGTAATGATGATGAAGCTGATAATGGTACTCCTATCAACGAGGATAGCAATAATGATGCTGATGAATATCAAATTTAATCTACGAATTAGATTAAGACTCATGCTGAGACTGTGACTGGGACTAAGACTGAGATTGACACTGATACGTAGACTGAGAGTGAGAAGGAGAATAAGAATAACAGAAATGCGAAAATAGTAATGAGAATTCACGAAATTCAACAGATTAAATATTCAGATTAAATATCCATCAAATTGTTTTGAAACCAAAAATGAAAGTAAATAGTTTTTTTATATTAGAATAAATAAATTTTGCCAATTGTAATATTATTAAAATGTGATGTTGCTACTCTGGTTGCTTTTGTTTATGAAATAACGTTGCTCGGTTTGCTGTCATTGCGCAACATGTTGCCGACGTCAAAGAAGCTGACTGCAGTAATCAATATGAATGTGATTGCTACTGTGTTTACATGCACAAAACTCTTTCACGTACAACATCAGTCAATAAGTCACCTTGTCATTTCAACAGTTAGTCTATCCGTCAGTCAGTCAGTTAATCAATCGTTATGGCATATTAAGTATTATTTAATATTTTCTATGCTTTAGGCAAGTCTAGCACAATGCAACAGTAGCAGTTAACAACAGCAACCAGTAAGGATTTTGTGAGACTTTGTTGTTGTTGTTGCTGTTGCTTTTAAGTCATCTGCATTGTAATTAAGCTTAGCAAAAGTGCAGAAGCACAACGCATACAAAACCGAACACAAAAACACAAACACACACAAACTCACAGAATACATCGTAGTCACCAGCCAACACGTCTGAACTGTTGTTGTTTTTCCTGTTGAACACTGATGACTTGGAATTGAACTGTCGATATACTTGAGCTTTTTGCTCTTGATTTTCCTGTCCATCATAAATCTGAGAGAAGCTCTTTTTGATGCTATACAAAGTTTTGTACTTGTATATGCTGGGTTGTTGTAGTTGTTGTTGCTGCTGCTATTGTTGCATTCAAATGTGTGTGTGTTTGATGTTTAGCTATTGAATTTCGACATCAACAACAGTAATAGCATCAACACCTCGCTTTACCACTTTTCTGCACTTCTTTCAAGTTCTGGTTGGTTGTGATTCTCACCTAAAAGAGCCATCATCATTTTTGAAAAGCAATTAAAATTAAATGTCAAGAAAATGTCGGCGTCAAGATGGTTGTTGCCAACAGACTGTTGTTAGAGTAAGAAGTTTTATAAAGAGATAAAGGAAATTATTATTCAAAGCCGATTGTTTCACTCTTTTCTTTGATTAAATTATAATAAATATTTTTCCCCAATATATAATATACAAAAATATTTGCAAATATCAACTATAATATTGTATATGCACGTATATGGCAACAATCGTTTGGCAATATTTTCACCCTCCATATTTTCCGAGTTTAAGCATCGTAAGCTGCTTTAGTAACCATAAAAAGTCCTACAGATGCAGATATCCGTTGCTGCTGCTGTTGTTGTTGCTCATTAATTCCAGGCCAACGATTTTCCTGTGATATTCAGATGCTATCAATGAATATCATTGAACGTCAGAAACGATGTGCACGTGACAACATAAAGACAGGATATCCTGCTTAAGGAAAGACAAAAACAAAGCTGCTCTTTGTGCTTCATTATGAAATAATAACTTCAGCTCTCCTGGTTCTTTGCCAGAAACCCCCAGATAGGGAACTCACCGACCACCCACTACTGGTTTCTTCTGGCTTTCCTCCACTCCGCACTCCGCCATGTGAATAGTTTGTTTTCACAGACATTGCAGGTGGATGTTCAAAAGTTTTAAGGATGAAAAGCGACTTTCAAGAGTTCGTTTAAAGCAACAGGAACAGCAAGAACAACAACAACAAAAACAACAACAGCAGCAGCAGCAGCAGCAAAAACAACAGCAATCAAAAAACCAACAGCAACAGTCACATCAACAACAACAGCAAGAGCATCAACAGCAGATCGAAGAAGGGGTCTTTCTCGATTCTAAAGCGAACATAATCCCTTCTCACCCCTCCTTTCCCCCCCCCCTCCTAAAGAAAAAGATTTCACAAAAGATTAATGGTCTCTTCAATACTCCAAGCTATCAATTTTCAATTTAATTTGAGACGAATGCCAACGTCTCAGTCGAAGTTGATGTCCATGAATTTTTCTCTCGCTGCTCTCGTTACACTCATTGCTCTCATAGCGATTGTTACTCTTTGATTTTGTTGTTGTTATTGTTATTGTCATTCTTGTTGTCGCCATTGGTATTGTTGTTGCTATTGGTGTTGTTGTTATTTTTGTTGTTGTTATTTCGATGTAGCAATTCAATGCACTTTAAGTCGTTTAGAAGTGGGTGGTGGCTCTACGGGTGATGGTTATTGTTGTTGTTCTTTAGTATATTAAAAGTAGCTTGTTTCCTTGCAACAAGGATACGCTTTTCCAGGTCCTTCGCAACAAATAACTTTTGTCGTTAAACACTCTGTCTCTATATACACACATATACACAATATTTGTCAGTCTATCTGAGTGTCTATCGGTATGTTATTCTCTAACTATATACATATATTTGTGTTTGTGTATGTGTATGTATGTGTGTGTATGTGTGTGTGTGTATGCTGGTGTGTATGTTTATGTGCTTCTTCAGGGTCTCGTTTCATGTTGACGAGCAAATTGTTCACTTGCCTGCATCTAAAGTCAAATTACCGAGTATAACTTTATTTACTCTTATTAAATTAAAACAAATTGATGCGGACAAACATAAAAAATTACCTTGATAATAAATTTGTCTTTACTTTTGGTTTCTTTTATTTTATTATTTTTATTTGTTGTGTATTCTTGCATTTCTTATGTTTGTCATACGTTTTTTTCCCATCTTTTGATGAAAATAAATGATGCGTTGTCGATGGCTTCGTTTCCTTTGAATGATGATTCCTAAATGTAATGTTTATTAATTTATGATCTTGTTCTTATTAACGCTTCTTCTATTATATCTAATAAAGTCACACCACCCTCCACCCAATTTAAGGTTGGATCACCAATTAACATTTCCCTTTAAAGGTTCTTTAAGATTAAAGGATCTTTCATCAGAGGTCTGGTTCGGTCTTCGGCTGGTTTCTGGAACCTTTGATTAATATTTAAGAAATATCCTTTTTTCGTTTTCATTACGTCATTTAATTTTGCTCAAGGTCACTGCTTTACCACGATTTCCATCAAATAGGTAATGAATGAATGATTCAATGGATTTATTGCCAAATAAAAAATAAAGTCATCCACTTTATAGCTGAAAAATTGGCTTTTAGTGAACTATACACACCGCTAGACTAATCTTATGGACACCCATCCAAGCAACATCATCAACACCACCACGGAAACATCGTGAACGGAACACAGCGAAATATTTTGGCCCCAAAGGGCTTTACTTTATGATCCCACGGTTTGTGTTGTTTTTGTTACTCGTGTTGCTGTTGTGGGATTAATGAAACATCATAAAAGTGAAAAATAGTCGGCTATCAACGTTATTATCAGACACTCTCGCTAATAGACAGTATTGTTTTTCTTTTTTTGTTTTTTTCACAGTGTATCAGAGGGTGAATAAATGCATTTAAAGGAAGCACCATTCAAATATCAAGCGACGTGCAGTTGCGTACATTTTTTTACACCACTCGCTTTAAGCGGGTTTAAAATTGAGGCATCCTTCATTCAGCGCCAGGATAGAAAAATATGTAAAAAAAGAATTTTGCTTTAAACAATTTTTGTTGAGTTTTTCTCGGTTTTGAAAATATTTGTAAGCAAATAATTAACAATAAAAAAAAGAAAAACATAACTAGGAAAATAAATTCTTCCGTAAAACATGTCGGAACGCTATAAAAAACCAGTGAATGAATGGTGAAGCAGAGAGACAGCTAGAAAGGGAGAGGGGGGAGGGAGGAAAGAGTGAGTGAGTGAATGAGTGAGTGGGAAATAACTGAATGAATGAATGGCAGAAGGAATGAGTGAATGAGAGAAATCGGCTGGCCGGCCACTTGCGGTTATCCGAAAGATAACCGGCGACGGGCAACCTGCTGCTGCCCTCTCAACGATGTGATGCCAGTGTAATGACGATAAAAAAATTCCTCATAATTGGCAGCGGATTCTGAAGCATGAATGAACCGACTCGTTGGTTGGTCGATTGGCTGGTTTGTGCAAAGATCCACTCAAACTTAAATGAAGAGTGAACAAAAAAAATGTGCAAGCATTTTAAAAAATTCTGATACGCAGTCAAATGAATGAATGAAACAAGAATTTTTTAAAATGAAATTAATTTAATTGATATACGAAAATACTATCTGCAGTCAGGTTATTCGTTAAATAATGCAGACTAGCGGCCAACAAAGAGTATATTTTTGCCCTTTTTGTGCGTCTTTTTCTACCTTTGATGGTTTAGAAATTTCAAAAGACGGCTGGCTGAATTCTCATTCATGAGTTCATTTATTCCGCATATTTTAAAATTTCATTTAGATTATTTTTATTTTCATTTCTTTTAGCTTGTTTTAGAATTTGATCATTCAGTTCTTTGAACTCTGAAAGCTTTTAGTTTAGTAGTTTGAAAATAAAAAATGTGAGACACAGTTCACTAAAATCATCATCACAATTAAATCACAGAAATTGAATTTATATTGCTTAGAAAATGAATGGAAAACATCCGGTTGTTTCCCATGAAAGTATTCGAGAGTGAAAGAAAATTAAACACAAACATTGTGCATGATTTAAATCGTGTATTCGTATCGTGCAATCTTCAGAGCTGCGATGTCTCCAGTTTTTCAATTGAATAGAAAAACATAAAATTAAAATACTTGAACGTGAAGAATTTCAACCCGAACCGAATCCCGAAATAAACCAATCGTCCAATCGTGTGCCAATTTCACACTCTGTCACCCGTTGTCACACACAGGCACATCCATATGCACACGCATATATAAACACACACACACACACGTAACAAAGCTGGTCACAGTGGCAGAGACCAACGAACACCTCGGAAAATGGCGTGCGTGGTCCAGCTTGGCTCGGCTCGGCCCGGGACCTGTTCTTTAATTCTACTTTTTTTCAAACAATTCACACCATTCTTCAGCATTTTTGTTGCCTTAATTTTTTGGTTTGCACTGCTATGTTTTTCGTCCCGTTCTTCCCGCAGACAAAGAGTTTAAATTTCGCTCTCGATCATACAACACATTTTTTTTGCACACCGCACAATCCATTCTTTTACTTCGCCGTGGACAAAACTACAATTACTACTACTTCTCCACTACTACTATTACACTACTACTATTACACTACTATACTACTACTATTACACTAATACCACTACTACTACATACTCGTACTTACACATCCATACTTACTTATATAGGTATATACGACCATTCGTACACTTTAGGACTGTGTTTTGTTCATAGTTTTTGTATGTACTAAATTTTTTCTCTTCTTCTCTTTTTCTTCGTATCCTCTTTTATACTTCACAGCTGTGCCTCCTGCCATTCATCTTGTGCCACATGCAACGGTTCATCAGAGTCACAGTGCATAACATGTCGTTCCGGTCGCTTTGCCTTCGATGGCAAATGCTTAAATAGCTGCCCGGATGGCTTCTATGCGGACAAAAAGCGCCAGGAGTGTGTGGCTTGTCCCACAGGTTGTGCCACATGTAGCAATAATGGGTTCTGTCTCAGTTGTCGGTCCAACTGGTCGAAGAACAAAAAAGGCCGATGCATTATCACCGGAAGTGAGAACTGTGATGAATGTGAGTATTTCCTATATACATACATACATATACTATATACGAGGGATGAGGGATGCGATGGGGTGGCTCAAAATCCAATGAAATATACGGGATAAAGTGAAATGAAATGGAAAGAAATGAATAGGAAATTCGTGGCAGCAAATGAATTAAATTGAAATGCATTTTTAGAATACATATACACACACACACACACACTCTAATACTCTATGATATGGTCTCATATGATTTGCAGTTTTAACAAAGGGTACCGCATTTTCCCCCCTCTCTTTTTCTGTTTCTATTTTAAGTGTTTTTTTCTTGGGTCCCTTTCCATGACATTTTATATTAGAACTTTTTGTTCTTGAATCTTTTAATGGAAAAAAGTTCTTGGTTCATGACATCGAATTGATTTCGATTGAAATACCAACCTAGCGATTATGGAAAAACTTTTCCGTAAACTAACTGTTCAGTTCTGTTAGCCGAGGATGCCTCTGAGTGGAAGGGGGCTGCTTTTTTCTGGAACTACCACTCGATTTCCTTCGTTCCTTCCTTTGACTTGTAACTACGTTTTTCAACAGGACTTTGATATAGTTTTTCGGAACAAATATGGGACCAAAATATAGGACACTTAAGATGATACGTCGGCGAAACCAAACTTTATTTTATTTTAGATTATGTATTGTACATAAATGAGATTGAAAATGCTCTCTAATTATTATTCTATTCTAGCTTTTAAAGAACAAAGAAAACAAGAAAAAAGCCAATCTTCATAGGCTTGGTTTTGCCCAGTTTTAAGATAACCACGAAACTCTTTTCTAAACACCTTTTTTCATAACAGAATAGTCGTTTCTACTCTTTCCACTCCGCAAAAATATGTATGTACATTGGCGATGTTTAACCAATTTTATGATCTTTCGTACGAACTGCTAACTCTTCATCAACATCTGATGAACTTTACTAACTACAACATGGGAAGCCATATAAGTACAACAACAACTAACACACAAACCCACATCATCAGCAACACGAAGAGGAGCACAAATCGAGTAAAATTGGCCATTTGACGCCATTTAAGTGGTTGTAGTCACGAGGTCGGAGAAGTAACCAACATTATGTTTTCAAAGGAGCTGCGTCCATCTCCTCCACTCCTACTCCACTCCCTTTTCCTCCATTCCACACACCTCTCTTTACATCTTTTACAATCTTCGCCGCATGTCCATCAGCTCAAGCTGCCAGCTTCATAAGTTGAGTTCAGTGGAATGGTGTTGAGTTGGCTGAGTTGCTGGTTGCTCTTTTCTGGGACGCGTGGTGCCACTGATGAACTCATTTACGCCCATTCGGTGGAGGGTTGGGTGAGGTTTGCCGACGTGGGTGTGGTTGTGGGTGTGCATACAATTTGCATATAAACGACATCCGGCAACGTTGGTGCAGCGAGCAGTAATGGCAGCAACGTTGCAGCAAAAAAAGTACAAAATGGCTGCCTCTTGAATGCGAACCATAATTAAAATACGTAATATTTTCCAATTTCATGGTTGTTGTTGTTCTTGTTTGTATTCGACGTGCATTCGGCGGCTATTGTTGTTGTGCTTGCTTGTATACCGACTACAACAACAATGAAATGAACAATAATGAAACATCCACTCCACACATTCAACGTGGTGATGATTGGCATGCAACGTTTTTCCAGCTCAAGATTTTCTACTTCCTGTTGATGTCGTTGGCAACACTTGCTGTAGTCATTTTTTTCTTCCTTTCTCCAACAACACCCTCCCTCCCCTCTTCCACCATTTTCCTCTTCCGTTGTTGCCTTTTCTGCTATCGGTTCCGTTGTTGTTGTTCAACCATTTTACTCAATTGCACTTGATTCGTTGGAGAAGGATTTCAATGTGTTTCAATGTGATTTCGTTGTATAATTTGTATAATAAATTTATTGTCGTCATGGTTGTTGTTGTTGTTGTTTTTAACCGAGCTATTTACAAATTCAGCCTGCGGTGAACATAATTTATACTCCGTCTTCCGGCCGAAATTATAATAAGCAAGCGAGAAATAATCGCAACCCGTCAGCAGAAGGAAGGATTACATTACAACCTGTCGACGCTTGAATTATTAATACGATTTGCTTTTAAAGGGGTATATAGTGGGGCTGTATATACAATCACCATTAAGAATGGTCTATCATGCGATGGCGGCACGATTGAAGGTCTGAAATGGCTAGAAGAGTATAGAGTAGTATCGTAGCAAAAATTATACAATATGAAGAATCTTTCTCTGAAGAATCTACATAATGATCATCTTAAAATAACTATGGGAACTTGGGGGGAAACGTGGAGAAAATCGTGAGCCATAGAAGCTCATATTGCAACTCATAACACATCAACTGTATTGCCCACTAATAAATCAATACATATTTATTTGTCTCATTCCCAAACAGCCGAGTACTATGACAACAATCATTGCCGTCCCTGTCACTCAACCTGCGAAACGTGTGATGGCCCCGTCGGGTCCAACTGCCTCAGCTGTCCCCAGAGTCTGCTGCTACAGTCGGATCACTGCGTGAGCACCTGCGACGACGGGTTCTACATGGAGGCCGGCGTGTGTGCCAGGTGCCTGCACACGTGCACCCAGTGTGTCTCACGCATGAACTGCACCGCCTGCGCCAAGGGGCTGCAGCTGCAGAGTGGCGAGTGTCGCACAACGTGTGCCGATGGGTAAATATTTCTACTTCACAGTGAAGGCACAAAGTTGACATCGATTCGAGTGTAGCCAACTTTGTCGTGGTCGATGTTGCTGTTGTGAATTGACAAAAACTGACTGACGCTCTCACAAACACGACACTCGAAGTACGAGCGGATTGCATGATATGTACAAACTTTCCATGCTTTGCTTCACGCTTTTAAAAGCTGCTCTTTAAACTGAAGTTGAGTTGAATGAGTTATAATTGAAAATGTTTAGAACTCGCTCAAAATGTGTTTCGAATTAAATCACCGCTTCAACCCACCACCTGCGGACGCTTCTCTCTCCCTATCGTCCCCCCTTCGACATCCATTGTCCATCCTGTCCGCTTTTCGAGCATTGAGAAAGTTTTCTACTTCAGCAAAAAAGTTTGGTCCACGCTTTGGTCCAGAACGCTTTTTTTGCTTTTAGTTTTTCCAACTCAACTCAGCTCAACTCGACTCATGACTTCAGTTTGATTGTCAGTATCAGGAACCTACATATTAAACATTGTTTTTGTTCTCTTTTTATACTTTTTAATAATCGTGTTTTTCTTGTATTATTTTTCCATTTCCATTTTCCATTTTACAGTTACTACAGCGACCGCGGCACTTGCGCCAAATGTTATCTCAGCTGTCACACCTGCAGCGGTCCGCGACGGGACCAGTGTGTCCAGTGTCCGAGTGGCTGGCAGCTGGCTGGTGGCGAGTGTCATCCGGAGTGTCCCGAAGGATTCTACAAATCACAGTTTGGCTGCCAGAAATGTCATCATTATTGCAAAACTTGTAACGGTAAGTGTGTGTGTTTTTACTCCCGATATTCCTTTATCCGTCGATACTTTGATTAACGAAACGTGGCCGAGCTGATTTTTGTTCATTCAACTTTTTTGATGGAGTTCTTGGGGTGCGATGGACTACTTTAAGCATCCAGCCTCCTTCCTATGCAAGTTTTCTTGTCTCTAGTAAAAGTAGATCTGATTCTCGATTGATAGTTAATTATAACCTATTCGATCTTCAAACAGTTGAGCTTTGAACTTGTGTAAGATCTTTTATAAGATCTTCAAAGTTTTCAACTTTTTTCTGGTTTTATTCAATTCGCAAACCTCTGATCTTCGATCTTCTTTTGTATGATATTCTATTCGAAGAGTGATCCAAATATCTTCAACTGATGTTCTCAGCAAACGCTCCATTATCACTTAATGAAAGATGCTATTTAAATTTCACAGAATTTCAAAGTCTATAATTATCATTTCACTTTATTCACAATTCCTTTAATACAGATATTTTATAATGACCCTTCTATTCTGTTTCTTTTTCTTTTCGTCTCAGGAGCCGGTCCCTTGGCTTGTACATCGTGCCCTCTGCACTTTATGCTGGACGGTGGCCTCTGCATGGAGTGTCTCGGTTCACAGTTCTATGATTCTCCAACTCAAACATGCAAAACATGTCATGACTCGTGTCGCTCCTGCTCGGGACCCGGCCAATATTCATGTCAAACGTGTGCATTCCCACTGCATCTGGATCGATTGAATAACCAGTGCGTACCTTGCTGTCCAACAGATGCATCCCCGGAGGATCAATCGTGCTGTCATTGTGACAAGGATACAGGTAGGATAAAACAACAACAACAAAAGATTCAAAAGACAAACAAAGAACAAAAGATCGTATATAAAATACTTAGTCTTACTTAGTCTTACTTAGTCTCAAAACTGTGGGATCTCAGTTAAAAATGGCACCCAATTTAATCCAATTTTTAATGAATTAACCCTAAATTACATGTTCATTTTACTTATTTGTCTTCTCTTCCTCTTCTTCTTGTTTTTCTTTCTTATCCAGGAGGTTGCATCAATGCTTCGCCCGCTGGCAAGCGTCGCATAGCTGCTGGCGCTGAGCAGCCGCAATTCGGAAGCTCGTACGGCAACAACGGCGGACTCTACGGCAATCTACTGGAAGATGATGCTTTAGCAACAGGTGCTGGCGGCGGTGCCTCCGGTGGCTTCTTCTCTCGTGTCGGGTCACCGCTTACAACGATTACAGCAATTGCGGTGGCCGGATGTCTGCTGATTGTCACCGTGTTTGCTGTCATCTTCGCCGTTCTGCAGGTGAGTCAATGCGACAGGCTGACAGCATAAAAGCTAGGATTACAACCGCAGCAACAAGCATTCCTTGCGTTCTACTCGATCTCTGTGAGTCGTACATTCAGATTTGTGAGTATGTTGTTCAGTGTAGATGTGAGAAAAGGGCGGCACAGGGCGGTCCAGTTGATCTGGGCTGAGTATGTCGAATGCAACACACTCTGAGGATTATGATGTCGTTATTCCTCCATGTCCGTGTGTCATCTTGCTGAACCTCCGTCGGTGTGTTTGCGGATAGATTGGTTTAGTTTTGTTTGTGATGCTGCATGTCCTTGCGGTTGGCACACAGGCAGACAAACAGACAGGCTTTCAAAGAGACTCTATAGTTTGCATGGGTTTGTGTGTTTGCGTGTGTGAATAGCTTCGACTTCCACACTGAACTCTGTTCTGTGATTTTGATACTGTTTCTAAAATCTACATACGGACCAGATGGCTAATCTTGTCGGTTATGAGAGGAAGATGTGACCTAATTGCATGAACTTACAGCATGCCACACACACGACGCCTGTGTTCGCTGCAGCCACTAAAATTATACATGTTTGCCCATTCCTCCATTACGAATTATCTTACATGTCATTACCAGAAAAATGAAATGAGTTATTATCGTTTTCAAAATCTATCAAGAACTAAATCCTTTCCGTATATTGTAGATAAGACCAATTAAAACAACCATAAATCTATAGGCCAATCAAACCATTGTAAAAGAAAACTTTCTGGAAATTTATATTATATTAGAACATATCTTAAAATATATTCAATATTTTTCCCTTCTAACAAGTAATGAGTATTTCTTGAAAAGAACTGAATCGAACCCAAGAACATTTAAACAACCTGACGTTTATGAGGCATTGTAAGGCTTAAACGGAAGTTCTACTTGGCAATCATCGCTAATCCTGCCAGATAGGAATTGTCGGAGAAATAATAATGCTTACGTGTGAACCAAGGACAGAGTTGCCCCACCTCCTTCACCTGTCCCACATGCTCCGTGGATTTGATTGTATTTGCTCGGATTTTATTTGCTTCGGAGACAGACCATGACAACTATAATAACAGCTGTCACATTTCTTACACTTGCCATGTGCAGTGACAACATGCATACAAATCCCTTTGGTTATATAACTAAGGCCGAATCTATTTAGTGGTTGTGGTACATCTCACATGATATACCATTCCTATATGCTTGTATTGTATACAAATCCATGTACTTCGGTTGCTCCTCGCTTGGTTAGATGATTAATTGGTTGTCTGGTTGAGTGAGTTGTGTGGGTTGTTGCTCTAGTTTGGGGCCGAAAATGTGTGGCCCCAAATTGTGTCATATCAAATCTGTATCATTTGTGCACTCGAAATGAATTCACGCAAAATATCATCCATCATATCGAATCTAGAATGGCTCTATTTTCATGATGACACTCTTTATTCAAGTCCTTACAGACTTATTGCTTTATAGAGAAATCCTCGCTCATATATTTAAATAAATTGCATCGTGGCACCAACGATTTGTGCACTTGCAGAGTCAGAACATCAACTTAACTCAATTCTAATCAATATCGATTTATGACTGTCGAAAAGAGAATAATAAACAACAACACTTAAAGGTTTTCATACTCATAAGTTATTCTAGTGTTAAGTATAACAATGAACAATGATACAACAACACTAACAACAACCGTGGTACAACAAAATCAACCCCATCAAATTTGCGGTCATTTATACTAAAAAGTATCCTTATTATTATTATTCCTTTTTCGGTTTTTTATCCTTACCACAACGCGATGGTCACGCACACTGAAAATGTCATAAAATGTGTTCTTTACTGTGGTGGCTAAAGTGTGCCTTGTGGCCTCCCCTTCTACTTCTTCCCCAGCTGCTCCTTCCCCTACTTCTGCTACTGTATGATGTCTCCTCTGGCTAAAATCAGCGAGAAAGAAGAACAGCAGATAAACGAGGATGAAGATGAGGTTGAGGATAAGGAGGCTGAGGATGAGATGAGGTTGAAGATGAATGTGACGATGAGGATGAGAGTGAGGATGAGTTTAAGGATGAAGATAAGGATGAGGATGAGATTGACAATGATACTGCGAATGGGAATGAAGATAAGAATAAAGATATGGTGGAGGATGAAAATGAAGATGAAGTTGAGGTTGATACAACTCATAAATAATCGTATTATTTGAGAGATCAATGTTTGCGGTACAACGATCCCTTATTTATATTCCTTTAGAGATTTTAAGCAAATCTCTTCTATTTATTGTACAATACTTTAAAAAAAGCGAAAACAATCGATTCTCAAACCTTAAAGATTCTCTACTTACAATATGTTAAAAATTCCCTCGTCTTTTTATCATGATTTCTGTTTTATAAAAGATTCTATAAACTAATGAATAAACGAAGCATTTCGGGGTTGATTTTCCATTCTTTGATTTACTCCAAAATGTTGTCCATGTCACATGTCACACTTTCCCACATAACTGTCCACGGGTAGTTGATTTCCTGTGGGAATTTTTCAGGAATTCCTTGATAAACATAAATTTAAATAACAAATAACACCCCTCCCCCCTCTGCCCCCCCCCCTCGACCCACCCAACCACATCAGAAACAACGAAACAAAAAAGAAAGGAAAGAATTGATTTCATAAGCAATAAAATGCCGATGGCAGAATATTTTAAAAGCCAGGCAAAAGTGACAGAGACAAGCTGTCAGGTGCTGCGATGATAACAGCGACGGGGGAGAGGGACGAGGGAACACTATCAATAACACCAGCACAAACACACACACACACATCAACACCAGAATAACTGAGAACAGGGATCCATTCTGTCTGCTGTTGTTGTTGCTGCTGCTTCAGCTGCTCGCGTAAATGTAACCATTCTGTTGCGTTTGTGTATCTGTGCCTGCTTCCGTTTCCGCTTCCGTTTCTGGCAAACATTGAGGAAATATTTGTTCATATTATTTGTTAAAATTGTCTTGAATACGATTTGACGACCTCGAAAAGCTTACGGCTAAAGAAAGAATATTTAATGTGTGGCTGGCGATGGTAGCCTTGTTGTTGCTGTTGTGGTTGTTGTTTCGGCTCTCGCATTTCTTCTCATATCAATGCTACTCACTTCGCACTTCGCCCCCCCCCCCCCTTCCCCTTTGTTGACTCTACTAAATGTTTTAACGCTGTCTGGAAATGTTTAGAAGCCGCTGGCGAGGGTGCCATAAAATCGCCACTCTACTTTCGGCACTCAAACTGAGCTGAGAGTCTACTCTACTGACTGGAATGGTTTTGAATTGATGAATAGGAATTTTTTTATTGTATTCTTCACTTTAAAAGTCGCCCCCGGCGGTATTTTTAATATGTTTCAAATATTTTTGCGTGCCTAGAAAAGTATTTAGAATTAATTTAATATTGTGGTTTCTTCTTTCTTTTTTCCTCGCTTTCTCTCTCTCTATCACTGTCTCTTTCTGTTTACAGCGTTCTAGCACTCGATCAACACGTAAAAACATTCGCTACAACAAGCTGCCGCAGAAGAAAAGCAGACGGCGCCGCGGTCGCTGTTCCTCTGCCACGTCTACGTTGCTGCCGCACGACACCGAAGCCGATGATGCCGAACACGATGAGAATGATACCGAAGTCGAGGACGAGGAGATGGATGACGATGTCAGCTGCGTGAACGATGAGAGAGATGCTAATAATGCAGAGTGTATAAAGTGCGATCACCTTCAGCATCACCATCGAAGTCATCATCAGCAACAGGAACAACACAGCGATGATGACGGTGACGATCATCGTCCTTTCACTGAGTTGGCTGAACTTGAGTGTCGCTACACGAAGCAGCAGCACTGCGGCGGCCGCAACAAGCCGAACGCATTGATGACCACCGCACCGGCAGAGTATCATCGCGTGCCGTCGGTGCACGTGTCATCCGCAAAGCAAACGACGAGCTCCAGGAAGTCAGCTGACGCCAGAAACACCACCGACGCGAGAACATAATAAGCACAACGCGAGCGGGCCCGAAGACGCTTTCGGCTGCGTTGCTGAAACTGTAAATTTTTGTACATTTTCTAGTAAACAACGTTATGATGAAGTTAGTGTATATATGAGAAATGAATGATGAACAACTGGAAAGGAAACTTAATAATACTAAACTTAATGAATAAAGAGATATAAATACAAAAACAGAAACAAAAATCACTGAAACAAACTGAGGTCAACGAATGCCTTCGAAAACACGTTGCAACTCATTTTTAATTTAAACAACAACTAAAACTTTAGCTAAACTCTAGTAAAGATAACTAAATTAAACTTAAAACCAAACTAAATTAGAAACTAAATTATTCGATATCTAAAAACAGCTCTAAATCTACATCAGAATCTAAACAAGTATTTAGCAACACTTAATTGCAGGAACATGTTGCAGAAGGAAGACGCAACATGTTGCTCTCTTGTAAAAGCGAAAACTCTTTCCTCTTCTTCTCTATAAAAACCCTTACACACATACATACACTCAAACATATACAGATATATTCTGAGATCCTTCGATTTTGATCCTTTAACGTATGTGTATATTTTTTGTTGTATTGTATTTTTAGCATGATTCGATGTTAAGTCATCCATCGTTGTAAATGAAACAAAAATATTATTATTATTTGTTCCTAAATGTTGTCCTTGTATATTTTAAGAGTTTTATTTTTTAAACTGCTTTTTTTGTAAATCGTTGGCCGTGCATCGAAATTTTCTCTGCTGAGAGCATATATTTTTACGACAATATTATAATTTCAATGAAAATGTGTGGCTTCTCTTTTAAACACACTGTTTTTTGTTGTAATTGACTATATACTTATAAATGATATCTTATCAATCAATAACAACTACGAAATGTGTATTTTATTATTATTAAACCATGTTATAAGAAGCTCAATAAAGGTAAACTTAAACACATGTTGCAGATACATAAACATCACCAAGTAAATTTAATTTAATTTAAAATTAGTTTTTTCTAAAAACCGATGTAGTAAATGAATTAATTTTCCACTAGAAAAACAAGAAACTTTATTAATTTGTGTCTAGCAATAATTTTAGCTTTTGTTTATAAACCTTACAAAGCATTTTGTTTATAAACATTATTCATATAATCTTCATATCATATTTTGAGCATGAGTCAGTCAGAGCATGAGTCAGATAAATAAATAAATAAAATAAATTAAATTCAGTGAGTTATATTTTTCACTCTAAATAAGAATATTTTTAATATCTCTGAAAATTAGTGTTGATTTTGTATTTTAGAGCTTTTAAAAGGAATTTATTATTAGTTTTATTTATAGTTATAGTAATTGAATTTATTATTTTCTCACAACTTGTTTAAATTGCTTTTAAAGGACATTATTTAAGTCCAGGAATTTTTAACTATTTTAAAGGAAATTTAATAAAATAAGGAAATCGTTCTACAATGTAATAAAATTGTGAATAAAAAGTACAATTGTGACCATCTGTTTTTTGTTCTTAGATTTTTTAAATTTTTAGCTTGATTAGTATTTCACGAAAACAACGTAATTAATTAAATAATATTTTGTTAAATGAAATTTTAAAAGCATTGTAAAATAATGTAAAAAGCGTTTAAATGTAGATAGTATACAATTTTATAGAACACGGAAAATTATTCAAACTATCGTTGTTTCCAATGAAATCATAGGATATTTTGTACATAACTTGTATATAGCGACATACATATTATATATACATATGTGTAAAATATATAGAATTTTTTATGCTCCCACAAGTTTGCGAAAAAGTAGGCGTGTCTACGTTTGTCTAGCTTTTGAAATGAATGTAAAGCGTGAAGCACAGACTACTCTTTACTAAGATAAAAGTTAAAAAAGGAGAAGAATGAATCGAAAAATAATATTGAACAATAAAGGAAATGAAAACAGATTTTAAGAAAACAGGAATGGAAGAGGAAGAAGAAGAAGAAGAAGAATGAAAAGAAGAAGCATTAAAAGACGAAGCAGATTCAGAAAACCATCTTGTACCATATAAAAGATAAAAATAAACTAAAATCCATATTACTGAAATGTTATTAAGTGTTGTTTGTTCCTCCCCCTGCCCCGCCCTTCCGCTCCCATCGCCCCAAAACACACCCCCCGGCACCCGACCCCGCTGAACACTTTTTTATATTGTACACGTCTTCTAAACAGCAAAACATACAAAGTTTCTATGTATTCTAACAGTTAGTTTTAAATGAGCTAATATTCAAAAAACAACAACAACAACAACCACAACAAAAACAGCATAAAATTCATGTATCTCCATATAAAAAAGAAGAAGCATTACTTGTATAAACATAGAAAAAACAATTATAAAATCATATTAAAATAGAATTGATATAAAAGTATATTCTTCGAAATGAAGGCAACAACAACAAACAAGAACATAGTTATTTTTATCATAATTACGAGTATATACGATTATATAAGTATATTATATATCAGTGAAAGAAGTAAGCGCAACATATAAAAGATGCTGCAACATATAGAAGCTGCTGCAACATTAAAAAGATGCTGCAACACACATAAATTATTGTATTTAAACATGCTGCAGCAAAAACTGATGCAAAAACAGAAGAAAAACAAAGAAATTTTAGATGTTAAACATTTTATTAATGGAAACAAATTATTAGTAAAACTAACGATCATTAATGCTAACGATGATGTTTACAACAACAAGAACTAAAAATGTTGAAAGCGAAATAAATGTAAAAAAATTATATTAAATAAAAATTTGTTTTCGGTGTTTTATTTTATTAACAAATAAATAAATACTAAAGAGGAGAAAATTTTCTATTTTCGGATTTTGATATATTTTGCAGGTTTTAAATAAAAGTTGCAATTATTATATATTTTTTAAAAATTTTCTTTTTTTTTATTTTCCAACAACGTTTCGTATTAAAAACCAAAAGATTATCATTTAATAGGTAAAACGAAGAAAGAACAACGTTTAAGAAACGAGTTTTTAGAATAACAACAACAACAGTAAAACAGTACAACAACAATAGAAACAGAAGATAGTATCGTATAGATAACAATAGAAGAATTACCGGCTCTTTCCTCGCTATTGTATTTATCAGAGACCAGCAATAAAATCACAAACTTTCTTGTTGTTTCGTTCATCATCATTTTATTCTTTTGATCAGGTGATCACTTCAACGGTTTGATCAGGCGCTCATAATTCACAACGACACAGAAATTTATGGAGAAATCACGAGTGTGTTGTCTCATCAAAGAGAACAAAAGCAAAACCAGAAATAAAAATAAAAACCAGAAATTTATACAAAAATCTATACAAAAAAACTAATCTTTAAGTTGTTTTTGTTTCCCCCTCAACGCTTCGATCCGCAACGATTCGCTCTCGGTTGTGTTCTCATCGAACTGTTAAATCTAATTTACCTCAATTTCTCTCATGCTAGAAAAATTCTGTCGCCACTCAAAACTCGCATGATACAATTATTCGATGCTGGCAGATTGAGAAACGATTGAGAGACATCGACACGAAATTTAGCACACGTATTCTTTGCATTTAGCATACTATTAATCTTGTCCGCCCGGAAATCTCTGGTTTATTAATAAAAAGTAACAAAGCTCATTATGGTGTCGCTTCTGTTAGAGTCCAACTCAAGACTCTCACTTCAACTGCTCTGTACTCCTCTTATATCCTTGTAGTACAATAATTCCTTCTCCCACTGCAACCTTCAGATTTGCATCTAAATTTCACGGTCCCCATGTTGTTAAGACCCTCTAACCGAAAAACAATTCATTTTTAACACATTAAACTAATGAAATCCTCACTAAAGTGCCTAACGACCGCCGCCGACCGACCGACCGACCGTCCCTCGTCGACCCTCGTTCACTGTATTAAGACATTAAAAAACTCCGCCGTATTTTTGTAGCTATAAAAACCGACATTTCGAAAAGCTGCACAAATCCCACAGACTTGTGGTTGAGTCACAGCTCGTAGTCCTGTAAGCAGATGAAGCTACACACACTTTTAAATACTTCACGTTTTTACATTTTTTTTTTCTTTCTGTACTCTATTTTTAAATGTTGACAAGGAAGTCTGACATTTAAAGCACTCGTACATATGTCGGAAGAAAAGATACTGAACTGGACTGGACGATTACTTTGTGGCAAGAGACACACTACAAGAAGATGACGATGATGATGACGATGACGTGTCACCATTGACGAGGGATCGACCCCCGAAGGAGGAAGTCATCAATTTACATGATAACGATGCGTAACGGATTCTTTGCAAGCAAAATTTAGCAAAAGTCGGATGTATGATTTCTATTCTTTGTCGACGTTTCCTGTGTGTGGATCTATCTCCCTCGATCTCTGTCTCTTCATCTTTTTCTCTTTCTGTCCCCGTTTTTTTCTCTTTCTTTTTTTAATATTTAACCTTTTGATGAATTCACTTTCCATCGAATTGCAAAGTATTCTACGAGTACTGAACAAAGCCTTTATACCCTCCGTTAACAGATATGATCCTGGCTGGATTAGAGATAATGTTAAACAGAGTAAGGTCCAAAAGGGATGAAGATGAGGGAGGGGCAAAGGCAGGCGGAGTCTTCTGAAAACACGACTTAATATCGGAAAAAAATCTCAGGAAATTACGTGAATTCTTATATCATTTTTGCTTACTGCTTTCGAAAGCCCAACTCTATGCTTTTTCTATGTTATTATCTTTGATTGTCAGAGACGATCACAAACAACGTTTCTTTATTTTCTTATTCATTCATCGTCATTTCGTTCTTTTGATCAGGTGATCGATTCAATCATTTCATTAGGAGCTCATAATTCGCAACTACACTCAAGTTCATGGAGAAACCACGAGTCTCATCAAAAATAACAACAACAAAAACAAAACCAGAAATTAAAACAAGAAATTTATACAAAAATGTAGAAAAAAAACGAATCTCAAAGTCAAGAAATTTGCTGTTGTTTCTCCTCTCAACGCGTCGATCTACAACGGACTCTCTCTTTGTTCAAGTTCTCTTCAATCGCAAGATATTAAATATAATTTACTTCAATTTCTCTCATGCCAGAGAAATTCTGTAGCCACTAAAATCTCGCGAGATATAAATACAGTATAATATTGATAATCATAGAAAGTTATCAAAAAATTGTATTCAGCAATGTCACTCGCTGAATGTCAGCGGGGACAAAAATACCCTAAATACGGAAAAGGAAATAACTTAAAATTTTTATGTCCACAAAATTGCATCGTAAAATTTAACGCTTACGCCATGCGATTTTACGACAGTGTATTTGAGGAAATTCGTTAAACGGGACACTATAAGCAGGGTTTGACAATAACGTGAGGATGCTAAACGCAAGGATGATAAAGAAAAGCGTAAGGACGAAAAATAAGTCCAAATCGCTTATCATTGATTATAGAAGCACAAAAAGGAAGGGGTTTAAATGCATTTTATGGCTTATATTCGAAAGAATTCGCTTATCAGGGAATCGCAGAAAGAAAAGAAGAAGAAGAAAAGGAAGAAGATGAAGCGGAAGTATCTTTCGAACCCATAAAAAACCACATCAACATCATATTCTTGTTTGAATAATGATCTTGTTTGTTATTCTTTTTGTGTGGGGTCCTATTTTCAGTTACTGTTACGAAACAATCAAATACGAGGGGGGAGCTGATAAGTAGCTGTTATCTACCATAAATAAAAATGCTTTAAATGCTATAAAGTCTCAGAAATCATACTTTTCTAATATTCTCCAGAGAAGGCAAGGTAATGATGACCTTTGGAGCCTTTGAACGAACCCGCTGCCGAAAGCGAAGTGAGTATCTGGAAGGTCCTCAAAATAACCATTGATGCGATATCGTTATTGGCTTGATATCGCCTCACGAACTGCTTTCGGTTTGAGGAATTAAAGGAACGAAGCCCTTTTTTTAGGTTTCTTATTATTCTTCATCTTGACTTGATTAGAATAATTCTATTGCACTCATTAGCTACATAATTATAATTATTTTTTGTACAGCTCTAGATGTCAGCAATATTTATTTACAAGTGAAGTTTAAAAGAATAATAAACAAACTTTCTTGAAATTCCGAGTATAGCGGGATAAAAAACTGCAATTAAGTGAGCCGCCATTCAAAGCAGGTCAAAGAAATGGAGCAAAGTGGCTGTCTGTGTGACAAAGAAAGAAAGAGAGGGGGGGGAGAGAGAGAGAGAGAATCTTAAGTTATAATAACCTGCCACAGCAGCAAGCTTTCGCATCGTTTCGCTTTTCGCGAGTGTCCTTTCATTTGCTCGCTTGACTTTTGAAGTTTTTGTGTTCTTCTGTTGTGTGTTCTTCTTCTTCCTCTTATTGTTCTGCTTCTTGTCCCCGACTACTTCCCTTTTACTGCTTTGCCCTGCCCCTTTCCCCGCGCCTTTCATACGTACTCATAGTTTGCCTGCTTATCTTGGCACCATGCTAATTTTTTCCACTTTCCACTTTATTCATTTTTTGTAATTTATTCCTTGACTGAAGATTTCATCAGACTCTTGAGTCACTAATTTGAATGTCCTTCAGACGCAGTGTTGTTGGCACGGCTCTGGGCTTGAAATGACCGCAGAGGATGCTCCACGAACAAGAGTGCTTTAAAATTAAGCACCGGTGTGGCTGGAGAACCACCTTCAGCCGCTCCCCTACCTCCTTCCTTCCAATCGTATGTACATGAAGCCACTTTCGCCAGCTCGGAGCAGGGCTGCACATTTCAACACTTTTAGTTGGGTCGAGAAAATGGCCTGCTCCATGCCATGGAGTGGCACGCTTAATATTGCCATCAGTCGCACGTTGAAGTCATCATCATCAGCTTCAGCTTCAGCGTCAGACTCAGTTTCAGCCTCAGAGACGTTCTTCAAAGGCAGACCCTGCTCTGGTTGTGATGGTCGCCGTTCCCCGTTGTTGTCATCGTTGTTGTTGTTGTACAGTCATTGTTGTTATTGTAGTTTCGTTGTTGTCATGGCGATGGTCTGCATTCCAGTTGTCTTTGTCTTTTTTCGTGCTTGTCGCTGTCAGTGATGAATGTTTATGGAATTCATAAAATTTAAAATAGCATATTATCATTTCGTTGTTGGTGTTGTTGTAGTTGGTGTTGCCAGCACTGATAAACTTTTACCAACGAGAGCCACAACAACAACAAACGCACCGGCCAAAAGCGCACGAAAGCCATGAGAAGCAAACAGACAAAAAAGTGCTGCTGTTGCGGCAGGAACCCGGCGACCGGAAGTCGCCTTGTAAAAACAACAACAATAACAACAACAACAACACGCACTACTGTGCTCAGTGTGTCCCTGAAGCAGCAGCAAACAGCAACAGAAAATGGGGACCAGCTCCAACCTTGTCATCAATACAACCAACGTCAACAACATCATCACCCCCATAATCATCGCCATCACCATCATCACCGTCATCGCCATCATTTTCATTAACGAAATCATCATCATCCACATCACAATCGTTGTCGTCGTCATCGTCATCAGCGACAGCTTCTTCCTCAGTGACCAGGGTTGAGGTTGTTGCTGTGCGGTGTGGGATCGAATCGTGCTCCGAGTTCGGCTTCTGTTCCACTTGCTTCCTCATTGAGCCTGACCACCCGCTCGACCCGGTCCGCTCTGCACTCATTTAAGGGTTCATTTTCTTGTCGTTTACGCCGGGCCCGACCGACCGTAAGTTTCCGAGTTGTTGTTTTAGTTGTTGATGGTACCAAAGTTGTCCCTGCTGCCGCCGTTGTTATCGCTGCGTGTGTTGCAGTGGTTTACGATAATATTTTTCTACGACCCGCATGCGTTTCATGCGTTATCCAGTCAGTTGGTCGAGTTAAGAGTGTTTTCGGTAAGCTTCAAGTTCGAATTCAGTTCGACTAGACACCCACAAACCCTCAGCCAGACCTCTCCAATCCCCGCAACCGCCGAACAAGCGTACAGGATCCAGTACCTTCTCTGGTGCTCCATCCAAACATGCTCGGTGCCTATTTTCCCCACAACTCTAGGCAGTTACTTATACTCGTATCTAGTTTACAGCTAACTTTTATTTACTTTTTAGGAAATACAACTCCGTTAAACTGAATTCAAAATTTCTGTGGAACCACAGCATCAACAACAACAACAGCAGCAACAGTGTCAACAAGAACAGCGACAGATACAAAATGTGTCCCCTGCTGCTCCTTCTTCTTCACCCCCTTCTCTTCTTCTATAAAAGGTAACTTTGGGGCCGGGAAAGGGTGGTAATATTTATGACCTGGAGAACAGGAAACTATTCGAAAAGGTCAAACGGTAGGTCAACAACCAGCCAACTACATAAACACGGAAAGGAAACCAGGACGTTCCACAGCCACCGACGACTACGAGGAGCAAAGACTCTGCAACAACAAAACAACTCAACAACAACAAATAAAACACCCAAAATAATAAACTCTACGTTGGTCCCCATGCTCCCTGCTCTTCCGATAACCGCTGGAATGGTTATCGTAGAAGGAGAAAAAGAAGAGAGCCTGCATAATGAATGGCAAACAATTATCGGCAGTGTTGCCACATTTTCCTGCTCTTTACTAAGTTGTTGCTGCGGTGGCTTCCAATTCAATTTACGGCTTGAGTGGCTACGTTGAATTTTGACCTCAATCGATCGTTCCATCGATGGTTGCTTCTGTTTCCGGGTAAAGAATATATTTTTCTTTAATTAAGAGAGTTTAGAATTTAGGAAATTCCTGGCATGGACAAAGTGACTAAGAAATTAGCCGAAAGCGAAGGGTAAATCTAGAAAAACGGATTATATATTCATATGTAAGAAACAGGAGAAGAAACTCCCGAAGAGAAACAGATTAAAATAATTATTCGATTGAAAGTGGGTCATAATACTTTAATGGAACTTTAAATATTTTAAAAAGAAGCCTCAACTCTTCCACTCCCCCACTTTAAGGTTGTTTCTCACTCTCAGCGATGGTTGTGATTGCAGTGATGACAATCATCTTCCTTCAGTCCGCGATGTCGGTTGGCGTTGGCGTCATTTTTTCATCACCGCCATAAATTCATTTCATCAGTTGTCTGTACAGATACATCAACACATCACATCACATGTCATCACATCACATCAGAGTTGGCAATAAAGCGGAAGGTCCATAAAACTGAAATTGAGCCACGTTGCCAATCTGTAGGATGCTCTGTCCGACCCATTTGTATGCTAATTGAGAGGTCCTCTGACCTGAGGGATGCATGATATAAGAATATCGCACAGGTTGCTGTGGATGCTGCTCAAAAGTGCAGCAGCGAGGGGGCCAAAGAACGCAAAACTGAAAAACTACTCCATGGATATCACACGGTTAATGGAAATTTTTATTGAAATGGATTGCTCGGTGACACTCTGAGAGATGAGCGGCTTTTCTTGCTCTTTCGTGCTATCCTCTTTCTTGTTGCGCTTAATGAAAGAAGTGATGTCAACTTAAGTTAAAACGAACACTCAAATTTTTTCTTCTAGGATTTCCTCTGTTGTAAGTCGTAAGTCGTAAGTCGTGCTTGGTTTTTTTATGCTTTGATATCCTTTATTGCTTTTAATTATTCTACTCTATACTTCTGTTGCCCTCCTTCTCCTTTTCTTCCTCCTGTGCATTATGATTTAATGGAGAAAAGAGAATGATTCTTAATGCGACACTCATAATAAGTTTATGAAGTTTTTACATTAAACTTTACAATTTCATTTGTTCATAAACTGATGAAGTCACCGAAGGAAGACGTCAATAAGAACTCTTTGGAGTAATGAGTGTGTTAAAACCTTCATTCAGACTCCATTCCGAGGTCAAGCGTTGTTGCTTGTTGAGTGAAAAATAAAAAGTAGGTTAGGATGAATGGTGAGGAGAAAGGAGACCAGAGGAATTGAAGCATTAAATTGTGCCAACTATGAAGACTTACTTTCTCTCTCTCCCTCTCATCTTCATCTTAATATCCCTCTCTCTCTCTCCTTCGCTCTGAAAATCGGTTAAAAGTAACAGAGAAATGTTTTAAAAATCATTTGCAGATGAAAGGACAAACAATAGTTCCTGAAATGTTTTATTTGATTTGTGAATAAATATCTAAATAAGCTTGAATTGAAATTTTTAATGGTATTGTAATTATTTATTTAATTTTTATCATGAAAAAAAATTCTATTTCTCATTTCTTTTAATTAATATTTTATACAATATTTAATTATTAACCGAATTCCATCGACATAATAATAATCAGTGTGGAAACTGTAACCCCTTATTGTAAATACAACAAACGGAATTCTAATTTTTCAAACATCTTTCTAAACATCGGAGTGGTCTTTTATCCAAGAAATATACGTAGCAACTTTAACAAAATCGGAACTACAATTAAATTTATTATGGTAGCGCCATCCACTAAACGCCCATAGGCCACACCAGGGTCACTGGAATCACCGTGGCAGGCGCCTTCATCTTTCGGATGAGCCAAGCAAATCAATTTTTTCGTCCAATAACAATCTTTTTCTGAAGTACTTTTCAAAACGATCCACTGAAGTTCGGTTAGATGGGTCCCGTTGTGCCGCAAGTGACCCCAGCCACAAACAGCAAAAGGAGTACCTTCAAGAGTTTGACCATTATACAATGAAATGGGTTGAATAGTTTTAGAGAATGTTAGGGGTTTGTCCAGCCTTAAGAGTGCAAGATCAACATAATTGTAGTTGGTTTTGTTTTTGAAGTAGTCCGGATGCTTAATAATTTGGGCCACGGGAATCTTAACACCTCCTTTTTTAATATGGATTGAGTCAGCATGAACTTCTAGTACTGAGACTGGAAATCTGGAAGTTAGAGTGGAAATAAATAATAAAAGAGATAATAAAAGAGTTGTAATATTCGTCGGTTATGACTTACATTTCAAAATTGGCATATGCATCGAGAACACAATGTGCTGGGGTCAAGATATATTTTTTCGAAAAAATAGCGCCACCGCAAATGTGTTTACCTTCTTTTTTTAAGGAAATCTGATATGGAAATTGACCCGTTTTAGGCGAGCCGCCCACGATCCGGCCATCTGGAGCAGCCTGGACGAGCGCTAACAGCATATAGCAAAGCAAAGCAAAGAAAGAAGACTTTGACATGTCACGGTTGAATTCTGACACAATAATTTGTAATATTCTTCAATTTATAGATGAAGACGGTCGCTGGGTGAGGTGAAAATATTATTTGTCACTAAACCTGTTACAAACGTGTGACATTGACGTGTACCAATAAAATATGCAATATATTCAGCTGTAGTAATAAATTTTTTAATTGCTCTGCTTGCAAATTAGTTTTTGAATTGAAGAATTATAACGAAACGCAATACTCGAAGTCAACCTGTCACTTTACATACATGTGTCAACTGACAAGTCTCAAGATGATGTAGTTGCACTAATAAATTTCTAAAATTATTTGCTATAGTTTTCGATTTGCAAACTATATTTAGAGAAGTGCAATCATTATGAAAACTTCGGATTGTTATTGTTACTTTATTCAGAATTGTCGTTGTTGTAAAGTGGCCTTAGTGATAACAATTGCCATACCATTCTATTAACTGAAAACATTTCCAAAAGGTCTGGAAGATTGCATAGAATGGGCTAGAAGCCCGTAGAAAAGATGGCAACGCCAACAGGTCGGAAAAAATATTACGGAACTATCGGTGGATCGATGGAATTGGACTCCTTTCATACAGCTACAATACATCTATCTACGTTAGTCCTTATTTCTCTCAGATATAAAATCGATGTACCCTTATCTTCTCTCTTCAAAATTCATCGATCGATTCATCGTTTTTTAAAGATCGATCCATAATTATTTCGATTAAAAAGAACTTCAAGAACTAAATCTGATCACTATTTATAGCATTTTCAGGATATTTTTGAAATGAATATAATAAAAATGGATCTGAGTGATAAATAGTATAAAAAATAAATGGTTTTGAATGACTCGTATTAAGAAAGGGGAAAATGAAATGCAATCTCTAAACTGTTGATAAAGAATACTCCCGAAACTCTGCTGATAAAGAATACTTCCGAAATGGGTGAGTTGATGGGTGGTTGAGTAAGCGTGGAGCGCCGCCGACTCTGCTTACTCTTAAGAAACGAACACACGAGTGACATTAATCAGTCTAAATCGAGTAACAGTTGACATTTTTAGTATCACATTCACTCTCTCTCATCCATTCCATTTATGTGAGCGCTTTTGGCAATAAATGGGACACGCTAAGAGATAGTGCGATGTTAGAAGTTGCGAGAGTGTCTCACACACTGTGAGTGCCTGTGACTGTGAGAGTGGTGATGTGACGGGGAGTGCCGCTGTGTGCGTGCTTGCGTACTTGTATATTTTTTGCGTATATCCCTCGCTTCTACACTTCACACAGTTTACTGGAGAAGAGTGGGTTCGGATCCATGGCAAGGGGAAGAACACAATCTGGCAGCACTCAATGCACGCCGCAGAAGAAATGCAAATACAAAGTCAAAGAAATGCACACTCAAAATAGCAAAAGTATGTCAAAGCAAAAATATTTATGTATAAAGAAAAGCCAATTTCAAATAAAGTATGCGGATTAAGTATTTTTGCTCGTTGACACACATCTATTTCTCCATTTCACACCCTCATCATGTCATATGGCACTCCTTACGGAACGTTGATTTTAAGCTTAAGATCATTTAAAGATGCATTCAAGTAAAGAGAGGAAAATTATAATTAATCTGTGAATCCAAAAGTTATATATTTTATGAAACAAACAATTATTCATGTCAAAACACTTAATTTTAGTAGGGAGGGTGGATTGATTTGGTCGATGAAAGGACACTTTTGACACAAATCTAACCGGTGATCTATAGCTCTTAAGTTTTGTAAGTGTGATACAATAATCTTTAAGGTGTAGTTCAATTTCTGTATCGTCCTTCATTCTTCAAGAGAAATACTCTCGAATATCCGTACATATTTACACTATATACATGTATATATAATATTTCCGAACGTACATATGTCTGTCCCCAAACTGTTGTTAGCCTTAACCTTGTAACGTTGGCATCATTACAAAGTATATTATATAAAGGGTGGGCCATCGGCTGGTTTCTTTTTAAAATTGCTATTACAAAAAATGCGTTCTAGGTTTTTTTAAAATTTAATGTTCCATTAAAATAAGTATTCAGTATTTGCCACCCCAAATGTAAATCGATTTATTTGCCACCGAGGCGTTTGGCACTAAATAACTTTGAACGAATCAGTGTTGCCAATGTTCAAATAACATGTAATGCAAGAAGACGACAGCTCATTATTCATCATTTTATATTACAGACTTGTGCTTTTCAGACTTTGTATTCGCGTTGTGCATTTTGAAGACTTATGATCTGAAGTTGAATGATGCTACATGGCGACACTACTGAAGATGTGCCTGACGACTGACCTTCGGACACGCCTTTTATTAGTCGCATCCTGAGCTGTTGATTTATTAGCAATGTATGAAGTGTGTGCGTCTCGTATCGGTCCCAGAAACGAGTACCTTCCTCAGCCGTGATGACAGTGATGAAGTCTGTCTAAAGCGTGACTTGGATTTCCGCAATTGTTGTCAAACATGAGGTCACACAACTGAATCCAACGGAAACGAGTTTGAATCCAACGGAAAGCAATAAAGAATCAATCGAAATTCAAAAATTATTATGTTTAAATTTTTAATTACTTATCGCCAACTTTTTTCTCATCAAACCCACTTCTAATAATAATCAATCATCAGATGATTTGAATTTTAATTTATTTTTTGTGGCTTTTGAGAATTAAAACATTTTTGTTTCTGTCTGCTAAAAAAACCCCACGCTAGATTTCATTACGTATTCGTTAAAGACATAAACGGTTGCCGCTTTGAGCCGCCACGCGTGGCTTACGTACAAACTTTAAAATTAAGCAGAAGAAGAGGCAGCAGCCGCATTCCACGGCTCTGGGAGCGGATCAGCGCGATCGCTTCGATTCGAACGCGTGCGATCGACGGAAAGAGCGACGTGCGACGAATTAAATTAAATTAGTCATCGAAATTGTTTGCCAAAATTATAATTATTGAAGAGTAGGAGGCATTATAATCCACGTATAAATTAATTCCTATATAGATTTATACTCATTTTTCTTTTAAACTCTTCCAACCTTTGAAATCCTGACGATCTGATGGTCTTCTAGGTACTTCCTGGACTGCCCTCGAATTTCATCAGATGGAATTTGCTAAAATATTTAAAATAGAAGCACTTTTAATCTACTCATCCTTTTCTTTCTGCATTCATTCGTTTCTCCTTTCGAAAATGGGTTTCCCTCTTCACGAGTTTTGTGTTTCACACGATTTATTAAATAACATTTCAACGGAAACATAATAAAATACATTTTACTCCTTGATTACACATCTAGTAAGTATATCCAGGTGCTGCTGCTCCGGCCACCCCTCCGCCAACCCCAAAGTCCACATTCTTAGTGAGGAAGGGTTTCGCGTGGGTGGTCGTTAAGCTGTTCGGATGGTTAAACTTGCCCCTGATCGTAGTCAGCAGGTTCTGTTTCACGTTTCGCTTCAACTGCAACACGCTGCTGGCCAGCGAAGAGATCAGATTCAGCTTCGTGGACACTGCATCCGTGACACCCTTCAGTAAGGCGCCGGCGTCTAGAGCGGGTGCTGCAACGGCACTGGAGGCATGTGAGCCCCCTCCTCCTTCAAGAAAGAAGAAGAGAAAACAAGTGAGAAGTGATTTTTAATTGTACGAGTAGATTATCGCTTTTGCTTTCTCTGAGTGTTGATGAGAAAGAATTCGACTGATTCCTAATTTTTCTTCACCTTGTTTATTTAAAATTTTGATTATTTTAAAAGCTTCTGTGGATTGTTGCAAATGCAGCAACAACAACAAAGCAATAATCACCGGAGAAACACAGAACAGCTTCAACATTTTTATTGGTTTTTCTTTGGTTTATTTTGGTTTTTTCTATGTTTTTTGATTTTAGTTTTATTCTAGTTTTTTGTGTGAATATTTTTAAAATCTGCGTGATTTCTTGTATTAACTTGGAAGCTGCTTCTATCGGACGCGACTGGATCGAAATAAACTGGTTGAAATGTCTGGCAGACGTTTTTATACAGGTGACTATAGAAACTACATAAAGCGGTGCAAATGTTGCTGCTGCTGTTGTTGTTGTTTCCATTAATGCTGCTGCTGCTTCAGACAGCAAAATAGAACCTTCTGTTTATGGTTGCCATTTAATATTCTTGGGTATCCAAACTTTATTCATAGCTACTCAATGAACGTTGAGCTTGAAGCGTTCAGATGGTCGTCGTCGCCGGTGTGTGTAGACACAACAACAACACACACATTAGTATGTACGAATCGTAGTTGTTTATATAAGGAGCGTATGTCAGTTACTATGTGAGTGAAGGGAGGGAGGGGTGGGGAGAGGGGTTAAAGGAGAGGTGATCAGTTGGCGATAGAACAGTGCTGAGATTTTCACAATAGTACAGTAGAAGAAGAAGCAACAGAAGAAGAACACACCTGCTTATGCCTCTTCTTAATGTGGTTATTAAGATAAATAATTCCAAAGCTGTCATAACTCATGAAGCACCTCGAGTTTAATTAAAAAAATGCATGCAAAATGTACTTCATTCGTTCTCCCTCTCTTTGTCTCTCTCTCTCTCTCTCTCTCTCCATGTCTCTCTTTCCCATACTTTGTCAAAATCGTTTAAACAAGTTTCTTGTTCTTTGAAGTTTAGCGCGTTCTTAATTTTCGAGTTGATTGTCGAGTTGATTGTTTTTGAGAGACGTTTTTCAGACGCACGATAATTAAAATACGTATCTATATTTTTTTAGTATTCTAATTTAATTAACATTTACGTTGCCTTTAGAGAAAAACACTTATTTGCATAAGTATTTATTTTTATTCCAGAATTATGCTTAAGGAATAATAAATGAATACAACTTTCGATTACGAAAAATGCTGGGTAGTTTCAGTCATCACATTATAATTAGAATAGCTTTTAATTCTAAATAAAATATGAGATATTCTACTAAATTTCGGATTCATTCGGAATTCAGGATTCTTTAGGATTGCCAATGGATTCATCATTCATACAAACGGCAGAACAAAGCTAACTTCACCCTCGAATGTAGGGTACAAAACTTAGTTTGCACGATCGCAGATAAACGAGTTTCGGGACTCAGAACGCAGCCGTTTTACGTGAAACTTAATGAAGCGTTGAGAGGCGAGTTCAGAGGTGAGTTTCATTTGTTCGGCAACTTTTTCGGCCTGCTGCAAGTGAACAATTTTATCAGTGCTACGTACTTCAACAAAGTTCGAAGTTCGAATGCATTTAAAGGGCGCCCAAGCGTACGAAAAACATACACACACACACATATGTATGTATACTCAATGACGTAACGATATACTCTTAATACGCGACACACTCACTCATATTTCGGTGTTGAAAATAGCGGCGTGTGAAGTCAGAAGATGCATCGAGGCGTTAATGCGAACTTTTATGCCCAATGAGTACTCTACACATGCACACACAAACACACACGCACCATTACTAACACAAACCTCGGCTTCCTCATTTCGCCGGGCAACACAAGCGACATCATTCTCAGTCAACTTAACTAAACTTCAAAGTGCAACACGAGTGCGAGTGCCAAGTAGAAAACTTCTCGGAAGTAAAACTAACTGAACGAGGACGACAACCTAAGGCTCAAGGACGAAGGATGCAGGAATGAATCCACAGTACAGTGCCAAGGAGGACTGCAGAGGCAACTCTATGAAGTGAAAGTTGACGGAAAGGTTAAACTTTGCGCATTCCAGTGCGTTGCATTCGAACGTGTTTGAACTTATTTCCTATCTACGGGATCGTATTAATTTACTTTCAGGTGTAAAGTACCTCCCTTGAGTACAGCGCAGGAGGAACCACTTTCCGAATCAGAGTGCACCCACTCGCTGCGTAAAGAAAAACTTTCAATTGTTTTCAATTAACGAATCTCTGGGAACATCACAAGGAAACGCCACTTCTTCTCTTCCCTTTCATCCCACCTTCCTTCCTTTCCACTATTTCGCTTTCCTAAAGTGGCGGATACGAATCGACCTCCGGGCAGTTGGAAGTTCTGTACAGTCCTGTATGAAGCTGGAGAAAACTTTGTGAACTCTTTTCAATACTTCGCTCATGTTTGTTTATTAAATTTTAATATACTTGGTTTTTCGAGAAATCACGAAAAGAGACAACCGTAGGCGAACGTAGAGACAGAATGGGTCGATTAAAGAAGATTTCATAAATTCAACGAAATAATCTTTCATGGTACCTAGTTTAGACCTAAAGAAAGGTACCAAGAACAGCAATAATGAAAACATAAACGATGAAGCATCAGCAATCAAATCGTAACGAACTACTGAGAAGCACCTTTTAAGTTCATATGTCGTCAATTGCGTTTGTACACTTTATTCAAATACAATATAAAGGACAACAGCAGCAGCAAAAGACTTCGGTAGTTCAACAACAAAGTTTGATGTGGTCACCGCAGCCGCCGTTCAGCCAACAGAACAAGGATCAGCAACAGCCTTGGAAATCCAACAATGATATCATCTCCACTCAATCTCCAACATGACCTGACCCAAAGCCAGATGTTGGAAAATCAAGCAAATCCTTTGTACATAAAAAGGAAAGCTGTACAAGGAGGTAATCCCCTCAACTGCATTCATCCATTTAGCAAAAGTTCAAACGAGCCGATAAAACACGGTGAGAATGGACAAGGAAAGAAAGAAGATTGGCGAGGAGGGGAGAGAGAGAGAGAGATAAAGATGGAAAGGAAGAGAGGGAGAGGGACCGAGAGAGGGAGAGGGACCGAGAGAGGGGGAGGAAAAATTAAGTAAAAAGCATCCTCCGATCCGTCATTGATTGTCAGTTCTACCTACTTTGCGTATTGTGCTTCTTCTTCTTATCGTTCTTGGTGTTGTTATTGTGGGTGTACTCTCTCCATGTTCCTTGTTGTTGTCCTTAGCTTGTTGCTATCGGTTGTTGTTGTATCACGGGTCGTCCCAAAAAACATATCAGAGCTTTAAGCATCAATGTTTATATTTATTGTGCCCCTCAAAGTATGCAATTTATTTGTGGGTAGCATTGTGGACAGGTTTCGGGTTCATTTAACCTTGGCTTCGTTTAACGTCGCAGTCCTTGATGTTTCTCCAATCCAAGCTTAGCTGAATAGCACTCTGGATGCGCCAAAAGGACCGAATAATTGAATCGAGCCATCGAACGCCTTGGGAAGAGCCTTTTACCGTGACAAAAAACCTTCATATTCCTTTGTTCAACCTCAACTCAGAAGCTAATTATGCAGCTACTCATATCTGTGCACATGAAATGGTCAGCAAGTGGGCTAAAAATCCCATGGCCATTCTATCTCTGGTTGAACTTTGTACCTTTTGTGTTTGTGGTTTCTTTTTTGGGCTGTTAAAATATTCCTTTCCTTCCTGCTATTTTCTAGGGTCATCTGTTGATATATACTTTCTTTCACATATGTATCTATTGTGAAGGATAAACACGTGTATGTAGGTATGACCTTTAAATATGTCCTTTAAATATCTCTTTTATTTAAATCGTACACTTATCATTTAAATCAGATTTCCCCCCATTTAATCTAAAGATCAGAAAAATAGACGATGCGCTGAGACAAAAAAAAGATAGAAAGGTTAAAAGCTTGAAAGCCAATTAAGTTAAGGTTCCGATGTTTGCTTAAAATGAAAATAATGACCTGTATTTCGCCTAGCTACGAGCTGCACAAATAAAATAAGAAGCTTCTAATATTAGAGACTTCATCTTAAGATTATATAGTCTTTTGAAGGAAAATGTGAGTTTCTTCCAAGAGGAAAAAATAAATGAAAAGGAGTTCAGATGAAAAATCTCAATAGATTATCTCAGTCCATTTGAAGATCTGTTTATTCTATGGCCATTTAAGTGAAGTATTATTTAGTTTTGGTTCGTGGATCGAAATAACACGTGATTGGTTACATGATGGATGTACAATAGATAGTATTTACTTGGGTTGTTTAGGATAAAATAGTGATTCTCAGTGAGGACTAGTAGAACTCTTACACCCTCTTTTTGGTCACTAGTGTGTAGGGTGTATTTCAGCATCAACCAAGACGAAGATATCGCTCTTTGTGGCTATTATTATAGAAGTTACTCGTACATTCAAATATAAAAGAACTGTTGCAAAGAATAGAAACTATGTCGCAATAACAACCTGAAATACAGGAATGCAAACAGTTCTCATCTCACAGTTCATTAACTGTTTCTCGCCTCCTGCGAGAACTTTATTTATCCAAATCCAAACAATTTCTCATTGTGTTCATTTATCCTGGATGAGGATAAATTAACCACGTGTACGGATAGTAAACATCACGATAGCAATACAACTCATCGTCCTCACCTATCGTCAGCAGCTATCAGGAAAAAAACCCCAAGAAAAACTAAAAAGGATCCAAATCAAATATTTATGCTACTTAGTTGCAAATTTCTCATGAGATGACATAAAATTGAAGCAGAAACTGAGGAAGCAGGAGAAGAATCTGAAGCAAAAACAGAAGAAGTAGAAAAGTGAGTCCCCAGTGAAAAAGGAGGCGACAGCATCTTCTGGAACGGATGCTGTTTCGCACGAACAACAATGAATGCTATAATTACGTGAGTGCTGATGGGCATTTTGTGGCCAGGTCAGGCGAGAACATCGGTCCCTGGCGCGAGTGCGATGTTGGAGGGAGAGGACATGCGGTGTACTGCTTGGGGGCACGCAATCAGTGACTTGGAAAACTTCTAATGGTATCCAGTGTTCGTTACAACTACAACAACCGACGAAAAAACTCGCACACAACTCTCAATTCTCAGTTCAGTTGCGTGGAAATTGACACTCGATTGAATTAGAATTTTGCGTGTTGGCATCCTTGCAATGACAGTCGAGAACTTCGAGTATTTGAGGAAGCAGGGCGAGGTGGGGGAAGGCAGGTCAACAAGTGCCGTCTTTATATGAAGTTTGAATTGGCGTGATGTAGTGTGGAAGGAAAGCAGAACAACGTGAGCACATCTGCTGAGCTGGCGAACATCTGGTGTTGGCAAAATAATTCCGAGGATGCGGAAAATTCAAGTTCTCCAAGTTCTCCAAGTGTTCGCAGGATTCTTCTTCTATTCTTCTTCGAATCACGCACGAAGCTAAAGCTAATGTGTTTATTTATTAATCTGATGATGCAGATGAGTTTCTGGTAAATGGTGCTGAGTATTGAGTTTAGCGAGTGGATGCTATTCAGCAGGTTGAGATTCATTAGGCAATTCATCATCAGGATTTCAATTATGTACTTCTTAATAATAATTAACATGTACGTTCGTAGTCGTTGTTGTTGTTATTGATATCTGAAGTACGTGAAAAGTTTATTGCAAGCCAGAGAAACTTTTTACCTTTTTCCAGTGGGACTTTAGGTCTTTAGGGACTTAAGTGGTTTATAAAAGCTTCACTAGTATTCACGGTCGTGTAGGCATGGATTCTGAATACACTTGTGCCAGGTACTTCTGGTGAAGTCCATCTGGCAACCTTTCTTACCACGATGATTCGGGCAGTGACTTATAAGTACTTCTAAGGATAACCAAGTAAGTGAACAATTGTATAGTGTAGTCTCTTTCTCTCACTCTATCACCAAAGACAATATAATACATAATAATACAATATAATATATAATATGTATTATATTGTCTTTGCTATCACTCTCTGTCGTCGCTCTTTACCATAGAAGATTTTTAATTCCAACCCGTAAATGTTTATATTTCATTTTGTTATAAGAAATTCGTTCGTTTAAAAATTCTCTCTCTAAGATGAAGCATCTATAATAAAATCAGATGATTTACATTAATCGCAAAATATTTTCTGTTTATCTTACGTTATAATATAATAATATATATGTGATCATAATTTTTATCAAACCATTAAACCTATAATTGAATAGAATCTGATTCTGGAAAAATGAAAAAAAAACTCTACTCTCCATAAAAATTAAAGAAAATGTTGCTGCTTGAGTGTGAACCTTTCACCTCTTTTCCTCTCACCCTTTCATTCCTTTTCTTCAACATTTTCTTCTTCTTTTTTAACATCTTCTTCTCGTTAATTTTGCATTATTCTTTTCGGCATAAAATCTACATTAAATCTTCCAGCATCGTACTAAATGAAGATATTAAAATTCCAAACATGTGCATAAAAACTTTGCCCTTCGAAGAAATGAGCACGAATGACAAATAAAAATTCCATAATTGTGCTAAATAGAAGAAGAAAAAGAAGAAGAAGATGAGAACGCAGAAAAAGAAGAAGGAGAGAAAGAGGAACAAGAATAATAAGAGGAGGGAAGAAAATTTCCCGTTCGTAATTAAAGAAGTTTTCCTAATTTAATATTGTTGAAAAAATGGGGGGAAAAACGAAGGAGAAACGCAGGGTTTCAGTGAAAAGAATCCATAAAAATTTTATAGTTATAAAATATTGTAACTTTTTGAAGGCGGGATATGATGCTAATGAATTTCTCGCTAATATACCGAAATAATGACGGATGTAAAGTGATAAAAGCGGTATAAAAAACTACGGTTTACAACGGTTTGTATGTTATCTTAAACTAGAATAGTAAAAGCTCTGGGATTATCATGTAGTTAAGCTTAAAACATTTATTAATCCAAAATTAATGAGAGTAAAGAGTCTCTTTAGCAAAGAGAAAATAGCTGTATAACTTTATGATGATTATATATAATGATGATCACATTATATTATGATGATTATACTATAGTAGGATATGACTATATAACGTTTATGGATAAGGAAAGACTAATTTTAAAGGTTTCAGTATAGTACTCGGTAGATTTGACTTTGTAACGGAAATTTTATTAAAAACCTCTTTTGAATATATTTAATCCCTTAATAAAAATAAATATATAAGTTGTGAGTACATTTGTGAAGGAAAAAAACCTTTGGTAACTGAAGGAATGCCAATAGACTCTAATTAATCCCCTCTGAGGTGCCCTTTCAATCTGACAACAACAATAAAAACTAGTTAGAGGATCTACTTATAGTTGAATTAAGTGGGCGGATCACGCCCTTTTTTGTGAGACGCTTAGCTCCAATACTTTCGATCCGGGATTGGAACTTAACCTTAGATCTTGACTACCAACTGAGAAATTCGACTCTCATATCGGATGCATTTATATTCACTCGAAAAGTAGGCGTGACAGAGGTCCGATTTTCCTCATTCGCATTTCAAAATAGCCTTTAATGGCTATTATAGAAAAATATAGAAAAATATACTCGCATATACTTTTCTAGACCTACTGCGCCTTCTTTTGTGCATTTCGCCTTCGGGTGTAGGGTATCGAAAAGGAAGAGATGCAAAAATATCCCTTTTGAAATGTGCAAAAACAGATATCATGTAATCTGTTAGTGTCACCTTTAAAGACAAAATATTATTTCAAAATTATTTATGGGAAATAAAAAAAAGACGAAAAAAAATGTTTCATATGCTGCAAAAGCAGTGAAAAGGAAATTTTTTAACAGTGAAGTCGGAAAACAGGCGGTGGAAAGACACCGAAAGAAGTGGAAGAGAAGAAGTGACGGGGGAAGGGGGGACGATGAGGAACTGGGAGAGAAACAGAGATGCGAGGCTTAAAAAATATGAGAGAAGACAATCGTATGAAAAATGATTTATAAGGGTAAGTATTAAATACATCCGTAGGCACACACACACATACACATACGCACACACACACATACATCCACACAAACACACACCAACCACCCTTGTGTATTTTTAAAGATTTAAAAATAAATGACGCAAAGGGATATGGAGCCTTGATAAAGAAGAGTAGATGAAAATAACAATATTATTAAAATTTCAAATAAAACAGAGAATGTCACCCTCACTGACAGGCGACTCAAGGTTTCCCTTCGCTTCCCCTCCCCTTGCCCAATCGCCATCGTGTTCATTCACTTAAGTACTTGCAATAACTGTCGATAATAAGCAATCGATGGAAGTAATATTTTTCAATATTTGTGGCTATAATTTTTCTGTCAGCTTTAAAAATGAAACTTCAATTTGCAGTAAGTATGAATTCGAAGCGAAAACTCTTTAATTTCCTGTTGGGTGGCAGCTCTTTTTAAATAAAGTGCTTGGCAAATGATTTTGTTTTGGTCTAAATTATTTTGTATGCGTGTGATTTTCGATTTCGAAGCAACAACACTTGACCTCGGAATGGAGTCTGAAGGAAGGTTTTAATACACTCAATACTCTGAAGAGTCCTTATTGACGTCTTCCTTCGGTGACTTCTTCAGTGACTTGTTTATGAACAAATTAAATTGTAAAGTTTAATGTAAAAACTTCATCACTGGCTGAGGAAGGTACTCGTTTCTGGTACCGATACGAGACGCACACACTTCATACATTGCTAATAAATCAACAGCTCAGGATGCGACTAATAAAAGGCGTGTCCGAAGGCCAGTCGTCAGGCACATCTTCAGTAGTGTCGCCATGTAGCATCATTCAACTTCAGATCATAAATCTTCAAAATGCACAACGTGAATATAAAGCCTGAAAAGCACAAGTCTATAATATGAAATTATGAATAATGACTTCAAACTATTTGTACATTGGCAACACTGATTCGTTCAAAATAATTTAGTGCCAAACGCCTCGGTGGCAAATAAATCTATTTACATTTGGGGTGGGAAATACTGAATACTTATTTGAATGGAACATTAAATATTAAAAAAAACCTTGAACGCATTTTTTGTAATAGCAATTTTAAAAAGAAACCAGCCGATGGCCACCCCTTTATATAATATACTTTGTAATGATGCCAACGTTACAAGGTTAAGGCTAATAACAGTTTGGGGACAGACATATGTACGTTCGGAAATATTATATATACGTGTAGTGTAAATATGTACGGATATTCGAGAGTATTTCTCTTGAAGAATGAAGAACGATACAGAAATTGAACTACACCTTAAAGATTATTGTATCACACTTAAGAGCTATAAATCACCGGTTAGATTTGTGTCAAAAGTGTCCTTTCATCGACCAAATCAATCCACCCTCCCTACTAAAATTAAGTGTTTTGACATGAATAACTGTTTGTTTCATAAAATATATAACTTTTGGATTCACAGATTAATTATAATTTCCTCTCTTTACTTGAATGCATCTTTAAATGATCTTAAGTTTAAAATCAACGTTTCGTAAGGAGTGCCATATGACATGATGAGGGTGTGAATGGAGAAATAGATGTGTGTCAACGAGCAAAAATACTTAATCCGCATACTTTATTTGAAATTGGCTTTTCTTTTAACATAAATCGGCGCTCCACGCTTTATCTGCTTTATCAGCAGAGTTTCGAGATTGCATTTCATTTTCCCCTTTCTTATTACGAGTCATACAGTATCATTTATTTTTTATACTACTCAGATCCAATTTTTATTATATTCATTTCAAAAATATCCTGAAAATGCTATAAATATTGATCAGATTTAGTCCTTGAAGTTCTTTTTAATCGAAATAATTATAGATCGATCTTTAAGAAACTATGAATCGATCGATGAATTTTGAAGAGAGAAGATAAGGGTACATCGATTTTATATCTGAGAGAAACAAGGACTAACGTATATAGATGTATTGTAAACTGTATGAAAGGAGTCCAATTCCACCGATCTATAGTTCCGTAATATTTCTTTCCGACATGTTGGTGTTGCCACTTTTGGAAATGTTTTCAGTTCATGGAATGGTATGGCAATTGTTATCACTAAGACCATCTTACAACAACGACAATTCTGAATAAAGTAACAATAACAATCCGAAGTTTTCATAAACTTGACACTTGTCAGTTGACACATGTATGTAAAGTGACAGGTTGACTTCGAGTATTGCGTTTCGTTATCATTCTTCAATTCGAAAACTAATTTGGAAGCAGGTCATTTTAAAAATTTATTAATACAGCTAAATATATTGCACATTTTATTGGTACACGTCATTTGGCACACGTTTGTAACAGTCTTGGTGACAAGTAATAATTTAACCTCACCCAGCGATTGTCTTCACCTATAAATTGAAGAACAGTACGAATTGTTGTGTCAGAATTAAACCGTGACATGTCGAAGTCTTCATTCAGTTTTTCTTTCGTTGCGCTGTTTTGCTATCTGCTGTTAGCGCTCGTCCAGGCTGCTCCAGATGGCCGCATCGTGGGCGGCTCGCTAGCTAAAAAGGGTCAATTTCCATATCAGATTTCCTTAAAAAGAAAGGGTAAACATATTTGCGGTGGCTCTATTATTTCTAAAAATTATATCTTGACCGCAGGACATTGTGTTCTCGATTCATATGCCAATTTTGAAATGTAAGTCATAACCCACGAATATTATAACTCTTTTATTCTTTCCGATACCCATGCTCTCCACTCTAACTTCCAGATTTCAAGTCTCAGTACTAGAAGTTCATGCTGGCTCAATCCATATTAAAAAAGGAGGTGTTAAGATTCCGGTGGCCCAAATTATTAAGCATCCGGACTACTGCAAAAATAAAACCTACTACAATTATGATGATCTTGCACTCTTAAGGCTGGGCAAACCCCTGACATTCTCCAAAACTATTCAACCCATTCCTTTGTATGATGGTGACACTCTTGAAGGAACTCCTGTTGCTCTTTCTGGCTGGGGTCAATTGCAGCCCAACGGAGCCCATCCAACCGAACTTCAGTGGATCGTTTTGAAAAGTACTTCAGCAAAAGATTGTTATTGGCCGAAAAAATTGATTTGCTTGGCTCATTCGAAAAATGAAGGCGCCTGCCACGGTGACTCCGGTGGCCCTGGGGTGGCCTATGGGCGATTAGTGGGTGTTGCTAGCATAATAAAGGGCAATTGCGCTTCTGATAAGCCAGACGCTTTTGTTAAAGTGGCCAGATACATTGATTGGATTAAAGACAACTCCGATGCTTAGAAAAATGTTTGAAAAATTAGAATTCAGTTTGTTGAATTTACAATAAGGGATTACAGTTTCCACACTGATTATTATTGTCGATGGAATTCGGTTAATAATTAAATATTGTATAAAATATTAATTAAAAGAAATGAGAAATAGAAATGTTTTCTATTATTAAATTTTGTTATTACAATACAATACGGTTAAAATTTAGAATGCAAATTTATTAAAAATTTATTCACAAATCGAATAAAACATTTCAGGAACTATTCTTTGTTTCTTCCCTTTCATGTGCAAATGGTTTTCAAAATATTTCTCTTTTAGCTTTAACGGTTTTGAAAGAGAGAGGGAGATTAAGATGAAGATGAGAGGGACAGAGAGAGAAAATAAGTCTTTTCATAGTTGGCATAATTTAATCCTTCATTTCCTCTGTTCTTCTTTCTCCTCACCACTCATCCTAACCTACTTTTCATTTTTCGCTCGGAGCCAAATTGTCCCCCACGAAACTTTCAACATTCACTTCATATTTCAATTCCTTTTATAGAACGGAATTGGATTTTCCATTGTTTTTAGCTTTAGATGTGTTCGGGTACGGTTAACCACAAGAGCTTAATCCCGAGTCATTAGTTGACCACAAGTACAGCAGCATTTAACGATGACCTATGAAAGAAATTGAATATGAGAGAAACACAGAGAGGGAGAGAAAGAGAGAGAGTTAGAGAGAGGAAACACCTAAAAAAGCCCGACGGAAGTATGACCAAGGGAGATGGAGAGACCATTCTTAATCCAATCAAAGTGTACGAAAGAGAGGAACAATCTTGGTAACGGATGTGCAAATGAGTTATCCAGAAAGTTATGCCACATCATAAAAACAACGGGTTTTAAAATTGATTGGGCGCTGCCACACAAATTGCTGTACAGTGGAGTGTATTCGACCCGATATCCGGCTTAAAGCAGGTGTGTCTGACAGATATTATGAATGGGCCAGAGACTGGGTTACAAGCGGGAGCTAAATAACCTTCCTCTGTTCCACTTTCACTGGACAGCACCTGAATGCTATCGGGGTGTTTGGCAAGCTTATGGGTTTGATTTAGGTTTCGAAAACGATTTTCAAGATTTCATTTCATTGGTTTCTGGAAATTTTAATCTTTTGTTTCTCGGATCTGGTAATTATAATCACAGAAGATGAATAACGCAAGAAGAAGAATAAGCTACTTAATCTTACTTATAGACTTAATGGAGATTATAAAGTATATAGTAATACATAGCATGGTAAATCATGTTCAAATATTTAATCGAGAAAACAAACCCGATGATTGAACAACTGCAAACGTCTTCAAGTTTATCGAGATTAAGATCTTGCATAAGACGTAAATATACTATTAAAAGTACCATCCGAATGTACCCAATGGGCTGAGTAGTCTTTCAGCAGAAGTCAGCCAGAAGAATAAATAAAACAAGGAAAAGAAAAAGTTAATGACAGCGAATAAATAAGTTGATGGATGGGGAAAAGTTCATGTGGTTGGAAACAGAGAAGATGAAAGAGAAGATGAAATCACAAAAGACATGGAAGACACATTACACAACCTTTAAGTTACTCCAATGTCAAGTTCAATGTTCTTCAAATGTTTTATTGTCTTCGTTCTCATGTGGCGTGTTCGTCTGTCATGCAAGTTTGACTCAGTCCGAACCCGAAACTGAGAAGCGATTTCATCGTAGACAAGTTGGAAGTCTACGGACAGCTGAGCCAAGCTGTTGCTCAACACATGCCATTCATGCTGTTAAGTTACGGTGAAGAGTGGCGAAGACATCATAGAACTTAAGTTTAACTTCCTGAATGGTTCTTCTGTTTTCTGTTTCAACTTCTTTTGACTCATAAGTAATTAAGTCGAATCGATTCAATAGAGTGTAGTTGTTGTTGCCTTTATTTTTGGCATTCATGAATATTTTAGGTATTCTTAGGTGTTCTTAAATTATTCATTCTGCACTGCGATTTATTTTTTGCGCACTATGTATCACAAATATACTAACAGATAATAATATTTTATTTGAGAATATATTTTTATAATAATGAATTAAGACTAAGGGATGGGAAACAATACGTTCACAACGTCACGTCACGATACGTGTAGACTAACTGATCCTTAAAACATTCAGTTCAAAGTTAGCATTACTTTTAAATTCTTTTCCACGAACCTACTCTGATTTTTTCTTATAACATTCCACACATCAATGCATCTCCCGCAACTCTTCCTATCCATCTCTTAATCCCTTGTTTCTCTCTCTCTCTCTCTCACACTCTCTCTCTAGAATTCAACTTATAAATAGACATAACAATTCAGGATCTTCTGATTAACTATTTAAGTTCTCCCTTCTCTAATTTTATGCCTTTAAGTTACTAATGGCTAATATTGTACTGTTGCTATAATAAAACTATTTAAGACGGATATGCTTCTCCCTTGAAGAATAATGAGGACCCTTTTTAGATGGATAGATCTTAGATAAGCCTCTTAGGCTTAAGCTGGGTACTTCATATATTTCAATGCCATGAGTAATAAATACGTTTTCTTTTTTTTGATATAACTATATCTATAACGTCTTTTGTTTTCATTTTATTTTTCGGAGACTACAAACAAGTGAAATCAATTCTTCTTAAAACATGTTGTTATAATGTGTAGATTATCATTTTAAGAGGAGTTTCTACATAATTTCTCCATGATTTCCACATGATTAATATTTTAATATAGTAAAAAATATTATTTTTATAGCAACAAATATTCAAGTATTACTTTTAGTGGTCATTGAAAAAGTGAACCCAACCCGAAAAGTAAATAAATAAAACGAGGAAATAAATAAATAAGAATAAACACTACGTCTTTTCGCGCATAAATCTTAAATCATTGGATTGCATAATATTAAATAACGCTTCATATATTAAAAAACATCAACATCGATTATAAAAAGTGATCAAGGCCAATGACCAAGTCAACATTAGGGAAAAAACATATGCAGATACAATACGCGTTTCAGCCGCAGTTAAGTCTCACTATTTTTTTAAGTAATTAAACGGTCAAATTAACATATCGATGGACTGATAACTGTTCAAGCACCTGATGCACAATGGGATAAAATCTCACTCAGGAGTGCTTAAAAATAGTAATTCGCTGAGAGGATGAAAGATTTAAAACACTTAAATTTGTTTCAAATCACTGAATATTGGTTTACATGATAAAGTTACATTACAAACATTCACCTACCTGTCGTTGAGTTCTTGATGACCTTGTTCACTTTACTGAAACACCAGTTTATTTGTTCCAATTTCTAAAATTATCACTAAATACGGTTTTAAGTGTTCTCAAGACTTTGTTAACTGTATTGGACACTTCATTTTGTATTCGAAACATGAGTTTAAGGTTTCATTTTCAATTTCGATTTAAATTCTATTTTAAAGGTTCTTCAGACTTAATTATCTTTATTAAAATACTAAATTTTGTTTTCTAGAAGAAACAATAAATTCTATTTTAAAGGTTCTTAAAAACTTTTAAATACTTTTTGAATATAATATAATTTGAACCTTGAATAAAAAGTCTTAATACTGTTTTCGATACTCTACTCTCTCTACTTTCTAGCTTTTCAAACTCATCGAATTTATTAATTATCACATTATACAGTAAAAGTATTCAAATAGATACATTACTATGTCTTCAAGTCTCCATCTACATCAATGTCATTTAACTCTCGGTCAATGATCTCAAAAAACGTAGAGAAACTAACCGACTATTTTCTCCACTAAGTATTCATGTTTATGTATGTATATTCTTTCCCATTTTATGGAATTTCTTTTAAAATATTGTATATAAGCTTTCTTTTGAAAGCTATACAGTGTTTCTCCTTGTTATCACCCACGATCATACGGATCATCTGACCATATGAAGCATCTTTTGTCTTCTTATTCTTCTTCATCATCTTCTTCTTTATTTATCTTGGACAACTTAACAAGTTAACTTAACGCTTAACTACTTTTGTCTGCTTTGCTTTAAAAACAAGGTTGCCCGGCGACAACGACGACAGGGTCAGAAATGAACGGCCGGCATACTTTCCACCGTAAACGTGCTAATTTTTGGGATTCATTGAGATTCGTCAACAGAGCCTCCGCTTTACAGCGACAAAATTTAGTTTTTCGTTCACAGTTCGATTTTAAGCACCAGTCGCTGAAGACGTTCAGCCGCGAGCAGCACACAAGAGAAACAGCAGGGCGGAAAGCAGACGACAACAACAACAACCACAAGCAACATGACAAAATTAATATTATTATTTTGTTTACTTTTTGGAGTAACCGGAGTTTTTTGGTCTCCTTTGGGAACGGAAGCAAAACCGCTTTTCTTTAAATTCTTTAATATTCCACAAAATGGTAACAACAAGAATTGAAAGAATAGTTTTTATGTATTACTGTTGGCCATGGCCATACTTGTCACCACGATGCGTGCATCACTCACGCTGATTGCTTTATCCTTTGGTTGGTCACATGCCACGAATCAAGCAATCAGCATGATGACAAATATGACCACGGCCGTTGGGTTTTTCTTGTTCTTGAATCCTTCCATATTATTTTCAGCACCAGCTCCACCAACAACAACTATAACCACACCAATTAGCGATTTCATAGCTCGTAAACTTGAGTTTCTCACCGGTTTTCTTCAACAAAGTAGCAGCGGCTTCAGCTACAATTTTGGCTTTAATAAGATTGGAAGGGTATCTCCTTGCATCACCACTTCTACCAAAAATAGAACGCCGGCGAAGACAACGACGAAGACAACGACGACCACAGATTCGTCCAGAGATTCGTCAACAGAACTACAAACAAAATTTGTTCCTGAAACCACGGAATCACTGGAAGACATCACATCATCAACAATAGCAAGAATAACAACAACACCAACAACACCAACAACAACAACAACAGCAATAGCAGAAAACCTTGATGTTCGGACTGTAAATGAGGACATTGCAAAACCCATTTCTGTAGAAGATCAGACAGAAGAAACTTTTGAATCTCTGCCGAAGCCGAGTTCTGTCGAAGGACATGAAAAGGTTGCTGAAACCTCAAACCTGATAACAACCACCACAGAGATTTTAGCCAGCACAGAGAAATCGGAGAATGTTTCAAAACCAGACTTGGATAGCATCTCTGAGAATCTGAATTCAGGTACCAAAAATACACCGAAAGACACAAAGAGACCTGAGAACAAACACACAGAGAGTCTTGTAGCAGAGACAGATGAAAATGAAATCCCCGACGAGCAAATCCACCGCCACAACAACAATAACAATAAAATCAACAACAACATAACCAGATATTAAAGAGCTCTCTGATGGAAACAGAACAAACAACAACCAGGAACAGTATTTCAAGTCATAAATCTTTAATTAACAAACGATTCAGGTATTTTCTTTTGAGAATGTACAAAAAATAGGTTTTCTAAGAATAAATAAAAAAAATAATATCGCATTTTTCATCATTTCCATTATAATCAGAAGGAGGACAGTTGAAATTGTGACGTTTCTCATATAAAAGCAAATGAAGGACTTTTTATTAAATTCACTCTACGTAGCCAAAACCTTTTCCAATTATTTCATCGTTCCATTAGCATCGAATAAATAATTGAATAAATATTAAATAAATATATTGAATAATAATTGAATAAATAATTTGAATTCAAGGTTTCGTTTTTACCTCAAGAAATCACTTTTGATCTGTTATCTTTTTATGACTCATACTTATGGCTTGTATGTGACTCAGTGTGTGTGTGTGTGTGTTTGTATGTGCATGAGTTTATTTATTCATTGACAATCTTTTTTTTCTCCGGTTAAGTGAATTTTTATTATTTCTCTGTAATTTCTACCATGTTATGTAAACATTATTTGTTTTTCATTTTAACATAATTAAAATTCAGTGTTTTCTTATTCCTAAAATCGTCTTTAAAATGTTTTATTTAAAGTTGAGATTTACCGACACTCAGTTTTGGTTAAGTTCGATTATACAGAACTCGATGGCTTCAATAATGACGTTCTTTTCATATCACATCTCGTCTTAATGAATAACAAACATATTTAAAGGAAGGTTTCGATTGAGTAATTATCGATCTGTTGATGTACATTACTATAAAAAGCCATTACTATACAAAGCATGTAAAACACTTCAGAGTGTGGAGTGGATTTTTATGGATGGAATAATGAAAAAAGTACTTAAAATTGGTAAATTTATAAATAAAACCAAATTCGATGAAATACTGTCAAGTTCTTTATGGACTCATTGTCTTATTTAGATTTTTATTGGCGAAAATTAACTCATCACTAAATTCGTTTAAGCAAATATTTATTTTTTTCGCAGTGGCTTCCGGGGTCCGGATTCTGTTTATCAACAACAGGTTTGTTTTTCCAAAAAAGAAAACAAATAAAAAATCCAGCACAAGAATGGGTCGAGCCCGAAACGTTTCTCTCTGACGTCTCATCGTGATTAAGATGTCAGTCACGTGCGTTGAATAATGAGTTTCTATCAAGTTTGAAGGAAAAGAATTTGTTTACAAAAACAATAAAAAGAAAATCGAAAACAACTTCTTAAAGACCGAAAGAGTTCCTCGTAGTTAAGAATGCGAAGAAGATTCTTGTTTTTTCAGTTGAGTGCTAGACAAAAAAATAGCACGTCATTTTTTTCTTTTTTTTTGTTATGTACATGAATTTAATTTTTAATTAAAATTTGTTGAATATTCGTCTGTAATATAGTCATTCACATAACACAAATTCTTTGTAGAAAACAACATGAAACAAAGTAAAAATGAGCATAAAAACAAAATTGCGGTTGGCAAGGAAATGAAATTAAAAAGAATGAGAAAAATTGCGCAATTTTGCCCGAAGCTGGAATAAAAAACATCTTTGGGGACCCGAGCGACCCATAAATTAGAATATTTAGGCACAAATAATAATATTTCATGTAATTGATTGCTTAGCTTAGCTTTTATCTTTCATTGTCCTCTTCTACTCTTCAATTTCTACTCAATCTATTTTAAAGTCTTAAAAGTATACTACAGATGCTCAAAAGTCAGGGGAGAACAGAAGGAGGATTATTAAAGAGCAACCGATTCAACTTAAATAAATATAATTTTGATATTTAATAATAAGTATTGGAAAACTCCTGGCAATGAAAATCCATCTCTGAGAGAGAGACAGAGAGACAGAGAGAGACAGAGAGATAGAGACATAGAGAGAGACATAGAGGGGAATAGATAGACAGTGATTGAGGCAGTCTCTCTCAGAAGTTGGGGAAAAAGTAACACCGTCATTTTTTCATCTACCTCTTTTCTCTCTCTCACTCTCTCTCTCTCTCTCTCTCTCTCTATCTTTCTTTCTTTTCCTCCAAAAAACTTGCGTAAAGTTTAATGAGAATCAGCTCGGAAAAATCACGCACATTTAATCCATGCAGAGAGAATTATATAGAAAAGAAATATAAACGGAAAAAGAACGCGAACAAAATTGAAAAAAAAAACGTTTCTCCTGTTTTTGTTATTTTTCTTTTGTTGGATTTGCTTTCTCTGCTGCCTTTCTTCTAAAGAGAGCGTAGAAGAAGAGAGCGAAGGATTACAAGTAATTAAAAGTTATGTTTGCGTTACTGGGTTGGAAAAGAGTTAAAGCAAATTTAGTAGCCTGTAAATCAACAGTAAAAGAAAGAAGAAAAGAAGAATACAAGGAAACGCTATACAAAAACAAAAAGAAAAACAGGAGAAAAGAAAAGTATCAAAGTAGAAGTAAGAAGTAAGTAAGAATCAAAAGTAAAATATTTTTAAAAAAACCCACAAATTTACTTGTAATTTTCAAGTCGTAAAAGTTTTAAAAAAAGACACTTAATAAAGCTCTCTCTTTAATAAATTCGGTTCTTTAAAGTTAATTTGATTTTATTGAATTCCCTTGTTTGGATATTACATTAAAGAAAATTCAGTTTAAATTAAATATTTAATACTAAGTTTAAGTTTAGACTTCAGATCCAGTCATTTCAAAATAAAATGTGAAGCTAAGCTAAGCTAAGATAATCGAATTAAATACTTTAATAAATTTGAAGTATGAAAAGTGTTTCACTAATAGTTCAAACTACAACAACTAACAACAATAAAAATGGCAACGAAGCCGTTCGAAGAGCAGCACTTAATTTCGTGTTCTCCCGGAATCGAAATTCTTGTCAGTGCATCCTTTTGAGCTGAGAGTGAGTTTAGCACGTTTCAAATAAATCCAAAATGGACAAAGAATCAAACACACACACGTACATGCACAAAAAGCAGCCAAAGAGAGGGAAAGAAAAAAAATGTGACGGACACACCGTACACATGCAACTCAAAATGGAGACTCGCAGCTAGACAGACACTGGATAAGGATATAGAAAGAGAGAGTGAGAAAGGGGAAGCATAAGATGAGAGAGAGAGAGAGAGAGAGAGTGAAATAGATTAACACACGCTGACCACGCGCTTTGTACGCGACCCAGCATGTGTCCAGGAAATGTCGGGATGTGCTGGAGTAAGCGTAATTGAACAAAACAAACTTGAGGAGCAGCGGAAGCGGCGTCGGCGTCGGCATCGTCGTCGACATCAACATCGACATCGACAGCGCTCCTTCATTCGGCAGCACGTTCAGCTGGCATTTTCAGCGTCATTGTCAACATCTCGTCATGCATGATGACAGACAAGAGACCGGAGGAGCTGCAGCAAAAAGCTGTCCACCGTGGCATTGTGTCTATCGTTGTGGATGCTGTAGCTGCAGGCGACGCATCGTCGACGTTCAAAGTGCGTGATTTCATTCAAAGAATGGCGCTTTTTTTTGTTGTTATGCTCTCGGTTCGCTTCTTCTCTATTTGGCCAGTGAAATAATCAAATTGTCTTTAGTGTTTCTTCATCCTCTACTTCCTTATCTACTTCTTTTCCTTTTCTTCCTTCTTTTCTTCGACTTTTTTTCTCTTAATTGTTTTATTTTCCTTCTTCTTTTGAGCTCCAGTTGTGACTCCTTGCTGACATGTAATTCGATATTGATCAAAATTAAATCTGCAACTAGATTTTGGTTGGAGCCAATAACAGCAACAACAACAGCAGCATCAGCAGCATCAGCAGCTGCAGCAGCACGACGATACACAGCATCGCCATCAGTAGCTACAAATACTAACGAAAAAGCGGCAGGAAGTCTGCGAAGGATGGACGGACAGACAGATCCACATTATAAGAATGTATGCAACAATCCATATAATCATGCAAGAAAGAGAACTTGAGAGCGAAACTTAGAGTAAATGCAACAATAGCAAAAACAACAGCAACTAGGAGACGTTATCCGTTCCTCGGAGAAACAACATCGTTGAGAATAAAACAGCAGTAAAAAAAGTGTGAATGACTATGAAAATGACTCAACAAGCATACTTGAATAGCAGCCATCCTTTCTTCCACTTCTTTCTCCTTCTTCTACTACTTTTTCTTAGGTTTTTGTATCATTTTTCAGTCTGGGCTTTTTATTCCTTTACTTTTTCTCTTCTTCTTATTCGTCTTCTTCTTCTATTATGCTTCTAATTTAGTATACGAGCGAGCTGTTCATTTTATGGCGACAACAAGAACAACAACGATGAGGATGATACTTTGTTCATTGTCTCCTCTTCCTTCTTCTTCTTCCGATCCTTTTGTTGTTTTTGTTTTTGCTCCTACTTTTGTTGTTGCTTCCGATGATATTCTGCTGTCTCGCCATAATAAGCGCTCATCACACACTCCATACTCAATTATTTTTCAAAGCAGCTTCGGTGGATGAGCAGCAACAGCAACAACTGGAGTGTGATTGGATGGAATGAAATTGGATTGGATTTGTGCCTTCTCTGAAGTCCTTATTATCATCTACAACAGCAGTAATAACAGCGTTCGGCACCATCATCATCCACATCAACTTCAACCTCATTACAATTCGTTTGATTCACGCGACTCTCACATGATTGTAACGCTTCGGCTAATTCTCTGTATCTCTGTATTGTATCTTAGAGTAGCTGTATCTCTATCAAAATTATCTCTATTTGTAGACAGATCTTTATCATTTTGTCATACAAGTTTAGAGTTACATACATCCATTCATACATTGTCCAGTGCAGTCGATAGACTCTCTCTATAAAGCTTGATTTTAAGGTTTGAACACGCCACGATGTTTAGTCCGCTGAGAGTTCCGTCAAACAACAACAACCGCCATCCACACTACAAGGTCGGGTACTTTAATTGGTAAGTGTGTGTATACTCGTATGTAGCAGTGTATTAGTGTAAGTGTGTCTGTGTAGCATGTCATAGGGTCGAAATGCAAAATAGTTTAATGCTAAGAAAGAAAGGATACATGTACTCACTTATCCTACGCAAGAGTTGCCAGAGGCTAACAATAGAGTGATTCCCTATACATGAGTAAAAGGTTTAAAATGTCTAAAATGGTCTAAAAATATCTAAAAGGATTTCAAGGATGGCATTTAAGCAAAAGAGACCAAATTTGTTTTGCTTTTATTTCTCCACACCCAAGCAGCCACCACTGGCGATGAACACCTTCCTCTATGGGATCCTTGAATGACTCCTTCAATGAACGCTTGAACGAATTCTCAAATTAATCCTTCCCTCTCTTCCGAAACTGGTGGAGTTTCAATATAAGTTTAAGGGGATGAGTTCAGAAATTGCTTTTTCTAATACTAATATATGTGATTTTATTTCCTTTTAATATCCTTCCTAAATGGGGCATACGTGTTGAAAAATAATTGGTAGCCACCTTATATTAGTTCACCTTGTTTCATAGTTCTTTGAAGAGCTCCATAGACTCCAAGATCAGGAAAAAGAAAGGATTCCAACGAAAAACTACGTGAAAGAACTCAACAGAAAATTTAGCTATTCTATCTTTATTCCTTTTTATCCTAGATCACATCATAACATCGTTATTAACACATGTTTCGATAACCGAGAGAGAATTATGTCGCCACGTTGTTTTCACGGCTAATTTCAAAGCTAAATTTAAAAGCATGCCTTTATTATAAATTACTCACTGATCGAAAATCCAAAATTTATATGTTTAAAATATCAAAACGAAATTAAAATACTCAAAATGTATTCTATCGGATTTTCGTCTTTACAAATTGATAATTTATTATTATAATTACATTTTAAATCATGGAACTTGCAGAAATAAATTTTGGCAAACACAAATACATAACTCAGGAAGCTTAAAACGTGATTTCATAATTTATCCACGAGGACAACGAAATTCGATTTCCGCTGAAAATTCGGAGGGGACGCAACTCAAATGGAGAGCGTTTGAAATGGACGAGGACGTGGATGATGATGTCGTTGTTTCTGTCGCTGCTCCTGATGTTGCTACTTATTTTTCCAACTGATTAATGAAGCTAATGAGTCGAAAGAGCTCATTTCTAATTAGGCAGTGATCTCTCTCTCTTTCTCCTGTCACCGTGGAATATTCGAAGTCTCCCCTAAGTCTTTCGTAAGTCTCCCCTAAGTAATGCCAACAGGGACCTTCAACTGTTCCTTCAATTGAATCGAACTCTTGGAATTGCCTGATTATTGTAACTTTTTACTGGTTCTTTCAGACGCTGTCAGGTAACTCATTAATTTGTATATCACGGAATTGAAATTTTCGACGTGACTTTGACTTTGAGTTGAATTAATGAACTTATTAAATCGACAAAAACTGAGTACATAATGGATCTAGAGGGAGTAGATGGGTACGGTGCTGTGGATGGATACCGTGTGGTGGATAAGAACATCGCGTTGGACAGGGAAGACGAAGGAGAAAAGGATAACTAATTATAACGAAGATTAATTATCTAGATAACTCTTTGTTAGGTCAATTATATGGTTTAGCCATTTATTAATTACTTTGGGGGCTTCTTTAATCACAAGCATATTTATACCCTACATTCGAAGATGAAAGGATATATAGTGCTCGTCCTTCCGTTTCTAAATCACATAAGTAGGCGTGGCTGGTATAGAAATGATAAGGTCGGTTAAATTGACATATATGACACTACGGCACATGGTTAATACATCTACAGTCCTCTAATAATGTCACCTTATCGTCTACTTTATGAATCTTACGTGTCACTAAATTTTTCCCTCCTGAAGCATGTTTTCAGATGATGTCCTTGTGGTGGATTTTTATTTTATAATGAAATCAAAGTCTTTTATAACAGTCTTAGGTTACCTTCATAACTCCGAGTGATGACTGCCAATGTCATGACTTTGTTGTTGTTATTGAGTCACTGTTGTTGTTAAAAGCGATTATTTCTGCGGTCGCTTCGGAGACTCTCAATTTTAATTTGTTGCGCCTTCGCGAAGATATCGTCTAAATCAACGCTCGTCCTTGCTGAGTTCTACGTGAGTCATAACGGAAAGTGTTAATGACTTTATAAGAAGTTTTTAAGGCCGATGTTTACTGTGTCGTACAGATGTCGTAGTTGGAGCCGATGCCGATGGCGATGCTGTTGGTGCAAATGCGTGCTTCCGTTTCGATATGAGCTCAACAACGCGCGGTCGTCTATCATAACTTGTAGTATGTCTGTGCGTGTTTCGTTTGCTCTGGCTGTATGTCCCTGTCTTCGTCTGTCGTTCCTGGCTAACTTTAGCTAAGAACGGAAGCGGATTTCGCGCAAACACTCTGAAAGGACGACGACCGGAGGCAACCGGCAGCCGGCATCTGAAGTGACAGCAAGAGCAACAACATTTGGAATAAAATCAATTAGCTGAAGTAACACCATGAATACCAAGTAGTTGAGAAGAGGGTATATAAAGATAAAAAATATGTCCATCGAGTTGGTTAACAGCGAAAGTGTTAGCAACCAGGTTGTCTTCGTTGTTGCTGCTGTTGCTGTAACTTATCGAGGTAAGCATCCAGCTGGCATTTAAAGTGAATTTAAACTGGTTCTAATCGTTATTGAGTCGAGTATCTAATGAAATGTTGACTCAGAGTTTTCAGTAATGCCGAGTAGTGGAAAATATTGCAACTCAGCATCAGTGAAGCAAGCGTGAAGTTGATAATGTTCTTTCCCCCTTCTTAACTGACAGCTGAAGGTAATGTTTTCAAACTCGATGTGGATACATCAACTATTTACCATCAGCTAAATAGAATTGTTAAGAACAAGTGGATGTTGAACTTAAGTGAGGTTAAATCAAGTCAAGGTTAAATTAAAGTTGCTTCTTTAATAGTAGTATTTAATTATTTTATACTTCATTAGTTCACGCATTATCTAATAAACTAACCTAAATAATAAAATCTAACCTAAAGAAAATAAATAAGCTGCAGTCAAACGAAGTTCAAAGAATTCAACACTTTTCACAAAAAAATAAAACATGTTGCAGTGTAATAAAATGTAGGGTGCTTGTTAGAGGTGTTTCGCAAAAACGAATAAAAATCGATGGACCGACAAACCGTTGGTGGATGTGTTCTCTTTTTAGCTTTTTTAAGCTGCTGCAGTGTGTGCGGTTTTTGTAATTTGGAAAGCTGTCAGTTGCATTTGTCGCTTGGTTAGCTTCGATTATTTATGCAACGACTGCTGGCTGGTTGATTCGGATGAAAGGTCAAATCGAGAGGGAGAGAAGTTGAAGTTAATTTGAATGCCAAAATGGCACAAAACACCAAAATGTTGCAGCACGCGACAGGTTTACATCCTGGATGCATTATTAAATGTCTGAAATGTCTGGCTTGAGGCAAGAGCTTTGATAAATTTACTGCACAAGTGGAGGCGCAATAGACCCGTGATGATACCGTTACACTGCTGCTTCAAATGCCGCAGCCTCACTTCGAGGATGTCGAAAATCCTCTCTTCAACGTCGCCGAATAATCTTTGTGCCAATTGATTTTTTTCCTAGCCCCGAATTTCTGCTACATTTAACGGCTTTTCTATGAATAACTGTTGTTGCCCTTGTTCTTGTTGTTTTCCGTTCTGTTTTTATTTTTGTTGCTGCTTCTTCGTCTATCTGCAGTGGTATTTGATTTGTTGCCGACGCATTTATGTCAGCTGCAGCTCGGCTACAAATTATTTGTTGCACGAGTTCATTCCACGCCGCTGTCGCCGCTTCTGCTGGAGTTTTTTTAGAAAAAATTAAATCTAATTCTATGCACGTGTTGCCGTTGCTGTTGCTGTTACTGTTGCCATCTGACATTTTGATATGTAGACTAAAATAAAGACCATAAAAACCATTTGTTGCTCGAATTCATGCAAAGTGATTTCATTTCTAAGTTAAACTTCATGGCTTCATGCGTTACGGGTGACATTACAATGTTTTATTACTCTCTTAGGTGTCACCCTGCCCCTTAACTATTTATTCCTTAACTCCTAAACTTTTATATGTTCACAGATAAATAGACTAATATTATCTATACTCAATATTATTAGTGTTGTATATATTATTATTATTATAAATATTATTATTATTACGGTTATTATTATTTTCAGTATTATTATTAGTATTATTATATTACAGTTACCTTTATTATTATTATTATAATTATTGAATTTATTACTACTTGTATTATTGATATTATTATTATTATTTTTATTACTATTATTCTTATAAACATTTTCATAATAACCAAAGAGTAACGAAAGATTAATAATAATAATAAAAATCTTTCTGTTTAAAATGAAGAAGGGTCTAGAAGAGTCTGAAGAAGCTCTTTCTAGGTCCCTCTCTCTTTTTATCTCTCTCTTCACTTTCTCCTTCTATCAACTCTCTTGATGAACTTTCTTAATGTTTGTTTTCTGCTTCTCCCGTGTCTGTTCTTCAACATTCTTCGAATTTTACTCTCTTACTTTTTACCATTTACACTTTTAAACTTGATATCTGTTTTCGTTTTCTAATAAAACTTTCCTGCATGATTAAAATATGTGCATGCATTTCCACATACAAGTATCATGAGTGTATTTTTATTTCGATGGATTTTATGAGTTATTTTTTTACTATATGCACTGTACTCACTCTCATTTATCACTCCACTCATTCTTCTTCCATTTCGAGCGCGTCAGTTTTATGAATATGAATGCTATGAAAATAATACCAAAAGCTGAAGAAGTTTTCCAGGTGAAACATTTCCGAAGAATGCGTTTTCTGCTTCATGAGTCATAATCATTACGTCGTTGAAGGCAGAAAGAGCAAATAAAAATATGAAGTCGGGAGAAACAACGGAGAAACAAGAAAAAAGCGTTGAAAAACATTAAGAAATGTTTCGAAATAAGAAAAGAAGGGATGGCGAAGGGGTGAGTGTGGTTTCTGTTCTTTTTTTATAAACTAATTCGACACTTTAAATTAATTTGTTTGGTTTAAATCTCATTTTCACAAAATGGCAGCTGCTACAAACACTTTACTTTATTTTACTCCACTCTGCTCACTCTGTAATGCATATAATATAATTAATAACTTAAATGCACACATGAGAATGTCAACAGGACAACAATAACAATAAAAATGTTAAAAACAACAACCAAAGCAACAAACACCATCTGAACAACATTGATAACATTTCTGCCGAGACACGTAATTTTGGCCAATTTTAAAATCATTTTAAATCCATTATTTTTCGATCAAAAGTGGACGAAACAACATTAAGGGCAACATTGCAAGCAATAAAAACAACAGCATCCTAGCACCCTACATTATGTATGTATGTTCAAAACAAACATGTATGCAAACATGTATGAATCTGCAGGTATGAACGGATGCGTAAAAGTGCATGTTTTTGCTTTTGCTTACATCTACAAATGCTTAGATATGATAATACATAGAAAAACACAGACACACACACACGCACTAATACGCATACGTAGATATGCATGGACATGAATGACAACCGCCTGCACATCCTGTGATAAACGGAAAGCTCATCAAACCCATCATAATTACCACAGCTTCCAAATGAAATTATTTAATTTCGAAAATACTGAACGCTTTCAGTGAGTCAGTCGCTCAGTCACTCAATCGCTCAGTCAGTCGCATTGAGGATGGATACAGGTGAAGAGACGGTACGACAGGGGCGGCAACGGTGGAAAGTGCGGGATGCTGCCACGAGGCACGAGTCAGTGATCCACAATTTAATGTTTAGACTGCGTAAACAATGATAAACGGCTTAATAACAAAGGGCCAAAAGCGAAATAACGTGCACGCACACAGATGCAGATGTTCAAGTAAGCACACAGGTACACATACATCGGTATATGTATATTTACACATACTTACATACTCACGCACGCATGTACACCGTAGAATGCACTGAATTGCACCATAAACGCACACTGTAAAGAAAACGATGTCATGCATTTAAAATTAATCGGAATCTTTACATTTTCAAAAGATTTAATGCAAAAAGTTTATTTAAAAGACATCAAAGAATACAAAATGGCCTCTAAAAAAGCTTTAATTAGAGGCCTCATTAGAATTCTCGCTAAGAGCTTAAAAGAGCTTCAAATAATAGTACTAAATAGCTTTAAAAAAGGTTAATTAGAGGCCTCATAAAAATTTTCCTACAAAATCTTTCAAAAGACACTATCATCAACGATTTAGAAAAGGTTCTTAAAAACACTGAAATCTTCATAAAAGACTGTTTGCTGCAAAGCTTCGTATTTTTCAATCTAAGATTAAGAAACTTTAAAGAATGGGAGATTAATTTAAAGGATTAACTATTAGGATTCATACAGATTGAAAACTGATTCGAGTTGTTAATGTATCTAAAAAGATTTGTTGTCTTACATTAAAAATCTAATCTTTGTCTGATTTATAATCCGCAATTGATTTTTGATTTGAGTTTTAAGATCCGTGCAAGATTTCGTTCCGTTTGAAGCCCTCGAAAAAATTTTGAAATTATAATTTTTTCAAAGTGTCTTCCGGTATTTCGTTTCCGAAATCTACACACAGAGCCACGTAAAATAATGTTGAATGTATGTGCCACACATTGAACCGGCCAGCGCCATGGAGACAAACTCTACGCAATTCCGTGATGGCCAAAATTCCCGCACATTTCAATCAAATCGGTTTGGTTTTCAACTTTTTTTCCATTCCTAAATTGATATGATATTCTCCAAATACCAACGCAAATTCAGCGGTGCACACAGATATGAACCCACACACACGCATAGACATGCACCACATACTGCATTTCACTCACACACACCCATACAAATATAACGGTACATACAGTTAGCATGCGGTTGCTTGCCGACTGCATAATTTACAGGTTTCTATATTCGCAGCAATCGAAGCGAAAACCGTTCCGGCGAACGCGTAAAGCGTAAAAGTGTTGGTTAGCAATGCGTTATCCTGAGTGGTCGGTGGTATTTTTTGTATTCGATTTTCAGTTTATAGTTTCGCTCCCCTTCTCCACCCCTTCCTTTGTGTGTGCGTGTGTGACTTTAAAGTGGAGCGACGAACTTTTGCAACTATTATATAATTTTTCTCCCATTCTCTGTAATGAATGCTTTGGATATCGGAGCAGGAAGTCTATTATTCCTAAAATTATATTTTAGAAATTAGTAAATTGTACTATTGTTGTTAAGTCCTTAATTACTGACCTTAGAATGGTCATAATCGGCCCACTTTTTCACTGTAAAGTTTGCCCTATAAATATTTTATAGTGTTTATTCATTGCGCGTTGATCAGTTTATTGGTATCATCAAACATCTCTAATAGAACACGTTCACAGAATCTATTACACATACTATACAATTACAGGATATAATATAATTTTTAAAACAAATTTGAAAAAAAACTATAAAAAATTGATTTCTATTTTGTAGAATATTTTCAAATCAAACAAATCAACAAATTTTATTTGTATGTATGACGTATATAATAAATCTGATAAAATGAATTACAAACATCGATCACTGAAAGATTAGCATTTAATATACCGTTGGAAGTGTACGGAATCCGTTACATCCGTTGCTACCGTAACAAACATAATATACGTATACATACGTTCTCGTCCTTATGAAATGCATTCCTTACTACGCAATCCCCGTTCACATTCTACTCTAGATAAGAGATAAGTTCAGAAATTTCATTTACTTTCAGAAATCTAGGATTTTGCACTCAAATTGATTCTACACGAATTCATATCATATCAATTATTTTCGGATAAGAAAGGCAAAAGTTTTAATTGCATTTCGAGCGCAGACAATCGCAGATTAACTCGAAAAATTAGATTTCAAATCGTATGTATGCATCCATGTACAAGTAGGTAAGAGTATGAATGAGTACAGTAGACATAATGAAAGAAAAAATTTAAAGTGTGAAGATAATTTAATCAGATTATAATTAGAATTAGAAAGAAGTAGTTTTAGTAACAAGAATAATGAAAGAAGAGGAAACAGAACACGCTGAAAACAACCCACTTCGGTTGAAAGAAAGAAGAAATTCTATAAGATCCCCAGAACAGTCGAAGGAATGAAACAAATTACCATAAAAAATATAAATCCTCTCTCTATCTTTCCATTTCCTGTGTTCAAGCAAGCAAGAAATAATTAATAATTATTTATATATTAATATTAATTATTTACTTGTTATATTCTTGATTCTTTTCTTTTGTGTCCGATTCTTCAAACAGTTTAGAAGTCTGTTTAGTGTGTTTGGTGTTTTACTTTCTCTTTCGAATCGATTTCTGTTTTGTTTTCTCACATAATTCAGTTATCAAATCTTGAACATCCTAAACACTCCTCTCGATTTCCGAATCTGTCGCTGCTCACTCTGTCTCTCATTCTCTCTCCTCCTTCATTGCTGTAAATATTTTCAGATGTCACGCAAATTCATACGCCGAAATTTTCTTTCTTTGTTTGATATGATTCCCCCTCTGTCTCTGTCTCTATCTCTCTACACCTTCTCTCTCAACGCTTCTAAATTCCCAATCCTCATAATTCTTGCCGACAGAATCATAACTGTATGTGTAACACGTACGTACGTTTCTCTGGCCATACCACATAAATCCAATATCGTTTTTATTGTCGGTTAACGAGAGAGAGTTTGGCTAAATTTATATTCAGAAAGTGTTTAGGGTTAAAAGTAAAGCATTACTTAAATAGGATACGATATGATCTCGAATATGAGACAAAAACAACAGCAAATAACAAAAAACTTCGTAGAAATCATAGAAATAGTTTCTACAGCAGAAAAACTAACTTAATTAAACAGAAGGATAAAACGGAAGAAATGCGATTCAAAAGGAGTGGATTTAGAAGAAGAAAGAGAAGATAAAAAAACAAAACAAGAGAGAAAAGGACAAAGAACAAAAAGAAAGAAAGAAAATAACAAAGAAAAGAAGATAAAGGAAACAAGTAAACAAAATGGAAAAAAGAAATAAAGAAAGCAAGTCTAAAAGAAGTGGAATATTATAGGAAACATTACAAGGAACGCTAATGGAAATTTTATAGAATAGAAAGAAAAAGAAAAAAGATTCATTTTAAACTCAGACTAAATCCCCAGTGTATCTAAAATAGTAGGAAATCAAAATCACCATCTTTAAAAGTCGATTTGTATCCCAGAAAACAAAACGGCTTCAATTTCAAGCACAGAAACATCAACGTTTCCTTTTTATAGAACCTATTAAAGGGATCCACTAACAACTTGTTGGTGCTTCGAAATACGACCAGTGTTTGACCAAAGGTCATACACACACACACACACATTCCCCCCTACACATACGCATACTGAACTGAACATACACGTTCCGGGAATGTTAAAGGAACGTGATTCTTGACGCTAATCAAATTTCATCACGTCACGCAATGAGTACCTGTGGCGGTGTTCCACAGCATCCGAAGAGAGAATCCAATCCCATGACAATAACAATAGCAACAACAACAACAACAACATCAAACAACAATTCCAATAACGTGACTACGCATCACAACTTTGGTAACCAGCGTGTGGTAGATGAACAAATTACCGTCCATCAGGGTCAAAAATGAAGCACGTGATGCAACTGATGCATCAAATACATTCGGAGCGACCACAGAAACCACAGACTTTGAGCCATTTTCCGGCTCAACTGCACTTTGGCCATCGAATGTGATTTCCATTTCATTTTCTAGAAATGAAAGTGGGAACTATTCAACAAAGACTCAAGCATAAATTGATAGCGAAACGGAACGGCCTTGTTTCGATTCGGTTCGGTTCGATTCGGTTGCCTAAATCAATTTATGTGGTTCCAAATGCTTTGATTGGATACTAAAGAAAGTGTGATGAGACGATTTATTGATTTATATTCCTCATTTCACTGCGTAACAATTTAAAGTGAATAGATTAAATTCGATGAATTTGCAATCGACTTTTCTTCGTGTACGTAATTAAAAATCGATAACGATAATTGTTGAAACAATCATTTAATTGTTTTGCATACTTCTGCGAATCATAAGGAATCTCATACTTTTGTGAAGCATGAGAAATCATTGGATCTAAAGAAGAAATATTGAGAACGATTAGAAAATAAAAAAGTGCTGTCTACTTTCCTATACAATGATAATGTAGATGATGTGTAGAAAAAACATTCTAAGGATATGTAGATAAATTCACTCTACAAAGAGATCAAAAACGATTCTTAAAAAAAACACCATTAAAAAAGCACATTCGGATTGTATAACCGTCCAAGGAAAATATAATCGATGGCGTCTTCATGACATGGTAGAGAATATTTTGTAGTATAAATGGATATGCATCTACTATAAAGAATCAATTGAATCAAATCGTTGAATACAACGATTGACTTATGTAACTCAACGTAACCTAATCTAAACTAACCTATCCTCACCTATCCTAACCTATCCTAATCCATCTTAACCTATCCTAACCTTTCCTAACATATCCTAACCTTTCCTGACCTCTCCTGACCTATCCTGACCTATTCTAACCTATCCTAACCTATTCTAACCTAACCTAACCCTAAGCTAACCTAACCAAACCTAGCCTAGCCTTACCTAATCTATTATATATTTATCTATATATCTATCTAATATATATTTTTATTCTAAACACTCTCTTACAATGTCGTCGGTTCCCTTTTCTTGGGGAAGGATCAGCCAAGTCTTAGTTCCCTTCTAAACTGTCATCATTTCCTTCTTCTCTTCCAGTTTTTTTATATTTTCGATAACAATATTTTTATATTTCGTTGTAAAAGATCGACGGCATAATCTTTTATAAATGTTCCTTTTCACATATTTTTATTTTGAGTATTTCTGAAAGAAGATATGAGGAAAGCCCTTTGGAAGATTTCTGAAAAGTGTTGCTTCTTATTTTCTGTTAAGATTTGTCATGAAACAAACTAATAAAATAAAGAGCGAATGCAAATCGGATTTCGGCATATGAATTCACACATACGTATATGCAGAAGAATTTATATATATTGTACATATAAAGCAATCATAAAATGTAAATTTGCTACATTGAATTTATTTGGAATTTATTCTTCGTATGCAATTCGGTGAATCCATGAATCACATTCAAAGGCGCCATCGTCATATCGGAAACAATGTCAACCAAAGTTTTATTATAAATGCTCGCAGCTACAGTTTGCAAATGCATTTGGAAATACGAATAGTGAAATTCACTGCAACATACAATAATAAATATTGCAATGCAGAGCGCCGAAGGACCTCCTCAATGGAAATGCATTACGTTTGCGCTGCAACTCATTACCATGAATCAGAGCGATCCATCAACGGATGGAAATAATGTGAACGCAGGACTAATGTGAAAATTCAAAACATGCTCTCGAAAGCAATTCATCTTTAGACAAACAGACGGGAAGAGAGGATGCATAATGAAGGGCAAACCAACCAACCCGCCGACCATCAGACTAACCGATCGACCAACCGACTAACCAACCGACTAACCGACCGACAGGCAAACGTACTGAAGAAGACAACAAAGCGTGGTGAGAAAAAAAAACCAGCTGAATGCACCACAACAAATGCACTGAAAGACAACACATCAACTCTTCTAGAGACGAAACAAAACCAGTTGAAGCTAAGACGGGAGCTGAGGAAGGACGACGAAGAACAAAACAAAGGCGGATATCACAAGGATATCGCAAGCATGCTATATTACGTGAGTGGTTTTCACAAATATTTACCATTCTTGACATTGGACGATGGCATGAATGGCAAGAGCAAAAACAAAACAGCAATGGAACACAATGAAAATACAACGAACATACCGACAGGAAGAGGAACGGGAAGAGGAACGGGAACAGAAACGGAAGCAGAAGCCGAACCAATGGAAAACCGCACTCAACCTTAACTCAGTAGATTTCTGCACTCCTTTTCACAGTTCAACGCCAGGAAGCTGTGGTTACTGCTAACAAACATACACACACAGACGCACACACACACATGTATATACTCATGGAAGGAGGGAGAACATGTGGTTTGTTTAAGCGATAACTTGGTCAAAAGTAAGAAACGTGCCTATCACTCGTTCCTTCATACGAAACACAAGCACTGCCAAGAAATAATATTCAACACGTTCTCAAGCATGAGTTGTGAATGAATACGACTTCACACACCCACACACACGCATACCCAGACTCATGCAAAACACGAGTACACCCTACACCCGAAAGTAATCTTATATTCCACTTGTAACGTATGTATATCCATATGGAGATTTACAAGATACAGAAAAGAGTTTATATGGACCATACTATAGTATTTATACTATATACTATACATACTATACTATAATGGACATAGTATATGTCCATTATATATGACCATTATATGCCTCTTTCCCTATTTCTCCATCCATCTCTCCCTTCCTATTTTCTCCCTCTGTCTCCCCCTCTCTCTCTTTCTATCTCTTTCCCCTGTTGCCATCTCACAATCTCTCTCAGTCCCTGGAAAATCCCCTATTAAAAACTGATGTGATTGTAGGGTATTTAAAAGTCGTCCATGTCGTAGATGAAACACCATCTCAGGTTTTACTTCAGGTCTCGCTGGTTTATCTTCACTTAGGCCACTTTCGTGTTGGTTTTTTGTACCCTTTCCTTTCATAAAATTTGCCACATTTTAATCCAAACTAAGATGGTGAAAAATCTGCATGTAGGAGAACGAGAGGGAGTGAACGGAAAGTGGATATATTTTTTGATTTACTGCATATTTACATTTAAATGTTTTTGTGTAAATGAATGTGTTTGTGTGTGTGGGTAAATGGGATTGTGTAATGGAGTGTAGGGTGATACAATGTAAAATAATGCCATCGAGAGATGCGCTCGGATCAGTTTTGAACTATGATTTCGACACCAAAATTTCCACACTAGAGTTGAGCTCAGAGCATTACTGAGCCATAAGAGAGCCAGGGTAATAAGATTGTTTCCTGTTATTTGATCAATTTCAATATATTTTGATTAGTTTTTGGAATAGATTTCGAAAAATCGGAGAAAAACATGTTGCGTAAAAATGCGGATAAGATTTGTTTTGTTGGCCTCATAAATAGTTTTATTTGCATCTGCTTATATTTTTCTTCTTATTTTCATTCAAAATACTTATGATAATGAGATGAGATCGCCAATGTAATGGCAACTTATCTTGAATTAATGTATAGAAAGGTCTATGAAGACGAACTGGGCTGGCGCCTGAAGATAGTGTAAAGGAGAAAGGATAAAATAAGAACCGTAAACAGTAAAGAGTGCAGGAATATACAGAAAAACCCATCCCCATGCCATCCTGAAAGATGAAAAACCTATTCGATGAAAGTACTACAAGGATATTCAAAGAAAAGCATAAGAGATTATACAGCTCTTTTTCAGATACTCAGAACGCATTAAGGATTCTAATGAAACTAAAAGAATAATTAGGGAAGGAAGAATTAAGCAAAGCCTACGAAAAATAAGAGAACTGAGGAAGCAAATTTCGATACACTAAACACGAGATATAAAATATTATCGTATATCACAGAATCTATAGAGACGAAACTTTATGGACAACTAACAAAGATACTAATCTTATTTACTACAGAGACTAAAGATATTCTAGGTTTTTTAAGGACATAATCTAGTCCCTAAAGACTGCAAATATCACCTGTTTATAGTCTGCCTTTCATTTATACAACGAGTTGAATTCCTTTTTTGCTTTACACTAGTTTTTTTTTGAAATCATACATAAATTCGCCACATAATGGCTTAATAATTTTTGATGAGCAGGTGAAAAAAAGACGTCCCTCTCATAAATTTTAATCAAATATTGATAACTATCAATTACATTATATTATTACGTTATTATCGTGCATTATGGCGATATGTTTCGACAAAGCTTTATACAAAAAAGCACAAAACCAAAGCACGAGCAATTAAACCCGAATTTTATACTCTGCGGTTGGAAGAGGTTACAAGCGATAAAACAACTCGTAATTAAATACGAATTCGTTGTTGCGGTCGAGGAGCAGCACTTCTGAACACTGAGTGTGAATATGTGTGAAAATTCTAATTAAAATAAATAAACATTTATTTACAATTAATAGAATGAGTACTTGAAATGCTGCTGCTGCGGCTCGATGAAAAAATAAGCCATAAGAGAGCTTATGAATGAATTTGTTGATTATTCTAAACATCAGCTCGAAATTGAAGTTCAAATACACAATAAAAATAATAACAGCTACAACTCGATAACAATGAGCTACAATCTGAACTCGAAACCAATCCACTTTATTATTTTAATTAAATTTTCATTTCGCAGGTACTATTGTGAATTGATTCAAGCCATTGACCCAATTACTAAATAGTTTAATAAAGTTACTACATAACCTCATTCAAATAACGTAATTTTGCTTAAGAGTTTCGCTCTTGCATAAGGTGGGTTTTACAAAAGAGGGAGGATGATTCGATTGGACTACACAAATCTGAAGGGATTGGATCAAACTTTCAACTGGACGTTGACCTGGCCACTATTTTGGTCTGTAGACTGGACTGGACTCTCCTCTCAACATTGGACTAGAATCCTTTTGTTGGCAACTCATTTGCCTTTTTATGTATATTATCATATAAGCAACCCTGGTGGTTGACAGATCGAATAAAGTTACTTTTTGCCGAAACCGCGTGTTCTACACTACCGAATTTTCCAACCAGCTTTTTCTTTATTAAGCAAATCGAAACGTTAAGTTTACACCAAAACATTGGTCCTTCCGCACCGGATTGGAAAATTCAGCATGGCTAGTATAAAGACTAGAGACTCCGCTACAAAGGCCATAAAACGATATATGGAGGCAAGCGGCAAAGTCACAGACCAGACTGATACGGAGCAGATAAAAACATATCTAAAGCTATTAGAGGAGCAGTGGGTGCGTTTTAATAAAGTACAGGAATTAGTAGAGGAAACTTGTGGCGAAGCAACGTTGGAAGGGGAAGAAGCAAATAGAGATCGTGCCGAGAGATCGTGGTACTTAAAAGCCCGCACAAACTTTCAAGTTGCAATAAGGAACGCATCAACGCCCACCAGTCAGAACACCACCGCAACGAATATTGTAAGTACAGCATCAAATATTGTAAGGCTCCCTAAATTGGAATTACCCAACTTCGCTGGTGACCCAACCGAATGGGTCAGTTTTCACGATGCATTTGTAGCAGCTATTGGTCACAATACTAATTTAGCCGATGGCCAGAAATTGCATTATTTACAAAACTGCTTAAAAGGCGAAGCTACCCGGGTGGTAAGCAACTTCAAAGCTGACGACGCAAACTATGAGCAAGCTTGGAACCTGCTAAAAGCGCGCTATAAAGTGCTGCGTATCATTGTACAAAAACACTTATACGCAATTGATGCAATAGCTAAAACGCATTATGACTCTGATAGTGCAATAAAGCAAATCTTGGATGGAGTGGTCCAACACTCAAGAGCACTTGAGGTACTAGGTCGTCCAGTTGCATTCTGGGACGACTGGTTAGTACACGTTGTAGTCTCCAAGTTATGCATCGAAACTCGGAAACAATGGGAATTATCGCTAATGGGAAATGATCCACCAACATTTGACGAGCTACGAACTTTCCTTGAAAATCGATGTCGGTCTTTGGCAATGGTCGCTAGTATTGAGGAACCGCAACGTTTACCGAAAAATATACGTAAGGAAACCAAATCATTCTATGCAGCGAAGCAGTCAGCGCCTACATCGAAACGAAGTAGCAGCTCATTCACACCGAAATGTTTACATTGCAACGGCAACCATAAAATATACGAGTGCAGCAGTTTTAAAAGTTTGGCTCCAGCGGTTAAGAGACAATTAATTCAACAAAAAGAAGCATGCTGGAATTGCCTCAGCACTGGGCACTGTGTGTTCAAATGTCGGAGCAAAGGCAGTTGTCGTGAATGTCAGAAGCGGCATCATTCACTGCTTCATTTAGCAGTTACAGCAAAAGGAAAAGAAAATGCGCTTAATGAACGCACAGTTATAGCATCGCATGAGCCAAATCCGATCAATATTGAAGATGCTCCCGACATTCAGAAACATGCGTGGGTACCTACTTCCAGCAACTCTAAAATATTTCCACAGTCATTGAAACCAACCAGTGCCAGCACCGCTGCTGCTTTTACGGGTACTGTCAACACATTCAATGAAGGAATTGATAAGCTCAGCTGCTTATCCGCGAATGAAATACCGCTAACATTTGACGATACTCATCAAGATTGGAGTTCTCATAATGCAGAATGTACAAAAACTGTACTTTTAGCTACAGCGCAGGTTCGTGTCCAGGACGGCGCTGGATGTTGGCAAACCGCTCGCATGTTATTCGATAGCGGATCATGTGCCACGTTTGTTACCGAAGCTTGTGTGCAACGACTTCGTCTCAGCAGAAAGTCGTCTTCTTTGGTGGTAACTGGAATCGGCTCGTCGCAAGGAGGCAGAACTAGAGGTGAGTGCGCACTGACCTTGTCGTCGTTATATACGAATAACCAATTTACTATTAATGCACTTATTCTAAGCAAAATATGTAATGAGCTGCCAATTGTTATGTCGCAAGTATACAATTGGCAGCATATCAAGGGCCTCCAATTAGCCGATCCTAGTTCTTCAGTGTCTGGTCACATTGACATACTAGTGGGTATGGACGAAATTCCAAATCTGTTGCTCGCCGAGATTCGCAAGGGTTCTAGTAATCAGCCTGTTGCACAGAATAGTATTTTTGGTTGGGTGATATATGGTTGCATACCTAATTTAAATGAGAGTCATACTAATGTGCAAAACTTGCACTGCGACGTTGAATTGGCAAAAACAGTTGCCAAATTATGGGAGTTGGAGGAGAGTGACGAAAAGAAACATTCTACAATAGAGGAAATTTACTGTGATGACTTATTTGATGCAACTCACCGCCGCACCACCAATGGACAGTTTATCGTTAAACTTCCATTTAGAAATTCTATCCGTTTAGGAGAGACTCAAAGTATAGCTGTACGTAGATTTCTTAGTTTGGAAAAACGCCTCAACGCAAACGTCAAGCTCAGGCTTGAATATAACGCATTCATGAATGAACTATTGGACATGGGTCATATGGAACGCGTCCAAGATGTCCCTGAAAGGTGTTTCTATATGTCTCATCATCCGGTAGTTAAAGATTCGAGTATCACCACAAGACTAAGGGTTGTGTTCAACGCATCAATGAAATCGTCTTCCGGGCAGTCGCTCAATGACGCACTAATGGTTGGCCCTCAGCTTCAGTCAGATTTATTTTCGATTTTGCTTCGTTTTCGAACGCACCGCTACGCTATGATCGCAGACATCACAAAGATGTATCGAATGGTGTTCGTTTCACCTGAGCACACAGATTATCAAAGAATCGTGTGGCGTGAAGACCCATTAAAACCGCTTGAGGATTTTCGAATGCTTAGGGTGACCTATGGAACGGCGCCAGCGTCACACTTGGCTGTGAAAGCATTGCAACAAACCGCAAAAGATCATAGTGACTCATACCCGCAAACCTCGCGCATAATCTTGAACGACTTTTACATGGACGATCTATCGACTGGCACTCACGACGAAAAAGCTTTAGTTCAGCTGCAAGAAGAAATAACGAATGTATTGCTCACTGGAGGGTTTGAATTGCGAAAATGGGCCACAAACAGTGTCAAACTTAAAAATAAGCTTTCGATCACGAAAGAGGTCCATTTTTTGGCTGAAAATAATGAAGTGCGTACTTTGGGTATAATATGGAACACGAGCGAAGATTCCATATCGTTTCAAGTTAATATGCCGGAGCCACCTAAGCTCTTGACGAAAAGAGCCTTCTTGTCTGACGCTGGCTTGTTATTTGATCCGCTTGGCTTCATAGCACCATGCACAGTGCGGTCTAAAATTTGGTTCCAACAAATTTGGAAAGTTGACGTATGTTGGGATGAAGCAGTGCCTGCAGATATAGCCAATCAATGGTTATGTCATCGCCGAGACCTCGCTAGTCTTGCTCAAATCAAAGTGAAACGCTGGCTGAGCTTCGAACATCAGAATAGAAACATTACATTGCATGTTTTTTGTGATGCGTCTGAACGCGCTTATGCTGCTGTCATATACGCAAGAACGGTGCTTGAAAATGTGGTTCAAGTAACACTAATTGCAGCTCGCACGCGGGTCGCACCACTAAAGGTAATTACATTACCGCGCTTGGAATTGTGTGCAGCCCACCTCGCTTCAAAGTTAACAGAAAAAGTAATTTCAAGTTTTGCGAATAGGGAGTATCAGGTGTACGCTTGGTCAGATTCGACAATCACGCTCGCCTGGTTGCAAGACCATCCAAGTCGATGGTCAACCTTTGTTGCTAACCGCGTAGCAGATATTCAAAGAATATTGCCGTCTGACCGTTGGGGCCATGTACGCTCAGAGTGCAATCCAGCCGATTGCGCTTCTAGAGGCATTTGTCCTACCGAGTTATTGAGACTCCAGTTATGGTGGACTGGACCCCCTTGGTTAAGGGATGATCCAGAAACATGGCGTCAACAATCAAACTTCAATACATCTCTAGAAGTTCGCTCCAAGAAGGTCACGTCTATTATCACGCAAAGAAAGGAGGAGTGGGAATTAATCCAAAAATATTCATCGTATTCTAAGCTTAAAAGAATCGCAGCATATGTAATTCGATTCGTGCATAACCTAAAAAATAAATCGGATCGTAGAACGGGAAGTCTGCTGTGTAATGAAATACGCGAAGCAGAGATAGTTTTATTCAAGTATACTCAAAATATTGCTTTTAGTAATGAATTTTCATCTTGCAGAAATTCGAAACCAGTTCCATTGCGAAGCCCGTTGGCACGAGTACAGCCGTTTTTAGACAGCAATGAGGTTTTACGAGTCGGTGGCCGCATTAAACACTCTGATTTGAGATATGATGCAAGAAATCCGATAATACTGCCAAAACGTTCGGCATTAGCTAAACTGATCGTGAGCGAAATACATAAGCTGACACTGCACGCTGGACCTCGGATCATGCAAACGGTTTTACAACAACGTTTTTGGTTACCCGGTGCACGAAGGTTAATACGGAAGATTCTTCACAGCTGTGTAAATTGTATCAAGCAGAGGCGACAACCCTTAAAACAAGTCATGGCAGATTTACCAGTGGGGCGAACACTGTACGTACGACCTTTTCTGCGAAGCGCTGTCGATTACGCTGGCCCCTTCAACTACAAATATGCTGCGGGCCGTGGTTCCAAATCAATTAAAGGCTACATCGCAATTTTCATATGCATGGGTACTGGTGCCATGCATCTAGAATTTGTTGGAGATCTATCGGCCATCACGTTTCTCAACGCATACAAACGCTTTATCAGCAGAAGAGGATACTGCCAGCACATGCATTCAGACAATGGCACGAATTTCATTGGGGCTGAAAGGGAGTTGCGATCAATGATATTTAAATGCCTTGATGAACCAAAGATGCGTGATTTCTTCGCAGATTCGCACGTCAGTTGGCACTTCAATCCACCAAGCGCTCCACATATGGGAGGCTATTGGGAGGCCGGCGTCAAGAGAGTCAAACATCATTTACGACGAGCGGTTGGTAACGTGTTGCTGACATTTGAAGAATTTTGCACGCTTCTATGCGAAATCGAAGCTTGCGTTAACTCACGTCCATTATGCGCACAGTCTGTGGCGCAAGACGATTTTGATGTGTTGACACCTGGACATTTTTTAGTTGGAGAGCCGCTCAAAGTTCTGCCGGGTGACGAAATACTACTTTTCAAAGGAAATCTAAGCCAACGCTGGTCTTTGATCTCCGCCATAAGACAACATTTCTGGCGGCGTTGGAGATATGAATACTTGATTAGTCTTCAGCAACGCAGTAAGTGGACGAGAAAGCAGCCGGAACTAAAGAAAGATGATACAGTAATTGTGTTAGAGCCGGTCTGTCCTCCTTCAAAATGGAAGATTGCTCGAGTGATTGAATGCTATCCTGGCGCTGATAACATGGTAAGAGTGGTTAAACTAAAGACGAATGATGGAGAATGCTTGCGACCAATCCACAAGCTTTGTAAATTACCAATCAATGAATCTGTATTCTCAAAAAATGAAATGTAACAATTGTATGCTCAAATTGTAATCTATACAGTCCACTAAGTATGTTAAAACTTTATTCATTATCTTAAATTTAAATGTTAAGCCAATAATTTTGTAAGTTTATGGTTTGTAACTGTTAAACCTATGTATTGTAATTTAGACGTAATTTAGATACTGTCTGGTCGACGTAATGTGATTTAATAATTGTAGTGTTATGTTGAATTACTTAATTCAAGGCCGGCAGTATGTTGGCAACTCATTTGCCTTTTTATGTATATTATCATATAAGCAACCCTGGTGGTTGACAGATCGAATAAAGTTACTTTTTGCCGAAACCGCGTGTTCTACACTACCGAATTTTCCAACCAGCTTTTTCTTTATTAAGCAAATCGAAACGTTAAGTTTACACCAAAACACCTTTATTCTGGAGAAAATCGTTTGTTTTGGTCACAGTGGCGTATGCGTGACAATTAATTCTCAAATTAATTCGTTATTTAAGTAATAGTTATTTAATAGTTACTCTAAATATACGATAACTAAAGTTAATAGTGTGTAATAATATCTAATATTAAAGGAGAGATTTTCAATTATGTCACTCCACACTATCGCTCACCTGACGTAACTCTGATGCGTCATTCGTGTATGAAATTCATTCTAAACAATTTTCACTCTTATGGTCACTCACTCACTCACGCACGATTAGAGTGCATTTTTTATTCATATTCGCCCATTAAAATAACTTAGGCCAATATTCGTTTTGCCAATAAAATGTTTGAAGCGATTTAATTTTTTTTGTTCCACTGGCCGCGCACCGCACACGAACCACAGCCGCAGCAGCGCCAGCGGCAGCAACAAAATTAAATGCTGCCAGTATAAACAACAGAAGCGGCAACCAACAAAACAACCAATCGAAATGTGTGTGTGTGTGAGTGTTTGAAACCAAATCCAAAATACAATAAACAAAAGCATAAACATACCTACAAACACGCCAACATAAATGAATGCACATACACACACACATATACACACATGCACACACTTATATTATACATAATTGCACCACGTCTGGCATAAATTTATTTTTAAATAATAATAAAGTTGAAAGCCAACAAATAATTGATGCATAAATTGTAGCCGCCGCAGCAGCAGCCAAAGCAGATGCTGCTTCTGCTGGATGTGAATCCTCTGCTGTCGGTTCTGCCTCTGCCAGCGTCGCTGAGTATTTTATTAATAAAAACCACATGTTTTACAGGCGTATTTTATTTTTTTAACTTTCTTGTTCAGTGATGTTTTTGGTGTGCCTTTTTTATTTCTATTATTATTATTACTTAGATTTCATTCTACATTTTTTGTGTATCATTTTAATAATATTCAAAATTTCATTTTATTTTGAATTTTAGTTGTGTTTATATTTTATTTACTTTGATATGGCTACATTTTTTGGGCGGCATACTTTTCACATTGCTTTTGGTGCATGTTTTCATTTCGTTGGGTTTTCCTTTTGTTAAATCATAACCAACGAAACAACACAGCGACTGTCAATTGACAAGCTTAACCAGAACCTTACTACGTACTACGTAAGCGTTGCTGGTATTCGTATTTGCCATAATTACGTATTTACACGCAAAGCTTAACGTTTTATTCAAATATGGATAAAATAGCAAACCACACCAGCAACAACAACAACGAAAACTTAACCGCATTGGATTTGGTTATAAAAACAGACGCTTGACGCTGTTAATGCTAAAAATGTTGTTAATTGGCTTTAATTAATGTTGAGCTTTGATAACTAAAATAATCGTAATTTGTTATGTAATTTGTTTATGTATTTAATAAACGGTTTATGAAGCACACGCGTTACATTGTTTACGTAAAAGTTTATAAAGCAACTTGACTCAGTACAAAAAATAATATAAAACCAAGAAAAATCATTAGAAAACCACACGAAATTTAAAAAAGTCACTGAAGTCCTGGATTTTATAATGGAAGCCACACTCATTTTATAATGATTAGTTTTAATTCTGATTTTTATTGTCCATCATTTTTATTCTAGTTTAGATTCTGATTTCCATTCTAATTCATTTTCGTTCTGGTTTTAATTCTGGTTTTCATTTTGGCTCATCTTCATTCTGGTTTGCATTTCGTTTTGTTTTCATTCGACGTTTTATTCTGGTTTTTATACTGATTCATTTTCATTCTGGTTCACTTTCATTCCGGTTTTCATACTGGATCATTCTCATTATGGTTTTTATTCCGATTTTAATTCTGGTTCATTTTTATTATAGTTTTACTTAGTTTCTTATTAATTGGGGATTTATAAAAATTATGATGCAATTCTCATAACTCAAGTAAAGATTCGTAAAACAAGATTCTGATTGAATTTCAAGATTCTGAATGAAATCAAGAAAAACTCCTATCATTATTATACTTCTTACGATATTCTTCATATTCCTTTTCTTTTTCTTTTTGCTTTTTCTTACATATGTGTATAAATCAAAAGCCATCTGTTCGCAATGCAGCTTTCTTTACACTTGCAACACCACCAACAACAGCAACAACAGCAACAATTAACAGCAAAGTTCAAGATTATGGAGGAACCACAACAACAATGGAAACAATACAACGCTGAAGCAACAGTGAATCAGTGAGACACCATCAAGAGCAACATGAACAAAAGGAACAACAACAATATCCAGAGCAAGAGCAACAACAATAAGAGCGCTATAATTTTCTTACTTTAATCCTGGCCATAAGTTTATAAAATTATCTACCTTCAATGCAGCTGAAGCCAGGATTTGTCAAGATTTTCAAATCTACGTACCACGAAGAAGAAACCTCTAAATAGCATAAAAAGCATTGCAAGAAGGCGAAAAAGAAAGCAAAAAAGAAGGCGAAAAAAAAAGGCGAACAAAAGGAGGAAAAAGGAAGTCGAAGGAAAGGAACAAGTATCAAAAGAAGCACTACAAGAAGAAGAAGAAGAAGGAGAAGAATTTTCGACTACAGAAGAGTAACTTTTACTTGAAATATACTCATTTATGTATGAGAAGCTGAAACTGAAGTTGTTCTTGTTGCTGTTGTTGGTGTTGTTGTCGTCGGCGTCGTTGTTGTTGGTGTTGTTGTCGTCGGCGTCGTTGTTGTTGTTGTTGTTGTTGTTGTTGTTGTTGTTGTTGTTATCGTAGTTCCTGTTGCCGTTTCTGTAGCCACTTTTTACCACAGTTCATTCACCCTCGCTTCGGCGGCATGGTTTTCTAAAGAAAAACTAAAAATAAAGAAACATGAACGTTAAGGAATGCACACGTTAAGGAAGAAACACAAACACACAGATAAACTATAAAAAGCAACAAGATTCATTCGGTGATCAGTAATCAAGGTTGCTTGCTTTGGTGTTGATGCAAAAGTGGGTTAAAAAATTATGAAGACGATGATGGTGGTGATGATGATTATGATGAAGAAGATGATGCTGATGATGATGATGATGATGAAGAAGATGGTGACGATGATGGTGAAGATGATGAAGATCATGAAGATCATGAAGATGGTGGGGATGATGAAGATGATGTTGCTGATACTGATGCTGATGCTGAACTGATTTTGTTGACGATGTCGTTGATGATGATGATAGTTGTGGTGGTTATGATGATGAGGACGGTCATAATGATGATGATGCTGATAATAATGATAATGAGGACGCTGATCCTGGTGAAAACGATGGTCATCTCTTCTATTCTTATTATTATTCTTATTATTGTTGTTATTTGTTGTGGCTTTCTTTTGCTGATGTTCTTCTGATCTTGTTGTTGTTGTGTATTTTGTTGTTGTTGTTGTTGTTGTTGTTGTTGTTGTTGTTTGGTTCCAGTGCAGCTGTTACTATGGCCATTCTTTGTGGTTAAGAATGCGGTTACCGAGTGCAGCGGCGTAACAAAAGTTTTCTGCTTACTTTGAGCACAAGGTGAGGATAGTAGAGAAGACACTTGAGCGTTTTTAATGCATGCAGGGGGTGTGTTAATGTGTGAATAGAAGTATGTATGTATGTGTGGGTTCGTGGATGTGGGTGCACATTCTTGGGGTGGGTGTCACTACTTACCATATACTCGCACCATGCAACGCGTTATAATAATCATAATAATTTGCAAGGACTCTTTTTACATTTTTCTCTTCTCACCCACCTTTTTTACACTTTGCATTGCGAACAACAACAAAAAGAACAGTACGAAGAGTGTAAAACGAAACTGTAACAAAACCAAAACAACAACAATAACAACAACAACCGCGACATACTTCAGTTGAAATTCTATGCATATAAATTTTTAAGTGCCAGAGCGCAAAGCATACCATATGCACTCTTATACGTACGTGTGTGTGTGTGTATGTGTGTGTCGATGTGGGTGTCCTTGTGTCTGTGTGTGTGTGTGCGTTTGTTTATGTTAGGTGTCAGCTCTGGTTTGTGCTTCGTTGTTGTTGTTCTTGCTCCTTTTTTTTCCCTCTCACATCTGCCACAGCGTCTGCTGTGTGAAATATGGAAAATAATCTGCTCTCGTGACTTTTTGACATTACTTATTTTCCGTTACTTCTTTCAAATAATAATAATAATAATAAGAATAATAATATTGCAATACAAAAAACAACAAAATTATCATCATCAGCATTACAACTGAAACAACAACAAAAACACCCATTAACAATAATAATGACAGCAAAAACATTAGAAACAAAACCAACAACAAGAGAAACAACTCAAAACTCGTCACTATCGAAACCAACACGGCAACAATCAACAACAGCATCCGTGACAACAACACCATCCAAGACAACAACCCACAACAGTCCTTAGTAGTAACAACAACCACAGCAGCACGTACAACATTAATTATTATTCATTTTATTTGCACCGGGATTTGTTTTAAATGTAAAAAAACGTGTGCGCCAAAAAATATGCAACAACTTCCTGTTGTTCTGCTGCGGACATATTTAATAATATTACTTGGAGCGGAAAAGCGGTATTTTAATGTGGATTCAAAAAAATAGAAAAAAGAAAGAAACACAAGCGAACAACAAAATAATAACGAGCAAAAAATACACACCAAAAAGTGGATGATAAATTATTCATCGCTGTTGTTGCTATTGGCAGCTGTACATTTAAAACTATTTATAAAACTAAAAACTATCTTATTAAATTATAGAATTCATCATTTCAGTGTTCACAACTTCTGTGCACAGTGTGGCAAATCGACACGGACACATGTCAAAATATGTTGCCGAATAAAACATAGAAATCTTGGATATTCTAGAATCTACTCAAAGCCAAAACACCACATAAAATAGAAGAAAAACAAGCAGATTTCTCGACGGTTTTCAGTCAAGAAGGAAAGCTCATTAAAGTCATGTGGAAAATGTGAATAAACTGTAGAAATCATTTCAAAAAGACGAAGGAAAGGTAAGTAATAATAATAATAATTGAAAGAAGTAAATAATAAGGATACATACTTTCATAGAAACATGATTTATTTCTTGATTTACGGGACAAAATATTATGAATTTCTCATTGAAATCTGGAATTAATCGCGAGATTAACTTGTTGTTTTAAGACAATAAGATTTTCTTCATACAATCAATAAGATTTCTCTGAAAAAAGCATATTATTTGTATGTTTTAATAAGAATTCATAGTAAAATGCCTCAAAGGGAAGATTATTATTATTGATTATAGATTATTTTTGATTGGAGATTGTAATAGATTATAATACATTATAATAGATATAATAGATTATGGTTTATAATACATTATAATAGATATAATAGATTATGGTTTATAATAGAATTATTATCGATTATAGATTCTTATAGATTATAGATTATTATAGATGATTATTGATTGTAGATTATTATAGATTAGAGATTATTATTGATTATAGATTATTTCAGGTTCTTATAAATTATAGATTATTATTGATTATAAATTATTATATATTATTATAGGAAATAGATGTACTATTTTGCTCAGTGTAAATACACTAGAATTTAATTATGTTTGCTTAGTTTTGCTGTAGTTTGTTTTGTTTCTTCTTTTTTGTTTTTGTTTTTTGTTCTAGTTTCTTTGATGTTGTTTTTTGGTTCTTATTTTTTTTGTCTTTTGTTGATGTTTTTTTTGTAGTTATTTTTTATTATTGTTTTTTGTTTGTTATTTTTTTCCTGGTGGAAATAAATTTCACTCGCGGGAAGCACTTCGTGGTAACTTTATACGAATGAAGTTCCACGGTGGACATCACTGCTTTTTGGCTTGCCGCTAATTTTTTGCTTACCAGAAAACAGAGAATGGGTGTATGTGTGTGTGTGTGTGTGTGTGTGTGTGTGTGTGGGTTCAGGCATGCATGTTACAGTAAAACCTCGGATTAACACAAATGTTGTGCACAAATTTACACTTCCGGCGTCTGCACCGTGG